>JYCQ01000035.1:0-685197 GCA_000931505.1 Hypoxylon sp. E7406B | reverse complement strand
TTTTTTAAAAACTTATATATATAATAATAATAAAAAAAATAAATTAAATTAAATTTAAAAAAAAAAAAAAAAAAAAAAAACTTAAAAAATAAAAAGTTATAAAATAATACCTTTAAATAAATTTTACATTATAAAATAACTTTATTAATATAATAATAACTTTAAATTATCTTTTATTAAAATATATAATTATATAATATAATTAATTAAAAAAAGGGAATTATTAAAAAAAACGGTAATATTTATTTAATAATAATTATATTCGTTTTATATAAAAATCACAGTAAATTTCAATGTATCGGCTAATATTCGGACATAATCTTTAATCTTACCCATTTCTTTAATTAATGCGCAACGCCCATTAAAAGTGGGCGCGTCGAGTTATGCGAAGACAACGGTAGTACGGGATGCGAGATATTCACTGTTACAAGAGGGCMCCCGTTCGGGTGCCACATTAGCCTGAGTTTTACCTAGCCACAGCTCTTGCCACARCTCCTACCACAGCTCTTGCCACAGCTCCTGCCACAGCTCCTGCCACAACTCCTGCCACAGCTCTTGCCACAGCTCTTGCCACRKYTCCTTATCGCACCAATCAAATCTAATATTTCCTATTTTCGTRTAACATCAAGTCAAAATTTCAGGATCGACAAGAGAAATCTCCMTAATAGGAAATTTTTGATAAGAATCCTCAACTGGTGCACAATAGCCTTCGTAAAACTCAGGTATAAGAAGCTGGGCAATTCTTAGCCTATCGATTCAACTATCGGACTACATGGGCTAGGTATCGGTGTACTGCAGGTACGTACTCTGTTAAAGAAAGCGCTATACCCGATTCGACCATTGATGACATGGGCTGACCCATATACAACTCGGGGCGTCGAGACCTTAAGGTTAAGGTTCTCTATCAGGGTACCTTAGTAATTGGTTACAGCTGTTAGCAAATGCAAGTATCCCTTTGAGGCTTGTTATCAGTCTAGGGTGCCTAGGTAACCAGGGGTGATTCGATTGCTCGCATGAGCGAACGCACTGTCCACCTACTAGCTACATGTACCTAGGTACATACCTAAGGTACACACACCATGTAAAGTCGGCGTGGGTCCGTCGCATCTCCCGCCCCTTGACGTCCTTAACCAGCCCGGTCTTTTTTTCAGAATTTCCCGTCGTCCTTTGTTTTCACTCCACAAGACCCCAAAGTCCCAAGACCCCACGAGGCACTGGATTCAATCCTGCACGCCGTCGCATCCTCAACTTTCCAGTATCGTGCATCGTCGCGCATCATTGATATTTCATCAATTCCCAGTCGCCCATTTTCTGTTAATTCCTACATTTTAATTTCCCCCTTCGATACGCACCCAGCACTGGTCCGCGACAACGTGATAATCCTCCCGCTGCTTCTACCCCCTTACACACGCGGCTACCCAGCCTCACATATTAAGTCACCTCAACTTGACTCGCCTGTCTGTCGTCTGTCACCCAGTTGACTATCGCCACGCGCGCACCAACCAACTACCGAAAATGGGTCTGCCGTAAGTCTTATCATCGCGACGCGTCTCCCTGCACCCGCGTTATCGCGAATAGAACCAACCACATTTCTGACGTCAATCTACATTGCAACTATGTCGCTTTGTCTTACATCTGATCCGTCGCTTGCGCAACTTGTCACACTATGTTCTTGCTAACGTCTTATTTCGCACTACAGACTATGGCGCGAGCCTGACAACTCTAATGCTTCTAGTAGAGTGCCCTCTAGATCCCCTGCTGATCCCGCGATCAGTCGATCATCAATTCGCCGTGCGACTTCTCCACGCATTTCTGCCGATTCTACGCGACGCCGGCGGCTACGAGAGGTCCGAGAGCAGCGCCTTCGCACTCTCATAGCTGCGCAACCCAATGATGATAACAACCCCCCGCTGTCTGTTAGACTTACACTCCCACCCGGTGCCGAATCACGTATAGTTGGTGGTTTCATGCGCGCTGACCCTGAGCCACGTTCGATTGACGGTCTCATGGTCGGCTTCGCTGAACACACTGAGGATCCGGCCTCGTCCTCTGAAATAGACGCTTTCCTTGGAATCCGTGCACCGCCCCCCGGCTTTTACAGCGATGTCCCCCATCTTGAGGCTGGCGACGAGGACMCCCTTGCTCAGACTGCTCGAGGTGAGCAAGCCGATCGTCTGATTCGAGCTATTAGAGCTATTCGACTCCGACATCGCGGGGAACGTTCTATGCACGACGCAGATCAAGACTTCATGCGCGACCTTGCTTTATTTGAGCGCCCCGAAAGTAGACGTGCTAACACTGGGGTTCATTCAAATAACGACAGATTTGAGCCTGAAGATGCGCAGCAAACATCGAGTGAGATACCTCCGTATAGACCGAGTATACGGCTTCGGGCACCTCCATCGCCCCCCTCACCCCTTCATGTGCCTGAATCTCCTGCCCTTGATTTTGAGCGAGATTTACGCGAGTACCGTCTTCAAGCTGCCCGGCTCGCCAATCATCGCCGTCTAAGGCTAGGTAGCCATAGGTCGATCCGACTTGTCGATGGACTAGGCGATCGAGATCGTAGTCTAAGCCCTGAGGGAGATGGCGTGTGGGATACCTTACAATCGACTCTTACCCCGGACCCTCAACCTCCTAGTGTTGGTTCTTCGTTCGCCTCGACTACTGCTTCAACTGCTGCCTCGACGGCAGCATCACAGAACCCAACCGTCCCCTCATCCCGCACATCTATCACCAGTCCGGGCGAAGATGCCGAGCCCCCTTGCGATCCAGTCAATGAGCCGGAGGAATTTATGGAGGGCGGCGAAGAAGTCGAGGCACCAGAACCTGAACGTCCTAGAAGATCAAACCCTCATGGCCACCTTTCGTATGCCGAGGCTGCACTTTCTGGCACCGGTTCTTCTACTGGCGACCCCGAGTGGCTGCCGGGTATGCACCACATCATTCGACGTCTTGCCGCCCGTCAAGATATTCCTGATGAGTGGTGGCAACAAGCAGGACTGAGCCGCTCGATGTCATGGGAGTCGTCTAACTAGGTCTTAGAAGATCCCGACCTTATTGTGTTCGAAGGGGAACCGCCCCAGCCTATCGTGTTCGAAGGAGAACCGCCCCAGCCCATCTTGTTCGAAGAAGAACCCCCTCAGCCTATCTTGATCGAAGGAGAACCGTTCCAGCCTGTCTGGGTACCGCCCCAGCTCTGGGATGACGCGGTATTCGAAAATGAACCCATGTCAACTGAGTGGTTTGACGGCTTAAGTCCTACTTTCCCGAACTAATAGGTTTCGAGGGTGCCCTGGACTACATCGCGACAGATTACTCAGGATGGCATATTTTGGAGGAGAATTCTAGTTTATGAGGATTGCAAAGGGGGGCAAAAAGGAGTTTTCGGATTTTATGTTCCTCGGAATCGAATCCTGGCGTTACGGAAAAACGACATTGTTTAGCAGACGCGATGATGCGATCAGGCTACTGAGTCAAGGCAAGGCAAGGCAAGGGAGATCATGCGATTGGCGTTATGGCGCGTTGTATAATATGGATGTGTATGACCTTTTTGCGAAGCTCTGGTGGTGGTGTTGAATAGGACAAATGAGCCTTAGTGACTACATGTACTAGGCTTTGACTACTACTTTAGGTACTTAGGTAAACCACCTGGTTGCTTGGTCCTTTTAAATTACATGTAGTATTAATGGTTTGCCTTTCGAGGCGACTTATACGTAATTGAAGCACATTTGGACCACGTTTTGTTCTTTCAGTGTTTTGTGATATTGTCGAACTTGACCACAGCTTCAACCGTTTACTCAAGGTCGGTGGATATATATATATACCTCTACGTAATGGATCTGTCTTCCACTCTCTTAACCCTGGAAGTACGATGCAGGCAAGTGCATCTAGGGAGGTACAATGCCTCACTAAGAAACTATAGGTTAAGTGTCGATACCCCGACTGCTGCTGGATGTGGTTAGCGGGCGAGTTAGCGCAGAATAATGGGGCATTAATAGCATTTGTTGCATAACGTTACAGGGCTTTTGACTCAAGGCAAGCTGCAGTAGCTGCTTATACCAAATCCCCCGCCGGACCAGTGAGATAGCGTGCCGAGGCGTGCCTGAATGCGCCTTATCCCAGCACAACGCAACAATCAAATTATTAGGACCAAAGTCAAGTACCCAATTACGCCGGAGCCTCTTGAAACATTCCAGGAACAGCAACCTGCGCATATCATTGGGCGCCTAAATTCCCTTTCCCACACGCCAGCACACGGTCCGTACACGCACACATGCACACTTCTTCTCCCTCCCCCACATTGCACATAGGGAAGCAAGATTTGGGGAATTTTCCCAGCGACGAAAGCTCTTGAGGCTTGCTTATGTACCTCCTTAGTTAGACCCCGAGCTTGACCTGATCCCGATCCGACCCCATCAGACCAAACCTGACCTTTCAGTCCTTCTTTTGATGTTCCTACGCATTGGTTGATCCGCCGAATTCGACACCCCTCGACCCCTCGACCTTCGACACACCCCGAGTTCTCTTGGGTGGGAAAAAAACAAGACGGTCAGCTGGAATGTGAAAGCAACTCTGGACCCCACGCCGCCGACGTGCTCCGCCCCCTACATCTCTCTCCCTTAACGAATCTCGAACAGCAGCCTCGTCTCGGGCTTGGGGGAGGAGACCGTACCACCCACCTGGCCATGGCGCCTAGCTCGGGGCATGCCCCCCACCCCTCCAACGGCTCTTCGTCCAGCGAGCGACGTTATAGTGTTGCAAACGGGAAGGCTGCCGTAGCAGCGGCTAGGCACGAGAGGACACCTGATACCCCGAGGAAGCGGGACAGTGGACGTGAGAAAGCCTTGCAGGATCCAGGGCTAAGAGACTACGTACGTACATATCCTACGCTTGGGACGAAGCCTCGCACGTGCCAGGCAGTGGGCTGACAGGGTTTCTCGTAGCGTCTAGGAGAATGCCTAGGTAAAGGAGCATTCGGCTCGGTGTACAAGGCCATCCATTGGGGCACCGGCGAAGCTGTTGCGGTCAAGCAAATCAAGTTGGTGAATTTACCGAAGAGCGAACTTCGAATGATTGAGGTATGCCGGCATGTTGCATCTATAAATACGGACAGGAGAGACTGATACGTTATAGGCTGAAATCGACCTCTTGAAGAACCTCAACGTAGGGAGCCCCTCCCCCTCCACTGATGAGATCATTGTGACAGTTCTCGGAACCTAACCTTATAACAGCACGACAACATTGTCAAATACATTGGCTTTGTCAAATCGACAGACTGCCTCAATATCATCCTAGAGTGGGCCGCCCTCATCAATCTTAGGAGCTAGCTGGTGATACTGACGGCTCTTAGATACTGTGAGAATGGCTCACTGCACTCGATATGCAAGGCGTACGGGAAGTTCCCAGAGAATCTCGTTGGGGTTTACATGACCCAGGTCCTCCAAGGTCTGCAGTATCTGCATGACCAAGGTGTAATACACAGAGATATCAAGGGAGCGAACATACTGACGACCAAAGATGGCAAAGTAAAACTCGCCGACTTTGGAGTGTCTACCAGCACCCTCGCCGGCCCCGATAAAGAGGCCCAAGTAGTAGGGACTCCGTACTGGATGGCCCCTGAAATAATTGAACTGTCCGGTGCCACGCCAGCATCTGACATCTGGAGCTTGGGTTGCACGGTTATTGAGCTATTGTCTGGTAAACCTCCATATTACCACCTACAAGCAATGCCTGCTTTATTTGCCATTGTTAACGATGATCATCCACCTCTTCCCGAGGGTGTATCTTCGGTGTGTAATCCCCATCGTATTGTTGACTTGGCGCCCGCGAGAGTTGAAGCTGACAATGCATTAGGCGGCGCGTGACTTTCTTATACAGTGTTTCCAGAAAGACCCTAATTTACGTGTCTCTGCGAGGAAACTTTTAAAGCATAACTGGATTGTAGGCTGTCGTCGAAGTGATGCACCGGTGGCTAAGGCACCCGGCAATTTCAGTCAGGCTGTTGAGGAGGTTAAGCAGTGGAATAAGGCTCTCACTTCTTCCGAAACCAATCTCAGGGCTTCAGGCGGGKCTGATTCTTCAGCACCTTTTCACCACGCTCACCCAACATCACGATTCACATCTCAAGAACAATCAAGGCCTAACATGCCAACACTCGCCAAAGCACCTTTCGCGTTGGGCAAGCCCAGACCCACTGCGGACGACTTTCGTTCTCCTGAACTTGCAGGTATGTGTACACCCCCACACGACTCGGCCCATCCTCACTACTTGTTTCTACAAAACAATTACATGGTTACTCACTCTTCTCTTTTCTTTTCAGATGACGATAACTGGGACGATGATTTTGCAACTGCAATCTCACCGAGCGCCTTGAGACTTCCTCAAGTCAAACCCCAGGACCACTTCGGTGGCATGCTATCAGCCGATCGTCTGAAAGCCTTCGCATCTATCGACAACTCGCGAGATTTGTCCGCCAATTGGGAGGACGATTATGAGGGCGAACTTATGACTATGAAGAAATCGCACCCGATCCAAGAGGAGGACCCGCAGCAGAAAACAATCCGCCCCAATTGGAACCTCCCCGCCAATCCCGAGAAGAGTGAATCTAAGCCGCAACCATCGAAGTCATCGCCCCGTAAGCGATCGGCGAATGGTCATCAGCGCGAGAAATCTCAGCCCAAGAACTTTTTGGGAAGCAGATTTCAATTACCATCCCGCCCCGACGTGGTGTACAGAGAACAGTCAGTGGAAGACTACTCAGATCTTTTTGATGACAACGATAGTGTCTTCGGTCAACCGTTGGGCCAAGCAAAGAAGGTAGGTTCCTAATGGATTGTATTCATCTCATCTCATGATATTGCTAACACCTATGGTCACAGCCTGATGCGCCTCAACTATTTCACCCGTCAGACCTCACCAGTTTGCCCCGGTCTACGCAGACTCCCGTGGCTGGAAGCGTAAGAAGACAATCTTCGGCACGACCTTCGGCTCGTCCTGATCGGTCGATGCAAAGATCTAAATCGTCTATTGAGATACAGAAGTTTGCCGAAGACGAAGACGACGAAGATTTCTCAGACATTCTAGGACTAGGTGATAACTTGACAGAAAAGGAGGAAAGCGACCGCGGATCAGAGGACGGTAACATCATGGTCCTCTCTAGACTCTCCAATAATTCCTGGCTTGGCGATGATGAAGATGAGGACGATCCATTCGCGTCCATGGACCCGGACTGGGATGAGATGGACTTGGAAGCGAACATTGCGCGCGACCGACATGCACGACTCGCCGAGAGAATCGAAGAACTCGTTCGTTCGCTCAAGACAACTGAAGGCGAAGAGAAGCTTCTTGAACTTTCAGAGGATCTGGTTAGTATTTGCCGCTTGCCAACCATCTCCCCGTTCCAAATCACAGCTTTACGATGCTAACACATAAGTTTAGCTAGGATTACTCTGGGAAAGCAACGAGGTCAAGAACCTCATCATCAGTGCCCATGGACTGTTACCCATCCTCGAGATTCTTGAGCCTTGTACTGTGAAAAGCAGACAACATATGATTCTGCAACTACTGCAGGTCGTCAACACCGTATGTGACCGAAATTTTTACGTAAAACAATACCGGCAACTAACCTGCTTGCAGATTATCCTCAACGATGTCGAACTCCAAGAGAACTTATGTTTCGTTGGTGGCATTCCAATTATTACCAAGTTTGCCGCTCGCCAATACTCCAACGAAATCCGACTGGAGGCCGCCGCTTTTGTGCGACAGATGTATCAAACCTCAACCCTTACACTGCAGATGTTTGTTAGTGCTGGCGGTCTCAACGTTCTCGTCGAGTTTCTCGATGAGGATTACGATACAGCTAAGGACCTCGTACTCATCGGCGTAAACGGTATTTGGAATGTTTTTGAGCTCCAGGTTTGTTGCCGCCAACCCCATTGTGTGCGCATCTCCATTAATGTTAGTATCCAGGGACCTACCCCAAAGAACGATTTCTGCCGAATATTTTCGAGAAGCAAGATCCTTGACCCACTTGCGCTCGTTCTCCACCGCGTTCTCGACGAAGACATGAATAATGAAATAACAGAACTGATCGAAGGTCGTATTGTCAACATCTTCTACTTGTTCTCGCAAGCCGAGAATTACGTCAAAGAGACGATTGCCGATCGGCAAGTCCTGAAGAGTAAGTAATTTCAAACTCAAGCTGTTACTGTGCAAGCTAACATATGATCAGTTATTCTAAAAGACCTTCGACGCATGACTCCCGCCCACCAAATTACCATGTTGAAGTTTATCAAGAACCTATCCATGCTCACAACAACTCTTGAGGCCCTCCACGCCGCTGATGCGATCGAATTACTTATCGAATTGCTGAGTGGCTGTATGAAGAACGGCCACATTTTCTTTCGGGAAATATTGAACCAAGTTCTAAACACCATGTTTAACCTCTGTAGATTGAGCAAAGACCGTCAAGAGTATGCAGCGGTGAACGGAATCATTCCTCTCCTGATGAAGATCATGAAGACCGATCGACCGCCCAAGGAATTCGCACTACCTATTCTCTGCGACATGGCCCACTCAGGAAGCAAAGGCCGTCGATTCCTATGGCAGAATCAAGGTCTGGATTTCTATGTCTCTCTGCTAGCAGACCAGTACTGGCAGGTCACTGCATTAGATGCCATCTTCGTCTGGTGAGTTTTTCACATAATTCCGAAGAGAATTAAAGAATTTTACTGACGTTTTGATCCAGGCTGCAGGAAGAGACGGCGAAGGTTGAAGCCCATTTGTTGAATGGCCAATTCACTGACGCGATAATATCGTGTTTTAATTCCCAGAAGACTAACGCATTAGACCCCAATCTCTTAGAGCCGCTGTTGAAGCTCCTTCGATTATCCCCGTCTCTAGCAGCATCCTTGGCCAAACCGGACATGTATTCCGGGATTGCCCAGAAGCTTTCCCACAGGAAAGCCGTTGTACGCCTGAATCTACTCCGTCTCGTCCGAATCATACTAGAAGCACGAGAAACCGATTATTTCACCAATCTCAAAGACAAGCAATTGGAATCGTTACTTGAATCCATCAAGGTTCTTGCTGAGAAGGACTCGGCGGTACTTGTACGAAACTTGGCAACGGATCTCCTTGTTTCTCATATTGACGGTGGCTCCGAATCTCCGGCAACACTGTCGGCACCGGCCTCATCTAGCCGTGTGCGATCGGGACGGCGCATATATACACCTCCGTCTCTTCATTCCTCTGCTTCAGTGCCTATCACACCGACGCATGCCTCTCGCCCATCTCAATCACCTACCATGCTTGAGGTTGCGTCGACCCCGAGACGCTCAGGCCTGTCTCTTGCGCATGAACGTGGACCCATCACGTACCGCCCTGGCAGCCGAGATAGTGCCTCTAGCATACCGGTCACTTCTTCACGACGGATGAGCACCGATATCCGACCAGGCAGCAGCTCTAGCGCTGGCAGGACTAGGCTACCCAGAAACTCGGGCATGCATGCATCACGACCTAGCATTGGTGCTTCCCGAAGTGAAAGCATCCTAGCGCTATCTAATAAGGAGAACATTGGACGTATCTCTGAGGATTCAAGCCGATCCGCAAACGGGGCATCAACTTCAGAGCCCTCTGGCGTCTCTAATATGGGCCCTCCCCCATATTTATCCGTGCCCAGCAAGCAGAGAAGAAACCGAGCGCCAAGCGACGGAAAATAAAGGCGAAGCATCTACATCGCGCTTCATTGTCTTATTGAATGGAAAATGAACGGAAACACATGAATGGACGTTGAATGATCCTCTGACGAAGAATTATGAATTCTTGAACGACACATACAAAGCAAGCTCACGTTGACGGACGATGATGAACCGTACTAACCTTCACACCACAACATTTATCGAACCAAGGGGATGATGAGGACAGATTTACCCCCTTGTTTTTTGGTACTATTACGTACGGAAAGGAAGGGGATCTTTGCATTACCAAAAGGAGGGCGTCTTGGGCGGACATGCGTCTGCGGGGTTTTACGTGTCTCCCAAAAGTTTAGGGGTCTGTCCATCTGCATAGAAAGGAGAGGGCTGCCAATAAAGGAGGACGTAAATAACACATAAATGTGAAAATGGACGGCCATGGCCCTTGTGGCCATGGCCGTCGCGTGGAGAGTTAGGTGATGTGCGCGCGCTTGTCCGCTTCTTGTGATTGTTAGGTTAGGCTTTTTTTCTTGTTTTTAGTGGCATCGCCGACGTGAGGGCATGTGACATGTACGTATGAGAGATTGATTTTGGCGTTGTGGGAATCGCCGACAGCAGCAGATTGCCGACACTCTTGATATCGCCGACAAGAGCCCATGCAGTCATTCAGGACACTGCTCGAGAGTCGATATCTGATGTCGAACCACAGCCTCTTGCGCACTGGCTTACATTGTCGGCTTCTTCCGGGCGCGTTGTGGAAGGAAGCCAGACATGGAATTAGTTGTTGCTGGGAATTTGGGCTTGCTGCTATGGTGGAGTGTCGTCCGGCGTCCTGGGAAAAGATGCTTATTTGCCTCTTGCAGCTCGAGAGGAGGAATGATGATGGCGGTGTTCCGGTTAATGTTTAATAGGTTCTTCAATACCAATCCAACTGGCTTATTAACACAGATATGGTTACAGGTGGTAGTTTATTAGCTCCCTGAAGGAGTATAAGCTGGATGGTTCTCAGTGGTGGGGGTTCTCTAGGTACTAGAGCTTCCCCTCACATCCCCGCCATGGGATACTACTGACCTGCCTCACTAAGCTACTCGAATTACTATATTCTCTTGGCATCTCCATTACGAGTCATAAGATGTTACCTACCTATGTACTCTTCCGGCTTCCGGCTCTCTATTAATATGCTAGATCGCATCGTACATTGGCTAGGGGAGTTACGCCATTATAGGTACGGTATGGCGAGACATGCCCTACCCCGACGGCGGACCGTTCTAGGTGCATATTTAGGATACGGGTAAGATCTCCAAGAACGCCGCGAATTGAGTATATAGGAACTATCTACGCTCAATCCCTGCATTGTTTCTGAAGAAGCTCGTAATGTGACATCTTCGAGCATTCTTCATCATTCACGGGATGTGGTCATTCAGGCTTAACCGATGGGCTCGGTACCGGTTACTGCTGTTATTATGCAGGCCCCTAGCCAGCGCCGTTAAGTACGGCGAGAACCACGTTCCGGTAGAAAGGGATGAGGAGCTCGTAGCAGCCAACTTCCCAGATACTAATGAAACGCTGTTCTCGCCAGCATTTGCAAACCCGCAAAGCGTCTTACCGGGGTTCGCTAATGGGACCGATGGCCCGACTGACGATGCGACGCTTGGTATGTGGAAATTGAAAATTTCGCAATATCGACCATTCATTATGTCCTGCCTCTCACTAACAAGAAAATATATTTGTTCTTACGATCGATTGCAGAGCGAAACGATTGGGTGCAGTACAAGATCGCAGACTACACCTCGGAGGAGGGCCGGCCATTTCCGTACGTGTTTTTGTCGAGACCCACGTTAGGGGACGGGAAGCCAAAGCTCCGCGTATGGATCCAAGGCGGCGTACACGGCAATGAACCGGCCGGGGACCAGGCGGTTCTTGCCCTGTTGGGTAAATTGGATGCGGATAAGAGCTGGAGGGAGCCCTTGCTCAACCGGTTGGATATTACGCTGTTGCCCCGGTATAATTCGGATGGCGTGGCTTACTTCCAACGTGCGCTCGCGAGCAATCTGGATCCGAACCGAGAACACACGAAGCTCTTTCGTGAGATATCCAGGGGTCACAAGAGGCTACTGAGTTCCTTTTCACCTCATATTACGGTGGATATGCACGAGTTCACGGGCACGCGACCCTACGGTAGCGGTGGCGTCTACAAGCACGGGATGGATGCGCTGATTGCTGCTGGGAAAAATCTGAACACGCACCCCGACATCCGGAACATTTCTGAGGTACTGTTCGCAGCGGGTGTTGGTAAGCGGATAGAGGAAAAGGGGTTTCGGTGGGACCCATATTTTACGGGATCTTCAACGGGTGCGAACCTCGTCCTCGCGGAGGCGGGCAGTGATGCGAAAGCTGGGAGGAATAACTACGCACTTGCGCAATCCGTGACCATTCTGTGTGAAGTAAGAGGAATTCGACTTGCCGACCAGCATTTCCAGCGCCGGGTTGCGACTGCGCTGAATATGGTGAGCGCGATATTGGATATTGCGGTAGAGAATGCTGATGAAGTGCACGAGACGGTAAGTCAACCACTAGACAGTCCTAATTATCTCAATTTATACGGAGGATTGATCATCATTTAAATATACAGGTCGAAGGCGCAATAGATAAGTTCATACACAGCGACGACCCCATCGTGCTGACGGATTACCCGAATCCCATCAACCGCACCATCACATTCATCAACAGAACCGACGGTGCGATCACCCAAGTGCCTGTCAGCTTCCTCAGCACAACCCCCACAACCGCGAATCAAACACGCGCCCGTCCCGAAGCGTACCTTATCCCGCGCACGTGGTCAGAACTCGCGGCGCGTCTGCGCGACTCCGGTCTCGAGGTCGAAACACTCAAAGACGGGTATCGTGGCCCGGCCGAGGCACTAACTATCAAAACAGCGACGACGGCGAAGGGGTACTATGAAGGCGCCATCCAGGTCACGGTAACTACCGACACGGTTCTAAAGGAGGAACTTGTGCTGCCGCCAGGCAGTTTTCGAGTAAGCACTAGGCAGAAGAACGCCGCGCTGGCGTTTGTCACATTGGAGCCCGAGAATATCGATTCGTATGCCCGATTTAATTTGATACCTGTCGAGGAAGGGGACGAGTATCCGATTTTCAGGATTCCGCGTGAAGTGGCTAAGGACGAGATTTAAGTGCGATGGTACCTGCATTTCTCAGTCACAGTTAAATACTTTCAGAGTGGCCTATGGCGTATCTGCTACCAAGTACATATCTGTCGGAGTGACGGGTACTTACACTTGATTGGTCGAATTTAAATACTACCCTCGGAGGATCACTACATGTAGGTACCTAATCTAACGCATTTGGTTCATTCGAGTGGTTGAACGTACTATGTATAAGCCATAATGATTACCAACCTACCTAGGTATCTCGTCGTGTGCAGTACAGAATTATTGCCCAGGGTATAAAACGGAGAATCCCAATTGAGTCCATGTTAGCAATTATAGCATTATGCCACAAATTGAGGCTGTACAGCATCAGAGGCGCAATGCTTACGCGCAAAAACGGGTTAGGTCGCAGTCATTCTCTTCAGGCTGCTGCAACAAGTGCTGGCTCCCCTCTTTTCTATACCATCCTAAAAAAAAGGTTTGCATCGCAGAACATTTCTTACGAGGGTCTTTATGCAATTCACTGGCCATGATGGACCCTGTATCCGCTCTCGGTGTTGCATCAGCTGCCATTACCTTCCTTGATTTTGCTTGGGGTTTGGTTATGGAGGCAATAGAGACCTATCGCTCTGCTGATGGCACAGTTGACGACAATGCCCGCATCAGGGTGGTCAAGCACCTAGAAGCTGTCTCTGAGGATCTAAACATGAGATTGCAGGGGAATACCAACGCGGAGAAACAGATAAATATCATTGCTCAAAAGTGTGAAACAGAGTCAACAACACTCATAACCTCACTCAAGAAGTTCAAGGTTAAGCAGAAAAAGTGGAAGCTTTTGTCAAGCGTGAAAACGTCATGGCAAAAATGGAGGACAAGCGAAGAGATAAAAGAATCGACAGAGAGGCTAAAAGAATATCGGGCAGAGATTATGCTCCACCTTCTATCAACGCTTCAGTAAGTCTCCAAACGCGCTTTTTACAACTTCACCTCTATTGACTATCGCCCACAGAGACGAGCAATCACATTTCGGCGGTCAACTCAAAACCATAAGAAACAGTTGTGAAGAGCTAAGGATTGAGTACCCAAAACAGCTTGACATTCTGCGTGACGATCTTATCAACGCAATCCAAGCCCGCGATCAACAAACTAAGGATATACTAGCTCTGCTTCGGAATATCCAGGAAACAAGTAGCACAATACCTTTACAGCACCGTATCCTTAGGCAACTTGTCTTTGAGGGCATACATTCACGAAGTGCCCAGATTTATGTAGCCGAAGATGACACATGCGGGTGGGTGTTCAGTGGCATGTCTCAGAATGTTCTCTATGAAGATCTGACTGGTGTCCTAAATGACGATTTGGTGGCTCGGCGGCTTAAACGCGAGGAGGATCTTCGGAATAAAACTAGTCAGCAGTTCCTCGCATGGTTGCAGCACGGTCAAAATATTCTCCATATATCAGGGAATGCTGGTTCGGGAAAATCAACGTTGATGAAGTTCCTGGCTCGTCACGATAGAACTCGGGAGGAACTCGAGAAGTGGGCTGGGGATAAGACGCTGGTACTAACTGACTTCTATTTCTGGAATTCTGGGGTTAAGATGCAAATGACTCTTCAAGGACTCTATAGATCTATTTTATTCAACGTTCTGAGCCACTGCCCAGAACTGACAAAGGAGGTTTTCCAGTCACAATGGAGACGACTGGGCGAAACTACGGGCGATGTAATTGTCGAAAGCACTCTCTTTGGAGAGGAACACATTGAACAGGCATTTGAAGTCCTGACACAGAAGGGACATCATGCCCGTCATCGTTTCTGCTTTTTCATTGACGGTCTTGACGAATGCGATGGCAATAGACTTGTCCATGAGCGATTGGCCCAAAGACTCAAGACCTGGACAGAAGGAGGAGACGTTAAGATCTGTGCTTCATCTCGGCCCTATGAAGAGTTCCTCAAGCACCTCGCCTTCATCGAAAACCCTACAATCCAATTACATCAAATCAACCAGTTGGATATACTTGTGTATTGTCTTAACCGGTTCAGCGAAGACGGTGAAGTGAGAGAGATGAAGTTTGGTTATATGGAACTGGTCGAAGAAATAGTAAGGAGCTCCCAGGGAGTTTTCCTATGGGTACACCTTGTCGTTGAAATCATCCTCATAGGCGTCCGCCAAGCTGACCCGCTGGACGTCTTGAAACGGAAATTGAGGGAGCTCCCCACAGAACTAGATGAATTGTACGCCAAACTGCGTGAACCTATCGAAAGGAGCATAGTAGATAAGAAACGGTCTAACAAGATGCTTCTCCTCGCTATCAAGAATCCGATGATGAGGGATCTCAACGCCATCGTATTCTCCTGGTTTGATAAGTCAGATACTAGTGGGGGTGACCTAGAGGACCCAGACTTTCCAAATATTAATAACATACGCCCGTATACCGAAGACGACGCCTTAAAAAGGATCCGAAGTGCGGAGAAGCAGATCAATACTTTAACTCGAGGCTTCCTTGAGCTCCATCCGGCGTCAGAAGGTATAACTTTCCTTCGACCTTGTTTCCGCGGCCGATCTGTTGGATTCTCTCATCGAACGGCGCGGGACTTTTTTCTGAAGAGGGATGATAGGATGGCGAGCCTCGAAGAATCGTTTGAGCACTTCAACAAAAGCCAACCTTATGTGAGGCTCCTTCATGCCGAGTTAATATTCGGCTTCGATAACTCGATCCATTTTCCACGCGGAGAGTTCATCGACCAGCTAGGTTCCCTTCCAGACTTGAGTGCAGAAATGGTTCATAAATTCCAAGCTACAATTCAACAGTTGGCTCCGGACTACCTTCTATTCTTTACAGTCGGTCTTAAATMCCGGACACGCCACACCCGCTCAGGCTTTTGTTTATCCATGATTGGCGTAGAGGTTGATGGTTTAAGACAGGAAGATAACCACCCACATTATTTGCTAACGGCACTGCAGTCGAAGAATTGGCAGTCCGCTAGGTCTATCATTGAACAAGGTGTTGCGTTGGATCACCCTATACGGTTTACGCCCTCGGGGCGTGTCCGACGTGCATATAGCTGGCCGTTGTGGACTGTCGCAGCAATATTCGCTATCTACCATCAACTTTCCAATCATGACTACATAAGTGGCGCCATTGATGTCACGCGCCTACTCTACCAGCATGCCTTGGGGTGCACAGCGGATGGAGAACTCAACATGGAGGTCCTCCTAATAGTAAATTCTCATAATGAGAACTACAAGGCGACTAGAGGACGTGTGGATTTTCGCGCCATAGTGAATATTCTTACCAACCTCAATTTACGAGCTAAAGAGAATACGGACATCAAATCCGAGGCGATACTTCTAATGCGGGATGCCCTGAAGTTGGAAGATCTCCGAAACAATTATATGGGGAACAACCATATCACTTTAACGGAGGCTATCTGGAAGGGAGAGGAGATGGACTGCTGTACTTGTCGAGTTGTACAGAGGCGTGGAGCGGAGCCTATCGTCTGGGGTTGAAATGGTTGAAAAGCATTAGGGAAATTAATGTAAGGTTTAATCTGAAGCCACTTGAGATAATAACGTAGTTATGATCTCATCTTTTTTAAGAGCAGGCAGACTTAGATGAGCAACGTCTTTCACCACCCTGAGCTCAGCTCCTTGAATCACGCTTGCCGCCTTTTCAGCCATTTTCAGGGGGGCGTTAGCATCTTTGGCACCATGCCACATGATGAGTTGGCCCTTTTCCACCTTCAAGTCCGCCAGGTTGAAACCCCAGGGACTTGCGATTAGCCCTAGTTCCAACACACTTGGTTTAGGCCCCTGCCGTAACCCCCCGCGCGCGCCCTTCACAGCTACGTCGAGGACTTTGCCGTCATCAACTTCTAAGGCGGCCCGATCTTCTGCCGGCAAGCCCTTAAAGAAACCTCTCATCGCCTCTGCGAACTTTTCCGGGTGCTCAGTGTCCCGAGCCAGCCGCCCCGCTAGGAAGTAATCCAAGGCTATTGCGGCGAACCCTGGGGTCCATTTCGCGAGGAAGAACAGGATGCGGTTGGCCATACTTATGCCACTTGTGCCCAGCTCATGTGGATACGCGCCGGCAACGAGGGTGGTGTTGAGTATACGCTCCCGCGGGATAGTGTGCAAGCAGGCGAGGGCGTACGGACATCCTCCAGAAACGCCAAGCAGGGCAAAGCGTTCGATGCCGAGGTGATCTGCCAGAGCGACGACATCCTGAGCGAAAGATAGGATGCTGAGGTGCGGGTTAGGGCTTGAGCCGGCGAACCCAGGACGGCTGATAGCTAAGATTCGCAAGCCTTCTCGGGAAGCAAAGTCATCCACCAATTCGGCCTCATGATGGCAGCCGGGTGTGCCGTGGAAGTAGACCGCGACTGCCTTCTCTGCTCCGGCTGGAGCACCGTATATGGCGTACTCGAGAATGCGTTGGTCTGGGAGGGTGAATGTGAGGCTTTCCGACATGGCGGCGAGTGGTGCGACGAACGCTTCAATTGGGATGTCAAACTCCCGTACTGTTGAATGATAGATATAATCTTCAATGAAGATCACCTGGAAAATACTCGTTCAACTTGAAGGCTGGATGGACCAAAACCGTTACCCGATATTGGTGTAACTTCGGAGTCTAGAACAACGCGAGAATGCGGCGCGGGGTGGGTCGATTTTACCGGATCGACCGGGGTTGGGAAAAAGGAGGTGGCGGGATGTGGCGGTGCTGGTGTACTATACGGAACTAACCCAATATGGAACATCGCGACTAGAATATTATGATCGCATAGGTACCGCAAGGCACCGACAGACCCTATCATATGTTGACAATCCCACCACGTTCTGCGGGCGCTTGAGAAGTAGCCACCCCTGCCTCCGTTGATCGAGTAGCTGAACTCTGACCTCGGTTGTACGACCATGTGTAAGGGTTTATATAAACACGCTGCGTTAGAATATGGTGGCGCTCGAATGGTCACCTGGTTAAACAATATCTGCTGATCGGATCTCGTAGATGAGGTTGGTCCTCTCGATATAATACTCCTATTTTATAGGAGATGATCAAGCGTTATTGACATTGTTACTAGATATGTATCTTTCCCTACGAAGCTCTACTCAAGCTAGGACGACGGAGGGATAGAAGAAATTATTCCAGGATAAGTCATGAGATAATCTAGACATGGGTCCGAAACCCTTGTTAATATGTACCAAAATAGGTATCCGTCACGAAAATGTATATGGGTCTGCTTCGTATTGATAGCGCGCTGGCATCCCGCACGTAAAACCTTGAGGCAATCTGCCAGAACGCACACCTGCTCAAATCCTTAATAGGTCATTTAGGTATTCGCGCAACTCTCCAAACGCTTTGCTCTTGCGACCGCGATCGTCGTCGTGAGGAAAGGTGGTATTCTTTTAATAGTCACAATATCACATAACCCCCTTTTCACATGCTACACCACTCCATGCCGGCGGCTAGCTGCGGATTGATGTAATAATTTCTTGGCTATAGCGTCTCCAATCCACTTCACTGCCAGCGCATTCAACTCACCTTCTCTATTCAACTCCTCCTACAGGAATACATTCTAGACCACGTTAGCGACGATTTATCAGGTTTCACAATCGCGCGATAGCATTCGAGCACCACGGAGGGACGGTATCAATCGCAACCATGCGCATCTTCGGTACCAAATCGGAAGGCAATGGTCTTTCACGCTATTACTCCAAGAGAGTACCCTGGTACCTCGTTGATTAAGACTACCCTACCAACGCTGCGCCTAGTATATTAGACCTTCCATACCTAACCTATACCCAAGAAAGCAACACAAGACAAGTAAGTATCCTACACCTTGACCGGTTTACGAATCCAGAGCGTAGCGCCGATGACGTGAACCATCGGTGGTCTCTGCTGTCTTAAGCAGTCTTCTCCCAATACCACATCACCTTGGTGTGTCCGGCCGGGATTGACAGCTGCTCCGACCCCCAAACGAACGGCCACACCGGTTTGGTGGCGTCGTCGCTCGGGAGTTCCTTGATGTCGTAGAAGCAGTTGGAGTCTCCGTGACACAGGAACGGGTAGTTGAATCCCTAGATAGGCAGTCAGCACAACTCCGATCTACCTCTCATTCGTGGGGGGGACCGCGCGAATAGGGTTAACGAACGTTTACGGTATACAGCTCGTCGTACACAGTCGCAACATAGTCTGCTCGGCAGTGATACGCATACGACTGTTTGCCGTACACATTATCGATGTTGGCGACTTGGGAGGAATCAGTGAAAGTGCAGTTGCCGGCGCTGCTAGAGAGCGTGAGGGGATAGACGTTGAGCCGGGTAAAGGTCGCGCAGTCTGACACGGAGAGCGCGCCCGTCGCGTCCAGGCAGCCGACGCTATCGGCGGGCGATGCGGTCTGGAAGTTGGTGCTGTTGATGACGTAGATGTGTCCCGAGCCGGAGAAGTCCTGCGCGACGGCTGCGGAGGCGAACAGGGCGCCGAGGACGATAACGGCGGTGCACTTCATGGTGAGGTTGCTCGTTGGTATCGTAACAGCTGCAATTATCTGCTTACTCTGAGAGGTTGGTAGCGAACGAAGACGGCTAAGTGCTGATCTTTAGCCATTATATATATATGATGGAACCCATTCTTGAGCCAGATCTAGACCGAAAGGATTTTCCTGAAGGCAGCGGAGCCTCATAGCATGCTGCTTACACCTGTGGTGCGCTTCCTTCCGAATTCGACGATGTCGTTGTAGCATTCCGAAGTGCGTAAGCGATTGCTAATCAGACGGGTATGCAGCAACGGTATTTAAAGCAGTCCCCTGGCATTAGATTTGGGGTGGGTTGCTTTCCGGACACATTAATTCCGCTTTACTGTATTCTACTACTTCACATGCCTTAAAAAGGCGACAAGGCGAAATCCCATTTTCCCTGGTTTGCTACCATGATTTCCAAGGTTCGGAATCGTCTAGATGAGCGAGAAACTTGGGAGCCTTAAGGCTCGATCCTGCTTAGGTCATGCATAGCGCGTCTACTCCCCTGCTTACAAACCACTTCATAATGGCTAGTCGCATCATGACAGCGCCGTGGAGCAGCTTAGGCCACGATGTAATTACTCCGCGTCCGGTGGGGATGCGACAGGCCAGAGCTTCTTTCATATATACCTTGCCTATTATAGAGTATCTCCCATATATGGCGTCTCTTCCAATTGGCCACGAGGAAAACAAGCTTTCCATGGGTCCCCGATTTAGAACCTTGGAGAAACTACCAAACTCTGAATAACAGCAGCGACGGGAATATCAGATGATTGTCTTCAGTTCTATCTTTACACTACATCAGTTCGCCAGAGTAATTTGTGATACTCTGCAGCTGAAATCGCTGCGACCTCGATGACCTCGCATGGTGAAGTTGCATCCACTAGCCGTTGCTGACCGCGTTTTCATGGATCGCCCTAAGTCACAATATAGGCATACTCTTTAATCTATTCATGCGGCGTGATCCTTCTTCATCTATCTCGCCTCGCGGGACGAGATGATGACTCGCAGCTGTATTGTCTTGGCATAGCTGAAGGACACAAAAGTCAGCATTAGTACTCGATTACGCAGCGGTGAATTTGTACAACATACCATCAGCCCCCGTAAGGCGCAGTCAGGCGAGGCAAACTCTGGCGCCCATGAGGTTCTTGAGGTATCGACCTATTTCTCGCGTAAGACAATGCGTGTGGGGGCAGTGAGGATAATATGTTGGGGTTGATTAAAGAGCTCCGAGCTTAGGCTATACCATGGGGGCCTCCATAAGAAGTAAGGAGAACAGGACTTTCATGTAAGTTTGAAAACATGGATTGTCCAAGAAGCCTAGTTGAGCATGGGATGTTCACATGAGCCCTATTATCAACCATAAGCTGACAACCAATTCATTTCCTACAAAGTATTTGGAATAAGAATTACCGTAGGTATCTTTACGCCTTTTCATCTTTACCCACCCAACACTGAGATTTTATATCGTACACAAATTCCCTACTAATCGTCTCCCAGTGATTACCATCGAGTCTCCGTTTGCACTTCAGTATGGCTGTCCCTGCGTAATCTTCGGGTAGTTCTACCTGAACATCATGGAGCCTATACGATTCAGGCAATGTCTGCTGCGTAGCGCCGTTTTCCTCGAGTGTGCTGCCGAGGGATACCTCATCGTCTGTAAAGTGTTTGTAAAAATCGCCTTCTTCAATCTTGACTACTTCTCGAGCAATGCATGCCGTCAAGGGACCATTCCAGATCCCTTCCTTGTGGGTGACCGTACCAAAGAACTCGAGAGCGTCATGTCTGATCCAGTGTACTCGACATTTGACGGCTACATAGTAGAGTCCTGGAAGCGCGCCTAGGTCGGCTACAGAGCCAGACATGTCTGGAAAGTGTAGGGTCTTGGATAATTTTGGGGATACCGCAAGATGCCGTAGGTGCTTCAACTGTTCCATTAAAGTGGCAAAAGCTTGGGTATGGTTATCATATCTTAACTCATCTGGGGGATAGAGACATGTGTCAGCCATGATCTCTGCCATGACGAAATATGCGCGTAGTATGGTATATGCGACTGTGGTTGGGGTAGGTTCCTTGGCTACTAGACTTCCCCTGGACGCTTTAAAGGTCTGATACCAAGAGGCAAGTCTAGCTTTAATGCGTTCTTGCCTGGCAAGAAAACTGCTGCAAGATATTTGGTCCTGAGGCTGGAGGAGGCGACGACACTCGTGATTTAGATAAAATATTTGCCCAAACAATCGGTCTAATAGCTGCCTTGCTTGATTAACAGACTGGAATGTCAATTCCGGGACTGGAGTTTCGAGCGTGTAGTCTTCTAATACTATGTTCAGGTACTGTGCCCCGTACCCAAGAAATCTCGCCTGAACATCGAGCCTCATGAAAGCTTGGATGATCCAGGCATCTACCGAGTTGCAGCCTGGTTCCAGGAAGAGGCTGTAACTATCAATCGCCCTCGACTGAGCGTGATACTCGTTTAACAATTTCAATCCGTTTTGAAGATGGGTGATGCCTGATTTGTAGTGGCCTCGGAAAAATTCCGTCAGTACAAACATTAAACATGCAATGAGGGTAATACGGATTGAGGCGTGACTCTTGGCCGAGAAATGCGGCTGTAGATGGGTAATTGCTTTACTGTAGTGTTGTAATGTAAATTGTTCCTGTTCGTCCGGGGCGTTTTTTGTCGCTGAAGACTGGATAATAAGACTCTCTCCCCTATGGGCTCCGCTCAGAGCCAGAACCGCATGCAAGACAGCGGGCTCGCTTGAAGCTGCTTGAAACACAAGCATGTCCCAGAATGGAAATCTGAAAACACCTGGAAGCTTAAAGGCGGTTCGGTATGTAAACCACTCGAGCTGTCGGTTTTCTTCTTTGTTTTCGGACTTGATAAGTGTTGGCGCGTAAAATGCCCTCAGACATTTGCTGCTGTCAGGGCCGGTAGGACGGCGGCCATAATGATTGGCTCCTCCACCCCATATTCCATATCCTTCGCAGACACGTCCCGTGGATAGACATCGAAGACACACGGGCCGGCCTTCGTCACATTTGACTCTCCTGGTTCTTTCTTACGGTCAACCACGTGATTGGGTGAAAGACGGCATCTAAATAAGGTACTCACTTGCACGTGCGACACCCGGACTTGACTTTGGTCTTGTTTGAGCCGGGTGCCATTTGGGGATATTATACGCGATTAATTACCAATAGTAATAAGATTTCAACCGTATGTCTTCTAGAGTCAAGTATTAGAGGAGATGGGAGACTTGTATATCTTAGGTTGGTTAAGCCGGAAGAGATGGAACCAGGAGAGGCTTATGTGTGGCGTCTACGCCTCCCGTGCCCCATCTAAAAGGTGATTGGATATATCCTCTTACATAAGATTGATGACTCAGATTGGAATACAGCGTTTCAATTGGCCAGCTTTTACGGCAATCAGTGGTCAATGCAGATCTATCGATAGGTACGTACACCAGATATGTATGAATATGGGGTTATTGCTATATTAAATAATGTGCCTATACGATAGACTTTTCAGGGTACGTTAAACTCACCAAGATTCAAGCTAGCACAGGTAGGCGATGACTTGGAAGGGCTTCTGTTTTAATACACGGCTATATGATCAACTCTTCTACTAATCAAACTGAAATACTCTCGAGTCCTACAGGTTACACTTTCGAGTCTGCCTGTTTCAAGCCCGATGTCGCCCTCCTTTCTTGTCCATAAGACATCCATTACAGGAATATGTAAGCTGCTTACTTCTCAGAAGGTAGGTTTCATAAATGCGACCAAACTGTCATTAAGGGCCTTAGGCATTTTTAGGCATTTCTTTTGGCTCCAGTGGTTGCGGGAGATTGAGAGACCCTACATAAAATGCACGTCATGAGCAACTAAAATGTTCCCAAACTCTCTTTCAGAGTATCTAGGTAGATAGTGTAAACTTTGACAGCGCCCAGAAGAGCCTAGCTATGGGAAGGATGGTTCTTAAGAGAGGCCTTGCTCTCCCGTTTCATTTTCTCGCCTTCCCCTATTCAATTTCAATTAAATACATAGTGCTGCAGTCAAGCTATTCTCATGGTTCACAAGGCACCCCATGGACCCTCCGGGGATTCGAAAAAGACTCACACCCGCACCCCTGACAGCATTGTTTGGAAGGGTACAACGGCTAGAGAATTGGTCTCCAGTGTCAGATTCGCATGGGATAAGTATCAAGGGGAGATTTTTATCGAGTTCCTAAAAGATGTCGGTCTCAGCTTCAAGAACGCTGACCTAAAGCCCCTGTTGAGAAATCTCAACTTGGATGGGTACGAAAACATTCAAAATATGGATGGCGATAATGTTTCGGACTTGATAGAAGAGAAGGTCCGCCGTAAGTTGAAGAATACCGCAGATGGGATGGACGAAGATGTGTTGCGAAAAGCAACTTTCGGGTGAGTACCTAGCTAGGTACTTTGACACCTGATCCTATGAACATCATCTAATCCTCACAGGTCGGACGTGGTTGACTCATCTTCAAACAAAGAACACTTCGAGAGTGCTCCGGCAACCAACAATACATCTCAACCGAATTCTACTCGAGCCTCGGACTCCCTAGGTCAGGATATCCGGACACCGCGTCACACGGCTAGCGACAAGACACTMCCTCCGCAGCCAAGCCACCCGTTTTTGAAGATGCCCAGATCGAAAGAACCGATTTCTCCAGCAAGCCCCGAGAGAATCATCAAGCGCGAACCTGAAGCCCCTGAGCCATACACCTTTGGAAATTCGCGTATCTCATCAACGGGTCAATCTTCCACCAAAGACAAGTTCAACTTCGGTGTCTCTATTCCGCCGCCCAAGCCCGGCAATCGAAACAGCACCAAGCCATCGGTTACTCCTTCAAGAGGTAGTGCTGACACGAATAACAAGGACTCAGCCAAAGCCACGAGGGTCAATAAGGCTATCGAGCGCTTGTGTTCTTGGTCGAAGCGTACGGAAACTGCGCTCGATGAAGTGAAAGCCGCAGTTGACGACCTTGGAGAAGATGAAGACCTTAGAGTGCTGGTGCGGAAAATCTCTAAGTTGAGGCTCAAGTTGGGCAATTTGCAGGCTGACGTAGAAGAGGTGGAAGATTGCGCTGTGAATACTCTAGTGCATCGTTGAGATGATATATGCCAATGGTTGAAGCATAGCACCGAACGCGTGTTGAATTTATGTTACAACCTATGGAAATAAGTTTATTTAGTACACAAAGTCGATGTATTCCCACTGGGTCGGTACAATAGGAGCAATATTTTCAGAAAAAGGGAATGCGAATAAGATATTATCAGCTCATGAACCTGCGTACTTCAGTGTAGTCAGTACCAGCGCTTCGGGTAGCGAATGATTGGCTGCTATAGACATCATCTCCAGCCGCCTGAGAAGCCGAAGGCTCAGCTATTCAGCTGTGTATATTGCCGAGAAGGGGGACATCGTCACGTCGACGGAACCAACTCCTATTGGCGTCCTTTGAGTCTTGGTGTAGTAGGGGACTGTCTTGGCGTATCTGCGGGGTCGTGATCGCGACATCAGGACCCAGGGGTGTGAAGTTATTGTGGTCTTGAATAGGCGACAACTCTATAGTGCCATTCTCCATCTATGTGCTCCGCGTCACGTTAATCAAGAAGTAACAGAGACGACAACGTGTAAGTTATTATGACCACGCAGAATGGATTTACCGCACCATGTCATAGTAAGAACGTATTACCAGCCTTCGATGCACATATGTGATTTCGTTGAAAAGCTAGGATAACCTTGTTGCGCTCCAGGGGTAGCGAATTTGGGTGTAGGTACTTGCTTGGCGTGTCACGTAGATTGGGCCGTGGGGATGCCGGTAGACTACAACACATAATCTATTACCGATGAGACCGGATGGAACGTCGGGGKAGCTCGGTATGAGATGAATATAAGAAAACTGAAATCCTTTGTTAAGGCTTGGCGGTGTCGATATGCCTCCCTTTAGCTCTATATTGACAAATTCCACTTAATCATGAGTGTTCACCGGGGGTCCGAAGACCTCCCAACGAAGCCGGAGCTTGAATTGCAGTTACAGCAGATCGAGATAGCGACAGCGGCCGAAGATGCTGAATTCAAGCGACGTGAGGCTCGCGTCGTCGCGAAGCTTGACCTCTATATCTGCCCGATCCTAATCGTGCTCCAGCTTATATCGTTTCTCGACCGTGGGAACATCGGCTTCGCTGCGACTCAGGGGATGATAACCGATCTTCATCTTGTTGGGACGCAGCTCAACACGGCCATATCGCTCTTCTATCCGCTCTACATCTTGTCAGAGTTCCCAGCCGCACTAATTGTGAAGCGAATAGGCTTCAATCGAGTAATCCCCGCGGCTGCGGCATGCTGGGGGATTGTGTGTCTAGGAAATGGATTCGCGAGGAGCTTTGGGGACCTTGCTGCGTGTCGTCTGTTGATGGGCATGTTTGAGGGGTTTTTGATGCCCAGTCTTACCCTCATGCTCGCCAATTGGTATAAGAGAGAGGAAATCGGGTTGAGGATAAGCTATTTGTTTAGTAAGTAATCTAAAGTTATTCTCCATGCTTCGAGCTACGGTGGTTGACATACCCGGATAGTTGCTTCGGCCATTTCAAGCGCGTTTAGTGGCGTGATCGCATTTGCCATCTTATTCATGGATGGAAAAGCAGGGTATCCAGGATGGAGATGGTAAGTTAACAACTCGAAAAGACACCCTGGTTCGTTAGGTATTGAAAATCATTTGCTAGGCTATACATCATCGAGGGTTCCGTTACCGTCGTCATCGCAAGCGTCTGCTACTTCATTATCCCTTCGTCTTACACCACGGCTTACTTCCTTAACGAGGCAGATCGAGCCGTAATGCGGAAGCGCGCAGAGTTGACCGAAGCCTACAGCGGAGGCAAAGGACACTACACTCGTGCCGAGTTTCTGATGACGATTAAGGATGTCAAGACATGGATCCATACCCTCATCCAAATCATGTGTCTTACAGTCATGTACGGCTTCAGCGTCTTCCTACCGATTATCCTGCGTTTCGGCTTCAACTTTAGCGTCGAACAGTCGCAATACCTTAGTATCCCCGTATTCTTTTGGGGGTCTATGGTTTACGCCATATGTGGATATTTGTCTGATCGTTTCTCGAGACGATTCTTGGCTTGTATTCTCCTTGCGCCATTCGGAATGGTAGGCTATGCGATGCTTCTCGGGGGAGCACACTTATCTGTCGGAGTGAAGTACTTCGCTTGTTTTCTGATCGCAACATGCGTGTGGGCGATGGGGGGCGCCAATATTGCATGGCTCTCCAGCAACTCTGCCCCTGACGGCAAACGTGCCGCCTCCCTTGGACTGGCCTTTGCATTGGGTAACCTAGGAGGAATTATTTCGGGGCAGATTTATCCCCAGACCATGGCGCCGGCGTATACCCTTGGACATGCTTGGAGCTTGGGGGCGATATGCATCTCCTTCTGCTCGTGGTGGGTACTTAGGCGTATCTACTACCGTCGCGAGGAACTGAAGGGAGAGGCTCGAGAAAGAAGCGTTCCGGAACCCGCTGAATTCTCTGATAGAGCTCTGACATATAAGTACCAGCACTAAATTCGTTTGGAAGCGCTCTGAGTCTGTTCATTGGAATATCAGTTTCAAGAATTGACTAAGACTGAATCCGAGTTTGGGGGTTTCTCCTAATAAAATCACGATTTCTTTGCAACTATCCTCTCAAGATATTGTAGTCATATGGGATGATTATAGCCTTCAGTGATGGCGATAGATGTTGTTGATATAATATATAGGTATCCAAATCATGATTACCTTTGTAAAAGTATGCTGTTATTCTACGCTTACCATCCGGCTCCATCTCCTCGTTGCGAGTCTTCATATTATCAATGCCCCCGTCATCGGTCAGCAATTTTAGAATAGCTCAGGGGATAGGCCTCGAGTTGATGATCATGAAACAACCCTCCATCCAATTGAGTATTTATGCACAAGGACCTGGGACATAATGCTAATAGACCATAGGCGGAGAGGTTCGGAGTTAAGGCAAGATTCGTCTAACTTAAGTAAGTGCCCCTAATCTGCATGTAATCTGCAGTTTTTAACATGGATTAGGAAATCTGGGATTCATCCATGCTGCAGTTGGCAGCGGTAGATAGAGTTGCCAACGTGTATAGGGACGGATCCTGCGCCTTACAAAATCCTACGAAATTGTATCGGCCTATGAACTTACGTTGATCTTTGGGGACCTAGGTAATCCTCCCGCCATAACCCGTGCCCATGAAGGGAAAAGTGGACATATGTAACGGTTCCATCCCGTTACCCCTGTGTAAAACTGCTTCTCGGGACCGAACATGATGCCGGGATGTTCCTGAAATCTATAATGAGCCCTGGACTCCGATCGGCATGCAAGCTTAACTATATGACAGAACTGGTTTATTGTAAATAATGCTCGGCATTGGTTGGAAGAGAGGTATAAGTACCTACCTCCTACCTCATACTTGTATACTTGTGACACAGGGCTAGCAATGAACATTCGGGTTGAATATCTTGAGTGAAGCTCATAGTAACACCTGTATGGGGGATACCGAGGTGATATATTGACATTCTTTACAGTAACGATTGATATTTAAGTATATGAACTAAGATGTATTCATTGTTTACCGAGATTCACTACCGTCCATAGTAGGGTAAAACCGCATGTACCATAATGACATACAGTCTGCTAGTAAACATTAGGTAGTTTCGGTTGCATATAGGGTGCATTAGATAAATCTATATTAAATTGTTCATACAGACGGTGTGAGTGTATATTAGGTATCTGTCGATGTTTACCTTCAATTCGTAGTGTAAGCCATGTCTCAAGAAACGTTATACCGAGATATATCATAGCAGCTATAGTTTAAGAAGGGAAGAAAAGTGTTTCTGTAAACTGTTCCATGGCACCACGGGGAAGCGGACATCGTTCTAGAATTGGCAAGTGAAATTGAATGATGCTGGAATGCCACGAAGTGTCTAAAGAGCCATCCATGGCATATACGCCCAATGATGTCTAGGTTCGGCTAGTTACCTACTTCCACGGATTACAAAGCGGCAAGTAGGCAATGAGAATCAAATCAGTAACAATTTCCTCCTCAAAAGTCACGTTTAGTGCCATTATATATGAAGCTGAATGTGATTTCTAATGCACTACTCGGGAGGCCGGTTTGATGACGCATGTGTTTACAATTAGGCATGTAAGAAAGGGTCGGCTAGATCTACCTTGAGACTAGGCGAAAGGTCTCCATATTAATTACCCTATGTGTAAATTTGACTCTTCTAGCAGCTCTGGTTTTGGGGCCGTTGAGACTGGTATGGGGTATATACGGTACATTAGATACCTTCGAAGCACCAGAGTGATTTTGTAATCATAATCTATGTAAATTAACGCGCTTTTCCTAAACCAATGTACTTTAAATATCCCTGCAGACGGTCAGGTTACATTGAAGCAATAAAACAGGTGCTGTCGTCAGTTTTCAGTTCACATCATGCATGAAGTTCGAGATAGTAAGTCAGCATATAGCAGGGTTACAATGCGATTTCGACTACCCACATGGAACCCAGTCGGCCGCGAGGACGGCGACGGTCCCTCGCGTTGACGAGCCTGCCGACTCCTTCGAGCCCCACCGACCCACGAACGGATCTTCCAAGAAACATCTAACCCTGGGACGTCGATAGCCTACCCCGGCTTTCCAGATGGACCCAATTACGTTTTGGGCTTTCACACCGCAAAGCGGCGACCCCGGTAACATCGGAGTGCGACGCGCGAGTTTCCGGTCCGGAGAGACCCTCGACAGCGACACCGAATATGGCAATATCATCTTAGCTCAAGTTTTGGCTTAAATAACTCTGCTGGCTCTATAGGAAGGCGAATAGAAATCTCATGTATCTCGACTGACATTAATCAAAATCTATAAGCTAAGACAACTAGCGTCACTTAGGAAAATTGTGTTCACATTCGATTCAGTTACATAGGCCCTGAATCAAAATGACTTTCTCTCGAAGCTTCTCGTTGGACTCTACTGTCTCGTCTCTCGAAAGGCTGGCAGCTGGCGGCACAGAATTTAATGCAGACGATCAACTTCGAAAGAGACTTCTCTTGGTAATGCAGAAACTTATTCCTGAGCTAGAGACACCGGCCGAGGCCTGCCAGCGATTTCTATACAACGTAAGTGTCGACTTCGTGTTGCCCCTTTTTCTTAATTGTTCGTTTTTTTCTGTTTCTTTTTTTTCTTCTAAAGTGTCTCTCCTCAAACTATACGAACTTCTACTAAAGTCCTTCACTAACGTAAATTCCATGTGAAGACGCTTGAGCTCCCCGTGGCTCGTATTGCGGTGGACCTCAATATCTTCAACCTGCTCAAGGAGAGCCCCACTCCCTTATCAACCGAAGAGCTTGCGAAGCGGTCGGGTAAGAACCCAGACACTAAATTGCTGGCACGCCTCCTACGATACCTGGCTTCCTTGAGTTTTATCCGTGAAGTTGATACTGGAATCTGGGCTGCAAGCCACCTTGGAAACAACCTATCAGGAGAAGGCCAGAGCGCAGGGGTAGCGAACATGTAAGTATAACGATTGGCCCATCCCTGTCGTGTGTTACACCCCGGACGCCACGGTATGCTGTACCACAACGCTAACCAAGATCTTGGTTTAAGGGTCGATAACTGCGCGCTGGCACTAGTCACTCTTCCGGCTTTCCTTCGACGTCATGCCTACCACCCGCCGGAAGACAAGCACGACACAGCATTCGCTCAGGGCAATAGGGTGACTCCGGATGAGCCGACCTTTTTCGATTGGCTTAAGAATCGTCCGGAGAATGCAAGAAACTTTAACATTTTCATGACATCTCATCGAACGGGCGTTAAGACGTGGTTGGATAGACCGGAAGTCATAAAAGAGATTACCGACGCGTTTAAAAAGGTGACCGCAGGAAAGGAAGGGGAAGAAGAGAAAGGAGTATCGTTCGTGGATATTGGTGGTGGTATTGGCCACCAATGCAAGGTGAGTTCGCTACTAGTGGATAACTGGGATACATCTGACATAACGACTAGGCTTTCAAAAAGCGAGTGCCTGACTTGAAGGGGAAGATTGTTCTCGAAGATCTTCCAGAGGTAGTGGCAAACGCAGACCTTGAGGAGGGAATAGAGAAAATCGGGCTGGACTTCCAGAAAGGCCAGCCAGTGAAAGGTGAGCTTTGCACACGGTAATCTTGTGTCAGTGATCGGAGTATTAGACTAATAGGGGCATATATAGGCGCGGCATCATACTATTTTAGGAGTGTCCTGCGAAGTGAGTCTTCACCCCTACCTAATCACCCTTTTTTTCTGTATTCATCAAGTGCTAACTCGTTCGTCTTCTTCAATTGAAGACTGGCCTGACCAGTATGCTCGACCTATTCTCGGCAGCGTACGAGATGCCATGGACGAGCACTCACTGTTAGTCATTGACGAACTTGTTCTGCCAGATCGAGGTGCGCACCGGTATGAGACACAGTTGGACTTGACGATGCTGGCTATGCTGAATGCGGAGGCGAGGACTGAAGCACATTGGAGGAAACTCCTGGCTGAAGTAGGGTTTGAAGTAAAGAATATTGTGTTCTATGAAGAGGAGGCTAGGGAAGCTGTGATCATCGCCAAGAAGGTGGGATCTTGAAAGTACCATGTCTACAAAGATGGTCTTTTAGAAAGAGTTCAAGTCCCTCCTGCGCGGGGTGGTGTTTTCAACAAACCAACAGACTCACGAAGCCTATATGATGCACATAAATGATATCCAAGCCTGGAAGCTTTGTAATGCGAAAACGACAACTTCTATTGCAGACCAACCCCTAAAAAGGGGGCCCGCCCCACTAGGTGACTGATCTCCTAATACCTTACACAATGAGGTACCTTTACCTAAAGTACTTAAGATATATTAACTCTAAATGTATATGGCGGTAAAATCAAGCGAAACTTGAGCGTCTCTATTCTAGTTGGATGCCTAGCAGCATTTAAGAGAAACTTTCCAAGCTATAACCAGTGTTACCGGACTTTCCCTGTCATGAGTGCGAGTGTCATGAGTTTCTATTTTTGACCTTACTGATGACTACCTCTACCAGGTATATGTGGAGGTAGTTGCCTAACGTCCATTAACTGTTGGCCACCTCTTCTGCTTACGTCTCTGCGTCGTAATGCTTATGGTAGGATTGCGGCGTTTTGCCGCGTACCAACACCTTATACAACTGTTGGGAGAGGCAAAGAAAGCGGGACCGGAGTCACATGTGCGTAATAATTGGTGACACAATTATGAAAAATCGGATCAGCTAGAGGTAGGCTTTGATGTAGGCAGGCGAATGATTAAGATAACAAGGCTATTATGAGAATTGAACCTCATGTGACTGGCTATTAGGACTGAGTTGAATTCTCAAGATTTGATTGAGTCGGTAATGAATTCTAACCCAACTAAAGGTAGGTAGGCGTCTATCGATATGATCAGAACTTCGTGTGATTCAACTGGCCTAAGGAACCAGGACTAATCTCTCCTTTTCTCCCGTAGAGTCCCATGCAGTCTCCACATCAGCTAGAGCGGCAATAACGATGTTTGTAGGCCTCTTGATCTTGCCGACGGCAGCAACTAGTCCCGGCATTTCCCTTTTCACTTCGAGCATCGAGAAACTGCCCATGCCGGACCCCATAATGCGAATCGGCCTAGCATTCAGTAAGCTAGCCGGTACCACCAGATTCTCGTGGCCTGCTACACTGCCGATGCTGATATACTGCAAACCTTCCTGAATCTCAATGGTGCGCATGAGAGTCGCAGCAACAGGACCGCCGACGAAGTCCAACACGATATCTACCGGTCCGACCGTCTTCGGTATATCTAAGGGATCGGTGAGAGCAACGCGGTCATCAAGTCCCTCAACATGATTGAGGGTTTCTGGGTTGCGCGAAGCGCCCACGACCTTTGAAGCCCCGAGATCGCGAGCAATGTGGATGGCGTGGCGACCGCTTTCCGTTGTGGCACCGAGGATGAAGACGGTACGGCTTTGGCAGCCGCCAATGGCACGCGCTTTCAGGGCCATCCAGCTGCTGCTGACTGGATTAACAAGTGCGGCCACAGTGACGGGATCAGCCTCTGGTGCTAGTTGGACCATTTGATTACGCTCGACGTTGGCGCGCTCGGCGAAAAGGGGCGCTGCACCTGGAGCAACATAGTACTTATTACCTGTCGCCTCATCGAGCCCGACACCATCCACGCTGGGATCAAAAGGTAGCTCCGAACCCTTGGCGCTAGAGTGTTTGCCAAATGCACGGCCTCGCACTACCCGGGGAACACCGACGGCCAGTACTTTAAGCTGAACCTGCGATGGAGATGGATCAGGGAGGGATGGACCACTGATATATTGAGGTGGTTTACCCCAAGCCGTGACGCGGGCAATGTTCATGGCAAACGTTGCAGAGTGGCTGGACGAAGCTTGTTGCTGTATTCCTCTCAGACGTGAGAATGATTTAGACAGGTTCTGGCTCATGCACGGCCTCTTGAAAACCTGTGACATAAGGATGTGAGGGTTCCGCGAAGGTAATAAGCTTAAAGAAATAAGCTACAGGCCATCAGAACAATATGATCGGGGTAGAAACCGGGTCTTACTAGTTTTATAGGAAGTTACCTGTATACGTGTTCTCGGTCTAGGCTGCCTCTTTCTAAGATGAATCGTGGCAGGCAACGGCGTAAGGGTGAATCGAAAGACATATTTTCATCAAAGACCGTTTTGGAAGTGGAGCTGAACTTGGTATCTTATTGGTCTCACTGCTCGAGGTGGTATGATTGATATTGGTGTTGGCTGAGGAGCTGTGAGAATCTGTGGTAGAGTGGCACAGACTGAAGGTGGAACCAACTATTGGTAATAAACCGCACCCCTTAGTATGGCATCTGTCCGCTGTTTGCTTACCTCGTAGCTTCGCATATAGAGGTTGTACAGACTGCTTGCCTTCTACAACTTATTTAGTAGGCGCCGGTTGCGCTCGTATGTTACCCAGCCAAGCTGAAAAAAATCTTCGTTCAGTAACCTAGTTAACTTCGCAAGCGTTGGTCGCTTAAAATGGTGAGCTTGTTGAACCCCAAAGACTAAAGCTGACATTTAAATTTAGTAACTTCAGAGCAGTACAATATGACAGTTATAAACCTGAAACGGATAATTTTTCATGTTTCTTCAGGCCAGCTTTCCTAACATAATCAGACTTCTGGGACTATCCTGTTAGCTATGAGAACGAGGCATCATACTCACTGGTTTCCACAGCATTGGGAACCAAAGGGGTTCCTTCGCCGCGATAGCTCTATCTCGACTGAGTGTCCCTTGCAGGCGTGTCCTATGTGCTACCGAAGCTTTATGTCCGTGTCACACCTACACACAAATGAAAGATGATGCCACCGTTGAATCCCCTCCCACGTAGTGTTGGACTTTAGGGTACATGCAGAGATCTCTCTCAACTCGTACACCGAGTCCGTTCAGTCCTTTGGCCCTCAGCGTATCAGGAGCCACACCATTCTCCACCCAATCAACAATGTAATCCAATGTGGGCGGCGGGCTCGGCCCGCAGTTAAAGCAATGGCCGGACCCAGGAGCCACGAAAAACCGATAGTAATCCTGAGCCTCCGGATCGCGGCTTAAAACACGGTCGTAATAGTCCGTGCTCCCATTGAAGGGGATAGCAGCATCCACGCTTCCGTGCCAATTAATCATCTTCCCTCCGCTTTTCTTGAATGCCGATAAATCCGGGTCTGAGGTGCCTATAACGGAGTCGTATTCGTTGACGGAAGCGTGGAAGATCTCGTCCCATTCCTCATGATTTATTGAGCGCATGTCGAATAAGGGGTCTTTCTTGACCCAATATTTCACCCACACAAGATTCGACTCAGACCGGCAAGATCCATCTTCATTGCATTGAATCTGGATAGGGCCGGTGAGTGGCTGCGTCAAGTCGGTCCCTTTGCCGTGCCCATACCACTGGAACTCACCTGTGGAGCTTCGAGGGCCTTCCCACGTCTTCTGTACCACGTCCGCAGGCGCAGAAGACACTGTAGTCTCGGCACCGTCGCAGCTAATCTTCTTGCCAGCGACATTGTGGGGGTCAAAGTCACATAGATCTTCTCTGGAGATAATCCCATCCTCTAGGCCATCCAGCTTGTCGCAAGCCGCCATCACTGCAGCTCTGATAGCATCGAACTCGCAGGGCCGAGGATAAGTGCGCATCTGATCCATAACGAATGTAGGCCAGAAGCCGGAAAACCAAAACTTATCCCAGTTTATGGCGGGGAATAGAGCGACAATACCGTCGTAATCTTTCGGATACCTTTGCGCAAGCATGTGGCCTTGCCTGCCACCAGTTGAGCCACCGAACCAGTATGAGTACTTCGGAGTGGTGCCATAGAACACTTCTTGAACTGCCTTGCCAATGTTGGCCAAGTCGTGCAAAGCAACGGAGGCGAAGTCCACGAGTAACGGCCAATTGACGTTACCGGGGCTAGCCAGAGCCCATGATGGAATGTTAAATTCCGGGCCAAAGAGATCTGAAGTGTGCCCGCCATCGGTGGTGGCGGTAGCATATCCTAAGGCCATGATCGGCATAGTCAAGAATTCCGCAACCTGCCCTCCACCAGTGGCAAAGACCCCTCCGCCAACGCTCGCGAATCTGCCGTTCCAATTTTCCGTGGGAAGCAAGATGTTGACATTGATGGTATCATGCCAACCAGGGTGTGTATAGGTGACGGTGACATCGCAGAAGTTGAGATTCGGGATGATGCTAGACTCCGGGAGGCCCGCTGCTAAGGGTCCGGGAATATACGTGTAATTGCGTTGGTCCAAGGCTTCGATCGAGAGTATGCTCACTCCGGTGATGTTAGGGAGCGATAGGCCCGCTGGACTGCATCTGGCAGGAGATTCTTGTGGCATTTGAAGCGGCCATTGGCTTACCCCACTTAAGGGGTTCCAGCCGCCACCAAGCAAGTCCCAAGCCATCGTGAAGGTATCGCCAACTTTAGAAGGCCCAATAACTCCCAGACTCGGGGTACAAAAGCAGGCGGAACGCGACGATGTCGTTGCGGACAGAAACGTTCTTAACAATGAATGCTCGCGCCAGAAAATAGCGAGGGAAGAATGTGACAGGACGTCGTGCGAGGGTTAGCTGCTCTTAAGCCTCAACCTCAGATTGAATCATTTTATGTCATTTGGCCCTGGCAGCCTAGTACCTAAGTATAAGCAGTATCAACGTACCTAGTAACCGATGTAATCGTACGCGATTGGTAGACCCGTCCTCATGCATCACCAAAGAGGTATGTTACCCTTTGCCAAGAGGGCTCATTATGATTCATAATGGCTCACTATGTGGCTTGACTGTTAATGCATCAGGTATCTTGCCTCCATCGGAGCGCCCATATTGACCATTCTGGTTTTAGTAGCAATTCTCGGAGAGACAATTCAGCTTATTTCTCCAGACTCGTATCTGTTGTTTTTAAGATTTGACCTGTGACTGGCCCCTTTCCGGCCCATGCCCGTGTTCACCTCGTCTCTGCAATAGTAAACGGCGTATCCGCGATGCGTGTGGCTGACAAGTTGATTCGTACCTTTAGATCACGTGCTAGGTTTTATGTGGCCTTCCCTTTAGTGCATCGTACATATGTTAGGTAGGTATTTATCAGATAAAATATGGAAATAAAAAGTCAGGTGACTTGATGGTTACTCAGCAGCTTAGATAAGCTATTTGGAAAGCTCCCTGTATCACGTGATATTCCACAAGGAAGAGCGTTTATCTAGCAGCTTAGTAATCATGCCGTTTATCTCTATTGACCAGAACACAACAAAGTACGAGGCTCTCACGATTATAGAATTACCTTCTGGGGTAGTGGTATAATCCGATATCTATCAGGGGGGAATCGATGAATTACAACTAAGGCGCGACGGATGTAGCTCTTGATAGTTAGGTATTTTGATGTTTAAGCTCCATTTGACCTTCCGCGACCTCTACCAAGTGTCCTTGATAAACCCCGAACATCTCGAAATTCGTATTTGAGCTTCAATATTACCTTCTGTGTAAGCCTGTTGCGTACCCCTTCCAATGCTAACGATGATAGATTATTTAGAGTGTCTAGATGCTTGTAATATGCTGACTACTAGCGGGGATGCCTAGACTTATGGCAGTACTCAGGTGGTCAATCACACAATGAAAACCTTCAATTCTGGAATTCAGATTAACAATCAGATTCCCGTAGGATTCGGACTTAACATGATTTGTAAAATATGCCCAAAATCATATAAAGACTATAGCGACAGTTACTCTCTGTCTGTGGAATAAGGCTGCGGTACCCCTGCTTATAAATACAGCATCATGTCAAAATCGGCCAAAATGGCCGTTTAATTGATTATTCATGTCCTAAGAATGAGCGACTTGCCTAAGTCTTAGATGGATATAAAGCCTTGCTTGGTTCGTACTCAAACTGTCTGGCTTGACGACCGTTTACCATTAACCCATTCATCCACACACCACTTTGCCACGAGCTGATATTGGGTGCCAACATCTCTACTTCCATAGTTCAACTGCAATACAAAATGCCAACCGTTTTGATTATCGGTGCTGGGCCTAATATAGGCGAAGCCTCTGCTGAGGCCTTCTCAGCGGCGGGATATCAAGTTGCAGTCGCATCAAGGACTCAAAAGCTCGATGCTAAATTCCGACACTTTGCTTTCGACGCCTCGAAGCCGGATAGTGTGCCAGCACTCTTTGAGAAAGTTTCCAAAGACCTTGGCATTCCGAGCGTCGTCATCTACAATGGTCGGTAACCATTTCTAGTTTATCAACTTGTTTCTCCTCCACTGACACTAACTCACCGGCAGCCGCTGCGGGCAAAAGGACAACTCCAGACAAGCCATTCGATGTGGATCTAGATACCTTCCAGCAAAACTTCAATGTGAACGCCATTTCTCCCTATATCGTAGCCCGTGAGACCGTCAGTGGGTTTGAGAAACTTGGACCTTCCGGCCTCGGTCCTGCGGGTGGCACCTTCATCTACACCGGAAACATACTGAACATTACCGCCGCCCCGGGATTCTTGACTTTTGGCAGTAAGTAACCTCGCATTAGCTTCACCACGTTTAAGGCTTCCCGTTGAAGATGGAAGGGAAGAAACAGTATTTTATGTGGTCTATCCTCGACTTTCATACGATGCAAGTTGCACTTTAGAAATATTCGATACTGACTTAATGTGTTATAGTGCAGAAAAGTGCTTCGGCCCACTTAGTCCATAATCTTGCTGTGGCTGCCTACAACGACAAACCATACAAGTGAGTACAGAACTTCTCCTTGAAACGAAAAGACACCAGTCGTATACCTTTCAAATAGATTACTCACTGGAACTTGCATAGATTTTACTATGTCGACCAGAGGCGCGAGAACGGGTGCTATGTGACTTCCGATCTTGACGGCCCTGCGCATGCCGAGCACTTCCTTCGCTTGGTGAAGGATGCAAAGCAGGGACCCTGGGACCAGACCTTTGTTAAGGGGAAGGGCTATGTTGAGTTTCCTCGCGAGGAGTTCTTGGAGTTTGTACCTTAATGCCCCTCGATTTCTTCATAGTCTCATGAGGGATTGCTAGGATACTATAGCCACCTAGGTAGCCTATAAAATTGATTGTCTCAGAGTCCGATGTAAAAGTCTAATTTAAAGAGTAATTTAGTGATTCTGTGACAATAGTACTATCAAATATCCAACCTTAAGTCCGTTATATTCCTGAACGCTCTCCGGTGTGACTCGTGTTAGCCAATTGTAAGACAAAGGGTCTCGAATCCTCTGGTGCCGTCCCCTGAAGAGCCCGAATACCTCCATATCGCCTTCGTCCTGCCCTTAATAAGGCTGGATTAATCCTGATCCTTGCGCTTGCTTCCATGTTCAGTCGAGTAAGGACTGGTTCAACATATGCGGGAATGCCGGGTAGAGCCTCGTCGTAAGTACTGTCTACCACCACCAATATTTTGATGATAGTATTAACACTTTGAACTTGAATTTGATTCCACACTTCATACAATGTGCTGAGAATTTGTGAGACGGTACTCTTAGCATCGATAATGAGGATAACTTTAGCAATCTGTCTTAATACAGCAACGAATAGTTGTATCCAGCTCTCGTCCGAGACGCAATCCGAGAAGTCTGTCATCAATCCTCCAGTTGGTGCATGAAGCATCGTGACGTTGAATAATCTGATGGATGAAAGCTTCGTATGAGATCGCGTTTCGATATTTCTTCAGAGGCCACATCAGCCTGCGAGTTGGTATACCAAATCACGGGAAGTTGAGTCGACTGGAATAGGTGAATCATATCAAGCGCAATGTCCTTTATCCCTGCATTAGAGATAGAGGAGCACGAGATTATGACTATCGCAAAGGTGTGCGGTGGACGAAACCCAATCACGTATCTTGTCCGAGCTCCAGATCTTGTTAGGAATCATCCCTGATCGAGCCCTTCGCCTGTCTCGCATAGCAACTGCATCTTGGAAAGCTTGATCGGGACAGAATGGAATACCCGAAAGATATAAGGAAACCCGTTCCCCGATGAATGGCACCGATCCCATGGTAGAAGGGTCCGGGCGGATGCTCGTTGACTCCGTCCCTAACTATAGATTAGTCTCTAGCGTCTAGGTATCACAAACCATTTTCTTACCAAATCCTCTTTGTAACGACTCCACCAAATTACCGATGTGACTTGGAACAAAGACGCCTTCCGCCGGCTAGTTATTCCAGCCCATGCCAAAGAGATGATTGAAGCAGCAGTAACAGTACATGGGCAAACCATCAGCACCGCGCCTGATATTATTGCTGGAAAAGGCCGGGGTCTTCTGATTCTCCTACACGGAGGTCCCGGAACTGGAAAGACCTTGACAGCTGAAATCATCGCAGAAGCACAAGAGCGACCTCTTTACCATGTAACCTGTGGGGATATCGGGGTAAACCCAACGGATGCTGAGAAGGTAAGTAGAAGATTACTGCTTTGGCGCTCTTATGGGGCATTTAACAGATATGCTAACAGACAAAGTATCTACAATCAGTCTTAGTGATTGGAAAGGCTTGGAATTGTGGTACGTACCTAGGTATACATCAACCTTAAAAGGTTCTTGGATGAAATAAATACTAACATATAAGAAGTCGTGCTTCTTGATGAAGCTGACGTTTTCCTCGAAGAGAGAAGCATTGCCGATCAGAAACAAAACGCGTTCGTGTCAGGTGAGGGACTAAGGTCGTACTTCGGTAACCACAGCCATACTTACTTAACTGGTTTTAGTTTTCATTCGCGTTTTGGAATACTATGATGGTATTCTCATTATGACTACGGACTGCGTGGGAACATTCGACGAGGCATTCAAATCCCGTATCCATCTAGCTCTTCGGTATCCCAAGCTCGACGAAGAACAGAGAGTCGAGATCTGGCGCAACTTCTTCAACCTCCTACGCCTTACGAAAGAACGGATCGACATCGAGGACCTAGAACAGAATGTTCACAAGCTGGCGCGGATTGAGCTGAACGGGCGGCAGATTCGTAACGTCATCACAATAGCAAGGCACCTAACATGGCCAAATTTCGCAAGCAAATGCTCGTCTACCAGCATGTCCAGGACGCCATTGCTACATCAGTAAACCCTGACGAATATCTAGTAGAACTTCGAGGGTCAGATGACAGGTGGGCCAGAGAGACGAAGGTAAGATGAATGAAGGAGGAGGAGTGATGGAGAAGTATTGATCCAGGGTTATTTCATTGGGCGGCTATTCATGTTGGTATAAATATCGTGGTGGCGATCACAATCTTTATTACAAACGAATCAATAAGCTGATGAGATACGGCAAGCCAACTTACATACCTAGGTACCTACATTATTTGTTTTATTACGTGTCTAGGCGAGAGTTCGTTTCAAATATCAAATCCAGCTACACGCACCTCAAGTACTATATATGCCTTCTATCTTATGCGAGTCGTTTACGACACAGGAATAAACAAACTCTAACGGTCAACCTCCATCATGAGAATCAAGTCGTATAGAAGGTGGAAGCCCACTAAGACCCCGATACAAGAGGGCGCGGCGGCGGCAGAAGGATGTCAGAAAAACTAGTCCATGTGCAAATAATACTTTGATATACTATGCAATATTCCAATGCTAAGACGTACTGTATGCCACAGTACTATCCGCACATGGGGCGCTTTTTCTGACTCTATTCTGGGACGCGATAACAAACCCGACTTTAGGATTACGTAATACTCTCTTCTTTGGGTAGTCCAAGGGACCAATCAGACAGCCAGAAAAGTTTCCACTAAGCCTAAATCTGATGTCGTGTATATTTACTAGTCCCAATCAAGTAGTCCAAGAACCAATTAGATCCTCCTAAAGTCGGGCATAAGGGACGCCCAGATAACAACCAACCAACAACCAACGGTACATTTTCTCTCCGCCTATATCTTTAAAGTGTTGGCTTATTTATTTATTCCCTTCCACTTATTAATGTTAGTGGCTCCGAAGCGCATATCCACGAACAGCGAGAAGCACCATTGTGTGAGAGCACCATGGCTAATACGGATGATTATATTGAGCCAAGCAAATCTTCAGATTCCTCTGCCAGCCAAAACCTATCACCAGAACTCAATTACGGATGCTCACCATGGATACTAAGCAGCCAATGCGCGTTGGATCTGTATGAAGCAGGAGCTAAGTTCTGGAGAAAGGAAGACTTGGCTGATATCGAGGCACAACTGGCACGGTCGTTCGAGATGGAATATTTCACAGTGCGGCGTATCGATGGCGTCGTAGCCCGCATAAAGAACCCGATGTATAGGATTCAGAATCCTATTTGGTAAGGTCTCTCGTCCACCTCTAATATTTACACGCAGCTAGTCTGATTTGCCCCCCAGGGCTCCACGCCTCAAAACCCAAGGATATTGGCGGCTTGTGAGATTCAAACCAGACGGCCCTCCGGAGACGTATCTCTGCTCTTATCTACTGGAATGGAGAAACCAGACTGTCTTAAGGTATGAAGGGGTGATAGAGCATAGCAAATCGCTTTTCGAGACAAAGCGACAATTGTGGAATAATAGCATCACTTGCGAATTGTTCAAAGCACAGCTCCAACGGCTACTAAATACTGGTAAGAGAAAGATAGAAAAGGTTGTATGTTTTGGCCTTGGCGACATGGTCACCAAAACTAGTGAATGGGAAATGAGCCGTAGGCGTGAAACGGGACAACAGGCCTCGGAAACAAGCGACATCAAAGGAAGTTTGGTGCAGCACGCTATGGCTTTGACAATGGCAGAGGTGATTCGTCAGAACACCGGGGTCCCCGTCCAGCTTAAAGCTCAGGACCCGGCTTATCGCGAGCAGACCAACGAGATTCTAAGCGAAAATGGCTTCGAAATCGTAGGCAAAGTGTGGAGCAGGTGGCTTCGCAGAAGTCGATGAGGATACCCTCGTATTCACTGCCTTCGCGTCGACCGCCGTTAGTGAAATCCTTGCCGATATTGCGCATCCAGCAATAGTTATTACGACCGGTGGCGAAAAGACGTTCAGTGATCACGCGTAAGTCTGTGTATTACATTCTATCATAAGGCGAAAGAGGGACTAAAAATCAGTTTTAAGCAAGGTGTTTTCCGATGCAGAGTCTCCCCATACAAGGCAGATGTGGCGCGAGTATAGCGTCTCGCATTTCGCTGTGCTGTCGCCTGAGCTGGAGGTTTTTGAGCCTTTGACCCGAATGAGCATACGCACTAGAATGCCAGGGGTTGAAGGAGCTAGATGAAGAGCAAGGAGCCATCTGGCTAGTCTGGCAGTCGAAGGTTATACACAAATCTACTTTTCCTCTCCCCCATCAGCCAGTCATTAACAATGGTTTATTCCTATAACAAACGGCTCTATCTTTCTCTTTACCCGAGCGGGAGTACTTCAGAACTAAGTTGAGTCAGATTTGTTTCCCATCCTAGAGGCGTTCATGCCGTGTAAGCATCATTTGTACGCAAATGGGGTTAGGCGAAAAGGGAGAAGATGGAAAAGAAAAGAATGTGCCGTCAAGGCAATCGAAACCCCGAGTATACAATCCACCAGAAAGCATCGCAGAGAAATCAACGAGGTAAACTGCCCACTGTATCAACGCGGCATTTGGATCAAATCGGGACTGTCAGCGGCTGCTGTCGCCCGCCCTGTTGCGCTGAGGTACGCCAATATCTATGGTTATATGATTTGTGCATATTCCAGGAATTCACATGTACCGCCTCCATGTTACTCTAACGCGTTATTAGAAGGAGGAAGCAGATCTATGAGAACTCGTCACACAGACCCTAGCAGTGTCAGATGTGATACGTAGAAAAGATGGAATTCTGAAGAGTTATGATCAGTTCTTTGTTACTGCCCACCTAAGGTATCTTACAGAGGGACGATCTCATTATATGTCTATTAAAACCCTCCTTGATGGCAATTTGCTTATACCCCTATCCGATGGTCGTTATGGCACACTGCGGTTTCTCATCTCGATCACCTCTACGACAAGATTAATGCCGTGGCACCTAGGCACGCTGCGTGCAAATTTCACAACTCGAACGGTAAGCTTATGCACAACACACCGTTGGCTCCTGACTTGCACTTGTCGCACGACGTCTAAAAGGAAGCAGTTAGCCGATCAGGTACTCGGATAATAAAAGACACGAGTAAAAGACACAAGCTGTCATTTCGGACTTACCCGCCCTCTAGAGGCTCCCAGTGAAAGACAAAGGCGCCGATGTAAGCCCCGATGAAGATGCAGATGATGATGTAACCGTTGTAATACATCGCTAACCTGTCATGTTGATTAGTTGTCTTGAGAAATGATACATCGGGTACGTAGAAATTCCCTATTTATGACGAGAGTAACATGGGACAAGTACGTACAACATGATGATATAGGCAACGGCAAACTGGACCATGTGTAACAATGCTCGGATTGCTTGCTCCAAGACGGTTGGTCTGAAACTCCCTGAGTGTACCACACCCTGGCTGATGGGTGTTGAGCTGGCTATATCGCCTTTGTCGTCGCCATTCTTGGCCGCAGCAGCAGCAGGAGGGGCAGAGGCGACGTTTGAGGTGTGCTTTCGGATGAGATATCGATCATATTCCTTGACAGTCCGACGCAAGAGCTCCAGCGACATGGTCAATAGAATAACACCGATGCAGGAGCCGGCAAACATGCCGGTTGTGGTGTTGTGCCATGACGATGAGAGGAAGCATGAATCAACGGTGTACCAGTTCCAAAGCATCTATTATCGCGTTAATGTGAGGGTTCCGATTATCGATAAAGTGACGAAACCTACGGAGATCTTGCAGTCGTTGGATCCCCCCATCGACATCCCTCCTCCCATATCCATACCTGACATGGCTGTTGATGTGGATGATGCAGCTGTCGCGGTTCCCGTGGAGGACATTGCCATAGTCATAGTCATCGAGGACGACATGTCCATGTTCATTGATGACATATCCATTTTTCCTGACTTGGTATCCGGAACTGCGAAATGCGAAGGTTATGGTTGCAACGGCGCGGCGGTTAGGGGCCCGGGTAACTTTATAGTTGCGTTGGTTTGGAATCAAAGTTCCTAGTTGCGTCAGATAGAAGGCAGAAATCCCAAACGGCTGGGTCCGCAATATATCTGAACGACGAAGCCAAGACAGCGTCAAATTTGCAAAGCTTCGCCCACGTTGAGCAAGACATGTCTCTTATGTAAGGCGAGTTGGTTTGCTAGCAGGTACTGGTACTTGCTCAGCTGCCGCCTCAATGGAGCCACACTGGACCGGCAGAATGCCCAGGACAGGGGTGAAAAAAATAGATGTGAGCACATTTGAGCTCGTTTTGTGCACCGTTGCGGCCGCAATCAATGACTGCCGCGATCCCGTTAGAGTAACTAACCACCTGCATAGTATTTATACAGTGTTTTTTATGCCACTTGAGCATTTTGTTCTTCATCTAGTCTCCGCAGTAATACCCGATGTCATTAGATAGCGAAGTTGTACAGTTTGCTGCCGAGAGCCAAATCGAGGCCGCGCTGTACTTGCATGAGGTACGTCGCGGTGAAGTTTTTAATATGCATCTCGCCGCTGCAGCTGCAAGCCTCGAATCTTGGTGGTGGTACGAGCTCCCGTACTAGAAGAGCAAGTTCTCCGATTTAAACGTCTGTAGAAGTCAGAAATTTCATGTGATGCACCGTGTTTTCACCTTCCACTTCTCCAGAACAAGAAAGGTGCGGTAGTATATAGTACAAAATAGTCAATGCTTAGATCGAAATGGTGAGCGAGTTTAGTCAAACCCTTGCTCACCTACATTTTGCCATAATTAACCGGGCACGGTACCAGCTCAAATCATCTCGTGGGGATTGGCAAGCACAATAAATACAAAATGTCCTCAAGTGTCGCAGAAGTTACCACTTACTGTTACGTCTCGTCCTTATTCCATCATCTACCTGTCACCGTCCCACGATGGCGGGAGTGAAGATGTCGATGCCTATGGGCGACAGCTCCAGCTCGGGGAACGTCACCGGACTCCCTCTGTCTGACCCTCGGTGCAATAGCGATGCTTGCGATGCTTTCAAGGCGGCTCACCAGGAATCCCAGGCCACCGTGTCGTACTACCACCAATATGATTACGGTCACTACACCACCTGGTACTATTTGGCTGCTATCGGCGTTGCCATGTTTGTCTACTTCTATCGCCTGAATCGAAACCGCAGAGCGCAGAGACTAGCTCCGGCGCCCGGAAAATCCACGGTAGCTCATAAGATTCTGGCGCTTTTCCGAATAGTCAACTATCGGCACTTCAAGGGGCGCGTGGCCGACTATTTCGGATTTCCTTCTCTCGGGTCGTTAGCCTTCATCGCCATCACATCACTATTCCTTCTCCTGATGACCTTCCTGGTTCATCCATATTATCGAGGTCGACGAGGCTATGGCTCCCCACCACTTGCTGTACGAACGGGGCTGATGGCGCAGGCGCTGACCCCTATTATCATCGCCCTTGCTGGGAAGGTCAACTTCATCACAATGCTCACCGGGATCAGCCACGAGAAGCTGAATGTGTTCCACCGCTGGGTATCGTATATGTGCTTGTTCTTGAGCATTGTTCACACAGTGCCTTTCATTGTCCAACCTCTACGAGAAGGTGGCCCGGCTGCTCTCCGAAAGCAGTATTATAAGACCGGTAGTATGGAGGTATGTGATTGCCTCCTTCCCTACCTCTTGTGACCAAGCACCAGCATGACTGACATAATACCCTGAATAGTATACTGGCACTCCGCCATTGGGCATACTCGTGGGAATTATAGTGTTGTCCATTCCCTGGATTCGACACCGATTCTACAACTTCTTTTACCGGCTTCACATTCCTATGTATGTTGTCTACCTGGGCCTCCTATTCTGGCACTCAAAGAATGAGCAAGACTCATGGGTATATCTGTACTCGACGCTTGCGATTTGGCTCGCTTCATGTCTGGGGCGCTTATTTTACAAGTGGCAAACGTTCCACATCTTCCGGGATTGGTTCCATGGCTTCCCGGCGCGCGTAGAAGAACTTCCAGGTGGCATGACGAAGTTGACTGTTCTCGCGCCGCCGGACTTCCAGTGGAAGCCCGGACAGCACGTTTGGCTCCGATTGCCCCACCTGTCGGTCTTGCAGAACCACCCTTTCTCGATTGCGAGTATACCTAAGGACTCAGCCTCTAAAGTCAAGCTTGATTCGGACGTTGAAGAATTGATCTTTTATGTCCGAGCGCACCATGGGTTGACTCTCGACCTACTCAAATCTGTCGAGAACCACGACGTTGCGGAAGATCGGGGACGATCCGTGTCTGTCCACGTGGATGGCCCGTACGGTGGGGTCGTTGAAGACGTCCCTGCTCTATACGAGTCCTTAATATTTGTTGCAGGCGGTAGTGGAATAGCAGCGTGTCTTCCGTGGATACAACACGCCACAAGACGTGTTGTCGAAGGTTCAGCGGCGGTCAAGAATATCCATCTCATATGGATGGTCAGATACCCCAGCCAGATTCAGTGGATAACGGAGGAGTTGGGGCCACTCGTCAACGCCCATCCAGACCTAATACAGGTGGACTTTTTCGTGACGGACACGAATTCATCGACTGTTTCGAGCACGGACTCGGAGAAGAGCTCCGACGCCGGGGCCGATGGCAGCAAGCCGAGCGAGAAGAGCACGACGACCGTCAGTCCGAAATTGGGACAGGTGCACACCGGCCGTCCATACTTGCCCAATCTACTGACTCCTCTTCTCACAGCTCGACGATCTTTTATTCTTGGTAGGTCTTAATCCTGAAGACCAAGTAGTAGAATGTCGAGAGAATTAACACACCTCCAGGTTGCGGGCCAGAGAGTCTGAGGGCAGACTTGGCGAATTCGGCGTCAGCTGCTCAGAAGAAAGTTCTCACCGGCGAAGCTGACATCATCACATTGCACACAGAGTCTTTCGGCTGGTGATCTAAGAACTGGGATGGGAACTGGATTGTATCTTAGGATGGAAGGACTGGACACAGGGTTATATAATTGCGCAATTACCTCGCCCAAGGCGTCGGTAGTTAAGCAGCTGGGATAAATACGAAATATTCTATCCATAAATAAACTTGAATCTGAACTAAAAGCGAATTCACGAATGACTTGCATCCGCTATCCACCTTCATAAACACCTCCCCTTGTGCAAATCTTGACCAATCAGAAGCTTCAGGCTGTCTCGTTAGGGCAGCTACCCCGCAACGGATCGATCCACAGCGGAATCAAACCCCTAAGCAGCCCCCTGTCGCTGGGTCCTCTCCTCCGTCATCGGTGCTAAGCTTAGCACAAAGGTGAAAATTTCCAATTCAGTCATCGTCAGCAGCAAGATTTCGAGACCAGGTTTGTTCAGTCTAGTATCTGCTGTGAGTAACTCAAACACGATATTTCCGGATTATCTATTCAATTAGCTCCTAGCCAATTGTTCAACCAGACTAAACCAGTTGTGGACCTTAGTTTGAACCGTCAATCCCAATTCTAAGAGTTGGTTACCTCTGCGGAACCGTTCACTTTTACGTCGGTACCCCCCCAAGACACGTCCGGACTGAACCCGCGAATATGGAGTCTTTCACAATTCGGACGCCGTGCTCTTCGGCAAACATAGGGCCGGGATTCGACGTGATCGGCCTGGCGCTGTCCATCTACCTGGAATTGAAGGTGACTATCGATCGCACTAAGAAATCGTCCCAGGAACCACTCAACTGCCGCATCACGTATGAGGGCCAGGGTGAGGGTTCGGACGACGTGCCACTAGATCCAGCCGCCAATCTTATCACCCGGGTTGCGCTATACGTCCTACGGTGCCACGACCAGCGTGCCTTCCCTGTGGAGACACATGTGCACATCATCAACCCTATTCCTCTAGGTCGTGGCCTTGGTTCCTCGGGTGCTGCTGTCGTCGCTGGTGTCATTCTAGGCAAGGAGGTCGGCGAGTTACACCACTTGACCGACGACCGGCTTTTCGATTTCTGTCTCATGATCGGTATGTCCCCTTTCCACCGTTCGAACTACAGATGCTTGGCATGCGTTTGTGGCTCATGAATTTTACCTTGTAAGTGATGTAGCTGACTCCAATGTCTCATACAATAGAGCGCCACCCGGATAACGTTGGTGCTGCCTTATTTGGAGGATTCGTTGGTACCTACCTGAAGCCATTGACGCCCGAGGATGTAGCACGTGTTGAGATCCCGTTGAGTGAGGTACTACCTGCGCCAGCGGGCGGTCTCGACACTGGTGAACGACCGCCGGAGCCGCCCCATGGCATTGGCCACCACATCAAGTTCCCCTGGGCTAAGGAAATCAAAGCTGTGGCTATCATTCCCAACTTCCAGGTTCCCACGGCCAAGGCACGTGAGGTGCTTCCAAAGGAGTATCCTCGACAGGATGTCGTAAGTGGACTTATGTTTCTGCCCACAGCATGTAACTTATGAGTAATTGTTAATCGTGTCTCAGACCTTCAACCTGCAACGAATAGCTCTGCTTCCCGTTGCGTTAGGACAGTCGCCTCCGGATCCAGATCTCATCTACCTGGCGATGCAGGACAAGCTGCACCAGCAGTATCGTCAGACTCTAATCCCGGGGTTAGGCGAGATTGTCGAGTCCATGTCTCCAAGTTCCCAGGAAGGATTGTTAGGAGTCTGCCTGTCCGGTGCAGGGCCTACCATCCTAGCACTTGCCACGAGCAACTTTGAGCAGATCGCGGAGCGTATTATGAGTAGATTCAAAAAGGAAAACATCGAATGCCAGTGGCTCATCTTAGAGCCGGCGGAGGGAACCAAAGTCATTCGAGCTTCAGGAGAGAGTTGAACAAGGAATACATAAACTGTAAATTGATACCCACGCAGCTACGCGACATAATCCTATAGAGCAACGAACTACGAAGGACAAAATGAGATTTAGGGGAAATAACCTGGATTAAGCTTATTTTAACTGAGATTGGCGATGGTTTGGATTATGAAAGTTCCGGATAGACGCAGGCGGCTAAAAAAAACATAGACGATGTATATTCTTTAGGGCAGACAAGTGCGACTTGGTGATTTCGTGTTGACTTTTCTTGTTGATGAGTTATAGAAGAGTTTCGATGTTCAAATAGAGATCTTCTTGGAGGGGTCTTCGTCCTCGCCATCAACTCTCATAAGTGAATAATCCAACTTAGCTGATAAGACTTCGATAAGGAGATGAATAAGCACTAATGTAGAGTTGTCCGGAGTACCAAGGATTTGACTTCAGATCGTATGTTCTGTGGCACAGCGCTGCTGAAATACTGAAGAATCTGGGTCGTGTAATTTTATAACCTATGCGGATGCATGAGGTCGAGATTCTGACGAGACTGTGCTGGTTGGATGTAACATGCTTTGGCTCCCCACCCCGTTCATCTCCTCTCTTTGCGAACCCAATGCGGCAGTTGAGTTTGAATTACTACCTTCTGCTGAACGCCTCACCACGCAGCAGATGGAAGTCGGCGTATGAACGTAGTCTGTTCGCTTCTCGCGCATCGACAAGGGCGAGGGGATTTTTCTTCGCGTGGCTTGTATGGGGTAGAGCTATTATTTACGGGGCGCAGGGGAACGGCTGACGTACATCAAGCAGGGATAGGAATGGGTTTCTGAACGAAGTCCTGACAAGCTTTACGATCGCATTGTTGAAGAAAATAGTGATCAGCCCTGAGATGTCACCATTACGGAAGTCAGCTCGTTAGCTTCATCGGTTAGTCGGTTAGCGAATCGCTTGGTACCCCTGGTGGACTCTGGCTCTAGTTTTGTGCATAGCTCCGAGGCTCCGAATTGTGACGAGATCCACCAATCCTGAACTGCACGAGACTTTCCGAGATCTGATAGAGCTGTCAGTTCTCTCAGACTCCATACAGCCCACATATATCGCCAGGTGCTATAATGTGACGGGCGCCCCTTATTCTGGTAGCGTACCTCTCGAGATGGATGATCCCCCCTGTAGGTGCGCGCTCGCGTGGCGTATCCGGGATGTAGCTGTCGTATTCGGGTCTCATTCACATCTGTCAAGCGGTGCTATAGGCGAGCCGGCTAGGTTGTCCTAGGTACGCGAGCATCAAAAAAACAAGGGTTGCGTGTAATTCGGCATTATCACGAGATTCAATTTCACTTCCCCTTGTCCTAGACTCGTTCTAGCTCCTCGGCTCCTGGAATCCATCCCCGCAACTACTATGCCGCCAGGAACAGTAGATAAGAACCATGTGTATTCCTTCCATGTCGGAGCCTCAGTTGTCGTGCGGGGCCTCTGGTCTATACCATTCGTTAATTTGGCACCTCTGGCGAATCCCGATAGCTTCAAGTAGTGGCTTATGACGTAGAAAAGTGTCGATATGGCGCGTTGGACTCTGAATGGAGCCCTGATTTGGGCCGCTACCTTTGCGGCCACTACGATCGCCGATACCTGCGAGACCGTTGAGAACCGCACCGCCATTTCCGTGTTAAAACCGGCGACCATTCAATACACCAGCGAGCAAACTCAATACTGGTCGACCTTTTCTGGGGACCTCAAGCCGTCATGTATCCTCGAGCCGGAAACGACTGAAGAGGTCGCTGCTATCGTGTCCATTCTCCACGAGAACAACGAGACTTTTGCAATCAAGTCTGGTGGGCACAACCCGAATAACTATTTCGCCAGTGTCGATGGAGGGCCGTTGATCTCCACTAAGAAGCTCAATGAAATCAACTTTGACGCTGCCTCTGAGACTGTCAGAGTAGGTCCCGGTAATCGGTGGGATGAAGTTGGAGAGCAACTCGATGCTACCGGTTATACCGTTGTCGGTGGGCGAATTGGAAATGTAGGCGTTGGTGGCTATCTGCTAGGAGGTGAGAGAGCGCCAACACTCCGTTTCCCCCGAGTTTTCTAACGGGACATGTAGCTGGGTTAAGTTTCATGAGCACCGAGTACGGCTGGGCTGCCAACTCAGTTGTTGAATTCACGGTGGTGCTAGCAAATGCCTCCATTGTCACGGCCAGCGAGACCAGCCATCCTGATCTCTATATGGTTCTCAAGGGCGGCGGCAACAACTTCGGCATCGTGACATCGTATGTCCTTCAAGCGTATCCTCAGGGCGATATATGGGGTGGCAATCTTGAATTCGATGCCACCCCTGAAAACACCGCTGCGCTCTTAACTGCGGTCCGTAACTTCACCGAGAACTACCCCGATAAGAAGGCGGGTATCATCATGACAGCTGAGCGGACTTTGAGCACCCTGCTCGATATTTGGGTCCTGTTCTTGTACTACAACGGACCTGAGCCACCGCAGGGCGTTTTTGACAGCTTCCTCGCCATCGGACCCACGATCAACACATGTAAGACGCAACGATATTCCGCCCTCCTTAGTGGTAACAATTGGGCTGTTGTAAAGGGTAGCGTCTATACCATTGGAACGGAAACGATGCCCCTGCCTAGCAAGGAGGATGGTCCGGAGGTCATGCAAGCCATCTTCGACCACTGGGTGAATGTTAGCGACACGGCGAAGTTCGTCCCTGGGCTTATTGCCAGTATCGCCTTCCAGCCCATGCCCAAGGAAATAGCACGAATTGCTAAGTCCAAGGGTGGAGACATGTTGGACCTTGACGATAGCATCGATCGCATTGTTGTTGAGCTGGACTACAGCTTCTATTATAAGTCGGACTATGACCAGATCGACCTGACAATGCGCGCTACATATAACGGCATCGCGGATATTGTGAAGGGATACCAACAGAGCAGCGCGCTCCCCTCGGATGTCTMCCTGCCGCTCTTTATGAATGACTGTTTCTATCCGCAGGACTACTTCGGCAGATTGAGACCTGAGAAGCTTCAGCTGGCTCAGAAAGTCGAGGCTGAGGTTGACCCCGACGGGTTCTGGAAGGAGAGGACAGGTGGATTTAAAATACCGGCCGCATGATAGGACAATATGAACCATCAACAACATATACTCACCTACACATATGTTAAGTAATATAATGATAATCCTTGTCTGTCTGTACCTGATCGAACAGTAGACGTCTCACAAAGCACACCTAGGCAATTGTCTATGAGAAATGAGTTTCGAAACGTTGCAGTGGTTCCGTTGCTCACCATTAGACTTTCTGGCGTAACTTTACCAAAGCAGACCGGGGTGCCTTCCCTATTCCCGCGCCAGTCTCGGTCTAGATTAGTGCGGGGCCGATTCCTTCATCAGCCCGAAATGGCCCCACCAAGGCCTTAGCTGCGCTATCTATAGAAGGATAGGGGACACTTCGCCAAAATATCTACAAACTGCCCCTAATCTGACGCTCAAACCTCCTTGCGCAGCTCCAACGCCTGCTACCTTTCTACATCTCCAATCGCATGAAATAAAAGAGTACTACTATGGATTTTCTCAAGTCGGCGGTGGCTTCTGCCATCGCCCAGGGCCCGCCTTTCCCTTACACCTTTGGCGACAAGGTCGACATAGACGCTTCTATCTGGACCCTCTACAACGGAACGCGACGAGCCGACGGGTCCAACTGTAGCATATTCTCTTTCGACGTGACGGCGAATAAGGCGCGACTCCCTCTCGCGAAGAACGCCCTCAAGAAGCTACGAACTATGCGCCACCCTGGCGTTATCAGGGTGCTAGACACTGTCGAAACCGATAGCTATATCTATATTGCGACTGAAAGAGTGGTGCCCCTGAGGTGGCATGTGAAGAGAAAGAGCTTGAGTCCAGAGACAATTAAATGGGGTCTTTACAGCATTGCGCGTACGGTCAAGTTCATCAACGACGAAGGTTCTTCTATTCACGGGAGCCTCCGCGTCGCGTCGATATACACGTCCGAAAGCGGAGAATGGAAGCTAGGCGGGTTCGAAATATTAAGCAATGTCAAGGATGACGAGGCTGTGATATATACATACGGGAGTCTGGTTCCAGACTCGGCGAGGTACACGCCACCTGAGCTTGCGCGATCAGGTTGGGATGCTATCAAGAAAAGTCCACACTCAGCTGTCGACGCTTATAACTTTGGAACAACTATATTCGAGGTTTTCAATGGAGACTTCATGGGAGGAGACCAGGCTGGACAGACCAAGGGCATCCCGCCAAGTATGCATGCGGGTTACAAAAGATTGGTAAACGCGAACCCAAAAGCCAGGATTACTGTGGGAGCTTTCTTAGAGCAGGGGCGTCGGTCTGGTGGCTTCTTCGATTCATCCTTGATCAAATTGACCGAAGGAATCGACAATCTGGGCGTCAAGTCCGAAACTGAGAGGGAAGAGTTTTTGGAAGATCTTGACCAGCTTACGGATGATTTCCCTGAGGATTTCTTCAAGATGAAAATACTACCTGAATTACTGAAGTCGGTAGAATTCGGCGGTGGCGGGCCAAAGGCGTTCGGTGTCGTTATGAAGATCTCCACGAAATTGACCAACGAGGATTTCGAGGCCCGAGTCCAACCGGTCGTTATTAGACTATTTGGAAACCCGGACAGAGCGATACGAGTATGCCTCTTGGATAACCTGCCGGTTATGATCGACAGACTACCTCAAAAGGTGGTCAACGATAAGATATTCCCACAAATGGTTTCTGGCTTTACGGACATTGCGCCCGTTGTGCGAGAGCAAACATTGAAGTCGGTTCTTGTCATTATCAATAAACTATCCGACCGAACGATCAATGGCGAGTTATTGAGATATTTAGCCAAGACAGCAAATGACGAGCAGCCCGGCATCAGGACAAATACTACTATTTGTCTAGGCAAAATTGCCAAGAATCTCGGGACATCATCGAGGGCCAAAGTCTTAATAGCAGCGTTTACTCGATCCCTCCGAGATCCCTTCGTGCACGCGCGCAACGCAGCGCTTATGGCCCTCGCAGCCACCAGTGAATATTTCACCGAAGAAGATTGCGCAACGCGAATCCTACCGGTCATTTGCCCCTCTCTAATCGACAAGGAGAAACTCGTACGGGACCAGGCTAATAAAACGATGGATGTCTACCTGCAAAGGATTCGCAAGGCCGCAGCTGCCATGCCGGATACAGTTCAACCGCCACCGCAGACGACTGAAGGCGCTGGTCCCCGTATGAGCACACCACAGCCTAGTGAAGCTTCTTCGTGGGCCGGGTGGGCCATCTCTTCCTTCACGAATAAGCTATCGGCCGCATCAGGCGAAATGCAATCCTCCACGGCATCTAATGGCACGCCTACGCCGGCTAGTCAACGAGCAATCTCACCATCTCCTACTCCTGACCCCAGTAAACGTGTTACATCAACGTCTTCAGCCTCTGCGTTACACCGCCAAGCTGTCAAGTCTCCGTCTCCCGCTCCACCCCTCTCGCGGAACTCATCCGCTTCCGCAGCCGAATACTTCAAGGACCCGGAACCAGCGGATGATGACGGGGATGCGTGGGGCGATATGGGCGACATGGACGACGACGGTAACGCATTCTTTGACGCATCCAGTGAGCCCGCCAAACCCGCCAAGAAAGAACCCGCTGTATCATCACAGCCCTTCGATGACGGCTCTGAGCCCGACTTTGCGGGTTGGCTGGCCGCACAGGCGAAGAAAAGCGGACCCGGTGGCAGTAAGCCCTTACCTAAGGGACTGACTAAGACAAACGGCAAGAAGAAGCCGCTACCAACAAGAACGGCTTCAAAGCCAGTTGTAGCAAAGAAAATCGATATGAAGCCTAAGGAGACGGATGATGATGACGGGTGGGGAGATGGATGGTAGCAGTAGTTTATTGGCATTTCTATACAGTAAAAGGATGTTAACTCGGATGGAATAATGGGGGACATCATGGCAAGGCGTTTTGGCGTATGGGATATGCAATGGCCGTTGGGTAGCAGGTCACAGATAGCTTTCCATCGTCTAATCTGCAGCAGTAGGATTAATCGCGATGGCATAGACGTAGAAGAATATTTTGTAGGAATTGACGGCTTTCCAGCCTAGGGATTTTCGAAGAATCGGCGCATTGCTATTATGATTTTCCTTAGATAAAGGGGTTTAGATCGGTTGGAGGACGTCTACGATATAACATCATAACCGCGTGAAGCTCGTGATTCTGCAATAGAGCACAGCCATAATCATTAAGTACGCATGTCGAGCGAAGGTAAGAGAAACACGCTTAGAAAGTCAAAGGCTAAAACGCTCCCTAACTCCACGACACCAAAACCTTCTTTCCCTATATAAGAATCCCGCATCCCATACGGCACTGGCAAAAAGTACCTAAACTACGAAGTCGTTCCTCCTCCCTTCCCCCTCTGCTCTCGGCCTAGAAGTGACAACTCATCGCCATCACCGCGCCTCGGAGTAGTCGTTCAGCGCAACGCACACGGCGCCGCGGTGGTGGCCGTTGTACTGGCGAATAACCTGCTGGCTGTGCAGCTCCCAGAGGCGCGCGTAGTGGTCCGAGCACGCGGTGACCAGGTACGCCGAGTCGGCGCTGAAAGCGCAGTCCCAGACCCACCGCTGGTGGCCCGTGAGCGTGGCCTCGAGCGGGAACGGCTTCGCCTCCGCGCCTCCCATCGCGCCGCTGCTGCTACCGCTAGTGCTGCTGCCGGCATCGCCGTTGATCCTATCGTAGCCGTTGGTGCCGTTGAGCGGGGTGGGAGCGGCAGAGTTCGAGGTGTTGGACAGGGAGGACGACGACGACTCGTCGGAGGGCGGCCCCGAGGATACGTTGGTTACTTCCCAGATCTTGGCCGTGTGGTCCGCCGAGCACGTCGCGAGCTTCTTGACGTCGGGGGAGAGTAGGATTCGCGTGATGTACTCTTTGTGCGCGGAGAAGTGCGTCACAGGGACGAGGTTCGTGCGGTCGAAGTCTTGGATGAGGCGCCAGACGAAGACATTGCCCTGAGTTGAGGGATATTGTTAGTACAAGTTGGAATTGAAATAGTATGAAGTATATGGTGTAGCATACAGCATTGTTGGCTGCGCAGAGCAGGGAGCCGTCACTAGCGACAGTAACGCTCGAGACGGATACGTCCTCCTCGGGGATGAGCTGGTGCGAGCAATTATTCTCCGCCAAATCCCAGACTCGTACGCTCCCGCTTCGGTCGCAGCTTATGATCTCGCCTTGGTTTGGATGGATCACGACGTCGTTCACCGCAGACCCGTGATTATAGCTTCGCTGGATGGTGCCCGAACGCGTCTCCCAGATCTTGACGGTTCCGTCTTCGGAGCTCGTCACCATCCACTTCCCCTCGCAGTGGAAGGCGACGCCCGTGACATTGCCCGTGTGACCTTCGAACGTGAGAAGCGGATTAGGATTCGTCGACTTGATGTCGTAGAGCTTGACGGTGTGGTGGCCGGCGGCGGCCAGGAAGCGCTTGTCCGGCGAGATGCAGAGCCGATTCACCTGCGAGTCGGGGTGCTGGATCGTGCGCGAGCATATTCCCGAGAGCGCCTCCCAGAATCTTTATGCGTTTCAATACCACTAATTAGTATCCAAGTCCATCATTACAGCTCGAGGTTCGTCGCTTGGCTGCAGGCGCATACCTGATCGTGTGGTCGTACCCAGCTGTATCGAGCCAGTGGTTAGCTGAGGAGCAGTGTGTATGGGATGAAAAGGACGTACCGGTACAAAGGATCACCGACATAATAGTTGCATTAACGGCCTATTGGATGATAGGCCAACTAATGGATAACAATGGTTTGTAGGCGTAGAATGTGCTTGAATAATTTGACTTGGTATAGAAGTTGACGTGAAATATTGCGACGAGTTGCTACCTGCTCCCTGCTATGATATGCTATGATATGCTATGATATGCAAGTGATGTCGGTAACTTATCGGTTACTTATCAGTGTTATCGATAGGATGAAGAACCACCCACCCGCTAATCCCAGTCCCGCCCCGGTAGTCCAGTATGTACTCATCTGCTAAACCCCCATACCCAGATATTGAATTAGAATGAAACTCTTTCTTCCCCTTTTTCCCACAATCTGTCGACACACCGTTGAGTATTGTACTTCTAGACAGACATTCTTGTAAAGCAGCCACACGGAACAATCTAATCTTCATCGTCTGACGCTATATCTACTCTCTCCCAGTCATCTTCTTCATCGCTATCACCATACTCATCAAGTGAGGCGCAACACTCACCGCAGAAGAAAGTTGACTTTCCTTCTTCTGTGACACCAGACGCGGCGATGGATGCAACCAGGCGCCTCGCAGTTGGACGCAATGCTGGCTTAACCTTGAGCATTCGCTGAACCCATTGTAAGATTACATTGTCGGATGAGCTTCCGGTCCGTTCAAGTTCGGCGACGAGGCGAGGTACGGCACGACGGTTTGCAAAGGCGTACCGATTTTGCTTTTCATTAGCTTCGAAGAATTTGTTCAGGTACTCAATGCTTCTCCCCTTGATTGCAGCGACCATCTCAAGGAACACGACTCCTAGACTCCAGATATCGGACGAGGTATTTCTGGGCTTGAACATTGCGACTTCGGGAGCTCCGTATCTTGGGGTCCATCCGTTAACCACGCCATTTGTGGTACTCTCGTCCGTGTCCTTGAAGTCAAAGGATAAACCAAAGTCGGCGAGGAATACGTTTCCATCTTTTATCAAGATGTTGCTCGGCTTTATGTCCTTGTGGCGAACTTTTTGTCGATGCAAATACTCCAGAGCCTTGGCTAGACAGCCGAAGAAGGAGCGGAGTTCTTCTCTATGTTCATCAGCGTGCTTAAGGTATGTCTTCAGATCCGTTTCCGCAACTGGAGACATGATGAAGCCCACATACTTGGGGTCAGTGTAGCTTCCGGCGAATTTGACCACGTGGTGGTGATCCAAGCACTTCAGAACTTCAATCTCAGTAACTAACTGCTTCATCTGCTCCGCCGTCTTCGTGGTAAATTTAGTACTCCGAAGAACTCTCTTCCTAGCGTACTCCTTGTGACTAGTCAGGCTACGGACCTTGTCCACCTCGCCGAAGCCACCCGTGCCTAGTGCCTGTTCCGTCTTTAATTGGGGACCCTCGTCCCTTTCAAAGTAACAATGATTACCTTCTTCAAGGTCAGTCGAAGAATTCATGACCAAGTCCTGTGTCCCCATAAAGTCTGAGCGCTTACTTCGTGGTAGGCACTGGGGAATGAGGGCTTCAGTGACAGGAAACATGTAATCGGAGAATCCGGCCTCAATGAAGTTGTCAAAGACATCCAAGCAGCCAATCGTCTCAAGTATAACGTAAGTCCGCGGTAGACTACTCCACCGTGGATTCTGATTCTTCAACGTTGATGATACCTCAAGAATTTCCGTGTTCGTATATGGCCACCGAGCCTGCCTTTCGACAGAGAAAGGTTGAAGGGCTTCCTTAGTAGAGGTTTTGGTGGAGGTTTTCTTAGTAGAGGTCTTCTTAGTAGAGGGAGCTCGAGGGGACCGCGCGGCTACAGATATAGTGCGATTTGAATGTGATGGCTTGATTCTCTTTTGTGGGCTAGGTGGATCAAGATCAGGGTGCGTGGGCGGAGGCAGGGGGACTGGAGACGGCGTTTGTGGAATCCAATGCTCCGCGAGGGAAGAAGCATGAAGTATTCGTGTCAGTAGATTATTGATACGAGCGGTGTCTGGGTGTTCTGCGCCTAGTACCCCGATCCGTTCTTCCATTACCTGTTGGGCATAATTCTTGGCTTCTTCATGCTCTCCCTGTCGATAAAGTGTTCGTGCAAGCCCTTCCATACCTAAAAGTGTTTCGGGATGTCCCGGGCCAAGTACTTCGCTTCGTCCTTTGATTACCTTTCGTAAGTAGGATTCCGCTTCGTCATGTTTCCCTTGTCTAGAAAGCACCTCCGCAAGATGTTGCATACTGTAAAAAGTTTTGAGATCTTCTTGACCTTGAATAGCTCCCCGGAAATACGATTCCGCTTTAGCAATCTTTCCTTGATCACCGCATGCTCTTCCAAGCAGATGCATAGTAGAAAGCGTCCTAGGATGTCGCAAACCTAGCAATTTTCTATGCCTGTCCAATACTACTTGTAATAGGCTCTCTGCTTTGGCGGGTTGTTTTTTCGTTAAACTCTCAAATGCGAAACGTTCCATTTCCACGAGCCATTCCAATTCATCAATATGCTTGTCATCTAGCTGCTCTCCGAAAGATTGGACCGCAGTCGGAATCGGGGAGGTCTTCGTCTTGAGCATCTTGTCTAATGGAAACGCTTTTATACGTCTCTAGCGATAGATTATTTCTAGCTTCTCTCGTTCATTATTTGAATTCATTGGATGAGTGGCATCGGCCGATTTCTTTTGTTCGTAGCTGAGATCTCTCTGAGGGGACCCGAGGAGAGGCTCAAAAGCTACATCCGATCTTTCGTACTTTGTGGTTCGCTCGGCGATACGAGGGATGTGGGTTACGTTCTTTGGAGGAGTCAAAGCTCGGTGACAGCTGTGATCGACGCCGATTAATCAGAAGACTGAGATGCTGAGTGTCGTCAGGGTCGGATGCCAAACTGGTTCGAACCCGTACGCCCGAGTCCCAATACGCATCAATTGATCTAGGATAAATTAGGTGGGTAAGGCGGTGCGAGATGTGAGCCCAACAGTTGTGTTCCCAGGCTGAGCCATCATGTTTTCATTGGACAGGTAATTTTAAGCGGCGCGGAACTCCAAATTCCGCTGCACCTTATCAACATCTTTTGTGCCTTCGAAATCGAGCAACTCGACTTCATGGGAGGATAGGTAGTGAGTAGGTATATTATAAATCTATCGTACTTATAGCGTTTCTAAGTAGCCTCTTGAATATGAAGTTACAAAGCGTGAGCAATACACTCTAACCCTTTCACGATGTCTCGTTCCGTAACTCTTTGCAACCTCAGAGCGGCAGCAGATTCAGGCTCCGCCGGATACTCTCTTCTCTCAATCTCATCGGCTGTTAAGCAACACCGCACAACATTACGGAATAATTCACCGCATGCGGCGTCTACCTGCCGCAAACACGCCCATGCGCCAGGGATACTAGGTAATGAATGCTCTAACATGAATGATGTTCTCCCTAATAGCGATTGTCGCAAGTCTTGGAGTACGGACGGCTTGGATCTTGAGAGATCCGCGATGCCTACGATTTGTTCGATAGGAGCCCATAGAGCGATCTCAATTAGTATCATCCCGAGGCTGTAGATATCGTAGGATTTTCGATAGCTACCATCGGTTTGAGTTGATTGCGCGTAAGGATGACGGTATACGTCTTGCAAGGGATCAAACTTGGGCTTTTCAGTCATACCTTCCACGATGCTCGGACGAGACAGTTCGAACCCGGATACGTAGGGCGCGGTGAGGTCAACACAATCGAGTGAAGAAGCAAAGAATATGATATTATCACTTCTCAATCCCTTATGGAGCCAGTTGACGGAGTGGAAGGCGTATACTGAGCGCGCCAATGCTGCACATAATGCCATGCGCTTGGTGAGAGATGGTTTCTGCTCCCGTGCGAGTAGCTCATACAGACTTATCAGTTCGCACGGTGAACCATTCATCACCAAATTACTGAACGCGATCCCGAATCTCGTCTCGTCGTTGCTGTCAACATTCTCCACATACCCAAGGCAGGGGGGTGCTCTGAAGCCAGCAGGCATTACGCGACACAGAAGGTCTGTTAGCAGGCTGATGCGAATCCGGACGCCGTCGACGGCTGGACGAGAGTTTTCTGTCGCCGAGATACGCTTCCACTCCACCCAGGTACTTCTGTCTCTATACAAGGCGTTACTTCTCCTTGGTAGGTCATCGGGATCAAGTAGTCCACCGTGAAAGCTGAATTCATCTAGACTCAACGGAGGAGTAATTGGGAATTCTCTGATGCCCATACCCGCTGTTCCGTTGCTCAATTGGTCCATCTTAGCGAACTGGATCTTGATATCCACCAGCTGCTTGAGGTACTCCCGTTTCTTCGTCTCCGCTGCTGCCTCTTCTGCTGCTGCTCGGAAGGGAAAGTAGTCCCCCGACCCGGGATACCAGTCTGCAGGCTTTTCTCTCACTGGAGGAGTAAGCGCCTTCACCAAATCCGTCAAACTTCCGACATCGTTCCGAATCTGAAGAAGCTCCAAGTAGGACGTATTAATAGTGTCTTGTAATCGCTGAAGCTGAGACTTGTCCAAGAGGGCGATGAGAAATGAGTTCAGATCTTCAAGTCTGGAGATGAGTTGTTCGAATGTGTCTTTATCCATAGCCGCCCAGGCAAGGCGCTTTGGTTCTACGATAATAGTCCGCAGATTTCTGCCCGACTGAGCAATGTTTTTCCCAAGATTACGAACCCGGTCTAGGTGCCTTGGTTTCTGACTTGTGACCTGACCTCCTTTAGTTTGGCTACCGTCCGGCCCCGGTAGGCACAGCAAATCCATTATGTCCAACTCCGTGTACTTATTGTCATCTGAATGAGGATTCTTATCTTCCATGAGTTTCTCATATTTTCCATTTGCTGATACGTAATTCTCGAGCAATGTCTTGATCTCTGCAAGGATGGCCACAAGTAAAGGGCGATGGACATGGAGGGTATCGCAGAGTACACCGTCGGCGCACAGGATACCAGCTTCGAGTCCAAAATTCAAAAACCGCTGCTGCTCTATCTGAAGGCGCACACTCAGGAAGCTGTACGTTTCTGGCATATTTCTTGCCTCGATATAAAACTTGAAGCCTACTATAAGTTAAAACAGCGCTCCTCAGGAGTGAAGTCAAGCAACCTTTAATGCATTCATCTGTCATCTGAATAATGAGAGATGTTACGCCTACTCCGGCGCCCAGAATCGACAAAGGGTCGGGCATGGTGTCGAGTAGGACTTCCGCGCAGGTGGCTTTTGGGAGCTTTGCCAGGGCTAAGAGCAATACAGGCCGCTCACTTTGGTGTTTAGTAGAGAAATCAGTGATCTCAGCTAGCCGTGCCTACCCAAAGGGCTACACCTTGTCTTTGACAATACCTACGAAGCCTTGGTCTCAAACCATAACCGCTGCGGACGGTAGAGCCTGCATGAAATTCCGGCTATGCAACCGAGCCACGTCTGCACTTGCCCCGCCATTGGAGCTTTGTCGTCGTTGAAGCAATGAGAACTCTTCAGGGAAACGCCCGACTGTTATGGTGTCGCTTCGTTCACTGGAATCAGCCTTCGAAGCCGCCTGATCAGCGTCAGCTTTACCCTTTTAGGTACACTGAAGAGAATAGCGGGGTAACTCCCAAAAAGGGGAGGGCGGGTAAGGAGAGAAGCAAAACAAGTCGATTGAACTCGATACCTCCATAAACGCTAAAGTAAGGTGGATTCTGGATGTACAGTTCCAGCGGCGATGCACTGGGTTGGATCTATTCCACACGCAGAGTGTTTGTGTCGCAATCTGGGCTTCCGCAGGAGGTATTCACTGAACCAGGAGCAAGATGGGAAAACAAGATACATAGGTAGGTAGGCCCCAATAAGACTGCCACCATCCAAACGCAGTGTCTTGCCGTCGACTCAAGGCCTTCGTCGATTTTCAGATGCTCGTTTATTCTCCTCCGCCCTACTCCTTACGTAGGCTCCCATTGGGAAGGCAGGGATCCCGATTATCATAGGGGTCATAAATCTAGTCCTTTGCTGCCGAAAATCCCAATCTGCATCCAAGGCTAGGGCCACGGTAACAGTCTCTGTATCTCGAGCGAGAGTGCGCGCAACACTTTCAGATACGTCCCGACAATTATTCAGCGCGACTGAATAGGAATCACCAATTCCGTTAACTTTTAGGAACGGTAGGCATTAGCTCGAGACTCAATACATCTGCGGTAATTCTACTCACAGTACTGTTTGATCTTTTTGTCCGACCAGTTGGTTGTTCCCTTGAATTCATAAGAATTCCTGTATCGCACTCCCTTATCAAACATCGCCGGCGTGAATCTCTTGATTTGAACAGGAGGGTTTTTGGTTACTCTAACGTCGCCGATCATAGAGCCCCAGTCATAATGTGTGCCAGGTGTATCTCTACTGACATTTTTCACGACAGAGTCGGTAATTAGGATACATTTGTGAAAACTCCATGAAGACTGGCCGTTGCGGCCCCATGAAATCACAAATATTGATCTGTCTGGATGTGGCTTGCCAAACGATCGTTGTACGGTTGCGCGACCCTTACCTTTGTTGGGTTTGGATTGTTTGTTACCCATGGCGTTACCAGATTTAAGATGGAAATGGGTATGGAAGGAGAAAGGTATTTTGAGTTTACTCCCAAGTTGGATCGTAGGATCATATTGACGGGGGCTACGCTACGCCCTGACACTGGCCCCCAATATTTTCGCCCGCCGCCTGTATCGGAATCTTTGGTGTCAGACTTGTGCAACCGAGCTTACTGAAGTAGTACCTAGTAGACATCTGTAGGGCAGCCTCAGCAGAGATATCACTAAAATATTAAATTCATCCACCTTTCCATACCTAATGAACCATCAAATAGTACCCCGATGGCGACTCGAGTTCTCGAAAAGCTACGTGCCTTGCTTCCAAAACTTTGGCGAAAAAACCCCTTGCTGCCGTTCTCACAATTGAGAAAACAATATCAGGCTGGAAGATGGCCCAACTCCTCAATCCCGCACGGTGTAGCCTGGAGAACAACATTCGAACCCATAAATATTATACTTAATGAGCAAGATACCGAAAAGAAAACTCAGTTTACGCAGAAATGGCTAAGGAATATGGAAAGGCATTTAAATATTATGATTATTACGGCAAGTATCTACCTACCTCCTGCATGTACTCCATACACCAATTAGAAATTGCTAGTGCAATGAGACTGAAGGCCGGTTACTAACAGCTTACACTAACAACAGAGTTCTGTAACGAGTAGCATTGTGGCCAGCGCTTTCAGTTGGTCTGTTTTCACTGATGCCAGCGATGGGTCAACTTGTGTCAAGATCGTGAAGGCGTGCTGGTATGGTGCTCTCATTTTATCCATATCCTCTATTGCGGCGGCTTCACAGCAGATCACGACCATCCATCGTCTTGACATGTATCCAGAAGCTCCGGCAATGATACATGAATTGCTAGGGGAAGCCGTACAATCTACGAGCGGTTGTAGTCAAGCTACTGGAGCGGCCACAACAACGCCGACGCTGAAGCTAAGGCTGTCACAAGCTTTTCTCTGGCAGATACCCGTGATGCTACTTAATGGTAGTTTATATTTCTTCACTGCGGGATTGTGCATCCTCGCGTATTGGGACTTCACGAAATCTTTTGCAATTTCTGTGGAGGCTGTGCAGGCAAGTAGACGTCCACCCTATTCACTTGTACACATGCCTAATTCTTGAAAAGGTACTCGGGCTCTGCTTCTTCAGTATTTGTGTGATTTGTGGGATTGTTCCTTGGGGAGTCAGCTCTATAGGTTTATACCATTGGATTGGCAACATGCTTAATTCAAGGAGTTAGTTCAACTTCTCTATCTCTATGTCATTGAGATGGTGATTTAGGTCGTTTCCTACTTCTGTTAAGCGACTTCTTCCTCTCGCTTATCGTGTGCTAAGAAGTAGGTACCTTATGTACAAGACGGGGCGGGCCGCTTAGAAGGTAAACGAAGCTCTAGCATCGCCACCATGCCACATTAATAGCCAAGATGTCAAGCCCAGTAATAACAGCAGCAGTAACACCGATGTAAGTTCAGGTAGTCAGCTAATCTGAATGCAGATCTAGAAGACGGAGAGCAGGAGTTCACAGCCCCAGCCCACTTCACCTCGGCGTACTGCGGGTCCATTCGGGCTGGATTGGTGCAAAATTAGGTACAGTCACTATTCACAACCTGAAAGACCCGTTTATGGGATATGTTCTCGTAAACACCAGTTATTGTCAGTGGCCCGGTAAGGGATTGAAATGCATAGGAAAGTAACAGGTTATGAGATACGTACCTAAAGTTTTAGGTATTACCTTATACAGGCCCACGTATATCTCTCAATACCGGGGGAATAGCCTGTAGGTCGCTTTAGCTACAGTGCGGTACTGAGCATGAGACCCCACGAGTCATTCGGTCAATCAAAACGCGAGATTCGCATGGCGGTTCTCGAGGGGAGTATGCGCTATGAAGCGCTATAATTATAGCTTTTAATAGTGCTGTACCGCGACATAGGGCTGACAAAAGGGGCTGCGATACAGCTGCTGAGGACCCCCACCACAGGGACTTGATTCGGAACGTTCCCACCCCTGTGCCGATCAGCTCAACTCGTTAATTTAATTAGGTACAATGGTAGCGGATGAGACGACGAAAACGACTCCTTAATTCGCAATGCACTTCTGAAGACGAGGTTTGCTATCATGTTTTCGTCACATACTGGAAACTCTCTTTGCTCGGATATTCACTTTAAAAGCCTTACGGAACTATATAGTCACACTGGAGAGCAACATATTACGTTGACACCCATCCCTATCCTCTCACGTAGAGCCGTCTAGCAAATGACAGGCTACTCCAATCCTCCCGATTGCCAGGGCTTTATTCAACGGTAGTAGATTTATTTCGCTCCTTCAGTTGAAGGTCCATATGTCGCCGCCCAGGGGTCGTAAGTCGGAGACAACATGAGCTGTTGCAAATGTCGTCTTCTGATTCCGACATTTCCACCATCAAATATCGGCAATGCGATCGCATTGTTCAGGAGCTCAGCGAATGGCTGCTCAGCGTCATAGGCGGTGCTAAATGAATAAGTTATTATTTGCTGGGAAACAATCATCTCTAAGAGAACTAGACTCACATTCCTACTGCGTTAATAACTTCCGTTATCGCTTTGACGGCAGCATCGCTGCAGTATATCTTGGCGGCCAGAGCCAATTCTCTACGCGCGTTGTAATCTCCGGGGCCGTGCTCCATGGCATGTGCTGCCTTCCAGGTCAATGCTCGACATGCTTCGGTCTGCATTTTGACACTAGACAAAAGGTCTGCGACGGCTTGCCGCTCGAGAAGGGGCACTTTTCCACGGCGGTCGTCGGACTTTGCAAATGCAAGGGCCGCGTCGAAAGCTGCGCGCATCAACCCAACACTCATAGCGCCAACTAGAACAGCGGTGGTATCAAAGGATCGCGAAACGGTCGCGACTCCCTCTCCCGGATGGCAGAGCACGTTCTTCGCCGGGACTCGGACATCCGAGTATCTGATGTGGGGCCCGGGACTTGTGGCTACATGGCCGGCCAGGGAGACTTCGTGTACCACTTGAAAACTCTTATCGCCGCTCCGCTCAAGGTCAGCTCGAGTGACCAAGATTATCATGATGCTCGCCTCGGGGTCCGAATCGCTGTACTTCTGCGAGTCTGTGATGTCACGGCACACGACACAAGCAAGATCGGCACCTCGATTGTCCCAGCCGGCGCAATTGGTAGCCCATTTCTTCTCACCGTTAATTACCCACTCATCGCCATCCAGTCGCGCCGTTGTGTTGAGACCAGGAGCGCCCTTCTCCAAATAATTGGCCACGCCGCCTGGTTCGCTGAAGACCAATGATGCCAGTGGCGCACCCTCGGAGTTAAGGAAAGGGGCAAGAAACTCGCGATGTTCTGGTTTTTGAGTAACGTTTAATGGGGTGAGGCCAAGTCCCGTTGAGAAGATTGTTAGCGATGTGGAGGGCTCTACTGCGTAGAATTCCTCTACTAGAATTGCAGTTTCGATAAATGAGCCCCCAGTACCTCCAACCGCTGGTGCAAGCTGTCCCTTGATCAGTCCGCCTGTGACTGCAGTCTCATAAGCCCCACGCGTTGCCTGAAACTTCTTTTTGTTCCCCTCAAGCCCGATGTACTGAGCACGTGTAGGCCTGAGAACGTTTTGAGCGAAGCCCGCTGCCGCAGCGCGGACAGCTGCTTCTTTCTCACTAAGATGGAAGTCAACCGGCATCGTAGCTTGGTACAATTATTTGAGGAGTGTACAAGAAAGGTAGATGCAGGTAAAAGAATATCTGAATTCTCGAAGAGGTAGTGTCGGCAGAATACCTAAGATATATAGTGCTGAGAAAGCGGAGGGGCTTACTGAGCACACGATCGCGTGTTGGTGGTTTGTACATGTGATGACAAGCGAATCTTTTCCCTCCAATCGTCCAAGGGGCTAGAAAGTGATAGTTCCAGGAAAGCTACCTTTTCAAGTTAAGGAGCCGACACGAACTTGAGGCTTGTTGTTTTGCTATAGGCCCGATTATACGAACACCTTTTGAATTCCTAGTTAAGAAGCTAACCACGCACAATGCTTATATAGCTCCGCAGCGGTGATTAATACGACCAAAACCAATCTCACCTAACCCCGCCATAACACTACCTGGGAGGTAGATATTTGACACTATTCCATGTTCTAATTGGTTCTGATGATATGAATACCCGGTAAATTCAAGATGTCAGCGCGATGTCGTGTTGGTATATCCATACGTCCAACCAACGCCCAACTATGGTCTCCTAGTCGAGAGCGCTCGACTTCTGGCTTTACAAGCACTGAATGATCCGCCTCCCACGTAATCACCCTCGGGGGGCTCCATGTTCGACTGGGGCTCCTCTTTATGAGATCCTATATTTCCCTGCGATAATACTATTGCGATGGTATTGATCTTAACCATATGGATATATTCTATGAAAAAATTGGTTGCTCGGAATCTCTTTCTCTTTGGCAGATTTATACCAACTGAATCTCTCCTAGTAATCAAGCTTCCGGGATCTTGGTCTCGCCCCACGTACGCCCCATCTCTTCTGTATTAGCAACCGAGCTACAGACGCACCTCTACGTCTAGTCACCAACGTCCCCATCAAATCAAGTGTTTCTTGGCTTGATCTAATTAATAAACAATTAATCTAGTTGAGTCATATAATCTGACCAACATATTCACTCATCCGGCTGGCCGTCTCTTTGGACATTACATATAGAGTTAAGCGCTGGTTTATATCTACATAGAAGGAAGTAGATATGGCCTTACATAATGGTAAATTAGCTAGACCCTTGTGCTAATGCTGCCCCTTTGTTTGCCCATGCGAACGCCTATTGGCCGATATAATAAGCAGATAAAGTTTCACATCCTTGGAAGGGGTTGGATTCGCCGCTGAAGTCCTGCTTCGACAACTCAATGTTTCCCCTAGAGCCTTCCGCCATTTGTCATTTCGAACCCCTAAAGACAGAAGAATCTCCTCTAGAATTCCCACGTCCTGAACTAGGCCCTCCGGATGACGTTTGATTCCTATCTCGCCGTCCATCTCCGGTGCTGATCCCGGGAATTCCTATCATCCCAGTCGCACCGCACTGGGTACAGTTCGCTCGACTATGTCGTCATGATTAGTATTTTCATAGAATATAGTTCTTATCGGGAGTTTACGTACTTTCTCGGATTGCCTTTACAATTTGGACATAGAGAAGGCATGTCACGGTTTGGTCCCAGGCCATATATCGCTCGATCTTCGTCCATTGAATACTCTACCGCGTAGTATCCGTACGATTGTTGCGTCTGCTGCGCCATAGCAGAAAATTCGAACGACAAGGGATGATTATTTGGGAGTGTCCAATTGCTAGAGTTGGTAATCATAGTTGTGATTAGCCTCGTCGATATTTATAGACAGCCGAACAGTCCCCGGCATACCACAATGAGCTTGCCCACCTCTCATCCGATGAAAAAGCTTTTCCGAGTCCTGGCTCACAGTCTCGCCCCAAGGTTGTTCGTCCCACCGCAAAACTTCTCAAACTGTCCATAAATAATTACCGGAAGGAAAAAGTCAGACGATGAGGCATCATCATGACTCCTTTCGGAAATTCTTGAGGGACAAGAGATAAGGCAATTTCCAGCATTTGAACTTTCGCCCTGTTAGAGCTCCAATCACATAAGAACTATTGTATCAAGGTGTACTTCGGTTAAGACTTGTAATACTTGCCATGTCTTAGGTTCATGGTCCGATGATAACACAGGGTCTTAGATACCACGATCAAAGATGCTGGATTTTCGAGGGCTGGCCCTAAACATCATCCCCTAATCCGTATCTGGACTTGATTTTCACCAAGTTTCCCCGAAGCTTTCTTCTAGCATCTCATTATCGTGTCATATCTCATAGTATGGCGAAAGTCATATCTTAGACAGGGGTTTAAGGGGTTACCATTTGGTACGTCAGGTGTCATGCTCGGCAATGTTTCCGTAAACTACCCTAGTAGCCTCAGTCTCTTCCGTCCGATGCTGGCTCGTTCATGCTGCGGGKATCCGAGTCGCATCTAAGAAGTTGTTTTCTCCGCAAACCCGTGGGAGCCACGTAGTTTAATAACGCGGCTTGTGTAACCCCAAACCCGGGAATTGCAATTCATATGCAAATTATCAAGTCCTCGAGAGTGCTGCGCCTTGACGTGGTTTTCCATGTGATCGCTGAGCTAAGACCCCTTTCAGATCTGGGTTGTAAGGGATATTTAGATCCTCGGTCCGTGTCCCAGGAGGTTGGTGTAAGCTGTCCGTTCCACTACCTCGCGGATGCAAGTTTCTATGCCCGACCCGTACCAATACGTGTACGGTTTCTCAGTTCGTTAATGCCGTCATAACATTTATAATTGATTACGCCACACTAATAATAGCAATCTTCGCCTAGCAGCTTGATCGGATGCCGAAAGCGATGCTATCTCGCTAAACGGAAACTCAGATGTGTCCAACATACCTGGAGTAAGACTAGTGCATCCATCTATCAAAGCTTCCTTTAGTCCCAGAAACCTCTCTACCTGCCAAGAATGACACCAGCTCTCTATATCTAAGAGTTGTGAGTCCCTTGTAAGCTTACCCCTGTCCATTTTCGTCACATTCTTGAAAGGGACCGATCTCTGTCCGGTTTATAACTACAGCTTGAGCTCGCATGATATTTCTGCAGTGACCCGTCACAGAGTTGTTTCTGTTAGCATCGGAGGCCTCCGGGCCACTAAGAAAAGTATACATCATACACTCTGTACTTCCTGTTATCAATTTATTTCTAACACCACTTCCAGCTCGGCAACTGGCACAATGTTTTCACTTAGTCACAACGAAGACTATGCTTTCAAGTCACAAGGCTATCTGAAGCCAACTACTAATTATAAACATGCAACTCGTCTTCAAAATTAGCTATGTAATTGAAATACGCGTCCTACTTCGTCATAGTTGAAAGGATATCAAATCATAACAGACGAATCTTGCTCCATAATCGCTGGCTCGTATATGCGTTAAGCACGAAGTGAAGATCCAGCTAAAGAGTATGAGCTGCTACTCACACTCCCATTGCCTATATGGAAGTTTATAGGTGGTATATAATAATAGTTCACGCTGCTTACAATGCAAACCCTATCCGCGAAAGTACCCCTTACCCCTGATATAAACCCACTTTTAATCCCTTATAGCCTCTTTCCCATGGGTCTTCAGAAAATAGGCAGATAAAATGACATAGAACCGAATTATGGTGCGGGTACAATATATTGGGAGATAGTTAATGCTCTGGAATTATTAAGCTCAACTATGGCTATCAACCATTTAATACCAGCGGAATGTCTCATCGACTATGATATATAGCCCGACTAAGGGTCGCTAGAGAAGTGTGGTCGGTCCCTGAACTATCAACGCTGCTAAAGCCTTTGAATCATCAATATTGTCCCCAAGAAAAAAACGTAGGACTACAGCATAATGTTTACTACAGCACAAGTTAGGTTGGTCAGGTTAATACGCCAGCAGAGCTCACTACCTCCCTGAGCAGCTGCGAATCAGACTACGTACAATAACTATCTGGAAGTAACAGTACCGGTCAGCTTCACACTAGCTAGGTGCTTAGACAATTCGTGGAATACGTCATGGAAGCTCCGTTCAGAAAGGATTGGCTCGCTTCCTCCCACCGCGATGCTCAGGACTGTGTCGGCCTTCCTATAGGTTACCATGAGTGCAAGTTGGTAGCTGTTAGATGTTTCCGTACCAATCAGCATCCGTCATCACGCCAGAAAGGGTTAGTCTACGTCGTGCTTTCCAGGATGATGCATTGGCATGAGATTTGCCTATATGAAGGCTCATGGTTATCTAATCCAGCTCGTAGCGAAGCTTCTCATTGGCGCGCTTGCCTTTTTATCTTATACTTGAGCGAAGTCAAGTGATAAAAACTACCCGCTCGTATCGGATTTATAGTTGCTAGACTAGAAGTGAGTGTATAAGTTATAGCCAGAAAGTCACGATATTGAAATCACCAGAATTTCCGGGCGAGAGACGGAAGATAATTTCATTGGAGGGATTGTAGAAATGATTCACTTCGCAATAACATGTTTATGAAGCTGTTGGGTTTATAAATAGAGTTGCTGATTCCTCTTTCGCCGTATACGAAATCAACTTCACCCATTCGATCAGAGTCACTTCAAGATGTTGATCAAGGGTATTATTCTCTCCTTAACAGTCAGCATTTCTGCTTCTGTACACGCAAGGGTGATAGCGAGCGACAGCCGTAAGTCTACAACCAACATCCTCACGAACAACGGAATGTAGTGGTTAATATACAAAGGCGACGGTGAAGATGGGACAGGCTCTAGAGATAGCGGCCCGCCAGTTCAGAACGGAATCATGCCAGCGGCTGAGTCGTTCACAAATCCAGTACTTTGGGAAGATCTCGCCGATCTCGACGTCTTTCGAGTAGACGATGCGTGGTATTATTCAGCTTCGACAATGCACTACTCCCCAGGAGCCCCAATCCTCAGGTCGTATGATCTCGTCAACTGGGAGTACATTGGACACTCAGTTCCCACGCTGGAGTGGTCCTCGAAGTACAACCTTACAGGCAACGAGCGAGCGTACGTGAAAGGAATTTGGGCATCGACCATGCGATATAGGGCAAGCAACAAGAAGTGGTACTGGCTTGGCTGCATTGAATCCGGGAAGACATACATCTACACAGCCCCATCCGTAACGGGCCCATGGAGTCTGGCATCTACTCTAAACACATGTTTCTATGATGCCGGCCTTCTAATCGACGATGATGATACCATGTACGTTGCATACGGCAACACGCGGTTGTCGGTGGCTCAGCTTTCACCGGATGGCCTCAGCATCGTCAAAACACAACAGGTCTACTCTTCCCCTGGCAACATAGGCACGCTGGAGGGTAGCCGCATGTACAAGTATAAGGGCCAGTATTACATCCTCACTACTAAGCCGGCTAACGCCGAGTACGTTTTGAAAGCTTCTAGCCCCTTCGGTACCTACACGATTAAGGTCCTTGCCAATAGTCTATCCCCACCAGCTGCCGGCGGCGGAAATCCGCACCAAGGAGGCATCGTTGATACTCCTAATGGTGACTGGTACTATATGGCTTTTGAGGATGCGTACCCAGGAGGGCGGATTCCAGTTTTAGCCCCTATTACCTGGGGCTCGGATGGATTCCCGGTTCTTACAACATCTAGTGGTCGCTGGGGTGTCACATATCCTATGCCTATGCCTGCTCATCCGCTCCCGTCATTGACTGGCATAGATTCATTCTCCGGGACGACCCTGAATCATCAATGGGAATGGAACCATAACCCTGACACCACCAAGTTTAACGTTAGTGGCGGATTGACGTTGAAGACTGCAACTGTTACTAACGACTTATACGCCGCTCGTAACACTCTTACGCATCGCATACACGGCCCAGTCTCAACCGCAACAATTGTCATAGACACGACGAATATGGCTGATGGCGACCGTGCCGGCCTATCTCTTTTTAGAGATCAGTCTGCGTGGATTGGTGTTCTCAACGACGGCGGCACTTTCAAGGTAGGTATGGTGAACAGCATCACCATGGATTCTTCATGGAGAACAACGAACACCGGCAGGACGGCCGCGACTGCCGATGCTCCCAAGGGCACAATTTCTCTCCGCTGCACTGTCAATATCAACCCGGGCTCCGGTCGTACAGGAACATTCAGCTACAGCACTGACGGGTCCAATTTCAACACTCTGGGAACGCCGTTTACCCTCACGACTGATTGGCACTACTTCATTGGATATCGCTGGGGCATCTTCAACGTAAGTCTAACTAGCCTCTTGCGTTCCATATTTATATTGAAGAATAAGGTATACTGACGTGCTGCACTATAGTACGCTACGAAGACACTTGGTGGCTCGGTTACAGTTAGTTCCTTCACGCAGGATACATCTTAGCAATACCGTCAATACTTTAAAGCCCGTAGCCAACCACTCGATATTACCGAATCAGTTTATGAACCTGCATAGTGGATCTGATTCATGTGCTCGAGTAAATTCTTAGGGAAAGCGAATGTACCCAAGTATGCGATGGGCTTTGCTGTTGCCGTAACCTTATACCGAATTGATTGTGAGTGATATGGATGCTACCACCACCATTCCAGAGCCAGCTGTAATTAAGCACTTACAGCGATAAGTACCCCAGTGAGAGTTATACATCCACGTGCCCCTTCAATTCCCCCTTTTAGGTTGCAGTGGCCTGTCGTGCTAATAATACATAATGCATGTCCTGCGGTATAGGGGGTCACAAAAGTGAAATACATATTGGATGCATAGGTGCACTCAAGTGACATCGAAGACGGTGTTCATCGTTGATCAATTCATATCATGCCATAGACTAGTCATTAAAGGCAACTCGCATGGGTTGCCTGTTATGCAGACCTCCAGGGGAACCATCCAGTAGGTGGAGCAGACCGTAGAATTTCATTGCGAGTAATAAACATGAAGAAAGAAAGCTGAGCAAAATCAGTGGCCCGGGATTTCGATAAGACGATGCATTATTTCAGAGGTAGCCAGCGATGTAAGACCATTCACCACTCCTTCCAGACAATGACGTCCCGTGACTTCTCCTTCGCCATGATCAGACAAATGCAATGGTATGTACCAAGCCTAACGATGAGCCTGAACAAAGAAACCGCAACGCCACTTCCGGATCCATTTACGCCGTATGTGACACGTAAGAAATTCTTAAAGGAATCAGTAGCCTCGAACTATATCTTTAACGTGACTGGCCTCGATATAGTGCCTGTAAAGGATACGTGTATGATAAGCGTACTGAGTCGACTCATTGTTTGAGACTGCGTATACCGAGCGATAACATTGCTCTACAAAATGGGTGCGGTAGAGACCATGAAGGTAAATGCTGCCGCGCCTCCAAGAGCAACGCACGCCGCTGCCTGGGCGAATCGACGTCTCTTTGATGGTTGAATATTGTCCGGTCGTGGCAGAACAGCGACAGGCATCACGTCGGCTCCTTCCTGCGGAGGGACAGAAGGAGCCTTAAAAGTAGGGATCCTGCTAGATTCGTCCTCACACACGGTAGCACTTTGACTTTGGTGGTTCGCAGCGTCAGGCTTGGTCTCATTTAGATGGATGTGTGTGCCATCCAAATTAGGCTGAGCTTCAGGTTCGGCATGGCTATCGCTAAAAGCGTCTTCAAAGGAGCGCTTCAAGCCATTTTCCCGCGCTGTAGGGTTAGCCAGCAGAATTGGTGCTAACGGGGTTGGTGCTGCTGTCACAGGATGTTCATCACCGAACAGGTTCGATCGGATACCGCGTGGTTCTTGAGTAAGCAGGTCTTCAATCCCGACACGCCTGGGCCTCTGATTCGCAGAGCTCTCGGTGGCCATCTTGCTTAACTGGAAGGTGTACGCACTGGTCATATCGAGTTCTGGACTGAGAGGCCGCTCAAGACAGGGGTAATGGAAGTCCTCGTTTCGGGGATTGTTGATGAATTTATCCCCGGATACCGACCACGTCTGGCAGGAGGGCCCCGGCAATGAAGCCCATGCAGAGTCATTGAATTGAATAAGGTCTCCAAGAATATGAGGTGAAGCCTTAGGTGCGGGGCTCGCTGTACGGGCAGCCTCTTCCATAGGTTTCGTGTGACTATCATTGACCTGAGGTATTGGTAAAGCCGGGCGTGAATTTTGATCTCCTTCCGCACCAGCATTGAGCTGCTCAGAGTTCTCACCCAGAGTTTCGCGGATAGCAGAAATGGGCGGAGCAGAAAGCCGGTCCACACAAGTTGTGCGGTTGCTCTCTCTAGCAGCGAAGAATTCATATTTGCCTGACTTCTCGCCTAGAGCTTGGGCCCTGGAATCATTTGCGGTTCGATCAAGGATAGGATGACTCTTGAACATCGCAGCGTCTGATGGACTTGGTTCTCGAGGACAAGCAGTATCCCACTCCTCTTGCGCAGCCGCAGTAAACAAGAATGGTGTAACAAAGGGGCGCTTAGCATCAGGAGAGTCAGCCAATGCCTCAACCGAGGTGCCATCAGAGGTTGCCTCCTCCGGCGCAGGAGGATTAGGTGATGAGTGAAGGGATGATTCAGGCGCCGGCGAGCTTGAATTGGACATTAAGTTCTGGGAGCCTTCGTTTGAAGATGAGCTGGCGTCATCCGAGTACGGTAAGTCGTCAAGACCTGAAAGATGCCATATTAGAGTTGCACAAACATGAAGAAGAACACAATAGGACTTACTTTCATCCTCGTCTATCCAAATGTTAAATCTTCCATGGTAGCCATTGCTGAAACCAGAAGTTACAGATTCACCCCCGTCCTCATCTGAGTCTTCTCCTAATTCACTCGGGTCATCGAAAGAATCCTTGGTAATGATTGAATCGTTATCCGAGTCTGTTAGTCGAATATCCTCGCTACTCATTTCCTCATCATGTGGATGGAGATGAAGATCATGATCAGAGAGTCTGTCGGCTTCAGTTTCAAGGTTCGTGGACTGTTGAGAGTGCTCTGTGCCTGTGGGTAGGTTCGACGAGTAGCTAGCGAAAGCAGTAACCAAGGCCAGGGCCGGTATGGGTGTTGAGAGAGAGGCAGAAGAGTGAGGACGACTCGCCGGAGCTGGCTCAGGGTCAGAATTCTCACCGGGCTCCGATGTCAGATCAATGACATCGGAGTTGAGGTTTTTGTGGGCTGCCGCCGCGGAATGGGAGGTCTGGTCGTCGGCCCCATCAGTCTCATCTTGGGTCAAGTCGATAGACGGGCCGCGCTGAGCGTCGACCTTTCGCGAAGGCGGCATAACTGTCTCAATAACACTGTCGTCATCATCGTCGTCGTCCTCATCATCATCGTCAAGGTCATCATCTGGAATGGTGAACACTCGGTTGGCAGGCAGATGGGCAATTGGCGTAGGCTGATTGTGTCTGTAACAAAGGGTTAGTACTTGATAATTATGAGATATATGGTCAACTCACGGCTCCTGTTCCTGCCCTATCATATAGAAATCGACAAAGCACGGAGGGAACGTCTCCGAACCTCTGAAGATATCGGCTCCAAATCGAAGGGAGTCTCCATTTGACAGCCTAACTGGTTTCTGTTGTTCCAGTCTCGATTCCTTCCTAATTCCATCGTAGGGCGTATGGAAAGTACCGTGAAGGGATCCGATGTCTTTTATGTATATGGCCTAGCTCCTGCAGTCAGTATGTGCCCAACAACTAGTCTTTGTTTCTAAGGGTTTCTTGGATGGGCTTACCTTCGGAACGCTCTCGCAATCGAGGACGAGTTCAGCATGTTGTCGCGACATGACAGGGCTATCGAACCAGGCATTATCTATCGATGCGACGAAACCCTTGGTAGTAGCTTTGGATGCTCGGCCGATTCGGATGGAAGGAGTCTGGGAACTGAGGATGAATTGACGTTTGGGATACGGGGAAACATGGGGGCCGTTAGGTCGCAAGATAAGAGTGACAATGATCACTGGATTGAAATGTTAGCGAAGTCACGACATATCATATTGGAGATATAGATTCATACCTTCGCCGTCATTCCGGCTTGACTTGTCGGGGGTCGACATTTTGGCCAGTCTCTACATTCAGCTGAAAACGAACGGTCCTCGAGCCTCGAGAGTGTCGAGGGATTGTCCGGGGTTCCCAGGAATATGACCCCAGAAGCAGAATCCCGACGAAACCGAATTTATCAAAAGAATGGATCTGTATTGGCGTAAGGATTAGTTGGGGGGGAGAAGAGTAGATGAGGTTATGTAGAAAATAGCAGTGGATGATGGGAGAGGAGAGAGAAGTCGAGTAGGCAGGAGGGGAAGCGGTGGAGKGGTGTGTCAGAAGTTAGGAACCTCCCCAGAGTGTTGTTCAGCAGTTGAGAGTGTAGAAGGTAGTACCTGGTTGGCAGTGCTCCCACTTAATACATATAAGTAATGGGCATGTGCGGTTGGGCGGGGCAGAAGATAAAGCGCCAATCTTGGAACCTTGAGGTAAGCACGCACCGTAGGTTGGGCGGCTTGAGCTGATGAGGAATTAAATGTGTACGAGTTTATTGCCTAAGCCTCGACTGGGACACGGGACACGCCGTGCATATGTGGATGTCCCTTTTGATTCGAGAGTCTCGCGACGAAAAAGACGGGCGTCGCCCACCTTTGATTGACGTCTAAAACCGATATTAGTTAGGTACTAAGAAGAACTAAGTACCGGCCGTCTAGAGAGAGGTCTGAAGTGGGTTAGGCAGACGAGGAGGAGTTAGAAGGCATGAGTAGATCGACGGCTTAGGCAAGCACTTTAGCAGCCTGGGAAGCTGGGGATTATGGAGAGTTGTCGCGGGGCCTTCAACTGCCTGATAGCTCGATAACTCTGATAAGCGCCTTATCAATGACTCTGGACCCCTGTTGTCTCTACTTTCGACCTAACATATTACGTACTGTACATATGTAGTAAGGCTGAGGTTCTTCACTTTTAATCTTCTAATTTCTGGTATAGAAAACTACTTGTTGCGTTTAAAGGGTGACTGTGGTAGCATGTTTCGTTCCCATTTAACTAATGAAGGAAATAGGTGAGTAGGCGCGACATTTAACGGATATTCACTGAATTCTACGATAATGCTCCAGTGGAGCTTCACATCTAACATTCGATAAATGTTACAAGGGTGACCACTTCAGCTAGTGGGGCCGATGGGCTAATAAGTCTTGGTGGGATGGCGGGGTTAAGCTAACCTTGGGAGACATCACCATCACTCACGATATTGCTGAGATGTAGGCTATCACATAGAATGTATAATAGGTCGAATACCTATACGCATGCGAATTTTATGTTTTGCTATTTCCTTCCATCTCTGAGAGCCACTCACGCTTGGTTACTCGACAATCATATTAGAGTAAGTGCGTACATGTAGGGTGCCTACATAAATACTCGATATGATAATACCTACATGTATATCATGCATGTATCAAGGCTCTTATGGGAGAGGGGAAGTGATTCTGGGTACCTACATGTACCTTTAGCAGGTACACATTACTGTGCAGTGCCAGTATCAATATTTAAAGCGTTTGAAATTCTTAATCCCCAAGAGATTTCTCCGCCCTAGGAGCACTTGAAGTTTGACAAACACACACTTATCTAGCGAACAGCCTATCCTATGAAAAACCAGCTCCTACACACATGTTTAAAGACCTACATGTGGATGGGAAAGTGGCTATGGACTGTCTTCATACATTATGTAGAAACAGGGCAAAAGACTGCATATTGTTGTCTAAATGGACGAAAGCAAGGACGCATGTGTACAGAGGAACGGTAGGTATTGTAGAAGTACCGAGGACTTGGGTGTTGCCGTCTGACTCCCCATTAGCCCCATAGAAACGCGGTGGAGTACCTGACGTTACTTACAGCAGCAGTGACGGTACATAAAACTGGAGACTAGGGCGCTTGGAAGCCCCACGTCTGTTCATATGACGAGTTTAGATGCGCCGTGACTTCCTGGGCTGCCTGGGCTCTTACAAGTAGATGACGCCTCTTCCTGCTTTTTGCCATTACACAAAGTTCCTGCGTCTGCTTAAATAAGAAATATCGTCCTTCCTTCCGTACACCGAACTCCGATTCGTCCAGATTTCGCCATTTTCGAGAAACTCTAGTGCGCTCACGAAATTTCGCCGCCTATTTCCACACTATCCAACATATCTATTGTTCTTGGACCGACGTCTAGAACAGCAGCCAAACAATAGCAGTCCTTTTCATACACAAAGGGTTCCTCCGCCTACCATCTGCATACATCCGAGGGTCTCAAACCATCCTCATGGAATTCAAGTCGCAAACAACCGAATCATTATTTCATTGTTCGCATACTACAGGATTCAAAACTTGATAGTAAATTACCTAATAACTGACGGATTGACGACGATTCGCCCCAACAAAACAACACCATTGTTTCCCAAAGACTGCGTACCTGCAATCCACCGAAATGCACGATTTGCGAAAGAAGATCTTTGAGAGCGGCAAGACCGTCTCCAGAAAGGCGCGCTCGAGGCAGCAGTCCGCGCAAGGATCACCGGCTAGTTCGCGCGGTGGTTCGCGCGCTGCGAGTCGACAGGCATCCGAGGACGAAGAGTCGAGCGATTACGAATATGCGGAGAGCCTGGCTAGTTCCGTCATCAACTCGGAAGATGGCGACGAAGCAGGTCTGACGTCACCGGCAGAGACCCTGCACAACAATATCGTGGATCTTCTGGATCAGAAACGTGACAGCGGTCAGGATCGAGCAGACAAGTTGACGGCCTATACGGAACTGATCCGACATCATCCGAGCGCTGAAGAAATTGATGCGCAGATCAACGAACTTATTCCTATGCTTCTGAAAAGTGTGCGCGGCCGCAAGACCGCCCAAGGTGTCATGTGGGCACTGAAAGCCTTAATGATGACTATACTCACGTCTGGCGGCGAGAGCCTTAACGACCTCGTGTACCCAACTTTGAAGACCCTTTGCCAGAACTCAGACTATAGCGATGATGAAAACGAACTGATCAAGGCAACGGCCATCAAAGCTATGAGCATCTCAATAATGTGTGGCGGAGGATCCGTAACTGCCGCTGAAGAGTTTCTAGAATTTCTTATGGAGATCATCCAGAGCGATGGGCACGTCATTGATGCTGGCGACAATGGTACTGTGGTTACCGCAGCACTGAACGCCTGGGGCTTTGTCGCCAGTGGCCTTGATGACCTGGAGGACCAAAGCACAGAGGCACTAGAGGCTTTCACAGAGCAGCTCGACAGCAGTGACGTGGAGGTTCAGATTGCTGCTGGGTCAAACATCGCCCTGCTTTTAGAAAGCGCACGCGAATACGAGGAAGAAACAGGAGAGACTTGGAACATGCGTTACGATCAGGATGGCCTTCTTCGCCGATTGAACGCACTTACAAAGGAATCCTCTAAATCAATATCCAAGAGGGACAAGAGACAACTCCATAGCAATTTCAACAGCATCGTGACCTCCCTTGAGCACGGCAAGGGTCCGGGATATTCGACGGCGAAACGCTTCGCCACCAATCCCCACACTGGAGGCAACAGAACCGATTTCCACGATGACTACCAAGAATACGGCTACCGGCAAAAGCTTCGAATCCAGAACATCAGCATCGTCATCGATACCTGGTCTCTATCAGCCCGCTTAGGAATGCTCAAGTCCATCCTTGGAAATGGCCTCGCTAGCCACTACTTGAACAATCCCGTGGTTAGAGACCTGCTGAGCGGTGCCAAAACTGAGTACACCTCTACTCCATCGAAAGATAAACATGGGCGCTCAGATAAGGCCACTCACGGAAAGAAGGCCATGTGGGGAGTTTCCGATTAAGCACCTTTAGACATCAGATTGATTCATCACTTTCACTAATGGATAACCCACACGGTGTCTTGTAAACCAGGTTATTTGGTTTTCTTACCTAGTTTTTCTCCCCTTTGTTCAAGTTGGAAGGTTGCTATAGATACCCGTATCATTCGCACCGGTCAAGTGAGACTGGATTACATACACGCTTCTAGATTAGATTATTGAATCAGAGTTTTCTGTATCATCATTTTGCATTTTCGACATGCGCTTCCTGGTAACGTAGATCTTGACCCCGGAATGCCCAATGGGGACACACTTAAGTGATTGGCACGCGGGTACCCGCATGTTTCGTGTTACCCCCTTGTGTGAGTTGACCCAGACAATTTCTACCCTCCATTTTCATGTGTGGTCTCTAAATAGACATGATTTTACTGTTGCGCACGCATTGAAGATGAGGGGTAGTAGTTTATGGAGAGATGTATAGGTCTGGCCTTTCATTATAATTTTTCTCGTCTTCAATGGATCTACCTTCCTAGTTCTCTACACCCACCGCATGTACAGGTGTCTCAGGATCCTAGAAATTCATATATTCTGCCTCACTTTGGTGGTTAGTTCCTTGCATGCCCGGGTGGAAGGCTGCATTGCATATTTCAAGACGCCCGGCGGAATAGATGGGGGAGGTGTTGCAGTTCCGGCCGCAGATAGTAGCTGTAGACCCAGATACTAAGTGATGACCAACCAAAGGCATCATGACATGTTTGCCAGATGCAACCTCGTAGGACCCAGGTAGGTATGTACGGTAGTCCGGCGCATCGGCGCGAGAAAACGGCCTTGGTTGGCTTTGGGCCAGGTTTTTGGACTCCGAAGGGCCGTAGGGAAAAGTCGGTGCGATGCGAGAGGTCGCCAACGAGGTACGGGTGCACTAGGACCCTAAGCCCCGAATGTAAAGGAGTGAGACACGCATGTATTCGCCACTCTAACCAACATTGAAGTTGTGCCATGGAGAAGCATTGTACCTTAATTAGGTGCATGTCAATTGTAGGACTCTGAGTGGCTGTGGCGACACTGAACCTGACTATTCAGTCTAGACTATTGTACGCTGACAGAACTCGAACGCAACGTCTCCTCCCTCTCTCTCCTTTCTAGCCACTGGGGTCTAAAAATGAAATGTTCCGCGAGGAATGCGACTGGGTGGATAGATGCAAGGCGGTCCTGTAAGCTCTAGTGTGTATGCGCAATTGTAGGTACCATGGGTTCCCTGGAGTCGTATTACATGAATGTTTGACGCAGATCGGATGGCAGCGTGATTGTGCATCGGGGGCCGTGATTAGCTCGAAATTGGAGCTTTTACAGGTCTCTATGGACGAAGCGGCTCCCGGTGTGACTCCGTAGGTACATCGACGAAGTGCCTATCACGCTGTTTTCCGGTTTTGTGATGGGTACCTGTATCCTAATGTAGGATTTGTGGAGGAGCATAGAGAAGTCGGTGAGCATAGAGCCTCCAGTAGGCCCGTTACAATCACGATATGATCATCACCCCATATGGGGGAAAGGGTAATCAAGATGGATCAGACAGAGCATGTTTGGTAGCTTGTTGAACCGATTTGTCGACTAGTCATCATCGAAAAGCCTGGTGGATATGACTGGAATAAACCTGGCCGAGGTGTTGGCCAGGCACTGATCCAAACAGAACCGGATCCAGTGGCAGCGCACATCATCGTGCCAAACTAGATCATCMCCCAGCCAAAGACGCAGGAGCCACTATGCGGGACCAGATTTGGTCTGTTAGGGCTAGCTGGACCGAAGTAAATAAAAAAGCACCAAGATGAAATTGGGCAGCAAACGGGAACCCTGTCCTTGGTAAACAATCGTCGACCAGCCTCTCTCCATACATAGTACAGGGTAGTGATTAGACTAGTGAAAAAGGCTTTGGTTGAACGCAGGTCATTATACACATCCATGGATGATGGATGTATCTGGTTGCCAAGTGAATTGGATTTCGAGAGCGAAAAATAGAAGGTCGTATCAAGACTCAATGGCGTCGGGTTGGTGACGGTGGATAAATCGAACGTCGCACAAGGTACATACATTCACATTTATCGGAGGTACGTACATCTTAGCTTTGGAGTGAGGGAGGTTCAATTCGAGAATTGCCCATGTGGATGGGCATTTGGAGGGGAAGGAACAGAGCAACGCAATGGATGTACCTACCTGCCCACATGCCCACCCTACATCACTGTACCACTCTGAACCTAAGCCCCCGTCCTCCTTGTCGTTGCAGCCGGTCCGTCCCTGTCAGCTTTCTTGTGAATGACCCCGTTCTGCCACGCGATTGGCCAAATCCCTCAAGCAAAGCCAACGCATCAACCTCCCACCCCAGCAGGTTTCCCAGCAGAGCCCCCAAAGCTCCAGTCTTCCAAGGTTGCTTGCCAGCGTTTTTCTCGACAATAATAACAAAGCCTCATAAGCCTATTAGCGCCCATTCTCCCTCCCCCCCACGACTCGTAATTCTCTATCACCAGATCGAGGAGGGAGCCTCGAGGCTTGCGCTCGTCTGACGACAATCCGGTGGTCCCAGAAAACCCCCGTGCATTGCAATACGTGGATGTATTGGATGAGACGAGTTTGACTCGCATCGTCCTGCAAGCAAGAGGGCATTTCACCTCTAGCGCACCTGTTCTCACCCAGACCGGCGGGCGAGAAGCAGATGCATCATAAGAGGGAAAAAATACATATCTCTCAAGTGTGCATCCTCATTTTAGGCGCCTTTTCGCAGCATATTTCCTAATATCCGTTGTGAGTACATATGAAAATGGTTTCATAAATCCAATTATTCATCGTCCTACCCGTCATCCAGCTTGGCTAGTTTTCTTTTGCGGGATGTGTCGTATAGTGCAGACCTGGTTGGTTGTGTTGCCGAGCGCAATTGAGGGGGCTGGGATATGAGAAAAGAAGACCTTAAGCTCAGGAAGCATTTCTTCCCAGATATACCCGTTTACTACCAACACCTAACAAAAAATAATTCTCAATTTCTTCCCCCTTTTTATTATCTTTCGGCGCTACGTCGCCAATTCATAATATTTATTTATTGCGACATTAAGAGTCAATTGTCGTTAGTCTCGGCATCGACTTCTTATCGTCTGTCTCGTCGTGCAAACCTCTCGCAATCGTTTGAGACTCAATTAACTCTTGTGGCGCACCTAGTTTCCGCATTTTTCCCTAATACCTTCTCATGTTTTAATCGACGCTTGCGCATACTATCCGGCGTTATCAGGTCCGGATTTTGTCTGTATCATATATCCCTCCGTCACCTGCGACCGAGACCGCTCACCGCTTCATCACCTGCTGGAGTAAACAACGGAGCAACTAGAGGATTGGCTAGGGTGGAAGCGGCCAATCAAGTAGAGGCGAGGCCGCAAAACTTGACAACTGGACACTCTCGGGCAGCAAGATGGGAGTCGACTCGAGTAGTGCTCCCCCGTTGCCCGCCCCGACCGAGACCGAGTCCATTATTAGCACTCCTACCGAAGTTGCTCCCTCCGATGTGTCCAAACCTGCCGACGACGAAAGATCGCATTATTCCCTCCCCGACGACGGAACCCCTGTTACCATCAAGACCCGCGGTCACAGGCCAAATCGCTCCCAGACGTCTCTCTTGATTGAGTATTTCGAGGGCGGGAAGAACGGCAGCTCTGGTCGTTCAAGTTCTGCTGAGCGCAAACCCAGCGTCCGCGTTCGCCTTACTCCCTCCAAAACTCGCGGTAAAAACGACCATATTCAGATTACCGAGACCAAGAGTACAAGGAAAGCGGCTAGGAAAGCGAACGCAAGTCTAAATCTCACACACAGCGAATTAGACATGACGGACCCAGAGGATGCGAGGAGTATGCACTCCTACGCATCCGCCACTGAGGAGTCTAACGTCTCCCGCAACCCGATCGAAGTAGAGATTAACCCAGGAGGTCGCCATCGCCATCGGAAAGTATCAAGCCCTCTCATACCCGCTGCTGATAGCAAGGCCTCGACTTATCAACCACCCAACATGTCCGACATCTCGGCCATTCCAAGCGACAGTTTCCTGGATGGCTCTGGCGGTGGTGGCGGCGGTGTCACTTCACTTACGCTGAATGAGAAGCGTGCTAGAAGTCCTGCTCCTTCATCCGAAAAGGTGAATCGCAAGGTCCGGAGCTCCAGTCATGATCGGAGTGTCATGCAAAAAGCAGTTGAGAAGGCAAGCAAACCAGAACGAAGACACAAATCAAAGAATAGAACGAGCAGCTCCGGTGATAAAGAAAATGAAAGGCGCAGATCTAAAGGGAGCAACAAGGAATCCGTGGTCTCAGCTGCTGACTCGAGCAATCTCTCATCGCAAATAACTGCTAGCCATCGTTCATATGATTCACATTCTTCCTCGAAGGTTTCAATCAACAACCCCAAACTCCTTGAAACTGTTGAAGATGCCATTCGGCGACTTATCTTGCCGGAGTTAGACGCTATTAAGAGGGAACGAAGCCAGCGAGAAACTCGAACCAAAGACCGAGAGTCCCTTTCAAGCCTCACGTCGGCGTCCCGCGAGGAGATCACACCTACAAGCAAGAGGAAATCCGCCGACACCAATCAGTCTGTAAAATCAAAGGATAGACGAGATAGAGAGGCTCGAAACGACCTATCGCCTCAGAGCAGTATTGAACATGTTTCTGTTACCGAAGATGATGACCTTACACCCCGTCGCGACCGTAATACACTTACAGATACCGCCCTAGGCGCTGCAGCTGCCGAAGCTAGACTGCGGTCAAGGTCTAGGGGCGATGAAAAGAGACAACGGAGGAGAAGACGGGCAGAGACACCAAAGCGTGACAATGGTGAACGATATGGCGACGACTACGAAGAAACCGACCATGAGGTGGTGCCACCCATGCCTCTTCAAAGCGAAATCAACCCATCCGACATGACACGAACCTCGATATTATCGGCAGAGACCGATCGACCTCATTCTGCGAGCGAAGAGATGACACCGGTCCTTGAAGTCGCAAGAGGCGTTGCTTCAATGGAATCTATAGAGAGAACGCCCACCCCTTCAAGATCTCCAGGTCACACGCTTCAGGGTCTTGGTGCTCAGCATGCCAACGTGTCCCACGGTGACCTCAAAGCTCTTCCTCGCAAAGGAAATACCGAGTATCGAGAGGAGTACACAACTGATGAGTTCGGAAATCAGTACCCAGCCCAAGGTCGGGATGAGTACGACGATGAGTATGATGAGGCCGGTCAACTAGAGGAACCTGGCATGTATGATGACGAGTCGGGCCTGCAGTCTTTCTATGGATCCCAGGACGTCCCGGCCCCATTACGATATGTGCCTTACCAACAAGAGAGACGTGGTTTAAGTCCAATTCAAAGTGTATCGGGTTATACCGAAGGAGAGAGCGATGTTCACGGCTACCGAGACTCGAGAACGATACATACGGCAAGTGAAATCTCATCTCCAGAAAAATCGCCACACCATGATCGAGACCTTCACTCCCCGAGCTCGGTTCCTAGCAATCTACGAAGCCGGGAGTTTGTCGATGAGGGCAGCAGTGTGAGAAGCTCGGGTGTGGATTATAGAAATACAACATACACTGACGATAGTGAATTGGATCGCGTGACCTCTGGACAAGCGGTTCACGTTGTTGGAGGAAACCCCGAGATGGTACACCAGAACTATGCTCCCGAGTCTGCTGTAGCATCCTTGGTAGAGGGTTCCCAGCTTGATCCTTCTGTCTTAAGTGGGTCTACAGGCGGCAGACAAGACTACCGCAATTCACAGTTCTCCTATGACGACGAGGCTGCACGGGAGGCTAGGTCAAGGGGTGTCAGCCCTACTAAGCGCTCTGTAGAGAGCCGTCACGAATCAGTTGAGCAACGGCATGAGCAGTCGCCCGCACCATCAAGGGAACGCGACCCTTTGACCACTTCTAGAGAGTTTTCGGAATACGAGCTCAACGAATATGGTCAAAAGGTCCCTAAATCGAAGTATCGCAATTCCCCCACAGCCTCCGAGAGCGCAATCACAAGTGTCGCTCTCCAGCGAGCCGCAGCTGCAGCCCTTAGGCGGAAGGCTGTGAATCAGCAGAGCTCCAATACCGAAACAAAAGATGGCGAGTTTGTTGGCGAGGGCGTTTCCCGAAACCGGTCCTTCAAAGAGCGAGCCAAAGATGGTTACCAACCAGATGCCACTCCTCGCCATAGTGTCGACCGTCTTTCGGACTACGACCGTCCCGAGATGGGAGCCAGTGGCCTTCCAGACTTAGATAATCCCATGCCAGAGATAGGATATGGCTACGATGAGCGAAATAGAACGCCTTCAGTCGTACACGAACCGCTTGGTGGGTCGCAGCATGGAAGCAGAGACCACTGGCCGGCGGAACAAACGCCCACTTATGATAGGTCATATGCCTACGACCGCGCCGTAACTCCAAAGGCCAGTAGGCCAGATAACAGCCACGGCCTTGGAATCTCCGATGCGGCTGCCGCAGCTACTATTGCTACTGCAGGTGCTCTCGCCACATCCCACAGCCGTCAACCCAGCCAGGAGCAAGACGATGAGTGGCAACGAACTTCTGGTGACCGTAAGCGAGATACTTTAGTCACAAATCCCTATGAAGGGGCTAGTCCGATCGCCAACCTTCCTGGCATTGACGGAAACATGCTAAGTGGAACTGGTTTTGGGGCAGACGCATACCGAGGTGGCTTTCACACTGGCAGCCCAGGGATTACTGGAGGCGATGAAGGATATATCTCCGCAGCGCCAAATGAGGTCCGTGACAGGCCCAATGCTAAGGGTAAGGATGTCAATATGCTCAACCAACCTAACCTTGGGGAGAATGAGGATCCGTTCTTTGCACCAAAGGATGCAAGACATCTTGCGGGTCTATCCCAAGCAATGGGAACGCCGCTTTACGATCCTTCTACCGGAACTGGAATTGACAGGATCCAATCAAAAGACATCATTGCCCTGATGGAGCATGTAAGTGTATTCCCTGATATCATTTGGACGTGTACTAATTAATGTGTAGCTCATGGTTCGTGATGCGCAACGAAGTGCTAGAGACACAGAGATACTCGTCACCCTTGTTCGGTCCGCGGCCGAAATGCGCAACTCTTTCGAGGATATGAAGAGGATGCTAGCCGACAGCGAGGATCAGATTATCAATGAGGTAAAGGACAACACGGAGAAGACGGTCAAACGTCATATAGGGGGTCCTCGACCTTTCCCAGGCAGCAGCGCACGGTCCGTCCAAGGGGGTTCTCAGGCTGGTACCGAAGACGCCACTGTCAAGAAGCGCAATCTCCTTCGACGAGCACTTCAAGGTCTCGGTTCCAAGGGAGCGAATGACCTTGGCAAAATAGAGGATTTACTCAACCAGCTTCTCGACGATGTAAATGTTCTCAAGCATCAAACCGCTGGACCGATAGGAATGATGAGCACACGGGCCCAATCAATCGAGAATATTCAACCCGAGGTGCACTATGAACAAGACCGAGGCTATGAGCCCGAAGGTCATGCAGGAACATCGACCGCTAGTCACGCGAGCCAGTCGGGACACCTGTCAATACCCCAATCTCGCGGGACATCTAACAAAATGGGCAATGAGCGGAAATTCTCAGATCATCGTATTAGCACTGTGCCTGAGGACGAGGGTGAATACAACGMCCCTTCCTTGCCGCCGGCAAGCCAATATGAGATGCACGGGGGAATGTTATCTCCTACCGGAGAGAGGAGCAGAGGCGGATCAGTACCTCTGGGCACGCCACCTCAAAATCTATCGCAGGCACATAACTATCCCGCTAGCGTCGAGAACACCCCTCGAACGGAGGAAAGCAAGAAGCATAAACGTGGCTCGTCGAGTATCTTCCCTAAGATCTCACGGTGGTCCGAGACTACAACATCGAGCATCCAACGAGTCTTCCGGAGCAGTGGTGCCTCTAAGAAACATGACCCCAACGACGACTTCCCGCAGCACCCTCCTTCTCGATCAGCTTCAGATCTAGGCAACTACGATCAATTCCACCAGCATGAAAACATGTACGAGAGTGACAAGTTGCACACGGGCTTCTCGGAACAGGATCTTAATGCCGAACCCATGAGCAACAACCCACCTAATACTTCCAGCATGCAACAACAACAAGATCAGCCGCCTATGCTGCAGCCTGCTGCTCCCATCCCTTATTCCMCCCCGGAAGATCCGAAATACAGAGCTCATCGCAATTCGTTGAACCTACAGCACCCGCAACCACGTCCAGGACGGCTTGAACGTTTCGCTTTGGAGTCTGAGTACGACACACCAATGTCTCCAAAGTCAGCTGATTGGGCTGGTTCAGCCACCTCCCTTCACAGGTTTCCTCCGAATGCCAATCGTTATAGCGACAATAGCGCGATGAATTCCGGTCATGGAGGGGATGATTACCAATGGCAAGGGTTGCCGTCGCCTAGCCCACAAGGACCACCGCGTCCTCCCAAAGAGCCTCTTGACGGCCATTCACCTGCGCTCACCCACACTCCACCTCAACATGACAGGGTGAACAAGCTGCAAAAGAAGCATGGCAGCCCGCTGCCATTCCACAGTGTAGAGAGTGGCTATGGTACAGCCACCGCGACCCATGCTGGAAGTTACCACTCTGGGAGCCCGAAATTCGAGAACAGGAATTTGAGTGGAGCCCTGGGCGTTCCAACAAGAAGGCCTAGTGGACCTCGAGCAATGACTCCTAGTCGAGGCAGCGAGGACGGAGAGGAAAGACGGCGGAAGCGAGGTATGTTACAACTAAGCTCTCTGATACTTTAGCATCCACGTTACTAACTGTTTACATAGACACATTTGGCACAGTAGCTAGCCCCTCTAGCGCCATCAGTCAGGAGTCCGAGACGTTTTAGGAGAACCGTGCTCGACAGATTGACGTGATAATGCCTTTGTCTCCATTTCAAGTTGATTTCAAAAGTTAGGGATGAGATCACGAATTCACGGTTGATATTACGCGGCTGCTGGGTAGCCGTGCCTTAGATATAGTAATTGCCCTTGCGGGCGTCCGGGCCTAGGTAGTAGCAGTAGTACATCATGGGCATCTCAGCCTCTTCCTCTATAGAAGGACGCAAGAGGAACAGAAAAGGGATAATGGTCGTTTGCGTTTTGTTTTTGTTCTTCGGAGAGCTCGAATAAAAGCACGGCACGGCATGGCATGGCATGGCATGATACGGTATGACATGGAATTGCAAAGGATTGATGTCAGCTCGGCTTGGCTTGGCTGTGAGACATTTGATTTTTGATTTGTTTGGCTGAGCTGGGCTTTTGTTGTGCTGAGTGGAGGGCAATGGAGGGGGAGATACCAATGAAGATCAAGACGAAGATTCGATATCCCGAATAAATGGAATGGAACACGGCATCTGCTTTCTGCTGCAATGAATTGTGATGATACTGGTAGTGACTGTTAAATGGTGATGGAGGCACTTGCCTTCGTAGTGGATGGAGAAGGCTTCCAACTAACCAAGATCTATAGGCATGGATATGCTTAGGCAAGACGAGCTCCGGAATCAACGGAGATAACGAAGGAGTGCTTAGAAATAACCCCTTTTTAGCTAAGTCTCGGTTCAAGATAAGTTAGAAATCGGCCAAACATCTCATCCTAGAGAAACACCCCATTCGTGTAAGGCTTGTCGGACGCATCGGTATTATTGATGGTAACCTCACTAAATGCGAGAGCTTCATTGAGTGATTAATACTAGGTTAGATCAAAATAGAAAATCCCCGCGAGCCCATCGTCGGAGAGGGAGTGCACCGGGGACGGATGTTGTAATTAGTACCCGAGTTCTGACAAAACCAATATTAGAGGCCAGACATTAGAAATCCGCCCACATGACGCGCAGCTATAGTCTGGCGTCTCGCGATTGAATAGCGCCTTTTTAGTAGACAATATTGATCCACAGAGGTCCAGCAACCTGACGAGGTACGATTTAGCATGGTATAGCGTCCTCTAGCTAGGTAATCCGGTTCTATTATTCGAGAACAGGTAATCCAACGTTAAAGCCGTCTAAATCCGGGGGGATGTTCGGGATTATCCAACTCTTGAAACTCCTATGCCGGCGGATAATTATAAACTAGATATCAGTCGGCGGAATTCGACGCTCTTCACGCCGGCGTGCTTCGGGGTGGTGATATTCAATAAGTCTTGAATATGTAAAATAGTCATTTGCGCGACCTCTGTACCATCAGGGGCATACTACCTAGAGATATTGTATTTACCGTAGTGTATCTTATATATTTAATATCCCCTCCCGTTGCACTCGAGGCCGTTATTCTTCACGCTTAAACTCATTCGTATTTGGAATTCACCAAAGACATTACTTTCTCCTACGTTGAACAGTGTTCTACTTTTACCCCTCTCCCATCAACCTTCAACAATGTCTTTAGCTCCCAGTAACCGCGCCTTCTGGCAAGATGACATCAACGTGCCCAGCGCCATCCGCGAAACTCCTGCCCCTTCTAAGCTCGAAGAGGACGAAGTTCTCATCAAATCGGCTGCCTGGGGAATGAACCCCGTCGACGCCTACTTGCAGAGCGTCGCCCTCCCCTTCGCCAAGTACCCCATGATCCTGGGTGAAGACGTCGCTGGGACCATCGAAGCCGTCGGTCCCGGCGCCACATCCGAGAAATTCAAGGTTGGAGACCGCGTTGTCGGCTACACTAGTCCGTCACACAGCAAAGTCGGGCGCGGCGCCTTCCAGGAGCACGTCCTGCTTGACGCGAACCTAACCGTCAAGATCCCCGACTCAATGAGTTTCGCCGAGGCGGTAGTGTTCCCCGTGTGCATGGCGACGGCAGGCCACGCGCTCTTCGCCAAGGATTACCTAGGCTTGCCATACCCCCAGCTCGGCGGCGCGCCGAGAACTGGCAAGACGGTTATGGTTTGGGGAGGCGCGTCGGCCGTGGGCAGCAATGCCATTCAGCTGGCTAAGGCGGCCGGCTTCGACGTCGTGGCTACGTGTTCGGCGCACAATTTCGAGCATGTGTTGGGCCTGGGCGCCGATAAGGTATTCGATTACCACAGCGCGACCGTTATCGACGACGTCGTGGCTGAGATCGACAAGGGCACCTGTGTGGGCGTGTTCCAGGCTGCGGGACCCCACGATGGGGTGGAGCCCTGCTGCCAGATCTCGCACAGGTCCAAGCAGAAGTTGTTCGTAGCATGTGCGAATGCCGTCCCCGAAAGCGGGGTGCCGGAAGGTGTAGAGGCTAAGTTTGTGTACGGCGGAGGGGGAGATGGCAAGGTCTTCTATTACGATATTGGTCGTACAATCTTCGGGGAGTTCTTTTCGGAGGCGTTGAAGAGAGGGGAATACAAGGTTGCGCCGAAGCCTGAGGTCATGCCGACTAAAGGCCTTGAGGGCATACAGGCAGCGCTAGATACCGTGAAGAAGGGTGTTTCAGCGAAGAGAATTGTCGTTGAGGCCGAGTAAAATACTCGGTATAGGGAAAGCCGCATAGCGTAGAGAAGTATTTGATGTATGAACCTTTATTAGGTACTCAGCTATCTATCTGCATAGAGATAAGTACAGCAGGGCGGCACTATGCGCACAGGCTTACAAGAATCTGGAAATCAGAATACACTTCCCGAGAAACACATCAATCAGAGGATACTAAAATAGCCAATTAAAATTACTTGATATGTAGCTATTAGGCCTAGCGCCGATATAATAATGATAGAGGAGCCATCATCTCCCTTCATCACAGGAATTTTGACTCGAAAATGCCCAAGCTATTTTCATAGATACATGAAGCATAGCGGGATTCGGGATGCGACTAGTTGGCACCCCAACCGCTAGGCGTAGTTAACGCACCTCATTTTGCTTAACAATCCGACGGTATAGTCTTCCGCCGGTAGCGAGAAGGCACGACTGAGGTTGTCTGGAGCTAACGGGCGTGGTGTTAGGTAGTAGCCACGCTAAAACGCCCGTAGCTGCCCACATCGGACCCGTATATGCCCCGGACCGGACCTAACGTATACCAGATCAGGTAATATTAGTATAGTTAAGTGGGCCGTCCCAAATCCCTCCTAATCAGGGGTAGCTAAGCTGACTTTCTAGTTGTTTATGTTGACTTCAGAATTCTACGCTCGTGTAAACTCCGTAAAAATCCATCGATCTCAGGAGATAGTGTTTCCGTATTTCGCAAATCGCGCCTATTTGGGCGTCTGCTGACTCAGTGCGGGGTTCTGTCTTCTCCGTAGCCGCCGGCCGTCCGTTTTGCTATCGGCGCATCCACTCTACCCAAGGCACTGTTTCGAGTCAGACGGAATCTTCGAACACTCGGGACCTCGACTAGAGACTCCATTTCGCCTCTCTAGATCCTTCTCTAGAGATCATAAATTCCTAGCCCAGCCCATTTTTGCATCGTGCTGCCGAGACCATGCGCCGCCAATCACCGACGATGACATATAAAGCCATGGGACAATCCCTCTCTGCCGGAAATTTATTCCGCGGTCGTGAGGAAGGCGTAGGCTCTCGTCTATATAGAACCCAGGGAGAGACATTGTCGCTAGATTTCCCATGAGCTCATTTTGATCCTCATATCTGTCCTGTTCGAAAATGGCCTCTTGCTGTACAGCCTTTCACGGCTGTGCCCGTGCCTGCCCTCCCGAGGAGAGCAGGATGATGGCTCAGATTAACTTCGACGAATTGGACCTACGGCTTATTGAAGACAATGCTTTTGTTGCCAGAAGTACCTCTCAAAAGTATAAAATCGGCTTTGGGAGCGTTGGACCCAGTAAGCATTGTTCAGGCGAGGGGTAGAGATTCCCGCACACCCCTGCGCTGGACAGCTTGGGCTGGGAAGCATGAGATGACAAGAGAACTTTTGAGACGAAAAGCAGACGTGAATGCTGCGGACAGGCATGGTAGAACAGCCCTGTTCGGAGCCGCGGGAGGGGGKTATGTCGATGTGATTCAGCTTCTACTATCCTACAACGCCGACAAGTCAATCAGGGGCGGCAACAAAAACGAAACGCCATTAGAAAGAGCTACTAAGAGGAACCATGGAAGGGTGGTTGAATTGCTGGACGATATGAAAGATTCACAGCGTTAAATATCTGGTTTCGGTCTCGTGCTACGGGATGATATTGCTTCACCAGCTTACTTGAGTTCTCTAGATATGATAAGTTATCAGGTACCAAAGTCGGAATTCGCCAGAAATTCTTGAGGGAAAATGCCTTATTTCCAGGTGGCTCTATATTGCTGCAAACCAGAAGAATTTTTTCAACATGAGAACCCTGAGAAAACTTGGTTTGGTAAGAAATATTAATAAGATGCAATGGTCGAACGCGAAGCCCTGAGGCACAGTGCAGCTGGGGAGCGGACACATGCATATCCGGGAGTCCTAACTCCGCACGCTGTGCGACATTCGCAGTCGCCATTTGACGAAGGTCCGCCAACGTGCCAATTCCATAATTTCTATGGGGTATCTTATAATCATAACGGATTATATCGCTATGCGCTTTATAAGCTACTCTAATAATAGGTACCATACCCTTATTAATAAGCAAATCCGAATATCATAGCTTTCATAAAAAGCATTGAGTTGGCGCGTTGGCGGATCTTCTTCAAACGGACCAGGGTGCATTGGATCAACGTCAGCACTAATGTGGGGGAATGAACCAGACTGAAGGAAAAGTTGATCCAACACCTATCGACGCAAGGGAAATTCATCAATATAATAGGTAAACTGACGCGGCGCAGTTACTGAGGCGAAATACCCAGCCGGCTTTGTCGGCCGAGGAGTACAAAAGGCTATGTAACAGACCACTTCAAGCCACTCAGCACTGTCAAGTTACAGTCAGAACTTCCCCTCTTTACCATTCTATACTCAACACCAAAATCCATCATGACTACCGCTATCACGGATCATACCGTCGTCTACGCCGGTGGCGACAAGAAGATCCACTACCTAGCGGCTGGKCCCGTTAATGGGCCCCTGATTCTTTTTATTCATGGCTGGCCCGGTACTGCGATCACCTGGAAAGCTCAGATTGACTCCTTCGCGGGCGTGGGCTTCCGTGTTGTTGCCCCGGACATGCCGGGGTATGGCAAGTCGACGGCTCGTCGCGTAGCCGACGACTACACACTGGAGGCCATCGTTGAGGGGATGATGGCTTTACTGGCAGACAACAATCGCCCCGCTGCTATCTGGGTTGGCCATGACTGGGGTGCAGGTGTGACGTCCTCAGTCGCGACACAGCATCCAGAGGTTGTCACCGCTCTCATTAACCTAGCCGTGCCGTTCCGCACCATTGAGCTGGGGTGGGACGGCTTCCTCCCGCTCGTAGATCGCGAGTTGTACCCGGCGGACAAGTACGAATATGCACAGTGGGATTACATGAAGAACTACGAGGAGAACTTTGAGAAGACTATTGAGTGGTTCGATCGTGACGTCGCCGGGTTCTGCAAGGCCGCAATGCAGAAGTCGTCTGGACCGCCACCTAGCCGCTTTGCCTTCACGGCGACAGTACGTAAGGACGGCGGTTGGATGGGCGGAATACCGAAACCCCCGGGTGTCGAAATGACAGGTCCCGCAGTATTACCGCCTGAGGTCTTCGACTCGTTCATCGCGGATATGGAGAAGACGGGTTTCTGGCCGGGATCTGCATATTACCTACACCACAAGCGCAACGGCGAGTACAACGCAAATGCACCGAGCGGCGGGAAGCTAACACAGCCCGTACTGTTCGTCCACGCTGCATGGGACCTGATATGCGATTCCAAAGTCGCTCGGTTTGCGGAGCCAATGAGGCGAGTTTGCAGCAACCTAACGGAAGCCACAGTCGAGGCAGGCCATTTCTTGCAGTTCGAAAAGCCGCAAGAGGTGAATGCCGCTTTGACTAGGTTCCTCATCGAAGAGCTACCGGATCAATGGCCAGGATTCTGGGAAAGCGGGTATACTAAGAAGAAGGCTGTCGCGTAACCTGGTGTTTGTTCCCACGGCTTCAAATCGGGTTATTTGGGTTGTGTACGTGTCCATTGCTTTCGAACGCACCAAATGGGTTCAGAGTGTGTAATCCAGTTCCCCATCCGAAGCCTTAGATACCTAGGTAAATACCTCACTGAGAGTCTTGAATCACTTAAGTGTATCAAACACGATTTTCGTCAGGATTTGTTCAGAGGTGAGCGTGGGCGTACTATATCATTCAATAAGATGACAGGTGACTCAGTAAATCCACTGAAGTATGTGTAATTGATATATCAGGAGGCACCTAATATAATGATACATGAATTAACAGACCATAACACTGACCTCCGATTCAGACCTTGGTTTTGGCAATATGCAAAATATATAAATACCTCGCCACTCCTTACTCTTTCTACCGAGATGACATGCTAAACACGATCAAGACACAACGCAGTCTCACCAAAACTTCATGAACTAAGGCACGACAGTAATCTTCGAGTACCTTAGAATCCTAGCAGACACTACTACGATACACGCCATTCAGCTAATACGAGCCAGTGAACCAAGACATACCTGCTATCAAGTCAGGATCGACCTCCCGACACCCAGTCCCGAGCTTTACATCACCTTTAATAGCATTGATCACCATGTGCTATAACGTCTACGAGGGAGAATATTGCACCACTTGCAATGAGTACTTTGGCGAGGTGGTCTTCAAAACAACTGAGACCTGTAAACCAGCCCAGAACGCGGGCGGTTTTGGAAAATGTGGCAGCGTCTCCAAAGTGACCGACCGAAAAAAGGAAGTTTCGCAGTGCCCTAGATGCACAAAATGACTTACCTTTACTATAAGCCCTTTTTGACATTCTTGCCTATCGAGGCATGGCGTTTATTTTAGTTTAAGGGGCTTAGGGCTTGATGGAATGTAACTAGAAGTATTGTTAGTACACTCAATGCAAAGTCTTTAACCCGCCATCCATTACGATGTAAGCTACCTCTTAGGTACTTACTCAAGTGTCTATAATTCTTAACTAAGGCCTAGAAAAAATTCTTGAAGATTCTGTTTAGCTTGAACGAAAGCATATATGGTCAATGTTATAGCAATAGTGGAAAATGTTGTTTTAAGAAAAATAGAAGATTACTACTGGGGTCGCCATATACCTAATATTACGATTCGTCGTAAGGAACCTTCGCTTGCTGGCCTTGGATCTTTACGAAAGTAATATCGTATTATATAGGACCGTTCGGAGGTACCGACGGAACCATAGAGATAAGCTTAATCGATCCAGACGGAGACAACGGCTCGTTATCAGAAGATGGTCATATAGGAGTTAGAGGGCCTTCCAAAGCGGAAAAAAAAGTCCGAGACAGCGTGCACAAAGGGAAGTCTCTCGTACGAATACCGCACGTAGCCTTAGATCGATAGATTTGGGCTCCTTTCCCAACAACGTCGTTCTCGAACCCCTTTCCCCTGGGGTACGCATCACGGCATATATTCTGTTTTAGTTGCACATTCCTTACGCTGGGATTGCCTGGTCGACTGTGAAAGAGATACGTGCCCAATCTACCTAACCTAAGAGCTATCTACCAAATTCATTCCACACTTCAAACAAGATACTCGATTGCTAGTAGTATGGAATACAGCAACACCAAATATACGAGGCTTGCCACCATCGGTAATACCCAACCAGGACCCTTGTATACATCTGGATATGCGAGTAGTCCTCCACTCAATAGCTCAGGTGTCCCTGCGCCCTCTCGGTCATACCGAATCCCATAGCCTCCAGTACTCAGTAGTTTAGATCCCTTCTCACGGATCCCAAGCACTAAGTCTAGATGCTCTTTCCTTAACGGCTCGCCTTTGCTGACTGATAGGGTCCAACCTGTTTTGATGGAACTTTTGATTTGCCTTCCGTTAAGACTCCATCTCGACAGATCATCAACGGCTTCCGGGCTGATACTTACAGCTTCTGGTGGTAATCGTTGTATGAAATTGGACCAAATTTGCCTTCGAGTATCTTGGGTCAGGTCTTGATAAGCCAATATGATGTCGATTCGGGATTCGAATGCTGGGTCGATGCATTCGATTCTGTTCGTAGTCAAGATCATAATGCCTTCATAATACTCTAGAAGCACGAGGAATACTAATATGAACTGTTAGCGTGATATTTTGCGCTTGTATTAGGTACCTATTCGTAAAGAAAGTCGTACTGGATACTAGTTCGCTTCGCACGATATCGTCGGTAGACCGCTGCTCCAAGAATATATCCGCTTCGTCGATTAGTAGCACAGCGTTCCAATGTGTGCAACGGTCAAGAGCATGCTTTAATGAACTCTCCACCTGTCTCGCCGTAACGCCAAGGTCACCAGCTCTGACGCGGTACAGGGGCCGTCTCAGCGTCTCAGCAACTATAAAGACTTTAGTATATTCTATTCAATTGATAATAGACCCAGGGTAGCTCTCTAGAAACGTACCTGCTTCTGCAGTCAAAGTTTTCCCTGTCCCAGGAGTGCCACATAGAAGTAGCAGCAAGCCTTTGCCTATCATGTTGTTAGTGAGGATCATGATGAGACTTGTAATCGAGCACACACACCTTTACCCTTCGTAAAATCATCAAAGCTGACATTATCAGAAGTGGTGTTTCTAGCGATGAGAGCCAGGAGAAGCTCCTTTTCTCCGTTGTCGAGCACAAGATTCCTGAAAACCCCATCATCCCATGTAACCGACGATATGTCAGCGATCTTGAACGAGCACCATACTTTGCTTTCAAGGGCGAACCCCTTAACCGTAGGAACGGCGAGGATTCGTTGTTCATCCGTCAACTGTGGCATTTCTTCTCGACTAAGATCATCATAGTTAATTGGGCTTAGCACCTTCATGGCAGTGTTTTCTTTTGTGCCATCCAATGGCCTTGGCTTGGATGTTTCGCCGGCTTGAAGCTTGTAGAATGCTTCCGCATCTACAATGATGCGCTCGGAGAACTGAAGAGGGGACATGTGTCAGATAGCCTTCTAATAGGAGGCAGCTAACATTACTCACGTATGTAGACGGGTTATTCGCAAATCCTGTGTAGTGCTTTATGTGTTGACCACGTAGCTCTTCAAAGATCTTGCCCCTTTTGACCAGTTGGAGGCGTACGTGATCCGGCTCTTCATGGAACATCAACGGAGAGCATACCAGGTCGGCCAGTTTCTGGAAATTATCAAATGATTCAATCGTCCAGACGTCTTTGCGATATCCGGTGTTTTTACCGTCCCAATCGACAACATCTACCTCAATGTTACACCACTTTTTACACCAGTTTTTAGCAATATAGGCACGCTTGAGAATCCCAGCTGATACAACGTCATCCTCTAACCGGATAATGGTTTCCCCTGGCCGAAAGGCGACAAGAATGTCCTCAAATTTGACATATCCGGTTTGCTGTAGGTTATTGAGAGCGTGGAGAGAGGCTTTCGCTTCTTTTTCAACAGCTTCGATAAGAAGTATGAGCAACTTCTTGCCTGTTCCGTCGTCTTCCGCCATCTTTGCTTCTCTTAGGCGATCCCAGTTTTGCACAAATGGTATAAAGGGCGGCTTGAATTCCATCTTTGGTGCGTCCTTGTGGACCTCAGAATAGCCCTCGAATATCCTAGAAAGATGAGCCTTAAGGCTGGGATTCATGACATCGACGGAAACTGTGACCTTTACGTGTCTTTTGAATTTGTGGCGATGGATAATTCCATAAGTTTCATTGAAAGACTCGTCTGAGGCGGGACTACGATTTGCTGTGACTTTGGGAGGTACCACATCTGTGTATAGGATATCACTGTCGAGGTCGTCGTCATCATAGTCGATTGCGTATAAATTTCGTACCTCAGGCCTCAACCCGATGCTTTGTTTGCTTTCTTGTTCGTCGCCATCATCCACTGGCCTGATCTCGTATCCCTCTTCTTGCTGATCAAACATTGTACCAGGCTGGGTTACAGGAATGTCGCTCTGTTTATTACGCTGGGATGCTGACTCAGTGAATATGGCCTCGTTCCACGCTAGCGGAGTAGCTTCGGCCCCTTGCAGGAGTTCGCCTGTCTCCACGTTCTCCTTGTTGTGTTTTAGGGAAGTGCCAAGGAGATTGGTGGTGATCTCAGAGCTTCCATTAGCAGCAACTAGATGTAACTCTGACATCTTTCCGGTTGGTGTGACTTATGCTTGGCACTGTTTGCTGTAGATGTTAGACTTTTCTTCCATTCTCTTGGGGAAAAAAAAAGAAAAAGAATAAAAAAAAAAAAGGGAGGGGGGGGAGGGGGGAGGGAGGGAAGGGTTACTTAATACACAGAGCTGTTCATGTGTTGATTAAGAGCCGTGAATCTGGGGGGTCGGTGAGCGAAAATTCTGTCCACTTTCTGCCTCAAAACCTGATTTGATAACTGCAGCCTTGTCGATAGCTTGAAGACTCGGGAGATGAGGTACTTTAAGAGGTAGGTAGGTAAGCTGCAAGTGCCGGGTGGTGTGTTGCACGAAAACTGCATTATTTCGTTGAACGAACTTCTAGGCCTATAATGTCAGGACACCGCTGCTGAATATTCCGTCCCAAGATATTACGCACCTGCATATGACATCATGATAGAAACGCTTCGCCCGGCTATAGTAGGCCTACGAAGCTTGGCACTCAAGGCTCTCTCAGACTCTGAGCACTTTCCTGCCCAATATCCTAATATCGTTTTATTATGGTTAGCCCGCGGAGCTCAGTTCAACGCCACCGAACGGTGAGCAAATGAGTCCCATCACGATCTATACATCTTTGAAGACGGAGAACGGACAGACTCAGGTCCTATTACTGCTTCCCGGTACATTTGGCGAATACAATGTGATTTATCAATCGAAACAATGCAGGCCGGATATGAGGCTTTATCGTACACCTGGGGAGACTCGAGCCATAAGTTTTCTATCGAACTACAAGTATTCCAGGCAATCCAGCACATTAAGGGGGCGAGCTAATCCCGATCTGCACTGGGACCCGACAAAACACATGAGCATCCAAAGGGACTTTAGAGTATATTGTGTCCTTGAGACAAGATTTTAGAGTGATTTACGCACAACCTTTGAGGATTCATATTCTCTGGCATTGTGAATGAAAAACTCGTCGATGCTTTAATGAATAGGGGGGAAAGCACCAACACAAGTTGTCCTGATCTAGTCGCACATTTGGACACCTTGGTGCCTACCTACCTAAGTAGGGAGGTATAATTCACTGTTTGCAATTTCGAACATATTATATTTTCACGATTCAATAATTCTAGCGAAGTGCCTCGTAGTTTTCTATCATCTGGTCTTCCCCCTTCCCTTGCGCCACGCCGTGTTACGTAAGCTTTCTTTAGCCTCATATACTAAATTTCTCCTACCCTATTTCTCAAATACAGAAAGGGATTATTCTATTCCCAATATGTGGATCCACAATTCCTTTCTTCATACGGCATTGAGGGGCCTTAGCGTATCTAATCTCGTAGGGAAAACATATGTTCTCTATAGTGAAGCAAGCCACGTCGAACAACCTCGGCCGATTCATACATGGGTAATCAGGGCCGGTATTGCCAAACCTGTTAGCCGAGGGATCCGTTATGTCCTTTAATTCCACGATAATCTATTATTAACTACTAAAAGCATTGGGCCTCCCTTCCCGCCATGCGTATGAGCTTTGGCGGAATTGCAAGTCAATCCGCCTTTGTGAGGCTTGCCCAAATTTGAGGTTGGAGTTGAATTTATTCGATTGCCTTGTCAACCTATAGCCGAGAATTAAAAGGCCAGGGGGAAGAAATGAAGTTGGTATAAAGGGAAACTAGACATGGCCCTAAACTGTTCCTGATCTATTTATAACACACAAAGGCGGCTTAATTAATTGTACAAGTACATGTTTCGCATGTACCGTGGCCTACATCCGAGGCAAGTTATCACCGAGGATGGAGTTTGTATATTCTATACCTTAACCTCGGTACCTAGACGATGGGGATGATTAAGCCTCTCACGCTTTCATGAATTAGATGTAGTCTTGAATTAGTAGCCAGCAAGAATTCGTTCCTAAGAAGTATTGTGATTCCGATGATATCAAAACCTAGGATAGCTCAGAAAAAGCTATGATGACTGCGCGATGGCTTTCATATGAGTTCTGAGGGTTCGCTCGTCGGGGGGCAAGAGCCTCAGAGAGGGGTGTATTAGTAATCCAAGCTACCAAACAAGACTCAGTTTAACATAGGGTGTAGATTTGGTATATTTGAACCCTACACGGTTTACTGACAACGACAATAAGCAAGGTCCAAAGTCGAAAGTGACACTGTTTTTTTCTAGTGGGATCTCCACAATCAAACATATTTCGTTCTTGAGATGGCTCTCAAAAACAGTCCACAACCGTGATGTCAACGCAAACGCCTGTTCCGGAAGTGGGTGGGGGTTGTCTCACCGTGGCCCGCTTCCAGTGCCCCCACATTCTGGCGCCGGGCTCCGAAGGTAGTACCGGATACCAAACTGGCGGTGGGCGGGCAGTGGGACTCGAGTACGGTTTGATTAAGTAATTCTTAACCTCGAAAGGGCATCTATGAAGTAAGTGATCGGGGAAAGAGATCTAGATACCTATTTTTTCCAATGTTCCTGCTCGATTTGAGAAGATAGTTCAACTTACCTTTAGAAATGATAGATCTGTGTGACGTCAGCGCAGGGGGGTCCATATGATTTCACCGGGTGCCCGCGGCATAGGTTGTACGCGGGAGAACGAAATAGGCAATACGACTCCGCAACCGTGCTATTCTATTGGTTGGGGGCTGTCAATCAACTTCAGATTCGGGATGCCTACTTGCGACGAATGAAATACCTAGTTGGAGATCATTCGAAATAAAATGCTCTAGGTTGTTGCGAATATGTAAAGAAAGGAATACTACCAGATTACGTAGTTTCCAGTCCAGCCATGCTGTTTTGGCACCTCATACATGGGCAGTCTTCCTAGGAGAATATGACGTACAATACGGCTCCTGCTGTAGGACGGGKTTTCAATATCGCCTGTACGTCTCGCATGGCATGATCTCAATCATGCCACCCATGTCCTAATCTTGAAGGATCAGAATCTTATCTTGGTCTAACCTAGACACAAGCATGACCACTTGCTGCGTTGGGTTAATGTCTAGCCTCTAGATTAGATAGAAGGAGATAGGAAAACATCTGGGTGACGTCCACGGTCGCAAATAACGGAAAAGGGATAGACCAATAGTTCATATTATCATACACGACGGGAGTCACAGTGTAGTATCAAAACAACAGAAGCGCGATCATGACCAACTCTGAACAAAAAATGCACTCGTGTCAATTCATGTCTTTAGAGACTCCCGTTCTATACGAAATTAAAAGGCTCCGCCTAAAAGCAATTCATTACTACTCATTGGGTATCCTCCTGCCTAGTTTGCCGCGCCAAAAATTGTCTCCATAATTATGCCAGTGATTTGGTAAGGGTCAGCATTCGAGGCTGGTCGTCTGTCCTCGAAGTAACCGTAGCCTTTGGCAGCGCATTCTCGGGGGATACGGATGGAGGCACCTCTGTTGGCAATACCGAAGCTGAATTGGTCGATAGCACCGGTCTCGTGTCGGCCGGTCAGACGCTGCTCGTTGCCCTCCCCGTAGACGGCAATGTGCTCCTTGTGTCGGCCTTCCAGCTTCTTGATGGCCTCCTCAATGTGCTATTCATACATTAGTAAACAGTCCAAAGTAGAAAATGGCTGACCTGAACGTACCTTCATGCCACCTTCAACACGCATCTCCTTTGTGGAGAAGTTGGTGTGGAGACCAGCACCGTTCCAGTCACCGGGGATCGGCTTAGGCTGGACTGAGATCTTGGCACCGAACTCCTCAGCAACACGGTGAAGGAGGAAACGGGCCATCCAGAGCTGATCACCCATCTCAATACCCTCGCAAGGACCGACCTGGAACTCCCATTGGGCAGGCATGACTTCAGCGTTGGTACCGGAAATCTTAATGCCGGCATACAAGCAAGCCTTGTAGTGGGCATCGACGATGTCACGGCACATAACCCTGCCAGCGCCGACACCACAGTAGTAAGGGCCCTGGGGAGCAGGGTATCCATTCTTGGGCCAGCCATACGGTCTGTCTTCCATGTCGAAGAGGGTGTACTCTTGCTCGAGACCAAACCACGGAACGTGGTCAGCGTGGGCCGCCATTAACTTGGCGCACTCGTGGCGGTGGTTGAACTTGTTGGGAGTGCCATCGGCGTTCCAGCACTCAGCGAGGACTAGAATGTTGGGAACGCCGCGCATCGGATCGGGGTAGACAGCCACAGGTCGTAGGTAGACATCGCTGTTGTCACCAGGGGCCTGGTCGGTGGAAGAACCGTCGAAGTTCCAGACGGGGAGATCTTCGGGCTTGAAGTTGCCATCCTTGGGGATCTTGGTAATGGTCTAGATACGGCCAATACGGTCAGCGCATGTCCGCAAAAACGTAAAGTATGCGAATGAAATTCAGGTACGCGACGTAAAAAACGACGGTACTGTGTACTAAATCAATGGTGCTGTGCCGCCACTGGGCGCAGGATACGAATTGATGACGCTTAATGCCCACATAGCCGCTTCAGCCACGGCTAGTGAATGCCGGAAAGGCGCTGTGGACAAAGGGCCATTGCGCGTTGTATTGTGGGGTCGAGCGCTCTCTCGGTGATTTGGAGACTTGTGGACAGTGCCAAGTGGGCGAGGTCGGACCAAGCCGGTTCTATTCTCGAATCGAGTTTTGAACCGGTCAGGGTTCATACAGGGATGTGCCAGCCTAGAAAACACCCAAACCCAACATGATAGCCACCCACGGATTGAATCTCGCGGGTCCCGATCAGAAAAGTTCAGGTTCAGGGTCCATGCAGGTTCCGGCCAGTTCCCGTACAACCGAGGGCCCGAGATGTGCCCTGACACGAGGGTATCATGTAACAGGAACGAAGGCGATTCGACCAAGATAAGGGATGAGGTGAGGCAAATTACGTACCTTGCTCTTGGATCGAACATGGCCGTGAGCATCGATCCAGATGTACTCCGCCATGGCGTTTCCTCTCTGGTCAAGCTTCATGTACTTCATGAGCTGTAGCGATGACGAGTTAGCATGATTGTTCGTAGGGCGGGCAGTCGCAGCGCTGAGTGCCAGCGATGCGCCCTGCCCATGTGTTTGGGTGATCGCGTGCTCACGTTCTCAGTGTACGAGACATAGTGGTTGTCGGCCTGGAGAGGGATTCTGTTAGCAAATCTTCTCGTAAAGTGAGGGGTTGATTGGCTGGCGAGGGCAGGCTGGTGGGGTTCTCGCGCAGGATGAGGCTCACCATGGTTGCGGTGTTTGGCTGATCAAACTGGTCTAAGTGTGTTTTTTATAGGATACGTCGCAAACAGTTCTCTCGAAGGATAACTCTGAACGAATGGGTATAATAACAAGGAGCTCTTCCAAGGAGAGGACGCGGAGAGTAAGAGAAGAATTGATAGGGGAGAGAGAGTCGGGAGGAAAAAAGATTGCGGGGGGGCACTGCGGCTTTTATGTGGAATAGCCGTCGACCGGAGACTCTCCCTACCAGCTGTAAATACAGGGCAGGTACCGTAACTCAAGGTTCCTGACTGTGAAAGATAAGGCGCTGCGTTCTAGCTCGTGGCGCTGAAGGTACAATTCACCAGTATTCAGGTATTCAGGTACCTAATTCAGGTATCCATGTATTCCGTACAAGTTGCACAGGTCTATCGGCTACCTGATGCAGGGGTCGCTCTTGGGGCTAGGTTTGCCCCACCTTAGGTACACCGTCCCTATCCTCTTCGCACATGCGCCTGCGCTCAATGGCCGTGATCAGTCACTTTTTAGCCCCTTGTCTTAGTGGGGTTAATGGGGTGGTTTTCAGCCCACACGCCACCGCTGTACTTGCCTTATCATTATCGTGCAGGCCGACCCGTAGGTGACTGGACTTTAATGCCTAAAGGTGAGAACTAAATCAGCAACTCTGTCCTGTGTACCCAGGTAACTCACGGTCAGGATTTTAACGGTTACCAGATTGGATGGATTCATCCAAGAATACCCTCTTTTTCATTCCTTCTAGAACTCACGTCGATACACTCCTTAACCGTCGCAATTATCCGGTCTTACTAACACTAGGTGTACATGGAACATCGGATCCGATATTGTGGAACCTCGATTCTCGAAACAAAGTCCAATTTGGTCTTCACTTGCGCCGCCACATCTCGAAGAATCCCGACCTAAATAACCAGGGGTGTAGCTTCATGACAATATGTACGAAACCAGTTTATAGGAAAGGAAATAATGACAACTTCCAACCGCTCATGAGTGTCACATACGTATGACCCCTGAGCCTGGATTTACCAGAATTGAGTATATGACATCGGCCGCTGCTGATCTTAGTGCCGGAGAGGCCACGGCACTACGCAGAACGTGTGCCGCGGGCTTCCTGCACATGGGATTAAAAAAGAAGCATCATCGTCGATCACAACAAAACTTGTGCGGAAATTTTTGAGACACTCTAGAGAAAGTAATTGACAAATTGAATTGGTTCCCAACAGACATTCCCGTCCAGCCCCCTTCACCAGGTCACCCTTCTGCAGGATGACCCTTTATGTTACATCCTTGTGGTTGCCCATACCCTCCCGAGTATGCAATGCGAACAAGTTTCATTTCGTCATCACCTATACATCTCTGATTCTCTTAGCTTAGTGACTCGAACAAGAATCAGAAGCTCGTTCGTGATGCAAGTGAAGTAGACTGACTCGGTATGGAGACTGTGTCTGGCTTCCTTGAACCCGAATTGCCGCTCGAACTAGGTTTCAACCCAAGACAATCCGTCGTTGTGGGTAATTCCACGAGGAAGCAACAATATGTGGGGGTTGTGGTATGTAACGGGCTAGAGCCCGCGATTCGGACCCTGAAGCCTTGAGTCATTAATTGCATACGATAGTTGCCATTCCTCCAGTTTGCTTTTTCAGTTGTTTCTATTGTATTACATGGGACGTCGTGTCTTCAACCGCGGAGGGCGGGAAGGAGCTGCTAATTTTAGCATGTTCAATAGTGAGACCCGTCAAGTTGGCTCACCATTTAGAAGTCATTTGTACAACCTTGTTAGGGGAGCGTATAGTAGATGAATTGTCAGATGTAAGGAATATGTATTGCCACCTAGGTTTCCCCAGTATTGCTTCGCAATTACTTCTACTCCTTAATCCACCTTCTGTCGATTCTATATTATCTTTGGTAACGTTGAAACTAAGTAAGGGTATTCATCCAATGTTATTATCCCCATTGTCAATTGCAACATTAATGGTTTGCCAGTCCCGAATTCCTAACCTTAGTCTCCGGGACTTGCCTAGCCTTGAAGGACCCCCAACGTTCAACTTCAAAGCTTGACAAATTGAATTTCCCCCATATCCCTTAAGGCGTGTCATGAAGTTACATTCGTGAGGATAAAAATGGCACCAATAGTGGAAGCGCTATAGAGTGGTTCATCGCAAACTCTTCATCGCCCAACCATGAAAAGTTTCTTTCGGCTTACGAAGTAACGTACAAAGTACTTGATGCATCTCACCCCAAATTTTCCACACCTTAAAGGTTAACGAGGTAGATTGCGGGGTTGGTGCGACGCCAGAGGAATTGGCGTTGGGGACGGTGTCCTGTGTTATCGCTGCGTCGTGATTGGCCGCTTGAACTTTTCATTGCCCAATTCCATCTAGTACGCAGTACGTAAGTATTCAGGGCCGACAAGGTCTGCAATTGGATGCTTAGAATTCAACATCCGTAAGGAATCTGCGATTTTATTAATCCCTCATCATTGGACATTATCTTTCAAGATCGCCGAGAGATCTCTTAAAATTCTTTTCCTTTAATCCTAGCCTCACATGGTCCGCCTAGACCGCTATGTTCCATTCACTTTGGCTTTAGGGGACAGCTCTCTTCCTTTCATGTGTCCCTTACGTGGAGCAATTAATCTAGTGCTATGACTACCTATAATCTGCTACCCCTTTTCACTAACTTCCGCAAACGGGCTGACGCGGCTTGACAATGACATGGCTGGGCATCATTTATTTCACTGCCTTACCACCTTACCTACGAGGTAGGTAGGGTCAGCAGATATTGATAACTGCAGCACTACCTAAGCCGTCTATTCCGATGCTTGTTCCGATTCCGACGAGTGGCGGTCAAATGCGAGCTCTCGGTGATCCGAACATGAGAGTCTCGGAGAAAACCTCGGGAGGTTTATTAACCTTAACCACATGCACTATATATGTACCTAAAGGACACATATATAAATCCAAGAGGTACTTGTACGGGTATTTACATCTAGGTTTGCGTAGCACAAGAAAGACCGAGTCTGCGAGTAGCCCGAGTAGCCCGAGTAGCCTTGAGGCAAGTAGACTCATGACTAGATTACGGTCTGAAGGGAAAGAGCACTCGAATATGGAACCATCACGTGTCAATCTCCAAATATGGATGCAACTACAACAGAAACAGCAACAGCCAGGCCAAGCCAAGCTAGTTGCCTCCAAGGTAGGAACATCATCAGAGTACAATATGCAGCATTCAAGGTAATAGCATGACACATCATCATTCTCACCGTATATCTTCAATTCTCGGAATCATCTTCGGTGTATCCACTTAACAGTATTTGTATTGGAGCGTCTCTAGTTCAGCTATGAATTGGACCGAAGGCAATCTTTCGCGCCATTCTAGGGGTAGGCAACGCAACGAGCTGCTTACGCGACAGAAGCAACATTTCGCAAAGGTTCGTAATGGCCCCCTCAAAGGTGGTATCAAACAGAGCCCTATATCCATATCCTTCTTCGGAACCCGCCAGCCAGGAGGCTTGAGGCACCGAGATGACTCTGGTGGAGCGACATACAGACAACCGTCGAGTCCTCTCTTGGTAGAAAAGCGGAAGCGGGCTCATGATTCGCCGGGTGACTTGGAGTACCAATTGTCCATCCGAGAGAAGAGAAGAAGACTACTTGATAAGGCGGATTGGGTTGGATTGGAGTTACAGCAACCGATCGACATCACTTTCCCTGGGCAGCTGCAAACAACTGCTGGTTCAAGATGGGCCAGAGTAGGTCGCCCACGAGCACGTGGGGTGCAGAAGCATCACGAACCCATCAGAACTCCTAAGTTAGAAGTCACCAGAGGCGATCATCATGATCGACTCCTGAAGATCCAGATTGGAAGCCAGGAAATCAACCCAAGTGAGAGTATGACCTCTCAAACAAACGGGAAGAGATATAGTCTAGCCCCGCGGCCCTTGGCGAGGTCCTCACAGAGAAGGTCGAACCCAATCTCGAGTCCTGAGCCTAGCCAGGCCCGCCGTTGCTATGCACCATCAAAAGTCAGCCGGTTCTCACAGATACCGCAGAGTATCTCATATCAGATAGCTGGGGATCGGAGTGATGCGTTCCTCAAAGTCCCCACCGAGCTACTAGTGCCAGAGGAGCCAGCTCATGTTGTGTACTCATCATCGATTCTTCATGAACCGATCCCTAGCCGAAAGGACAAAATTAGGGTACTTGAATGGTCCCCCTCAAGGTCCGAGGATCAGGGAAGCTTGCAGGTGGAGATCGAGCGCCCATTGAGACCAGTTCCGCTATCTCAAGAAACCGACCAAGCGCGTTGGAAAAGCTTCGTTCCTAGCTCTTCGGACCGTCCGCATATTAGCAATTCGGCTACTCCCCCAAATGCATCGTTATCTACCAGTTCAGGGACTAGTTTCTTGCCATCTCATTTACAGCGAAGGTTACCGAGCTATGATGTCTCAACCGAACCAGAATTGAGTCTAAACTATCAGTGGTCTGAACCGGGCACGATTTACCAAGAAACCCAAGCTACGATTCACGACGACACCAATAACGTATCTCCAAAGAAGCCTCCGCGTCGTCACAACGAAGCTCAATCAGCAGATGATGATAGTGCTTGGATGAAGTTCGTTTTCAGTGGAGATAGCGATGAGCTAGAGGCGACCGCATTCGCAGAAGCTGCGCACCAAGCGGCAGCAGACATCATCCCCTCTGACACATCAGCGGGTAGTGCCAATGCTACTGAAACTGCTGCCACTTGCGGGACGGATATTTTGGGCAGCAACGAGAAAGGGGAAGACGAAAGCCTTGCTCTTGAAACTTCAAGCGAAAGCCATTTAGCAACACACGGCACTGCAGCTACAGAGTCAGCGTCTAGCAATGTAGCCACAGCTGGTTCAACGAGTGTGGCCGAATCAGAATCACGATTTCGATTCGTGCAGCCAAGGATTTTTGTTGGGAAATTTGCCGATTCAGAAGTCAAGGCAACGCTCCCGTTGCAGCGTGATGGGAAAAGGAGAAGTAGGGCTAAGAAAAGGGCTGCGGATGGAAGGACTGATATTCGGCGCCTCCCAGATTTCGACGGGGACCCAATAGAAGAGTTTGAAGATGTATAAAACACCTATATTTGCTAAGCTCTGAGTTACAGATGACTGCTCACATCCGTAGCGTAGACCTATCGTAATCTCGATAAAATTGGGCATCAATTTGCCTCAGTTAAAGCTTGAGTGCAAAACGCGCCTGCCTACAGAGTCCACTCCGGGATTCGTCGGAGGCCGGGTTTTACGCCTTATTAAGACAATCCGGAGCTAGCGATAAATTGACGAGCGCATATAACTTCTTCCCCCTTTTCCTCCTTTTTCCTCATTCTCCCTTAAACCATCACTCAACGCTCATACTGGTGTCGCTACATCCATATCTTGACATTTAGAGATATTTAATCGCTCATAACGCCAAGAAACCATGTCACCAGCGTCGGACATTGATTTGTTTGCGCCTATCGAACGGGACATCGTTCTCGAGGTCCGGACCAGTAAAATGAAGACAATGCCGGGTCTAAAGATCGAGACGGGCATAGACAAGAAGATACGTTCCGGTCGCATCCCCGTATCCTTCGTTGGCCTCGACGCGGATGAGCACGATCTCGTTTTTCATGGCGGTCCTGATAAAGCTATTCACGGATGTAAGTCGCCACACCTTCCGGCTCCCCGCTCGTCATGAGTCATCAACCTACACGATTCTAACACGCGCTTCAGACTGCTGTACACACTATTCCACCTGGCAGAAAGAGTTTCCTGAAKCTGCTGCACGTTTCAGCCGCGGCGGTTTCGGGGAGAACTTTGTCACGGAGCGCAGTACGTCAATTGACCGTTACCCCTATTCAATAGTGCGGCGGAGGCTAGTGCACGCCGAGCTCATCATAAGACGCGCGATGTCCAGCCTCCCTGAAGCTACTAAGGATAGGTACCTAATAACTCTTGTTCCCCTCTTGACTAGTGAACGAGCGCAACGTATGCATCGGCGACATCGTCTCCGTGGGCGACGATGGCGTGCTTCTGCAAGTTAGCCTACCGCGGCAGCCGTGCTTCAAGCTAAACCACCGCTTTCAGCTGAAGAACTTCGCGCCCAACACATTCAAGACTAGCCGCACCGGCTGGTACTACCGGGTCCTGCGCGAAGGCACAGTGCAGGCGGGTGACGAGATCCGCCTCATAGAACGGCGATGGCCGAAGTGGACCATCGAGCGCGTGCAAGAGTACCTGCACAGGACGCAAGATGATGCCGCCATGAACGAAGAGCTCGCGGCGATCGCTGACATGGGCGATGAAAGTAGGAAAGCATTTGAGAGGCGCGTTGAGAAGCTCCAGGCCAAGAAGAAGCGCGCCGCTGCGGCTCTGAATGGGAATGGAGAGGAAGCAAAAGAGAAGTGGTGCGACTTCAAGATCGTCGAGAAGAAGACCCAGACGCCACGCATCGCTTCATTCGTCCTAGAAGCAGCAAACCCGGACCCCGAAGCCGGCGAAATGCAACTCGGCTCCCACGCACGTCTCAGACTCCCGAACGGTCTTCTGCGATCCTACTCCATCGTCTCGGGGACCCCGAATCGCTTCGAACTCGGCATCGCTCTCGAATCGCCTAGTCGTGGCGGTTCGGCGTATCTCCACAACACAGCCAAGGAAGGCGATATCCTGCAGGTAGGCCGTGTGACCACGGACGTTAAACCTGCAGGTGCTGCGAGCAACCACATCTTCATCGTGGGTGGCATCGGCATCACGGCTTTCCTCGGCATGCTCGAGATGTACCAGAAGATCCACTGGGAGGCCATCCTGCACTACGGCGTGCGCGACGCGGCGACCGAAGTGCCGTTCCGGGAGCGCATCGAGGCGCTCGATGGCTCCGTGCGAGTGAAGCTGTATGACGGGAGTAAGGACCAGCGCATGGACATCGGTGCTATTTTCAGGGACTTGCCGTGGAACTCGCACGTTTACGTGTGCGGGCCGACGCGCATGATAGACGAAGCGATGCGGGAGGCTAAAACGCGCGGGCTGGGCGAAGACGAAGTGCATTTTGAAGCGTTCAGTGCGGATACGACGGGGGATCCATTTGAAGTCGAGGTTCGGTCGGCGCGGGAGAAGAGCAGCAAGACGCTGAAGGTGGGCGAGGAGGAGACGCTGCTCGAGGTCTTACGGAAGCATTTTGGAGACGACGACGTGCCGAGTAGCTGCGAGGTGGGTAATTGTGGCACGTGTAAGGTTGTGCTGAGGAGTGGGAGGGTCGATCATAGGGGTACGGCGCTGATGGACGAGGAGAAGAAGGATGCGATGCTGAGTTGTGTTAGTAGGGGCATTGGGAAGATTGCTATTGAGATCTGAGGTTAAGAGGACGATCGAGTGGGATTTGACGGGAAATGGCTTGAAATTGCTTCTAGTGATGCCTACGCGTATTGGGCTCTTCAGTAACTAGAGGTTACGGCATACGATGCAGGACTAAATGGTATCACTCCGCTCCATGTTTATATTCGGGATCTATATATAGATCGGTTACCGATATTATGCCTGGACCTTTACATTACTTCCCGGTAAGTAATAAGCCGCTGAGTCTCGCAGTTGTATAACGCCTTGAGGTCCATATGAGTCCCATTAGAATAACCGTCATCAGGAGAAGTGATATAATTCTATATGCTAGTAGGAAGAGTAGTTTCAACTATTCATACATATTTCATTCATGTGCATATCATCATGTTACTTGAGGTATTATTGGTTTATATCACCACCCTCTTGCTGGCCTGTGGTCGTTCCGTCTGTCCTCGTAACTTGCCCACCAAGCCAGACGCCGATCACCACCGCTCCCGACGCCGCCCAAAGAGCGATACTCCACGTCATGGTGCCCCATCCCGCTGAGGCGACAACATACCCACCCCACAACGGCCCAATCACTCCTCCAAGAGCAAATGCCATGGTAAAAAGCCCGTATCCCAATCCGTACACCCCTTTCTCCCCGAAGATTCCCGGCTCCGCGGCTTCGGTTTCCTCGATGACATACGTAATCTCGGCCATGAGGGGTACATTGGCGAAGGCAAGCGCAATACCTAGCAAGGCAAGAAGAAAGCCCAGAAGTATCTTGTGCTGGATGCTGCTCTCGGTGACGAAACGGAGGCACACAAGGAGTGGAACACAAAGGCAGAACCCAAAGAATGACGGCCATTTAGCACCGTATCTGTCCGAGAGCCAACCCACTAAGGGGGAGAGGAAGCCGGGGACGAACAGCGCTAGAAACAGGATACCGGCAGCCGTAGAATTCCATCCAAAGGTAGTCTGGACGAATAAAGCTAACGTAGCATCGAATCCCATCCTGTTGAGAGTTAGTTCTAGCCGTAGTCGATGCGCTCCCGTGAATAGGAGCGTAGAGACTCACATGATACCGGCCTGGGAGAAGAGGCCATAAAGTGCGGCAAGCAACCTTGGGGATTTCAAAAGGGCTTTACAACGACCACTCGTGCTGGTTTGTTCCACTGGATTGGTCGAGTTCTGACCAGTGTTATCTATCGCCCCAACTCGTTTCTCTTCACCGTTATCATGCTGGGCTTGGTCGTTGTCCTTCGGAATTGGAGCCGTGGTAGGGACACGGATCTCACTCGCTTCAATGGAGCTTGGGCGGCCAGGGGTGGCGGATGAAGCCGCCGCTTCGATGTCGACCTGGTTAGCCTCCATCCCCGTAGGCCTGGTACCTTGATCCTCATCAATCCATTGCCTCGCGACCTTTTTCTCTATCATGAAAAGTCGCAATAAGATATCTACGGCTACAACACCAAAGGCAATGTAGTAGACCGGATAGTATCCTACCGCACTGTAGACTGCACCTCCTATTACCGGCGCAATGAGTAGCCCAACACTCATTKCTATGCCGACATAGCCCATAGCTACGCCTACAGCACTATCCATGGTGTCGATTAGTAACGCGCATCCTACGCTCCATACAATGGCCGCGCTAAACCCCTGGAGAAGTCTTCCTAAGACTAGCAGGCCGATTGAGTTGCCAAAGCATAGTAATAGGGTCGACGCAGCCAGTGCGATTAATCCGATTAGCAAGGGCCATCGTCGCGACGATGTATGATCCGCATATATCCCAGCTAGAGGACTGCCGACGAATAAGGCCACACTGTAACAAGCTAGCAGAATGGAAGTCCAGTGTTGTACTTGATCCTCCGGGATGCCGACCTGGACCGTCAGGGAGAATGGGATGACTGGAACGATCAACGCATAGTAAAAGATATCAGTGAAGATGGCTAAGTTTACTATTTTCTATATGTTAGTAAACAATCCTATAATCCTTCATTCAAGATGTTGTACGAACCAGTGAGTACTATTAAAGTCGTTGATGACCGAATGGAGAGGAGACACGGAGGTTTCGACTTTGAATCCTTCCTAGTTCCCGAGAGGAATTGCCGCGAGCTGCTGAGGAACCCCATCTCAATTCTCACTTGTATCGTTTCCTTAGGTGGAGTAAATGTCTATTGGAGGAGGGAAGCCATCGTTGCGAGGTTAAGCAAAGAATACACTCTTGGTTCCTTCTCATGAAAGCGAGCGACATCAAGAAGAGATTCAGTTGTCTCCGCATTTCTCCGGTTTTTCCTCTGCAAAGACCGGTGGTGGACCTGACTTAGGAGCCCGCGGGGTCCGGCCGGAGTAGTCAACTACGACGTAGCATTGATGACCTCCTATTAGTGACTCACGATCATAAGATTTCTTTGTTATACACTATAAAATAGACTTGATTCACTATAAACTCTATCTCTACCCCAGATGGGTTCGTATAGCAAATAGCTAGGCAGACGTCCTAACTCATTGAGCCCGAATCTTGTGAGAACATATTTAAAGATGACACTCACTAACTGGAAAATGCTTGGCAGTTGATGGACTAAGCGTCATGTAGATGATACACAAACAGTGAGTCTGGAATGGCCACTTCATGTTAATATACAAAGAGCACAGCGACAGAGAGCATCTATAAGTTAGTATGACAACTGATGTCGGTTAACACACTGTCTATAACAATATAGGAAGAGAAGTTGATTCATGTTTCGCGACCATCATGTTTGTTATCAATAAATGATCTGTTTATACCTATACCGTTTACGACAATAATAGTAGCCATAAATATCCCTATAAGCGGAGTATCCAAATTACAGGGTCTAGATCCACTAAAACTTTTTCTTCCAATTGCCAATTGCTGCAAGGCTGGTAATCCCCATCCCCTTTCAACCTTTCAATACCAAGCTCCAAACTTCGTCGCCGTCGCAACCCCTGAAATTGACAATATTTGAGGGTTGACAATTTTGCTGCGGCTTGGTTCAAAATGCCTGAAGCGTCCACGGCGTCCGAAGACTTTTCTGTCTTGCCAGTCTCAATCCCTCCTCTCCCATCGTTCCCTGTCAAGGCGACACATTACCTCTACCTTCGGCGGAACTCCCCTAGGATACCGACTCCCGATGACTCTCGAAGCCTCTTCGTAGCCAACATACCTTGCGATAGCACCGAGGTGCATTTCCGTGCTTTGTTTGCCAGCTTAGTTGGAGCTGGCCGATTCGAAAGCATCATTTTCGAACACGACAAGAAAACTCCCAAGCCTTCCCATGAACCAGCCCAAGCGATACGATTAGCAGCACACAAAAAGAGGAAGAGGGGTGACGACGAGTCGCAGAACGCAAGGGACGAAGCTGCTGCCGAGTTACCATCTACGTGGACTCGACAGTTATACCCAAGCGGTAGCTCTGCTGTCGCCGTGCTTGCCGATGAAAAGAGCGTCGAGTTAGTCCTCAAAGCTGTCAAGAAGCTGAGGAAACCAAAGGACTATCCGGTCTGGGGAGAAGGTGTCAACGACAAAGCTCCACCTCTGGGTTCACAGTGGCTGAAGGCACACAATAAACTATCCTATCCCGGCAATGACGAGGTTCAAGCGATAATGGACGTCTACTTCACCGTTTTCAACAGAAAGGAGAAGGAGGCGCACCAGCTTGCTAAGAGGCTGCGCAACGAGCCGGATGAGGATGGCTTTGTGACGGTCACACGAGGCGGTCGGGCCGCGCCTGCTAGAAGGGACGAAGCCGAAGAGGCCAAACAGAAAATGCTGGAGAAGCAAGCAAAGAAGAAAGACGAGATGACAGACTTCTACCGGTTCCAGATGCGCGAGAAGAGGAAGGCCGAACAAGCTGAAATGCTGAAGAGGTTCGAAGAAGACAAGAGGAAGGTTCGCGCTATGAAGGAGAAACGAGGGAAGTTCAGGCCCGAAACCTGAACATGTTGGGTTGTTACTAGTGGCGATGAAATGAGGCACAGTGAAGCCCGGCCGAGGCTGACCTTGAGGTATACCTCTAATGCCAGTCTCGTTCCATCCAACGGAACTCCAGAAGTTCCGATCTAAGCCTACCTCAGGTGAGTCCTTGTTGATATTTATTTTTATTTTCCTACTAAATGATGACGAGCACGGGGCCAGCGAATGCCGTCGAGCCTGGATATCCAGATCCTCGACAGCGCATGCCGACAAAAACCGTGTTATTAAAAATCTTCTCAACTTGTCTGATTGCATGTTTCCTGCCGCTATTCCTATTATAATTTCAAATAAAAAGTTGCTGACGCATTTTACAGGTATTTCGTATTGGTGGAACGATACAAGGTCTCGAAGGGCAGTGATCCAGTCTAGTAAGCTTAACGGGCGCACGGGAATCCATAAAGCAGCCCATCATTCCCCGTGTAACTATGATGGATGACGTTGTGGTTGAATGGCTTAGACGCCGTGGCTGCTGCGGGCACGGGAGTACCAAGCGCCGTTGTCACCGACTGGGAAAGGGGCCGGAGCAAGGTACAAATAATGAATCGGACTTAGATCCGCCGCCTATCACATCATCTGACTTGTAGTCAATTTTAAAGCTGTCTTTGGCATTGTTTGTCAAAGTACGCTAGTTACGCAGTCAGCCTCATCGGACTTAGCATGGCATGGCCTCCATCCAAGTAACTAGAGGATAAGGAGTCCCTTCCCGTAATAAAAATCCTTTGGTGTCTAGTGAAACCTAACACAAGGCTGTTCCCGTGTATCTCACTTTCCCCTTGGCTTGGCATCAAAGTCGAAAAATAAGTCCCAGTTCAAAGCTAAGTCTCATCGGCCGACGACAGCGGCAAGTAATTCGTTTACGTTGACGAGCCTCATTGACTACCTAGGTAGATAGCGTATCCAGAAACCTTTCTGCTGAGCCAGTTTCATCGCAAGCACATGTCAGCTTAACCAATCCGGCGTTCCGGTAGTTCAACCTAAGAATATGATGCAATGAGGCACATAAGGGAATATAATTATCAGGTCTGACGTTCCATGTCAATCAATTCCCCTGTTAATCGCTACTCATATGCAGTTGGGAGTTAGCTGTTCAGGATTCAGCCAATGACAGGGTTCGACAAAACGCGCTGAAGTCGCATCTCCTTAAAAGTAGCGAAGATCCACGACCCAGGTTATTATATGGTTAGATCTGCCTTATATATATCTTGCATATTCCCTACGACGTGTCCAATTCAAGCCCCACTTAAAGCAAGGTGAGAGAAAGAGGAGGGCAAATGCATGTTTTTCAGGAGTTAGATTTATTACAAGGCCAAGAAATCGAGTAGGATTCCTTGAGGCAAGGATAGGCATTGATGCTTGTCAGCCCCAGCCCTACAACCAAAACATCTGCCCCCCCTTGGGATATTCTCGTTCAGGTGAACAGTCATTGTGAGACGCAAAGCCATGCCATTTTCACTCATTTATCATCTCGCTCTTCCATCGCCCGCGATCCAAATGATTCTCACCAATACTTACCACCCTGCCAAACGTGGTGATATGAAGAATCCTTAAACTCGGAAGGGCGTCCACGATGGACAGTCTCAACTTTTGGGGTGGCCCTGATGCCAGATCTACTGGCTGGAGGCAGGCCGCCAGGGTCAACTGCACCGTCCTCGTTGCAATGTCGATAACCTTGATCGGGTGCTTGATTGCTGTTGCGACGAAGGCCGGCGGTGTTGAACGATCGTTGTACTTCTTCGATGGAGCTTGCGACGGGGGTAATGTGTCTCAAGTCAATATGGTACTCCATTTGCTTATCAACGTTATATCGACACTTGTGGTAAGTCTTCCTCTCGGCTTCCTTAGAAGGATTGCCCAGAAAGGAGCGGCGAGATCTTGTCTATTAGATCTATACTAATTTTTGTCATTCAGTAAGTCAATTTCTTAGGTAGACTTTACTGTCTGCTTGACGATATAGGGACCGGGTTGAAACCAAGATTTGCCCATAGCATTCCCCAACATGGTTACACTTAACTTGGTTCTTGGGTCTAACAGATCGTACAGGCTAGCATCAAGCAACTTCTTCATGCAAATTTTAAACTCGCCGTCGAGGGAAGAACTAAACACGGCCCATTTTAAAGGTTCCTGGATGGGGATCGGCATACCTTCAGTTCGCAACGCCTTCAGTGTCTCAAGGTTCAAGACCTGGTGCTGGGTGTGTCTGCTCATGAGCTCAATCCCCATCCACATCTTATTTAACTCGACAATATTCCAGACAGACCGTAAGTAACACCCTATGCTCTTCCATACTATCAGGGGTAGAAACTGTAGCCAAATCCATGATATTCAGGCCGCCACATTGTCATCTCCTAAAGCCTAGCATCTACAAGACTTGAGACAAAACTGATTATTGGCGTTTAGAAAGGAATTCAGATTTCCATATAACCATTGCCACCGAGGAATTTGTGAATGGGGGAGCCTTCTACGCCCCCGGAGCGAGCCTAGTCCAACCCGGCTTTACATACTGGTAAGCTCCCAATACTATCATAAAAGCAAAAAGTCAATTACTATTGCATCTCTAATATCATTTCTATAGGAATACTGAAGATGTACTTATAAATGAGTCGTATAACTTTGATGGCGATATCAATGGTCCTGACTCTAGCCCGTATGGTGCACCCGTCAACCTCACCGATTACATCGACAAGAACTCCGATGCTTCGAAAAACGTATCCGATACGGCCCTAAACGCCGGTAAATGGGATCGACTTGATATAGGAGATTGCAAGCGAGAGTACATTGCCTGCGGTGGGCTTAAGGATCATCGCAACATAGTCCTCGTCATCGACAAGCCAGGCGGCTGGATACGGAACGAGATTTGGCATCTCCAAGATAATCAAACCGAACTATGGAATCGTTACATGCCCGCGGATCAGCCCAATCACCTCTTCTTTAACGCTCAATGCGTAATGTACGCCCATCGCGATCCTATAGGTCCGACTCGGTGCGAGACAACCTGCGATGATGCCTTCGGCATCGGCTCCAATTATTCCCTTACACCAGAGGATTTCGCCGCCCTCCCAGATTGGCGATTTTCTTTCTTCGGTAGGGACACAGTGTCTACTGTCAACGAGTCTATCATCACAAATTACTATCATGTTACCCAGGCCCTTGGGTCCACCATCACTTCGGGCCTCCAGCCGGGGACATACGATCTATCGGTGAAGTACTGCCTCGTAGAACCCCTAGAAAGAGTTTGTCATATTGCAATCTCTCCGACACTCCTGCTCGCGGTTACCATATGTGTAATTTTCAAAACCTGCACGGCAATCGTGGTTACGATCGTTCTAAGCCGTCGTAATCAACCACCTTTAGTCACCCTAGGGGATGCCGTGGAATCCTTTATTGAGAGACCAGATCCTGTTACTGCCGGGATGTGCACCATTGGGCAAAAGGATATCCGGAGAGCTATGTCGCGCAGTAAAGCCTTCGTAGTGCCGGGACCCAAGCAATGGCAGGCGTTAAAGAGGCGACGAGCATCGGCAATTCCCAAGTCCGTATGGGCCACGAGCTACTTACTTTTTTTCATTGGTATCGCCATTTGTGCGTATTACCTCAATTCAATCGCGACATACGGTAGCCTGTGAGTGTCCTTTGAGAATAAGTATTGTCGGAGAGTGCTTCTTAACACTGATTATAGGTACGGCTCTTTCTTCGAGAGCGAACAAAACGCATTCATCGACCTCCCTATGACATTCGTGTCAGGAGTCCTGCTTGCCAATAGCCCGCAACTCCTGCTGTCGTTCTGCTATCTTGCCTACAACAACTTGTTTACGCGGCTTCAAATGGCGCGAGAGTGGTCACTGTTTAGTGAAGATTATCATCCCCTGCGGGTTACGGATCCGAAGGTGTGTTTAGATGAATCAAGCGCCCGACTAAAATACTAACTGGTTAGGGTGACCAATACTCGACGTATCGGCTGCAACTACCATACAAGTATAGTATACCTCTCATATTAATCAGCATCTTTCTTCATTGGTTACTCTCAAATACCATCTACCTATTTGTATCAACTGGAGGTAGGCGTTTTTCCCATCAATAACGGTACAAACATACACCTACTGGATACGTCGAGCTAATCAGCAGTCAGGCTACTTTGGGACCAGTAGCTTCATCGTTGGTAATATGAACGACCCAAGCTTACCGCCTAATACTGCCGTCGCCGTGGGTTACTCTTCCTGGTCCCTCCTCGGGATGCTCATATCCTCATGTATCCTGATTCTGGTTCCCATTGCCCTAAGCATCAAGCGGCTCCCGCCAAATATAGTAAATATCGGGAGTAACTCGCTCGCGCTGTCCGCCGCGTGTCATGTCTCACCTCTTTCACACGCCGTTAAAGCTCGCTCAAATTTGCTATTGATTGAGTCACCAGCGACCTCGAAGTTCGACCTCCCTCCTACCCCGCAGTTCCCGGAACGCCCGCGGACTCTTCTCGCAGGTGACGCTTATAGCTACGAGGGCATCGGAAGTGATGGGTTTGAGATGCAGAGACTCTCCCCAGTATCGAACACAACTACCAGACAGTCATCGCAACTCTCACTATCCTCAAAACGGCTGCTGCCAGATCGCGATCGCAGCAGCGAAGACAGCAGCAATTCAGGAGACGACCCTCAGGGCGGTACGTTTACTAAGCTCGCTAGGAGCAAGATCCGCTGGGGCGTCGTAAAGATGCCGCCTGAATGGCACGCCGAATACGACGACGAATCTGGTCCTGTGGGACATCTCAGCTTTGGCGTCGAGGAAGACGACGTCCAGTCGCCGGAGCCGGGAGAATTATATGCTTAATCAGCATTAGAAGACACGGACTTTGGTACTAAGAATTCTGATCCTACGAGGCTCTGCTACCCATGGATGAATGCATTCGAGGCTGTCACATATCTTTATAGCTCGCATTCTCCTCTCGGTTTCCATCGGCGGTTTGCGGCGTCGAGTCCGATACGCGGGTTTGATTGGACGATTAGGTAACTGACTGGGCGTCGACTACCGTCTTAGCTCGCGACCGGTCCGGGCTTTCCGGGACGGACGTCTACCAACCAGTGGCCCTAGTTTATCTAGCTCCTGCTGTACCACCCTCGGCTCGGTTCGCCCGTTATTACCGGTAATCGGGATCGGAGCTTATACTCCTATGCTTACACATCTAAGAGTTTGACTCTCGTATAAAACTCAGATATAGGATTTGCTGAAGGCCACTGTCAACGCTGCGAGTCAAGCATGTGGTTCTATGGTATTCATACCAAAAAATCTGCTTCACGCCTGCGTTGATAATTACCTAACGTATCAGCATCAAGCCCACTTGGACTGTGGGCCGTACATTGTACTATGTATTAAATCTCCGAAGCTGTACAAACTAGGAGGAATGTAAAGGAGGACGTCATATATTCTTTGTGGATAGCACTCAAATCTAGTGAGACTATAGATTCGCGACACCTCTGTATTTACTTCATTATAGCATTGAGCATTTGAAAGTGCATACAAAGCCTTTAGGGAACCAAGTCTCACATTAATGCCATTATCCCTTTGAATTCAGAATTCTAGTCTTGAGCATGATTCACATTCAGGCATCTCGAAGACGATACTATGAACATGAGTGGATCATACATCTTCGCTACGCTAACTGTGTGCCTCTTCTTACGAATCATGCTAACGGGCACTGGTGACATCACGATTTCACATGGGAAGAACCGGATTACCTTGACAACATAAAACAAAAATTAGGGGGAAATACATTATGCCTTATAGTCTCGTGGGTCCGAAATGAACCGCTGTTTGGAATGAAGCCATCGTCGGCCCCCATATGGGATGCCATCGAACATTAAGATTTATTCTTTTGCGGGTTTGGTTGTTTCACGATCCGAGAGAAAAATAAAAAGAAGCCCGCACCAGCTTAGCCGAATTGGGACCATGATGCCTGCATCGGACAGGGGGGAGCTACCCAGTGGCGTAATTGGTGGGTCGACCAGGTCTAGATCACGCATAGCCCGCATGGGTCCTACGGGGATTAATCCTCAACATGGTTAAACCCCAATTCGAGATCCGTCCCAAACTTTTACAGTGGCTCGAGKGGGKAAAGATGTTCGCGGATGCCAATTTTCGTCGCTCATCTCTTCCCCCGCGCCTCCAATCGAGCAGAGKGGATTTGGGTTGTCGTGTACTTTGTCGTTACATGCTCCGTACGACCCATTCCAACACTAAGGTGGTATTATAGCTTCTTGAAAGGGACAACTGAATGGGAATATCCTGCGGGGTGCATTGGTGCGCTACCGCTACCGAGTGAGATTGAGGAAAGAAGAAGCAACATTGCTCTCTCCGGTGGTCGGTATTGGGTGGCTGCTTATTTGCGATTCCTTTTTACTCAACCTGCAGCATTGGGCTGTATTACATACAGATGGCTGAGAGGGAAGTTAATGCCGCCTGCAAACATTTGCTTTTTTCTTATTTTCGATGGTTACCTCCCGATCTACCTTACCGTGCCGTACCGTACCGCTACTGTGCATGTTCTAGAGCTTAGTGGTAAATCTGTTACCATTTTTATCCTCTGAGATCTTGCGAATCAACACATGGCCAGATTGGCATGGCATGATCCTCTTTTTTTCTTGTCGATCAGCAGGTCCAGAATTCGCTGGCAAATCCTGCATATAAGACCGGGAGTTTGCGTTACAAATCTGTAATTTATCACCAACACTTGGGAGTATAATAACGTGAATTGATAAGGTGAAAAAAAAAATATTCCTAAGACTCCGCTTAGCGGCCGAGCTGAAGCTTGCACAACATGTAGCTGAAGAATGTAACTAGAGGGCGTTGAAGAAACGGACACACCACCTGCCATCAACTAAAAGGCGAGAGCAACTGCGTGTGGTAGTACCGCGTTCCATTATACAGGGCCTGTAACTTTCCAACATTAAGTCCTGCATCCAATCCCCGTAAGCCGGGGTACCCATCCTGTACTTATCCATCCATGGAAGTAGCGCACTGCATTACATGTAGTGTATTAGTCTGGTAGAAACAGTCGTTCGCTAGTCGCAACTGCACCAATTGAGCCCCCCTTCCAATCGATTTCGCTCGCTTCTCATACCACTGCTGCACCTACCTGGCCATTACCTTGCCATACCTGGTCAGGTACCTACCGAGCCTACCCTGTTCTGGCTCCCAGCGGCGATCAAGGTTCCTTCCCTTCCACTCGCTCGGCAACCTTACCTTGCCTTATCCTGCACTGCACGACGCTACACCACACCATCTTTTTTCTCCTTCGTCTTCCCTCGTAGCACTCGCGCGGCATTCTCGAGATACGCCGGAGTGGGCAGACGTTGTACAACATTTCTATTTTCTTACCTTTACGAGATTCACCTCCACTTCGGTGTGTGGTGCAGTGTATTAGTCCGCGGAGACGAGAGAAGAAGCCCAACTCGCCAGACACTTGCTGCTGTACATAGCTCTCTCTGCCCTACGCCCTACGCTCTGCGCCGTACGACACAAGCCTTGCCCGTTTTCTTCTTACCCTTTCCCCGACTTGCGATCGACTTCTGCTAAGCCGCAACACGTTTTGGAGAATGCATACGTCAAAGCACCTGTTAGCTTTCCCGTTATAGGCTGGAAATAATGAGAGTTGCGATACGGGAGCAGTTGGCAGCCTTGGTGCTGCTTGCTGTGCTCGTCGCGCTCGCCATCGTCTCTATCCCCACGTGGATCTACGTGAATCGCTTCGTCATCGGGGTAGAGACTAGTGGGCTCTCCTTAACCGCTTCTCTCAAGGCTGCTCAGGTTTCCTCCGAGATTGAACTGATCCAAACGACCTGCAACCATATAGCTACGAGATTGCTGCTCCAGGAGGTCCTTAAGTCTTATTATCTCGGCAACGATTCCGAAAGCCTTTGGGATCAGGCTAAGGCCGATATCAGCAGCGCCCTCCTCTCTCGTCCGGGCGTCACTGCCAATCTCTTGCAGGCAAGGCTCTATTCGCGAAACGAAACCGGCGGCGACCTCCCCGACGGGCTTCTCAGTGTTACCGGCACCAACATTTCTGAGGTTAGGTTACCGTATGAGGCATCTAATGGATCACAAGCTATCTTAGGTGACGACCCTTCGGGTTACCCTCCTATGCTGTACCCCAATATTACATATTACAATTCCACAGATCCCGACCCTTTCTACCCGAATCATACCGCCGTCGTGGCCAGACCGTTCCCGGACATCCGAATCGATTCGAGTGTAGACGGATTGGTGTTGGGACCGCTGATCATAAACGAAACCTACGCCCTCATCTCGTTGACTATCCCGATTCGCAATAATCAGCAGGATGATGTAATACTTGGGTACATGACCACCGTCGCCGAAGCCTCATCTCTTATTCATATCGCTGCATCTAAAGAAGGCCTGGGAAACACTGGTACCGTCTTGATCATTGGTCCTTCGACTGGATGGAATCGGTTCAGCAAATATAACTTGCCCGCAAACTCGAGTCATGAAGCGGCGTCCAATTTTTCTAATGTCGACGTCAATTTCGTCCTGCCGCCGCGGGCGATGCCTGGTCAGCGCGACAGGCATACGCTACATAACTATGCTTCCGGGAACTACGACGAGCCTTTTCAAGTTTCGCAATACAACGCAGCATATCAGGCTTTCACCACGCGGAATCCTGCGGTCAATAATGCTAGCAGCATTCTTTCCACCAAGAACGAGCAGGGCATCGACGTCGCTGTTGGATATGCCCGGCCGCAAACCACTTTGGTGAATTGGACACTTATTGTTGAGCAGGACAGGTCCGAGGCGTATATCCCGATTGACACCCTCCAACATATACTCCTAGGATGTGTCTTTGGGACTGTTGGACTCACCCTTCTATTGGTTGTACCGTGCGCTCATATAAGCGTCCTACCGATTCGGAGACTAAAAGCCGCTACCGAGAAGTCTATTGCACCGCCTGGATATGCTGAAGCCTATATTGACGACCTGGACTATGACGAAGATGACGACCATCAGGGATCGGGTACTGCCAGCCGAAAGTCGGGTAGCGGGACTATAGTTCGCTTGAAGAGATTTATTCGGAGGTACACAAGATCAGGGATTGAACCGTCAATGCATGATAGCGAGCCGAGAAGACGCATCTTCAAGATTCCAGGCAAAGTCAATGACCGCAAGCATTATATAACGGATGAGCTCACGGAACTTACCACGACCTTCAATGAGATGAGCGACGAACTTCTAAGGCAATACACGTCCTTAGAAGACAAAGTCGCGGAGCGAACACACGAGCTTGAGATTAGTAAGAAGGCAGCCGAGGCTGCTAATGAGAGCAAGACTTTGTTCATCGCAAATATTTCTCATGAGCTTAAAACTCCGTTGAATGGCATTTTGGGCATGTGCGCTGTCTGTATGGAGGAAGATGACCTAGTCCGAGTCAAACAGTCTCTGAAGACTCTGTACAAGTCCGGCGACTTGCTCTTGCATCTGCTCGAGGACCTGCTGAGTTTCTCAAAGAACCAGATTGGCCAGCAACTCAGTCTTGAGGAGAGGGAATTCCGTCTGGGAGATATTCGATCGCAAGTCGCAACCATCTTTGACAAACAGGTTCGTGAAGGTGCGATTGACTTCTCGGTTGCTTTCCTAGGCACCGAACCCGATGGGAGCCCCAGCCCCGAACGAACGGAGGTCGACGAGAAACTCCCTGCGATTGGCCCTCTCGGAACTGGTAGACTGAAGGATATGTGTCTATGGGGCGACCAGCACCGAATCTTGCAGGTACTCATCAACCTTGTGAGCAACAGTCTTAAGTTCACTCCACCTGGGGGAAAGGTGTCCGTAAGGATTCGATGTCTACGCGAGATCGAGCCGACTTTCGACGAAAGTAGAACGTCGTCCCTATCTAAATCTGGGTCCAATCGTCCGGGTAGAGGCAGACATAGAATGGGTTCGGGTTCAAACAAGTCTAAGAGTTCGAATGACGGGATCTCTTCCTCCCAATCGCAATATAAAGTAGGAGGCACAGCATTATCGATCAACCCCTTAGATCCTAAGGCTGCACCCCACGTACGCATACGCGAAAGGTCACCAACGCCGCCTCCGCCAAGCGCCAAGTCATTCTTATTTGAATTCGAAGTTGAGGATACTGGTCCCGGTATTCCAGAGCACATGCAACAACGCGTTTTTGAACCTTTCGTCCAGGGTGACCTCGGTCTCAGCAAGAAATTCGGAGGAACTGGTCTGGGACTGAGCATTTGCCAGCAGCTGGCCAACCTTATGGGAGGAAGTATTACGCTGAAGAGCACAGTTGGTGTTGGCACGACCTTCACTATGCAAATACCTCTTAAATATACTAAGGATAGGTAAGATGAGACGACTCTCTAGAGTCCGAACAGCATGCTAACAAGTTCGCATTTAGGGCATCGAGTACAGCCTCAAGCAGCATCAAATCACGGCCGCCAAGTATAAGTAGTTCAGCGGAAGGTGACACCAGGAAGAATTCCTTAACTCTAACACAGACTACGGCGGAAGCAAAAGTCAATGTCCTTGACCAGCAGCCGCGTCTCGTTGGATTAAGCCAACCCTTCTTCGCTACAACTCCCAATACTAAACCGAAAGAGCCTAGTCCAGACGACCGGATGAAAGCTATCGAGATGGCCAAAGCAAATAAAGGTGACGGAAAGCTACGAGTTCTTGTTGCCGAAGACAACCCCACGAATATCGAAGTTGTTAGCAGGATGTTGAAGCTGGAAGACGTATATGACGTGACCATTGCGCAAGATGGACAGGAAGCATACGAACTAGTTAAAACGAATATGGAAAACAACCTCTACTTCGACTTGATATTCATGGATATTCAAATGCCTAATCTTGATGGTCTTCAGAGCACTAGGCTCATCCGAAAGATGGGATATTCGGCACCGATTGTTGCTTTGACAGCATTCTCGGAAGAAAGCAACATTAAAGACTGCATGGAATCAGGGATGAATGAATTCCTCAGCAAACCCATTCGCAGGCCGGCGTTGAAGCAGGTCCTGAAGAAATTTGCTACAATCCCTGAGGAACCAGAAACAGCATCTCAATTGACCAGGAAAAGTACTCCTGAAAAAGGCGATCGGACTGCTACAGATCAGCCGTCCAATGGCGATGTTACACCTACACCGACAAGTCCAAATCCCGATACCAAGACACATCCTGTTATGAATGGGGCACTTCCAACAACAGGCATAACGCAATGATGTCGTTCCAATTCGGTATCATTGGAATCATATACACATCAATATCGCCCGCACCCATACCTCCCAATATTCCTTGAATCATCATTTATATCCGATCTTCGATTTGAAATTTCATATACACTATATCCATTGTCATATTACTATTTATTCGCATTTTCCTCTGTTGGGGATCGCGAGATTCCCCAACTGCATTTTCTATCATATACATTTTACTTACCCATATCTTGAAGAGGCATTGGAATTGGAAGGCCTCACAAACGGCGAACCGGAGGGAGGGGCATTGAAAACGATTTGGCGAATCTGACTAAAAGGACGGCAATGGCGTTACGGTTAATGTGTTTTTTTACGGTTGCTGTAGAAATATGTGTACAGCAAGCGGGAGTATTCCGGGTTCTTTTGACCTTGCAAGAGGTCTATAATACACGCCCCAAGCATGAGAACAGGGAAAATGTTTTATATACCATCTTTGGGGAGCAGGGAAGCGTCTAAGTATACGGTTTGGGATGCTCGTTTGGACCAGGTAAACGAGTTCTGGGTCAACGGTTGAAGATGGAGTCAGAGGTACCATTTGGAGACGAATATGAAAGCCAATGGCTATTTCGAGAGACATAGCCGACTTGACGTGATGTACATATCTGACATATACAAGTACATATATAAACAAGCCTTGAGAAGCTGCAATGCACGACAAACGGGCCTTTTTAACGAGGTCCCGAAAATCATATGTTCTGCGATCCGAACTTATTTAACTGTTGTCGCGAAGGGGGATGTGATCGTCGAAGGAGGTGGACAGTTTGGAGGTTTGGAATGCGCGATAGTAACATCCATTACCCGAATGCCGGCCAACTTGCCGACCCGGCACAGCTAGGGCGGAGAACCTATGGTAAGCGTTTCCGTGTCGCGCCAGAGCGGTCCGATGCTCGGGATGTGGAGATGCATGCGCGCTGAATATACCCGCGAACTCTACCATATCGTGTCTACTTCGTGTCTACCTTTGCTGTACTTACCTCTCGTTCTCTAGCTACGGATGGTATTATATCGCGAATCTGTAACTTAGCACACTCTGCTCTGCAGTGACGATTGATAACCTTCGAAGCTCAAGTCTACAGTTTAAGCATAAGCGACTCCTCCCAACCGGACCTTCCCGCCTCCACACAACCCGTACTCCCGTCCTCAACCCGCGAACCACCACAGCACACAGCACACAATGCGTCTCCCCTACACCCCGAACCCCCCGGCTCCAACCTCACCAGAGGACCAAGCAATCGTGCAGCGCATCGCAGCGCGCCGCGCCCCGCGGCCCCTGCAGCCCCTGGATTTAGCGCTGCTACACGCGCCGCCCGTGGCCGACGGGTGGAACTCGTTCCTAGGCGCGGTGCGCACACGCACCTCGCTCGACGCGCGCGCGCGCGAGCTGGCGATTTGTCGCGTCGCGGTGTGCAATCGCGCGTGGTACGAGTGGGGGCACCATGCGCCGCTCGCGGCGGCCGCGGGGGTTAGTGAGGCGGGCTTGGAGGTTGTGAAGAGGGCTGATCTGTTGGATGGGAAGGGGGAGGGGGAGGCGAGGAAGGAGGCGGAAAGCGTGGGACTGGGGGAGCGGGAGTGGGCGGTGTTGAGGTATGCGGATGAGATGACGCGGAACGTCGAGGTGGCGGATGAGGTGTTCGGCGCGCTGAGGAAGGTGTGCGGTGACAGGGAGGTTGTGGAGGTTACTGCTACGGTGAGTTTTTGGTCTTTGGTCTTTGGTCTTTGGTTTTGAGTTTGAGTTTGGCGTGTTATCGTTTTGCTGTTCTGTTGGGTTGGGATAGGGGTGGAAGTCCCGTACTCTATCAGTATGTGTGTTAGACAGGGGAAGGGGGGAGGCATTAGGAGAAGATCTGATTGTGTTTCTCCGGACATGAACATAGGGGCTGATGGAATCTAGGTCGCGGCTTATAACTGCGTTAGTCGGTTCCTGGTTGCGTTGGATGGTGAGTTTCCCATTATCTCTGATAACCCCACCCTCTTGTGAAATGAATCCCCTACGAAAATGATAGAAGGCTGACGGATGACAGTCGGCGAGAGAAATGGTACCGGGCCTGACGATGTTGGTGCTGGACATTGATGAGCGTTATAAGCCAAAAAATGATAAATCAGACAGGCGAGTTAACGTTAGACTGAATGCTCTGTCATGTCATACGCAATCTATCAATATAAATTACCTTGGTATACCCTTTCAAGGTAAATTTCGAATGGCTGTGTGTGGAGAAGGAGTTAGGTATCCGGTCGTAGAGGAGCTTGACGTAGTATCGTGCCCGTCACAACAGAAGAAATATGTAATAGAATCATAACATGATGATTCAATCCCTAGCTAAGCTACCTACAGCGTCGACATAGCGTCGACATCCTACGCCGATTTTCCACCACCATAAACCACTGCTATGAACCAGCCCCGGCCTTAACCCCATTACATCCMCCCCAGCCAAGTCCAATCCCCCTACACTAGATCCAAATTGATACATACGCGACGTTCCAACGTTCAAAATCATTAAGCTAAGCATAAAAATTCATCGTATAAATACCCATATTCTCGTTCGAAGGCAACAAAAGGAAGGCGGAGGTTAGTTATATACGCGAAGTTTTGAGGTGGCAAGCCGGTGGGTGGTAGGTGGGTGGTGCGGTGGTGCGGTGGTGCGATGGTGTGTGAATGCAGTAGGTACGCAGCGAAAATAAATAAATGAATAAAAAAGGGGGTATCTCGTGAAGTGACCAGAACTCCTCGTTCCATATGTGATGTTGTAATGTGAAATAGGTAGGCGTAAATGCTCATAACAATGCTCACCAGCATTCGACGTCGTGAAGCTGTTTTCGTTTACATGCCGTTATATGATATGAATATGCTCGTTTCGTCAAGGTCGTTAATCCGTCAGATTTTGTTCTCCGGGATAGACTCTATCGCTTCGACAAATCGTCCGTTGTCCATTTGCGGCGTTAGCGCAAGCGGGCTACCGAGAGGCGACATGGCCGGCGGCGAGCGCATGGACTGTTCGATCGAGGCGTGACGTCTGTGCATCATGGGTGAACGTTGAAGTTCCTGTACTACATGTTTCCAGCCCATGCGATGCGGCGTCTCTGCATGATGCCCTAGCGTCTGTGTCGATAGCCTCCTCGGTGGTGTTTCCGTTCTTTCGTGCTGCCCGAAGGCCTGTGCTGATTGTCTCCTTGGCGGCGTCTCCGCCTTTTCGTGGGGTACTACTGACTGGGTTGATACTCTCCTCAGCGGCGGCCTGTTCTTGATGCTGTCGGTTAGCCCCTTCGGGAAACCTCTGGGCGCTTCATAAATCGCCTTCTCTGGCTCTTTTGGCATCACTCTCTCCGCATGTTTGATCTGGTCTCCGGCCGTCTTGGTGACGACACCCATGTAAACGGTCAAGAAGCGCATGCGCAACATGTCGAGTCGGCGGACCCTCTCTTCCAATTGTCTCCTGTGGGCCGCCCACAGAATGCGGGCGCCGGGGCGCAAAGTTGTGCTCCCCTCCGCAATCACGAGACGGTTTACATCCTCACGTAAATCATCGCCAGCCTTCTGAATCTCTCGCAGCAGACGGCCTAATCGCAACTTATCCTCCAGGCGCTGCACCTTTGAGACGTCACTATCATAGCTTTCATTTTCCTGGATTGAGAAGTCAATGGTGTCTATGAAAATATGGATCTCGTGCGGCGCGGCGAAGTAGGCGGACGTGTATGAGGTAATGATGTACGCATTCGCAGCCAGCGAAATAGCGGTGACGGGGAGGATGATGCCCCAGAGCGAAGAGGGGTCAGTCATACTGCGAACGGTATGCCCGGGCGAGTGAGGACATCAGAGGCAGCGAAATTTGGCTATAAATTCATGGTTCGTGGGAGGAGTAGGTGGAGGGCGAATTGGACGAAGTTTGTGGAGGGTATGTGGTGACGTTCGCCTAGCAGGCTTTTGTGGTTGGTTGTGTGCGGTGGTCGCGCGTGGGCGTACGAATAGAGAATTGTTGGGTAATGGGGCTAACCGTCGGGTTCTCGAACCTGCGAACCTCCTGCATATGTAGAGCCGGTGTCGTGGGCTAGGGTCTCGGTCTTGGGTCCAATAGCGGAGGCCGCGGAAGAGGGGTGGCGCAGAGTATCCCCTCGAAAGAGAAACATGCTACTTCTTTATTGTATGACGCCTCCATCGTAGAACGGAGAGATCGGGTTCCTGGGGAGATTCAAGTATTAAAGCGTGAGTGATTATCCCTTGCAGCTTGCAGAGCGTTGCCCACTCAGTGGGATTCGTGAGGGTCATATGGATATTGTTCGATCTATTATACCTATACCTAGTACTCTGCATACAGCAGTGGAGCTTTGGCTAGGGCATTTTGGTCAAAGGCGGTGTGTCTCGCGGATATATCGCGATGGTATACATGGTATATGCCACTTAGTGGTGGAAGCAATGGAAGATGGAGACGGAAATGAAGAGAAATGATGTTTTAATTTGCTTTTCCCGGAATTCAATAAAAAGGTCCGCGTGTCTTATAAACTTTGTTTCAGTGCCGGGTAGGACTTTCTATTATTTCATGCCGATTTCCCTTCTCACTCATGCAGGCCCAACTAGGTTGGGCTGTGGCTGCGGGAAGCTGCTGCTGTCGGCGCGATCAAACGCGGGGCAGCTTTTTTTTGTGTGTAACAAGACGATAAGTGAGGTAACTCAGCAAAATCAAATCCGATAACCCGCATCTACATCTTCAATACGTACCTCATCCACACAGGGAAGCTTCGATTCCAAGAAACATCCATATATCGACCTACTCCATAACAGCGATTCGATTCCGATCCAAGCAATTACTCGCATGCACGCACGACCGGTACCATGGCAGCAGTCTCACCGCCTCCACAACAGCAACAGAACAACCCACAGTCGCACGAGCACCACGAATTTCCCCTCCCCGCCATCCTGACCTMCCCCTCGTCGACCCCGCCAACCCTCATAACTCAGGGCGCCGAGGCGCGCCTCTACAAGACAACCTACCTTCTACCGTCCATCCCGTCCGCGCTTAAATACCGCCCGCCGAAAGCATGGCGCCACCCAGCGCTCGATGCGCGCCTGACTCGACACCGCATCCTGGCCGAGGCGCGCATCCTCGCAAAATGTCGGCGCGAGGGCGTGCCTGTGCCCGCTGTGTACGCTGTGGATGAAAGCGCGGGTTGGATGATGCTGGAGTGGGTAGGCGGCGCGCCGGCAAGAGTGGGCATCAACGAGTGGTTGAAGCGACGAAAGGAAAGCGAAGAAGCGAAGGGGAACGAGGGAGACGCGGTGCCGGTTACGGGCGACAGAGAAGAGGATAAGGAGTTGATCGCGCTGATGCGTAGGATAGTGGCCGCGGTGGGACGCATGCACAAAGTCGGCATTGTGCATGGCGACCTGACGACGAGTAATATGATGCTGCGGCCTTGGGAGAAGGGTAGGGAGCCATCGAATGGTCATGCGAATAGTAATGATGGGTCGCTAGATGGAGATATTGTCATTATCGACTTTGGTCTAGCGAGCCAGAGCTCATCCGACGAGGATCGCGCAGTTGATCTATACGTTCTGGAGAGAGCATTCGCGAGCACGCACTCGCGCGCGGAGGAGCTGTTCACGAGAGTGCTTGATAGCGCATACAGAGAAACATTCAAGCAAGCGCCTATCGTTCTTAAAAAGCTCGAGGAGGTTAGAATGCGAGGGCGCAAGAGGAGCATGATAGGCTAAGTCGTAGCATATCAATTGATCATCATTCAGTCAAATAGATACAACGAGAATCACGTCAAGTTAGCCTGTCTTGCCTGCCTTTGAGTTATTCATTCCCGAAATTGAAATAATTGCTACACATTCTAACTAGACCCGAGTAGCCATGTATTCATGATCTAATGCACGCAATCCGTAACCACATATGCTATTGTCCCCCAAAGTATGCACAAAGAATAGAAATAAAGAGCTTGGATCGATTTATGCCTCGTCGACCGACTCCGCGCTCGCAAAGTAGCCCTTATTCTCGATTACACCCCGGTCTTTGACGAAGGCCGTGTACTTGACAACCCATTCAGGGATAATTTCTCCCTTGATGCCGCTACTGTTGACGTCGCCGTCTGCGAGGACGCCAGCGCCCTGCGGCCCCTGACCGAGTAGCTCTCGAAGAGTACCGCTCGGTAGGATGTCTGTACAGTCGTGATGAGTAAGCAACTCGATGCCCTCCTCCTTGGCGAGCTTCGTCAGGGGCGGAGGCACGTTGCAGCAGTTCTTGATATTGATCTGGTCGACGGCCGGCCGGACCTTGACCTTCTCTAGTAGTCGCCTCAGTTTCTCGGATCCGAACTCGGCAACACCGAGTCGATTGATTCGGCCTTGTTCGTGTAGCTTCTCTAGAAGACTCCAGGTAGCAATCTCCTCCTCCTCGTTGCCCATGGTCGCATTCTTCCTGTCTGCTTCATATTCGCAGTCTCCTTCAAACGATATACCGGGGAACGAGACAATGAGGAGGTCGATGTCGCTCACGCCCAACTCTTTCGTAACCAGTCGCAATGCTTCATTGATATAGTCATTTCGCTTCTCAGGCGGCGCGGTCGGCAGAAAGAATAACTTTACGGTTATCTCGTACTGTGTGCGCTCCTCTTGTAAGCCGGCCGACTCCCAGTCGATGCGCGGTACGTATAATGTAGAACCCTCCCACTCTGTCCAAACGTCTAGCGCGGGCCGGCTGTTATGTCCATTCGGTTGGCCGTTTGCATGCCCGTTGCCATTCTGAAGCGCTGCGGCGTAGTCTTGTTGCGCGGCTTGGAAATTGCTTCGGAGAGAGTTTGTGAATTCGAGATTGGATCGGTAAGTACCCGGCTTCCGGATGATGGAGGGACCGCCGAGGATGACGTTGCCCGTGGATAAGATTATCCGCGTCATTGCGATAGGCGTGATAGATATTGAGGAATGTGCTTGGATGCTTATATGCTTGATGTATGCTGATATATGAGGATTGACCGGTAACGTGAATCTAAAAGGCAGGAAAGGTATGATATATGTGCAGCGGTTAGAGCTGGGGTATACAAGATAGGTAGGTCTATTACCAATCGTATGCTATGATTGTGGAGGGGGGGKAGAAAATCTGAAGCTTTATAAATCGAGGTGGGGTCTTGACTGAGATCTGTGACACTTGATGTATACTTCAAGATGGGTACAATCAAATGCATGTGCTTTATCTCGCCGAGGAAAGTTAATCCTACTATCTAGGTTACACGGCAGACGGCGAGGAAACTCAATATGACCAAGCTTTATTGGCAAAATACGTGTAAAATGGAGGTAATAGTCGTAGTCGTGTGGGCAACGCGAAACGAATTGTTGTGTGTGTATGCTAATACACATGCAAAAGAGATGGGTGCCAACCCTGGTCTTGATGCGGTGGTATCGTCACAAGTACTCTCGTCGCATGTGGTGGTGATACCGCTAGCGGACCCTTAGTCAATAAGCTATTCGTGTAGCTAAGTCATTCGAAATAGGATTGTCATTGATAGGCCACTCGCCCTCACCCACTCAAGAGGTGTCAGAAATAGGTAACCCGCTCCTGTGTATTAATCATCGCCAGTTGCTATAAGTAATACGATGTGGAGTGTTGCAACCAACGTTACCGCCAAGGCCAATTGGAGATGGATTGCAGCCATTCCCTTGTGGTGAGTTGATAAAATTCTCGTCGCTCTACGACTTCTAGTTCGGCCGTATCTTTTGTTGGATCTAGAAGCCGTCCGAAAAGTGCAAAAGTTCAGAGTGAAAATGCAGGCCAGTGTTTAGGTAATTATGGAGATCAGCAGATCAGCCGCGGAAACGCATTCATCTGGCAGCTGTGGCTGCAGGTGGTGACTAAAAGCCGTGGGGGTTACGGCTGCCTACATGAACCGGACCGGCAGATAATTATGTCAGCTGGCATGGTCTAGCCGTAATTGGAATCTGGCAGCTCGTGCCCAACCCCACTACCCGCCGACTAAGAAATTGCTGTTGTTCCATGCATCGCCGTTCACCGTTTCCAAAACACAAACATCACGCCGCAATCCACAAACTTCATCCTTCTACTTCTCCTATGGGAATGTGAAGAGCGTCATCATGGCCATCAAGTACGCCGCCCAGCACGTCGCTGTTAACATCAGAACACAACTAACAAAGGATACTATAGCTACTTGATCCTGCTCAGCCGGCAGGGCAAGGTGGTATGCCATACCTTTCTTGTTGATCATAGGCATTCTCTTGGAGAGTACTAATGAAGTCTTTAGCGCCTGGCCAAATGGTTTACTACCTTGTCTCCCAAGGACAAGGCGAAGATCGTCAAGGACGTCTCTCAACTAGTCCTCGCCAGACGAACTCGCATGTGTAACTTTCTCGAGTATAAAGGTCCGCCTCGCCTCGCCTCCTATCATCTAACCTTCATAAACGAAGCTGCTCACCGGAGAACCCAGATACCAAAATCGTATACCGACGCTATGCTTCCCTATTCTTCATCGCCGGCTGCTCCTCTGACGACAACGAGTTGATTACGCTCGAGATCATTCACCGATACGTCGAACAGATGGACAAGTACTACGGAAACGTTTGCGAGCTCGACATCATCTTCTCCTTCACCAAGGCATACTACATATTGGATGAGATATTATTGGCAGGGGAGCTCCAGGAGAGCAGCAAGAAGAACGTCCTGCGCTGTATAGGGCAGCAGGACTCTCTGGAAGACATGGAGGTGAGTGGCCCATCGGGGCTCCTGTTCCTACTCCTTTCGTTTCATACGAATCTTCATTCCGCAACCCTTCTTGCGAATACCAAATACATTTCTTTGGTGATCCTCAGACCACTGACATGCACTTTCTTCTGTTCAGGTCGAGGACGAGGTTACAAGGATCATGTAACAATGACAATGTATTATTTCCGATCGGTTCACAGTCCTAGAATGGTCTTTTCTCGGGGCACGGCGCTACAGGTTTCACCGGATAAAGTATCAGACACTATATTGGCCAGCATGCTTATATTCAATTGTTTTCACAGGTCACAGAAGAAATCGAGTCCGCACTCAAAGAAGCTGGGTTTATGTAATCCGAAGCTGCAGGGTCGCCGACACTGGAAGAGCCGTGTTGCATTTTGTTGAACGTATGACGCTCGTCTGAAGTGACACAACCTATCTCTGTGCATATATGTCTTGCCCACCAATGGTTAAGAAATCTTTGCTATATTCTTTTATTGTCTGCGCAGCCGGCAGCTACTTACCCTCCGCGTGTGTTCTCACTACATTAGCAGCTAGCATAGGAAACCGATGCGCAAAGGAGCGAACAGCATTCAAACACATGGGGCCTACTCGGACGCTAATTCAGCATCCATCATTGACAAAGACATTATACGACGGACATTCCAAGGTAATGTTTCTTTAAAAAGGCGCCGTTGATACTCGTGGCACCTTGACGCCATCCTATTCGTTTAGCCTTCGGTTGGTCTTTATCGCTTTTGGTGTGGTGGGAGAACACTAGGCGATCAAGCCACCCCCTCTTCAAGCTCGATAGCTCCCCCCCTGCGACCGGAGCCGAAGGAATACATACAAGGAAACGACAAACACCCGGCTGCCCTTGGGGGTCCATGTCAGCATCCAATGTCAGACTGCGCCTGCTAAACACCTGATCAGCCAGCGCATCCCGCCCGCGACGCTCCACCCGAGAACCATCGCAACTTGTCTCCTACAACTCCAAGGCTTCAATTCCCACTTTCAATGGCCACGACGCCAATTATCTTCGAATACCAGCTTGACGTGTGTTACATGATGTCCTGTTCTCCCTGCACCCACTAGACGACCTCGAGTCTAGTTTATTCCATTCAAATCCGCTTCGCAGGGATCCGAGTGCACTGTTCTTTATCGGCTTCCGGCCTGCAGTAACAATTACGCACACATCGTCAGGACGATACTCATCCTTTTTAGTAACTTCACAGCTCTAGGCCAGGTGCTACCGCATACCCGTTTCCTGGCCGATTCTAGTCGCCATAACGATCTTTCGAGGCCGCATACCATTGTTTACCTTCTGCTCCGAATACTCGTTTATCTCGTTTCCTCGCGCAATCAACATCCTCCGCCTCCCAACTCTTCCTACCCCGGGCTATTACGCCATCGCAACATATGACATCTTCATTCAAGTCATCGCGAAAGTATCACCGCCGCAAAGATGAAGGTTCGTACGCCCATCGCATCGTAGTAGAACGTCCCCCCGAGTCGCAGCTGAAGGTATCACCGCCTTTTTATTGACACTCGCCCCACTCGCAGTACCTCCCGCTTCACGATTTCGACGTCATCACGTCCGCGCTGAATTTTAGCACGATTGAGTGCCGAGTCAAGGGAGGATGCGATCTTTATACGACGAAGGCCACTGGCTCGGACAAAAAGCTCTATAAATCGATCGAGAATTCCCTTGAGGCCCAACATGCCGCCCTTATTAAGTTCGGAGCATCGCTGTCCCCGCCTCAACGTAAGGAGATGGCTGCATCGTTTAACCTATCGCGCTCCAGCCCCTTCGGCGATCTCAGTGAAGTCTCGAGCCGCCGCATCTTCGCCTATCTGATTGCAACTCTGAACGCTAGTCACCCAGATTACGATTTCTCTCACGTCTTGCGACCTACCGATTTCCGACGTGAGCGCGATCTGCAGCAGGTTATGGCTAACATCGACAACACGCTGCATAGTGTGCGCCCAGTCGGTGCATCGCTTCTGTCACCCAAAGCGAGCTCGTCGTATCGCTCCTACAACAGTTCGCCCGTCACTACCAGCCTTGGTATTGCAGGTGACGAGATTAGCAGTCCTGTTTGGAGCCCGCACATGTGGACCATGATCGACAAAGAGATGACACTTCGCGACTGCACTATATTTTCCTACCAACCCCTCGAGGATCCCTTCGATGGCGACGAGGCTGCAATCTGGAGAATGCACTACTTCTTTGTTAACAAGAATATGAAGCGAGTTGCATATCTCTACGTTCGAGGCCTACCCATGTCAATGCACTCGGCCGCATTTGCGCCTCACATTGTCACGAAGCGCCACGCGGCACCCCTACCCGGCAGCTTTGGTGCGAACAAGCGCGCCAAGTTCTGGCTTGGAGATCACCTTGCGGATCGCGTGGTCTTCGAAGAATATGATGGGGAGTATGACGATGAGGACCTGCCGCCGTATGACTCGGACAATGACGTCGACATCGACCCTCTGCATGATCTCTCCAGCGACGAGGAGAGCGAGCAGGACGAAGAAGAGGAAAGCGAGGACGAGGATGAGCAGGTCGCACACTCCGTTAGAGGCGTGAGTGAGGACATTGCTGCACAAATAGAGATCTAAAGACAAGGACTGGTCCCATGGTCTCCCTAATCTGAGGTTGGAATTGACTCCCTTCCCTTTCTGTTGTTCGGCGTTTAGGACGAAGGGAACAGGGGGTAGGGGTAAGGATAAGGGATTTCGACGGTTTGCAAGACATCAGATCCAAGCTCGAGGTTCCGAGTGTCAGGTTCAATATTATGGTCTTCAACGACAAGCAGGGTTGGCTGTACGAGTTTTCCTGGCGGCGTTTTCGGTTTGAATGAACTTTGCAGTGCAGTTACGGTTGCGGTTTGCGAGCGCGATTCGTCGCTCGATACCCCACACAATGGTTCTTTTGCAGTTGTCTCTCTTTTCCCGTTTTACAAGCAAGGGCATACAAGCTGTCTGTGATGCAGGCAGTTTGCAGTGACCCAAACTCCGGAGTATGATGGTTCAAGTGTGGTTGCTCGGAAGACTTGTCTTTTTGTCCGTTACAACATTCGGTTCTTGTACTCGTACGAACACTTCTAGGACTTGCAATAGCTCTCAGGAAATACGACTTTTTGGTACTAAAATATTCGTAGGGCTTCTCAGGGAAGTGGTGGAGTAATATACACTCACTACATACGGCAAAGTATCAGACGTGGGGACGGTAATTGGAACTGAAACGTCTTACTTGGTAGACAACTCCCCCCCAGTACCAACTCGTTGCCACGTACCTAAACGAAGAATAAAAAAGCCACCCGCCAAAGACATAAGACAGGGATCCCACATTCCAGAACCAGACTAACTCGATAGCACCCGTCCATATAGATTCATAGAAAGCCTTCACGTATATGGTGGTTAGTATCAACCAGCCCATAAAGAAGACATCATCTCTGCCGCAGCCTGCAAAGCCCATCTCCGCTAGATGAAAGCCGACGGGAGAAATACAAAAGAGAAAAAAAATGCTATAATCTTGACCTCGACCATAATGGCTGACCACACCGCAGGGATAAATCTAGACGGCAGGGGATAATAGAGTAGGCAGAAAAGAATACTGGAGAGGCAAAAATCGAGGGAATGTCCGGCAACATACGATATCCGGGGAAGATCTGAGAAGACCCAACGGAAATATCCCTTTGACGCCTCAGATAATTCAATCGCCTGCAGATCCGGGGTACTAACTCCGGGGCCAAAATTTAGGTTGGGCTCGATGAAGGCATATATTCTTTGACTTCCAAGCTTCAAACCGAATCGACTGAATGCCTCGCTTGCTATAATGTCTCGGATGTAGCTAATTCTCTTCTGTTTCCGCATGAACGAGACTGCTTTCTCCTCGTCGTTTGATAGGGTATAGCTAAACAGGCCTCCCGGTATTGTTAGAAAGATTAGGAAAAAGTCATCCAGGGCATCATCCTCTTCTGCTCTAAACCGGAGGAGCGTGCAACCAGGCCACGTTGCAGTAATGATGGTCTCCTCTATCCAGTGGCCCAGAGGGTCAACCCCGACGAGACGATACTTAAAACTGGACGAATATTGGATGATGAAAGTATTATCGTTCAGTACAAATTTCGATTGAATGGGTAGACTAATCTTATCCATGGCTATGTGTATGCTCCGGCTTGGCGCCATGCCGATTGACTTCCTGGAGAACACAATAGGGATGCGGATCCCATTGGAAGATGACCTGACAGATTCGTCTACTGAGTTCGCCCGATGACGCTGGCGGCCTATTATTTCTATCGGAATTGCAATAAGTGTCCAAATGTCACCAGCCAATCGACAATTTAAAACAATGAACCTTGGAGGCCTGCCAAGTCGCTTCAGTCCCCTAAGAAGCGGTTCTATGAACGAGAGTTTGGGGTATGTTGACATCGAAAATACCCAGCAGACTGTAAGCAATGTCTTCTTCTCTAGTCGTAACCCTACTGGAAGCCCACGACATTCTTTGTGCGACGCTGGCCTCAGATAGAGTCCCGCCCAGAAGATACTTATGTGGTATATTCGTAATGGATGACAATGTGTCGACGAGCTGGGTTTTGGACCCTAGTGGCCTCCATGCTTTTGAGAAAAACTGAATCTCACGCGGCGCTAGCAATTCCTGCAGCGTCCAGCCTCGAGTGGACCATTTGCTGCTTTCTAATTGATAATATAGCGTGTTGTGCTCATCGTCTACGTCGGAATGGTAGGCATAGCATATACCGGCATTGCAATACCATTTAAACATAGAATTGATAGACTCCGAGAGCTCGGCACTGCTTCTTTTGTCAATACAGCAAGTATCAACCCAGGCATACTTGAAACACTTCAACTGAGGAATCCTGGAGACCGAAAGATTGGAAGGGGCAAGTTGGGCGCAGAATTTCGGGTCTTCGTATAGCCCTCTCGCCGCAAATTGCGTTTTCCGTATGCGAATTGGTGGAAGGAGATTTCATCGTCGCCCCATCGATGAGATAGAATTGCATATTCAGGTACTCGACCTTCCACGAACTCCTCTAACACCAGTGTTTCAGTGTTTATGAACACATTATGATATCACCGTACCCAAATGCTGTTGGATTGCGGTCAAAATTTGGATTTAACACGGGGTCCTAATTCTAATAGTAGAAATAGGAGAGTGAAAAGGAAGAGGGGAATGGGAGGGAGCGGACAGCAAAGGAGGAAAAGACAGAGCCTCACCTTATCTGCAATATAATGTAGACCTTCACGTACACAGTTTCGTACCTATGCTATATATACTGGCACTGGCTAGGCTGACTCCTGTTCTTTCAGCGTCACGCTTCGATTAGGGGATCGGTGAGATTCAGGAATTCTTCGGAGGCACTTCAAGGTTGTCAGTACGTACAAATGTACCTACCTCACATTTTAACATTGTGTAATATATTAGATGGCTAACCCACCCCCAAATAAAAACGCAGTGCCTTAAGCACGCTAGAGGTAGCTCAACCAGTACAAGTACACCCCTAAGTGACAGTAAAGCATAATGAGACGTGAACACAATTGCGAAGGGAGTACTTAAGAACTAAATCAGTTGAAAAAGCGTATAATAAACACTAATACGGAAGTAAGCCCCTAGAGAGAAAAAGAAATATTGCTAATATAAACTTTACCAACGTCCATTAACACGGCAGCGATCGAATGATATAAGTACACCGGTATCAAGCCCGTTTTATCCTCGATATCATGTTATACCAGCCAAGTCACGTCCAAATATTGTGGCTGTGAAATCTCGGTAGGGGTCTAAGGGACTGAACATACGTACTGTGAGGGAACCCGCTGGCCGGAACTGAAGAAGGTCTTTGCATATATGCGGGTGCTGATTGAATGCAGTAGTATGTTCTCTTAGAGCCAATCGCTACTAGCATTGCCTGCGCCACCTCTCATGCGTTCAGCACTGCATTTTGATGGTAAGGCAGCAATCCCGAAGAAATATTAGTATTATTGCGTTCTGAAGTACCTGGTAGGAGGTATTTCGTATATTCTTCTTTTTCAGGTACTAGCCATAGCCTTGCCCGATTTCTTAGTTAACCCGGAAATGGTACCTGTGTCGGAGGCAGAGAGGTGGCTTGGGCAGTGCCGGTTACACTTTAGGTACGCACACGATTAGGTACATAATAGACCCTAGGACGGATGACATCTCTAGACTAGGACGTAGCAACTGAGTATTATTTCTGCAGAGATATAAGTCATCTGTACTCATTATTAACTACCTATGTAAGTGAGAGAGAAGGCTCTACTTACACACTCATTGCTGTTGACCTCTCATTTCAGTATTTTACTTCCCGGCGGCGCACGACAATCGAATGGCGCATTCTTGACATCCACCAAGGTGACAGAACTTGAGGCGGTGTCGGCCACCTGAACCTCCTGCAGTATCGATGCCCCGAGTTCCATGTCCACGTACGATTCTACTCTTTAGTCCGGCTTTTCTTTAGCAACAATCCTTACATATCCGGCCATGGATAACGACGATCCGCTTTTGGATTTGCGGCCTACTGCAGGCAGGAAGCGACCAAATGTTACCACAGCTCCCGAAGGTCGCGAAGTTAAAAAAAAAAAACCGTACGCAGCCTCGTGACGAAAATGCAGGCCGCAACATTTCTAGACAACGAGCCTCCATTACTTTCCTATGAGAATTTCTCATTCCCATTTCAAAATCCCTATTGCCGTCATGAAAATCAACTTATGAATGGCCCTGAAAACCAATTTGACAACTCTATTAGCGGCAAAGTCGCGAATGTAGGGCGGCTGGCTCATCATATAAGAGCAGCCGAGCTTTTCGATAGGTTACAACTAGAGTTGCAGTTAGTTACTGAGATCTAGACTAGGAATTTACCATATCAACTATTCATTACTTCACTTCTTCCCCATTCAGGCCAACACGATTCTCTACCATAGATGATATCCTAATGCACGATCCCCAGGCTCCATGTAGATCTTCCGAAGAATCACTGCATTGTCATTTGCGGTCTTCAAGATAAGGAAACCACCAGCAACCTTCTATCAGATGCCAGTCACTTTCTGCAGCATCCGTATGCTACAGAAGTCATACTCAGAGTCCAGTATGACAACCCCCATTACCTCCTTCGTCCTAGCGCCGAGATGCTGAAGCTTGAGCATTTGCGCTTAGACATCGTGGATAATGACCCCCAAACCGAACAGGAATATGGAATAAACAAGAGTCGTTTTATACGAATTATCGAATCGGCGGGAGCGGACGGAAGGGCAGCGACAGTAAAGAATTTGTCACCAAGTCCACGACTTCATTCGCAACTTATGGGGTACAACGCACAGTGAACCTTACTTATTGTGGACAAGGGCTGATGCTTTAAAATCGCCTAGACATCAATTTATAGCGCTAGCTATGATGCATGAGAAGGAGAGCGGCTACGTTAATGAGCCAATGTTCCCATCGCTTTAGAGAAAAGAACTAGCTAATAATAATAAAGACGTATAGTAAGTAATTCTAGAAAAAAAAATAGTGCTAGGAGTATAGTCTAGTATCTTACCTTTCAGCTATCGCCATACAGTTACTGGATTACGTGAGTCCAGAGAAGAAAAGCCATATATGGCTGGATGGCCACAAGCTTCAGAGTAAGCACTGCTTTGAGTGTCATGAAACAAAACAAAAGGACTTACAGTATCTTTGCATTTAGATATGTCCACGAAAGACGAATACGAACATTGAATTCAAAAATCTTTGTACTTTTCCAGCCACACCTTGTGCCCCCAAGATACATACATTGGCACAGGCTAAAATCCGTGGCTTTGGCAGGCGCAGCCCGCTAAACCCGTAACGGTTAATCAGTGCCGACCTAGTGGATCAGTTCGATTGTTCTCACGTCTGATCCGTGCAGCTGGCAGATCAGACAGTCAGGTGAAATTCAGGGGACCGGGGTGCCAGGGTGCCTGGTGTCACTTACGCACTCACAGTCACGTAACACCACAGAGAGAGTGCGTTTGCAAGGAGTAATATAGGTACTTGTTTGCATCTGTTGTCTTCTCCGAACGGAATTTGCAATAGAGCAACATTCATCTCTGTCTTGATTCTTTGAGTTGTCAACAGCAACCCTCTTCTAGGTCTCAACCGAAAAACGAACGCGCCTCCCACTTACCTGATTCTCACTGCAGATGGTGGCAGGTACGCCAAAAGGAAGGTGCGAGAGGATATCTAATCCCAGATTGTTTCAGGGAAACTTAGACCTGAACCTTTCCTAAATACAACATCACTACATCCCGTCTTCTCTAGTCTTCTCTACGGTGTGTGTAATCGCAGGACATTGCCGGACTCTGATCGCAACCAATTCCTCCCGACGCTGTCACTATCATACTTTCGACTGCTTCTCACCCTCAAACACTTTCTGTCATAGATTGCCACCATCTGACACTCAGTACACCCATTCATTATGCCACTATTAGGAGGCATGCCGTTCGGCCTTGCCACTGAGAGTGGGTGCCCAGTCTGTTACCCAAATCTGCGGCCGCAGACGCAACTGCTCCTATGCAGCGGCTGTAAAGTCGTCCGTTATTGTGGTGTCGAGCACCAGAAGAAGCACCGTCCAGAGCACAAGGCGGCGTGCACTTCCATCATCAAGAGCCAGGCAAAACTTGAGGAAGAGGAAGCCACACTTCGAGCTCACCCAGGCGACATCTTCCTGCCGAGCAATGTTTTTGAGAACGGCGTGGGCAGGTTCTGGGCTTTGATTGAGACCCGCGATTACATGAGGGCCCGATTCGCAGCTGCCGACGCTCTACTTCAGATCAACACAATCAAAGCCGTCGAGAAGGCTTTAGCTCATTTTCAGGACATGCTGCGACTCTGTCGGTCCGACAACCTAGGCATCCGAGATATCGTCCCTGGCCTCTTACTTCGTCTGGGGCGAGAGCAGGAATGCTATGACTTTCTCAAGTGGTGGGCTGTCATCGACGATGAGCACCACTACAATGGCCGCTATGATTGGGGCGATGTAAGTCTGCCGTAGCTTGACATCCACGGAGCCGACGTGTTTGAAGCAGTAGACGCTTTCGCTAGCCACTTGAGTCTCAGCCAGCTTGTCATCCTTACGCTCCTGAAGCTGCGTTTATACCTCGACATTGAGTGTTATGACCCGCAATACAAGAATTTCGCGTCCCCTTGGCCCTCTTGGCCCCCTGCCCCCACGGAGTTCATGCAGCTGATTGGCGAAATTGTTCAGAAGAAAGTCAGAACAATCACGAGTTCAAATGTACCGGAAATCTCTAAGTCACTCAAGGATCAATATCGGGCTTTGTTTGGAATGGTGCATAAGATGAACTCACATTTTTGGGAAGCTTTAGTGGACGCATCGGAAGACACTCCATCCTTGCCTTCAGCGCATAGTCGCGGTTCCGTTGAGGAGGCTATTTTGGCCGTCTATCAGTGCAAGAAGGCTTGCGAAGAAAGTTATGACGCCATCATAATGATTGAATCGGAAATTGGCGAGTTGGTTGAGGTATACGAGGGTCCAGCTGCTGCATCGGATGGTGTGAATACTGGAGAAGTTGCAGCAACCTCAGAGAGACGAAGAGGTTCTGGCAGAGCATTTCCGTCCGAGTTTCGCGCATCCACAGCGAATACGCGCCCAGATAACCTGTTCCCGCCTTCACAAGCTGGCCAAGATGGAGTATATCATTTCGTCCATCGCAACAACCAGAAAAAGGCTCTCGCATACGCTGATGGAGCATGTTCAGGTAATGGACAGCAGAACCCACAGGCAGCCTGGGCAGCGGTTCTTCGCCCACCCATCGGTGACAATATCCATCCACGCATTGTATCAGGTCGACTAGAGCTCAAGGGTCCTTTTGGGGACGAGAGTGTGGCAACTAGCAATCGGGCTGAGCTTCGTGCAGCCATAGCCGTCTTGCGTCGCAACGACTGGCGAGCTGGTGGGTTCAGCAGTGTTGTTATCGCAACCGATTCATCTTATCTTGTCGATGGTGCCACTGGATGGGCGAGAAGCTGGGTTCGCAATGGTTGGAAGACGCAAACTGGCGGTTCCGTCAAGAATCAAGACCTATGGGAACTCTTCCTCGGCGAAGTAGAGAAGTGTAGAGAGACGGGCCTGGAAGTTGAACTTTGGAAGATCCCCAGAGAGATGAATGAGTTTGCCGACGCTGTGGCGAAAGAAACAATCCACAAAGGGGCGGCCCCAACCGAATTCGAGAACATACGACTTGACTCTTCAGCGACTAGTGCCAGAACTCCAGGAGAGCCTCGTGTCCTTTGCTTATGCCTAGAGTATGAGAGCATGTTCAACGACATATATGCAAGCCTCATATCGAAGATCACTACTAAGGCTAAAATGGACCGAGCCACGACTCAAAAGGCCGCCTTGGACATGCTCACTCAGAACCCTCCGCCATCGGTGATCTTCGTCACTGATGCAGGTGTTGCGAACCTCATGAAGGTTTGGGAGCGCGTCATTGATCGTCTTCGCGGAGGATCGACGGTGGTACTTGCAGCGGGCTTTAGTTCATTCGTAAGCGAGGGCCAATTCAATCGTTGCTTTGGTAAGATTGGTCTACCCTGGAAAAGAGGGGGTTACTATCGAACGAATGTCAGTCTGCGTCCCGGGGTTGTCGACGATCGCCTGAGGACACAGCTCCTTCCCACCTATAGCCAAAAGGCCCTTTATGTTCAGGGAGTGGCTAGATCGGATGTGTGGTACGCTGGTGAGCAAGATGAGGTGGCTGTGGCTTTTACGAAGGTTGGGAACGGCATGCTCGGTTATGTAGGAGATGTGAACAGGGAAGATGGTTCTGAAGCGGTGGTTCTCGCTATGCTTGGGCTGTTGAACTGAACGAGAACGGAGTGAAGTGAAGAAATTTGGCAGATAGGGTAGTTGGTGCAGCCCTCAAATGATTACTGCCTGTGACATTACAGGGACCGACTTCTTTTGGTGACCAATCCTCATCACTGCCTCCTCACTTGTTCGAGCCTTAGGAATTCCTGATACATTTAATGCCAAATCCAATGAACAGAATACTCCGTGAGTTGCGGCTCGTATCGCATAGCGGCGATGTAGGGAGTCTGACATAAAGGCCTGCGTATGCCGAATTATCCAATCGCATATACACTACCTGTGGCAACACACGTTTTTCATTCTTTCATTCGCAGACTTACATGTACTTCTCAGCCACATTATAAGAACATTTAGGTACCTTTTCAAACAGCGCTCGTATGACCGTGTAGGTACCTATGTAGTCAGCTTGTAAGTACGAGGAACTTCTGGTTTTCTATAGGAGGCCATGCACAATGAGGCATGTAAGACTTGGGATTTAAATCATTCGTAGGTAGCGGGGTGGCTCAACCGATGGCGCTCATAACCGGCGAATCCAGAATGTTGTGGCGGTGACACAGGGCGTTCACTAGTGACCGGCTGTATTTCGCCTAACCATGGGTATAAAAGTGAAGCCGTCGAGTCTCGGTAACCTAATCAGTCCTATTATGTGAGATCTTCTTCATTTTTACCCCTTTTTCAAACTCGTTGCATAGTACACTGAGACATTGCTAAATAAAGCTAGATGTGCATACCGAGTAATAACAGGCATAATGAAGCGGCAATGTGCGAAAATAAACAACTATCAAAGAGATATCATAACATATAGTACGTTTTAGCATAAGAATACTGCATAGTGTATCACAGTATCAGTCGCATGTGGGTTTTTCCTGACGGCATTCTGAGTAGCCCACAATATCCGCCGAATCCCCGCCTTAGCCCGGAGCGAATTTATGTGTGGAGCTCGGCCTACTATCCCGAGCCCCTCCCCTCTTACGTGGATGGAGGTTACCATTGCTCAGGGATTATTAGTATAAGCACGTTTGAAGCCAATAGTGATTCATTTTGCAATGGATCCGAACTTGATAAACTCAATTGACCTGATGTATCGTAATGACTTCCTAGGTAGTCACGGAATAAATGCGGACGACTTGTCCAAGCTATCAAATCACGAACCCTGATTCTCATTTCGAGTGCATGCTCCATTTACTATAAAATCCAGAGACTGCCCCTGTTTCCTTGCCTTCTTTTCTTCTCTACTACACTACGCAACCAAAGAACAGATTTCACTATATCGTATCGCATTAAGAAAACACTTACACCATTACAGTCTACCGACGCGCAGAAACAACAACGATACTCGCAGCAACAATGAGCGCCTCTAACACCCAGAAGGAAGCATCTTTGGATGCGTGCGACTGCGGAGACACCTGTGCTTGTGGGGAGAATTGCACTTGTGGAGAATCTTGCTCATGCAAGAAGTAACAGGCCAAAGATGAAGCCTAGTCTACGCCCTCGACGGCGGTTTACAGAATGAAATGCGTTGGCTAGGAGTTTTGGGGAGGGCGACGAGGTAGATAAGACATTCGAGTTTGAGGAAAGGATCTTGTCAGAACATGAGAGGAGGACGGATTTCTTGATTTTATCTTCGTCTAGTTGAGCCTCTTTAAATAATACAATGATTTCATAATCAAAAATCCATATTAAAAGGATGTGATGGTAGAAAATTTGGTGACGCCCATGAGCCTCATAGTTTCCCATGTTTCTTGTCTATATTCAAGCCAGTGCTTTTGGTACTTCTGGCCGCAAGGTCACTGGTTGGCATAGGCAGAATAATATTTTTACCATGGATTGAAAGTCATTGGCCCTCGTCCTTAGAGGTAGGTAGAGAAAATACTGTATAAAAGGAATTTCTCATACATTGGGCGTGTAAGGGTCGTAACCAACACCCCTTTTCAGTGAGGCGCAGCATAAATACTTGCACCAACACCAGGAACGTAATAAAAATACTTAATACTAGAAATTCCTTTCTGCTTACTGGACGTTTGCTACAATTTCACTGCATTGAGCAATTCATCCAGATGGCTTTTATACTTTGTCCCGGACGCCGCCATCGTCGCCCCAAGAAAGCCATACCGTATGAATGGATCTATCCTTCACCGCGACCGCAACAGCAACCTCCCATCCCGCGGCACCCACAAAGTCAGTCGCCGCTCTTCAGCAAGCTTCCCCTCGAGCTGCGGCTCAAGATCTTCCGCCTTGCACTGGACTGCTCGCCCATTCCCGTTCACACGCAGGGCCTCCCGCGCTTCATCGGGCTGCAACAACCCGCTGTCGGAGGGCCGCAGGTTACCGCGGTGCGCGAGGCTCGCCTCCTCAGCTTGCTGATGATATGCTCTCGCGCGTACGCCGAGGCGCTGCCCGTACTCTACAGCGTCAACACGTTTTCCGTGGGCTCCGGCGACACGGTGTCGTTGCTCGCCGCTGCGTCATACGCGTCGTGGATTCGGCGGCTCGAGTTCCACTCGCAACTGGGCAAGCCGCCCATCAATGTGGAATGGCCAGGTCAGGGCTGGATTAAACGAAGGCTGAACCGCAAATTCATCAGAAGAGAAGAATACCGCCGCCGTGAATGGCTAAAAGCTTGGGAGGCCATGCGGAAATTAGAGGGCCTGCGGTGGTTGCATGTCGAGCTGTACGCGATGGGTTCATGGTCCAACAGGTGGCAGGAGCACGAGACGGAGGCACTTATGCCGCTGAGAGGTCTGTTAAAGGATGAAGTGTATGGAAAGTTGACGGTAAACTGGGACAGGCCAACGGCCCAAGGTACAGCCGCCGAAGATATACTGCAAGAGTGGGTGATTGAGCGATGGGTGTGACCTTAAGACTTGCATCGAAATATAAAGACTATGGGTTATCCCTCTAATCGTTCTACATTACTATCTACTCCTATAGCTATGTCCTCGACTTTCCCATCAAAGGGCAGGCGCTAGACTTTCTTTGGCCCACCTGCGCCCTTGCAGATGTCGAAATCAATAGGGCCCGGGACATCGGTCTGATTAACTGCAACGACCAGCTGATGCAGTTGACGCTCAATTTCACCAAATCACACCCCAAACTGCTGAGGGCATCGTCCTTCGACACCAATGTTCGTGCGCCGATAAATCCGTCCATGCCAGCGTTCCCAACGGACATCAGAGGCCTATAGTTGACCATATTATAAAGCTTGATGATTTTCCTGAGAAAACATTGGTTATCGGTCTCGGAAGATCGTGAAGCGGTAGAAAACTTGCGGATCGTCTCGAAGGCGCGAAGGAGAACCTGCGGCCGCTGAAATATCTGGTAAATATCTGCGATATCGATCAAACCAGATCCAGGTACATCCAAATGAACGAAGAACTAGCGACTTCCTTCTTCAGCAAGAAGGATTGAAAATGGAAGGCAGCCATCATACAGAACCCCTGGTCAAGGAATCTGGTAACGAACCGATTTTCGTTCCTAGATAGTAACAAGCCACAGGCAGGAAGAGATTAAAGAGAGAAGATACCAAAAGAGGAAAATAATTAATATCACGCTAGTTCATATCGTCTGTTACGATTACTCGACTACTGCTTTCGCTATTTTGTATGTGAGTATCTACCTAGCTAGGAGCATTCTTGCTCATCATGGAGCCTGCCGCTACCTGCCCTAAGGATAGCAGAGTGAAAGCTCCCTTACCCTTACTACTCTCTTGAATAACGAAAGAGCTGATTTGAGTCCCCAACGAGGAGCATGCTGACAGCTATTAATCGTCATGAATTGACTTCTTGGGGTCTGTTTGTGTCGATTATTACATGTTATATGGTAACAGTAGATGGGGATTCATAGCATGACGCACGTTTCATCCATTGATGACTCTATTTTCTTCAATTGCCGATGGTCTGGGAACTATCCCCACTTGTCCTGGAATACACACACTACTTCATATTGCTCTGCTCTGCTTGGCTAAGCGAGGACTTATCATGGAGACTACGTCACAACTCTGAAACTTGAGCCAATGGACCAAGTGCAAACATATCCTCTCCTAAATGTTTGTGCTGTAGTGTTTGTGTGATACGGAGAAGTAAACCCATCTAGCCATATAGCTGAGAGTTTTGTTCTCCCTTATCGCCATGACTGGATCAACAGCATGATTTCCAGCTAGCTTGCTATGTTATAAATTCAAGGTCTGGCCAGGCGTATCCCGATACTTTGGGGTAACTCTATAGATTAGGTACGCTACACGAATATAAGGCCATCAAGAAACCCTACTCACGCCGACAAGATAAGCAATTGAATTGTATTATATATATACTGCAACGTTGGATTCTCACGGTTCTCCCACACGAAGAGAAGCTACTCCTAAACCAGCAAAGATGAGCTCCTCCTCAGCAAGCAATTCCAGCGACAGCAGCGCTAAAGAACAAAAGGTTCAATCGGGAAGTAACGGTGACGGTGGCGATTCCTCGAAGAATGGTGGCAGTAGCACCAATAATGGAACTGACAACAATGAGCCAAATGATGGGTTCAGACTTCCTCCCTCAGTCGAAGATCCGACAGACGATAGCGCGTATGAAACTGACTATGAGGGGCCATCAAGCAAATGATAAGGTACGGGAAATAGTGCGCTGCGTACCTAGGTTGTGGTAGAAGTTGCCTTGCTGTTTCGAGACAGCTCATTAGGAGGGGATTTGGATCGTTTTATTATTTCTCACCAGTGTTCTGCAGATACCTACATGTAGTGTAGAACTGATTATAGATATATGGACAAGCTACCTTAGGTACCTAGGTAGACTAATTTTCCTATCGACACATGAAGAGTGAAATAGGGGTAATTGTGATTACATAAGCAACCCCTTTCTTGGAGGTGAACTTTGCAAGTTCGTTACCTGGGCACTTACCTAGGGACAGTGCATTTCGTGCAAATTCACAACCCACTACGTGAGAAATTCATCTCAATACAGTATGAGTTTACGTACCTAGCCGTGCCAGCTGATTACCTATGACTCCCATCGACTAGGTCACTCATTAATAAACTGCACTTTACACGAATAATTATTCAAAACACTTTCCACCTTCATCATATTTCCTCTGCAGGTTCCTTCCCTGGCCTTTCTCTCTTCTCGGTTTCTTTGCCTGTCCGTCTTGCCTTCCTTGCCTGTATGTACCTACCTAAAGTTAATAGGCTCCTAGGATACCAACGTGCCTTCGCGATTTCCCCCAAGTCCCAGTTTCGCGCCCGCTCTCGCGTGAACTGCTTACGTAACAGGTAGGCACATCACTCTGGCTGGTCTGGGGAAGTACGTACCCTCTGAATCCATTAAGCCATTAAACCGCGTCGCGCATGAAAAGTGGGACCCGACGCCCCAAGCTCGCGTCACCTTACATCCCGTTTTTCGATACGTTCAGCCTTCTTTGCTCCATCCCTCTTTTTTTCCCTTCCCAAATTCATCCGCCGTCAATCTGCCCTTTTATCTGCCATCTTCTCGCCGACCACTCTCGGGTCAACTCTAAAGATGGCAGACATCAAGATCGACAGCAAGCTCTTCCAGGAGCGCATTAATCATTTCGTCAATGCCTGGAAGTCCGATAAACGCGCTGGAGATGGAGTCTTCAGTGGCGCATCCTCCATCCTTATCATGATGGGCAAGGTCGAGGAGAACCCTGAGTTCCAGAAGAACAATGCGATGCATGTATGTTTTACCTGCCGCCTTCGCGCCTTAGCGAACACTCCTATCTTCCATATAGGGTCTCCAATTATATACTGACCTTTTTTTTCTAGTTCTGGTTACTAGGCTACGAGTTCCCGACCACACTCATGCTCCTCACCACCGACACTCTTTACATCGTTACGACGGCAAAGAAAGGTACCAACCACCCTATACATATATCTCTTAGCTACGCGACTGAGCGACTGACGAATATACACAGCTAAGCATCTGGAACCCTTGAAGGGCGGAAGATTTCCCATCGAGATCCTTGTCAGAGGCAAGGATGCGGCGGCGAACGAAAAGCAATTCGTCAAGATCACCGACATCATCAACTCCGCGGGTGTGAGTCATACTTATTTCAATCTTGTCTGTACCTTCCCCAGCTAACAAAATTGGATGCTAGAAAAAAATCGGAGTCCTCACCAAAGACAAATCGAGCGGACCCTTCGTCGATGAGTGGAAGAAGGTCTACACCGACAAGTGCAAGAACATTGAAGAGGTCGATATATCTGCCGCTCTGTCGACTGCCGCCTTCTCCATCAAAGACGAGACCGAATTACGAGCTATGCGAGCGGCGTCCAAGGCTTGCGTCGCACTGATGACCCCATTCTTCTTGGACCAAATGTCTGATGTTCTGGACCAGGAGAAAAAGGTAAAGCACAGCGCGCTTGCCGACAAGGTCGATAGGAAGCTCGATGACGAAAAATGGTGGAAGTCAGTAGAGTTGCCTAACAAGCAGAGACTTCCTTCCGATTTCGATCCCTCGTCTCTAGATTGGTACCTTGGGCCTGCTGTTCAGAGTGGCGGTAAATACGATCTGAAGCTTCAGGCCGAGCCTACGGGCGACAATCTCCACCCCGGTGTTATTATCGCCGGGATGGGTCTTCGATACAAGTCGTACTGCTCTTGCATCGCAAGAACGTATTTGGTTGACCCCAACAAGACACAGGAAAGCACCTATAAACTCCTCTACGCTGTCCACAACTTGGTCCTAAAGGAGATAAGGGACGGTGTGGTCGCCAAGGATGTTTATAACAAGGCTTTAAGCCACATCAAGTCGAGGAAGCCCGAATTGGAGAAGCACTTCCTCAAAAACGTTGGAGCAGGTATTGGCATCGAGAGTAAAGATCCGACGTTGGTCATTAGTGCGAAGAACACCCGAACTTTGAAGGACGGTATGACTTTGTGCATAACGACTGGCTTCACCGACATCGAGAACCCCTCGCCAAAGGATAAGCTTAGCAAGACCTACTCTTTGGTTCTGACCGATACCATCCGAGTGACCAACAGCGATCCCGTTGTGTTTACTGGCGACGCTCCCACCGACCTTGATGCAACATCGTTCTTCTTCAAGGACGACGAGGAAATGCAACCAACCCCCAAAAAAGAGAAGAAAGATTCTCGTGTCGGGGCTGTGGCTACTAAGAATATTACCAGCACGCGACTGCGATCTGAACGTACCGCTCAGGTAGACGAAGACCAGGAAAAGAGGCGCCGAGAACATCAGAAGGAGCTTGCGCAAAAGAAGCAGAGGGAAGGCTTGGCTCGATTTGCCGAGTCGACCAGTGGCCAGGATGGCGCCGAAGTAAAGAAGTTCAAGAAGTTCGAATCGTATAAGAGGGACAACCAAATGCCGTTGAAGGTGAAGAATCTCGAGATACTGGTGGACCAGAAGAACCACACCCTTGTACTTCCTGTCATGGGCCGACCAGTTCCTTTCCATATTCACACTATCAAGAACGCGAGCAAAAATGACGAGGGCGAGTGGTCGTACTTGAGGATTAACTTCCTTTCTCCCGGTCAGGGAGTGGGTAGAAAGGATGACCAACCATTCGAGGACGCTTCCGCGCAGTTCGTTAGGAGCCTGACGTTCCGTTCTCGTGATGGTGACCGGTATGAGGAGATTGCAGCGCAAATCTCGAGCATGAAGAAGGAGGCCACCAAGAAGGAACAAGAGAAGAAGGATATGGAAGATGTTGTTGAACAGGATAAGCTGATCGAGATAAGGAGTAAGTTAACCTGCATAGGGCATCGATAAACCTTTACTAACCCGCGATTCAGATCGACGTCCTCCTGTCATGGACAATGTCTTCATCCGCCCTGCAATGGAAGGCAAGCGCGTTCCTGGGAAGGTCGAGATACACCAGAACGGTATCCGATACCAGTCGCCGCTTAACACACAGCAGAGGGTGGATGTGCTCTTCTCTAACATTCGCCATTTGTTCTTCCAGCCGTGTGCTCACGAGCTCATCGTGATTATCCACTTGCATCTCAAGGACCCGATTATCATCGGCAACAAAAAGAAGACGAAGGATGTACAGTTCTACCGAGAGGCAACGGATATTCAGTTTGATGAAACTGGTAACCGGAAGCGAAAGTACCGCCACGGTGATGAGGATGAGTTCGAACAGGAACAAGAGGATCGTCGGCACAGAGCGGAACTCGATCGTCAATTCAAGAGTTTCGCTGACAAGATTGCTGAAGCGGGCAAGAATGAGGGCGTCGAAGTTGACATGCCACTTCGAGAACTTGGGTTTAGTGGTGTCCCGTTCCGAAGTAACGTCACGATCCAGCCTACAACAGACTGTCTCATCCAAATCACAGAACCACCCTTCATGGTCATCACTTTGGAAGACATTGAGATTGCCCACCTGGAACGTGTACAGTTCGGCCTGAAGAACTTTGATCTGGTGTTTGTGTTCAAAGATTTCACTCGGCCACCCGCTCACATCAATACGATCCCCGTCGAGAGTCTAGAGGAGGTTAAGGAGTGGCTCGATAGTAGCGACATCGCTTACACTGAAGGACCTCTGAACTTGAATTGGCCTACGATCATGAAGACCGTGACGAACGACACTCATCAATTTTTCGTTGATGGAGGTTGGTCCTTCTTACAGAACGAGAGCGACGACGAGGACCAGGAAGAAGAGGAGGAGGAGTCGAACTTCGAGATCGACGAATCCGAACTTGATGAGGCTAGTGAGTCCAGCGAGGACGATTCGGACTTCGATAGCAACGCGTCCGAAGAGGCCAGTGAAGAAGGCTCAGACGAAGACGATGAGGATGGTGAAGATTGGGACGAGCTGGAGAAGAAGGCGAAGCGAAAAGATCGCGAGAGCGGCCTTGACGAGGAGGATCGCAGCCGTAATAACAAGAAGCGACGCCACTAAGCGCTGCGCGGGGAGTGAACAGATTCCACTAGGGAATAGGGACCTGAGCTTGGAGTGGCTGTGCCGGAAATTCTTGGAAGGGACCCGTCTGAAGTCGAGGATTGTGTTCCATCCTTGTCCATCCATTGCATTAGACCGCTAGTCGGGCGTGCAACTGTCCGCCACCTCAGGACACGGATACGGTCAATTAAGGGGCGAAAACGCATAGCTTTTCAGTTACTTGGGTGAACGGCTCCGAACAGAGCATTTGTAAGTTGTAGTGTAATGCAAAATGAACGCGACGGATAATTTTTAATTCTTACCCAGTATGTGCAAGTTCCTGACCGAGATGACTGTATCCCCTGAATGTGTTTATGAGTGCCCTCGACTTGTGATGCTCTCTATCTAACGTAGGATATACGTGGTAGGCCTTCACATTAGGCCGTAAGTGTAGCGAGACATGACCTCAGCATTCTAATTGCTTTGATGGCAGAGTGCTTCATAAGTCGCGACACCGCCTCCTATCAGGTGGTTATCAAATTTCACGCATACACCAACTCGAACACTCAAGATAGGTAAAACACCAAACCAAGCAGGCTTCTACTTCAAAATCACGCTTTATAATGCTTGAAATATGGGTTTAAACTACCTACCTAGGTACCTAGGTACTTAGGTAGGTACCGCTTCCACTCCTAATCCCCTCTCCCCACTCCCCCCTTTCTTTCTCATCTCCCCCCCTCAACCCTCCCACACAGCAGGCCCCGGAGCCGTGTACGACGTCGGGATGGGGTAGTACGACCAGCGCAGGCCGGGGTCGGTGGCCTTGTACGCGCCGGGGAACGCGACGAGCGGGCCCGGCGTGCCGCTGCCGCCGCCCGTCACCTCGACCTGCGCGCACGACAGGTACATCTGCGCGCCGCCCACCGACTGCGCTTGGTGCAGCGCGATGGATTCTACGCGCACTAGGTACTTCCCGCTCGGCACGGCTGCGGGGATCGTTACGTTGACGACCTTTTTGTCTGTTGGGATGTGCGTGGTTAGTTATCCGGGTAGAGTGGACATTGGGGGGGAAGGGGGTCAAGGGGGTGATATAAGGAGAAAGGAGGGAGCGGAATAGGGATAGGGGCAGTAAGGGGCACTGACTGTATGCGGGCCAAGTAGCCTCGCTCGAGCCTAGAGGCGGCACCGCGGTGATGCTCCCGATCTTGAACCACACGTTGCCCGCCGGATCCCAGGTGTTGATGTCGGCGCTGTCGGGGACCTTGGCCATGTAGAACTGGACGGGGCCGAAGTGCGTCACGGCTGCGTTGGCGACGAAGCCCAGGACGTCGCCCGCTGCGACGGCGGCTGTGCCTGTCCCCGGGCGCGCTTGGTAGCACCGCATGTCCGGGCTGTTGACGTCAGTTACGCCCCCGTTGCTCTGGTAGTTCTTGGTCATCCGGATTGTTGTCCATTCCGCGGCCTCTTGCACGCCATCTATGACTAGCTTTGAGAAGCGGTCTAATTGATGCGTGTTAGCTTACCAGCTGACTGGGTCTAGGATAAGAGGATAGGGGAAACGCACAGTGGGCTTGGACAGCGCCTGCCAACGCAAGGAGAGTAATCAGCTGCATGTTTGCTGTGGCTTTGATGTCGGATATGACTAGATTTGGTAGGACCCGGTGGGAGAAGCGCTCCTGTGCGAGGAGAGGATGTCGTGGGTGCTGATATAGACTACAGGCCAGCTCGGCATACCACAAGGACAAGATGTCAAATCCCGGGAGCAGGTCATCGCCAAGACGAAATGCTATCGGCTGAGCCAATGGCGATGTTCTTTCCTCTACCCCAGATATGAACCCCATGGGCTAGTCTAATATTAGGGGTTAATCTAACATCGTGGTTAAAATACCCGGCTGTAGATGAAAGGCTTGCTCGGCAAGGGGATCTAACCAATGGAGTGACTATGATATTAACCGGCGATGAAATACTAATACGGCCTTAGTTGGAATTTTAGGACAAGAGGAGCTATAGTGTCTACTACAGCTTTGTAAGCTAGTCTCTTCTCTTAAATTGGATACGGCACCTTGTAGCAGCTCTATTAGGCATCAAAGGCACTCGTTAGTCTGATCAGTATCTCGCGCGTATCGGTGGCGCAACACTCTGCTCGGCCTAGTTCGGTGTAGGAAAGATGTCTTATAAAATTAACTTAACACTAGCGTATGTAGATTATTTACATAGCATTGGGCGACTTGATAAAATATAATGCCATCGTGATGACATAGGGTATCTTCATAATGGTGTTATTAATATCGTGGAGACGTCTAACTCTATCAAATCCAGATACCACCGACCTTACGCCTCAAATTCCACCCGCTCCTCCCTCGACAAATAGTAGTAGTACTGTAAAACAAATTTCCAAGGACCATAGTTCTGACTAGGCCATTGATAGCCCACTCAAATCTTGGACCTAATCTTGCTCAAGAATTCAGACTCGTTGTCTACAAAAGGTTTGGCCCCGAGTTTGTGCCAAGCGCCAGCAGACATGAGCGCCACATCTTTCTCCTTACTCGGGATTATGAACTCTGTCTTTCCATCACCAACGTTGGCAACTGATTTATCCTATGTTGGAACAGTTTTGGTTAGTACCTATACATTATGTGAAATGAAGGGGATAGTAACCAAGCGGCACTCACAAGCCCCAAAGTCAACTTAATCCCCCCGTCCATCCAGTGAGGAACGTATTTCTCCTTCGGTTCGTTGCCTTCTGTGGCAGAAATCACGTTATAAGCAACAATGGTAGCTTGACGCATCGCAGACCTTGAGTTCGGATGTGTGGTATTAGTCTCGGATACATCGCCGCAAGCATACACGTTGGGAAGCGAGTCATCCTGGATCTGCAAGGTGGGCTTCGTGAGAATGTGACCAGACTCGGATACAGCTGCCGGGCTCAGCTGCGCAATGAGTCTGGAGTCAGGCCTCTGCCCTGTGCAATTAACCTTTGGAGTCCGTTAGCCTGAGACCAAAATGAGTGGAATTGAGATAACGAACCAGGTAATCGCACACGATTTCCTTGCCACTCTTCAACACAGCAATACCCTTCTCCTTGTCTTCGCTCACCGCCCTATCACCCGTAATGATTTCAATTCCCAACTCCTTAATGCCATCCATTGCAGCAGACTGCAACTTCGGCCCAAACCGGTGCATGACCGCGTCCCGTGAGTGCACCAAGACGACTCTCTTCTCGGGGTACTTTGACTTCGCATCCGTTGCCAACTCAACACCGGCGGCGCCTCCACCCACAACGACCAGGTCCTTGGATTCGCGGATCCGCTTCTGCATTTCCCTCAAGAGTTCCATTCCCTGGGCCTTCTCGGTAGCCGGCACGCGACTGGGTAGGGTATCTGTTGCGCCTGCACCGGTCGCCACAATCAGGAACTCGTATGGGATCTCATCGCCATTGGACTCCAAGCAAACGCTATCCCTCGAAATGGTCGCAACGCGGTCCTTGACCCACGCCACTTTACCGCCGTCGGCCTCGAACGAGCCGGCTGGCAGGKATCCGCCATACGGAATGAAGGCCTTGTGCTCGTGGCCTTCCACAACACAGAACCGAGGCAACACCCATGTGAAATGGAAGTGGTCCCGGGGCTCGATGACAACAACGCGGTACTCTGAGCTCGGTAATAGGTACTGCGCAATGGTACGCGCGGCGGTGTAACCCGCGATAGAAGCACCCACAATAACTATATTCTTGGGCTTCTTGGGCTCTGATGAAGAAGAGGGAGACATGGAATACCTCAGGAGCTTGAGGCGGAAGGATAGCGATCGTCGAAGGGCTGCGAGGACGAAGGACAAGGCGAAACCAACGCCATTAATGATTAGGAGGGGTTTCTCCAACATCTCCAAGTGAGTATGGGGATTGTTGCGTCTAGGTCTCTGTATAGTCGGAGTTGGGGAATCTATGAGCTCTTAGCTAATACGAGTCGGACCATGTATAAAGCTACCGAATTCTAGGAGATCTGTGATTATCGATAACTCTCATTAATGCGAAGAAATTATAAATGAAAGGGAGAGGAAACCACGGAAATAATAGGATAGCAAGGAATAAATACCACGTGAAGAGGCGAAAATGTGACTGCCTAGGGGGACTCGGGATTCAGGGGAGCCCCCAACAACTTATGTACATTCTCGGATCAGATAAGATTAGATCTTCACGTTACACGCTTTCAGCTCGGGCTCAAAGCGGGCACGCTAATTGGTCCCACCGTTGCGGCTTCGTTCCCAATGCAGTATAATGGATTCTAGGGCCGAGTCCGAGATCGGCTCGGAGCTCGGAATCGGTGGACGACGGAGCGGATTTGGTGGTGTACACGTAACTGTCATTCAAAGGAAGCCTTGCTAATCTCGCTTCTTACCGAAATAAATAATACAGTGTCCACTGCCAGCAACCTTAGCCTACAGCGTATACCTGTACCTAAACAGTGACTTATATGAGCATAGCCCTACGGCGAAGTGCATACGTTGCAAGTATGCTCATATTCCGAGTTATTTGGAGCAATCAATCAACGAGCGGTCCGTGTCAAGTTTTGTCTACATATATGGAGAGTATCGTCCTAAGATACCTTGCTCACACACTGTATGTCGATCTCTCTAGCTAACATGTTGACTTCCTCTGCCCCCTTAGATTAGTTACTCATCTTTTCTTTTCTCCATTATCGCCTGGTAAATACCGTCCTCCAGCTCAGCCAGTATATTATTTCAAGCAACGAAAATGGCACAGATTTGACAGCTTCTAGTAATCTCACCTCGCTCGCCATCTGAATAGTTTCTGGTACGCCAAATATGAGCGATTAATGCTCACAGAAATTGTACGCATACTGTTTCGTTGTTAGCCTTACTAATACTCTCACTCCACGTTAACTTCAGACTTACTTCGCCAATCTTCTCCTCCCATTCCTCATTCGCCCAGCTGCGTTCCTGCATAAGATTTTCTCGCACCTCTAGAGCGCGTTCCCAGCTTATCGGGAAATCTTCAACGAATTCTACAATAAGATCGAAGATTTCCATGGGGATGACTGAAAACGGCGGGATCTTACGCACTTCGCGTGCCCACCAGTCTTTGCGCTGCGGCGGGACGACCCCCGTTGACAGCACCCGGATATTGGGGTCGACAAGGAACATGGCAAGGATCTTTCTGTGACCAGGCTTGATCGGATCTTCCAGATGAAACGGCTGTACCTGGTGTTGGAACACGTTAGGGAAGGCTATTAGGCGCCCGGGGCGGGKGAGGACGCTTCCGATCTCCTGGAATGGCAAGTCTTCATCCGTAATGCCGTGCCACCGTGCCAGGGACTCCCATTCATGCTGCGGCGGCTGCATTCGCATTTCTTCAGCATCAACAGCCTGCTTGAAAGCAAGCCGGCTCTCACTGATGTTTTCTACGTCGTAATAGTACAGCGCCGTGGCGACGATGTGATCGTTTAGGGCGCCCTCGATGTGCCAAGTCCCGCCATCGTATTCGGGGTCCTCTGGGATTAGGTGGATATTCGCGAGCTTGAAAATTACCTGTAGACCGGAGGGAAATTCCGTCCTGAGGTCCGGTTTGTGGTCTGGATCCCTCACGCGGGGAAAATACTCATCAGGCTCAGGCCACGTAAGGATCTTGTGTTCCTCGAACCACTCAACATAGTCTTCCCCATACTTATAATCCTCGTTTATCTCGTCCTCTCCGTCTTCATCGTCCTCATCCTTAATAATGTACTCCTCAGGTATCACATATTCCTCGGTAGTGGAGAAATCTTCGTTGCCCGCGCATGGACAGGTGATGCGCATAGTTCGTTTCTCCGAGGGCCGGAATAGACACTCCTCCCATAAAGGTACTGCCGCAGCGACGAATTTCTCCAAGACCCCGTATAGGTCGCCGTGATCCGCTGGATGCAAGTTGTTGACGTAGCTTGCGATTCTAGGACCAGTCTCTGTCCACACAATATCGCTAGGTAGCCATTGATGAGATCCCCACACGGCGGGACTCTGACTCACATCTTGTTTGAATTGGGCGGTGGCCTCTCCTTTACCAATAAAAGAAGCACAATCGTCAAGAGGAACCTTTCCATATGGTAGGACTCGCGTAGTACCATGGATCAAGGGGAACAGAGAAGGATGGACAAGGTCGAGGACTTGCTCCCCAGATAAAGGATGCCAGTCCTTATGGCTATCAGGCACATCCTCTAGAGCATTGACGGCAGCCTTCAAAGCATCCACTAAAGAAGGTGGAACGATAGTGTCTGACTTGGCAACGGCCAGCTCGGCATCGAGTACGTTGACGATTCCAGTTGTTTTCACCCTCTCCGCCTTGTCACGGAGTTCCTTGATACACTGATTAAAGTTTAGCTCACTCTTGTCACCCCTTTACACGTTAGGTATCCTAGCGGGTAGAAGACTCACATAATCGAACATTGCATCTGAGAAGAAGACATCCCCATCCAGGCCTTCTGATGGGGCTGACTTTGCTTCCTCTCTCCAATTAGCAACGATGGTTTCATTGAAGACTTTCTCTTCCCAGTTCGGCTTGTCGGTAATCTGGTCCACGAAGTTCATCACTACACGTCATGGTATTAATTATTTTTCTAATTCATAATATAGGAATGGCAAAGAGTAAGAGAAAAGGAAGAGCGCCAAGATAGGCGGACATTTTCCGATACCGGAATACACTTTGAATGAAAAATAGGAGCATTGGAATTTGGGATTCGACTACTCACTGCGGATCTCGCGCAACTTGAGTCCCTCGCTCTTAAAACATCGGAAGTCCCAGAGTGCGTGGAAGAAGCAGTATGCCAACGTGTCTGCGGGTTCGTGGTCGATGGGTAGGCCAAAMCCCGGCAATTTGAGCCTCTCGCCGCTGGCATCTTGAGATGGACTCTGAGCAGTCATACTCGGTTGGTTTGTGCGACTCGGATGAGTCGACTATACAAAGTAGGATTGGCAATGGTCAGCGCAGTCGAACGAATTGGATTTCATTTGACTTGACACTGTTTTTATAAGGTTTGTAGATTCCAAGTTCGTCCCACACAATTAGGCACCTACTCATTGCCTATCGGCGCCTGCTATGTGTGGGTACTGACTTCCCAACAACATTTTGAACCTTGGCGCTATACAGTGTAAGGCACAGTGGAGATGACTATTATGTAGAACAGAAACTGCTATGGGAGAAACGAAGAAATAGAGAAAGAACTACCGACCGGGATATTTCCTGGTATACCTACTAGGTATCATGGCGATTTTCATAATTTATTCACTGAGATGTATGTACGTAGTTAAGGTATTCATGTTTATACATGTACATGTATTCATGTACGTGCCTGAGATGCAGCATGAAATTGCCATGTTATAAGCAACTAACCGCAAGCGAGTTTCAAGCCCTTAATATTTCGAGTAGTAAATCATTTCTCATTTCTTCATCAGGCCGGCCGAATAAGGATACATATAATATATCTTTGCCAAATTATTGTCTAAGCGCCCGGTGAATCACCACCAACTTGACCTCTCCGCATTTGTGAAGAGGAAACTTACTAGATTTCACCATCTACCTAACCTACCTACCTGTTCAAGAATTTCTCTAAGAGTCAACTCCAAGTCATAATGGCCTAAAAAAACATAGCAGTGCCGGGCCAAGTGCCATAGCTCCTTGTATACGAAAGACACTCCCGATGGTCTTCAATTCTGTACCGCGTGCAAGAAGATCCGTTACTGCTCCCAGGACTGCCAGAAGCAGGATCGGAAGAGCCATAAGTATTTCTGTAGGTATGTGACGAGCAATGGGGAGAGCTCTGCCTTTCTTGGTTGTGTGTCATACTACGAGAAGATTGCAAGCCCTGGCTAATGAAGTCGGCCTCACTCCCGTCTTCAGAATCACCTGCGCCGAGGACTCGCATCTTATTTCTGGCTACAAATACGTTTAAACCCATATAGTAATATATGCTTAATATTCCTACTCTTCAAAGTATAAACTGAAGCGAAGTACCGGCCCCGAATGGGCACGTTTCAGAGAATATATATGTTGCACCCCTTTTAAACGGACCGGGGCTCATTGGCTATTGGACCCAGCTAGCCTATCATAACCGTCGTGGCTCCCCCGCAGCGACCGACGAGACTACAATGCACCTAGAAATAAGAGAATGAAAACATAAGCAGAACAGAAACTATAAAAATCCCATGAGCATTGAATTATGGGCTCCCGAATCAAATCCAATGTTTGTGAGAGATGTCAGGTCCTCCAATTCGATGATTCTGTGCTTGCGGAAGGCTTTTGCGAAGAATCGGGGAGATATTACCTCCAACTCAAAGACCCTGACAACATCCACCCACTCCTCGCGTACAGTCTAAGAGACGTACTTCCAGAGCTACCTATGCTCTCAGATGCTGCCCAGAAAGGTTGCGACTTCTGTAGAATACTCAAAATCTCCATCCTCAAGGATCTTTCACATTGCGCTAAGCAAGAGATTCGGGTTCAGCTCCAGCTCGTATTCGACCCCGAGGGCAGATTCCGGTCGATTTTGGCGCGCATTGCTTTCAAGTCGGAAAGGGGAGAACCATCTGGTACCGGTAGGTCACGATTCTCAATTGCCCTTATGGTATTGAGGGTATTATAACACCCTGTATTGATTAACACCTCAATTAGAAGATGCTCTACTCATGTTTGGCGTGGATGGCGAGCCACGAGGTGAGTACCTACCACGCAAGCCAGCCCGGAAGTACCCCCCAAAATTAATACTCTGTATTTGCAGACCCCTGTACTCAGTGGTTCAGACTCCAATCCTCACCACAAGACGACATATTCTGCAGCAAGAATGCAGAGAAAGTGAATTATATTCTCCGTAACGTTGAATCGCGGGAGAGTCCAGGCACATCTTTCTATCCTACACGTCTCATCCATGTTAGCGCAAGGGGAAGCAATGTCTGCTATCTTGTGATAACGGACCTAGACCTCTTCGGAGATCAGCGCCCCAAATACGCTGCTCTGAGCTACTGTTGGGGTCCGCCTGAAGACGCGAAAACGCAGTTCAAAACCGAACATGCGACTCTTCAAGATCGAATCTCTGGTTTCCGGCTTGAGACAACGTCTCAGATCATGCAGGATGCCGTCGAGGCATGCCGTGCGTTAGACATACCCTACCTATGGATCGACGCCGTCTGCATCATCCAAGACGACAAGGCAGATTGGGAAAGGGAATCCGCTGAAATGACGAACGTCTATCAGAGCGCATATCTCACCATCTGTACGCCGACTTCGACCTCCTGTCGCGAAGGATTCTTGGGATCACGAATCTCTGCAACGATACCTTTCCACTCCAAAACCAACCCGGACGTTATTGGTTCCTATAAAATCAGGCCATGCGGTGTGATCAGCGACGAGAAGATTGCCGAGGGCGACTACGAAAGAATCGATAACAGTGACACAAGCCCTCTGAACAATTGGTGGAAACGTGGATGGACATTCCAAGAACTGGCTCTGTCAAGACGTGTCCTTCTATTTGGAATAAAGCTACATCTCGTATTCGAGGACAAATTCTGGTCTGAAGGTGATGAGATGCTGACGGAGGCCGATGAAGGGCTGCCTATGGAGGGCATGGGGGGTACCTTCGCTGTTATCTCAGTCGCCGGCGCGTTAGAGTCAAGGGAAGATGAGAGCATGTGGATGTCTATGGTCGAGCAGTATACTGCGCGCCAGCTCACCTTTGAGTCCGATAAGCTCCCCGCAATGGGTGGTCTTGCGAAGATTGCCGTGCTAGGCCGTGGAGACAGATACCTTGCAGGGATTCGCGCGGACTTTCTCCATCACGATCTATTCTGGACTCCTGCCGTCCAGTCGGAGGCACAAGGCAAAAGCGAGTCGAAAATGACATATGACTCATTGCTGAGCGCCCTGGATGCACCGGAAACATATATCGCGCCGTCCTGGAGCTGGGCTCGGTGGAAGGGCAAGATTCGCTTCGACGAATCTCCGGCGCCCTATGGCGATCATGTACCTGTGATGGAAGGTGGGGCACAGATCGAGAAGGCTTATGAGGAAGCTGAAGCCTGGACCTCGACATCTAAGCTCAACCCGTTTGGCCAGGTCACTGAGGGAAGCCTGAGGTTTGTCGGGAAGGTGGTTCCCGTGCTGCCTCAGTTGACACGTCAGGAGGGCTTCGAAAACCACTGGGAGATGTATGATGAGAGCGGTCAGTATATTGCGAATCTGACGTTTGACTGGGACGATCTAGGGGATCAGGTACCGTTCCAGCAGATGTCCTTAGCACTAATAGGGTCGTATTGGGGCTGGGGKGCATATAAGATTGCAAAGCTTACGGACAATACGGATTCTGATGAAGAGGATGTTGAGGTTGATACTGACATAAACGAGGATTCCGATATAGATATGATTTCAAGCGAGGAAGACGACCAGATGGATGACTTAAGTAGTGAAAGCGAAGAGATCGACTTCGAAGAGGCCCAACGCAGAGATGCAAACGCTGATAAATTCGCGTATGGGCTCATTATTCACCCAGCCAAGACGAAAGGGAAATACTTTAGAGTTGGTATATTCAGCTCCTGGCCAAAGGGAGGCGGAGGGTTAAGGAGGTATTTCGGAAACCGAGAAGTCCACAGAGTAGAAATCATATAAAAGATAAATTCCTTTTGACCAAATCGTTAATCCATATTCACAACGATCACACCGGACCGCTTAGTACTATGTCAACTTTTTATAGCCGTTTTATGTTTACCCAGTAGCCTAGGCGTCAACCTTGTCGTAGGTGTCGCACAGCGATGGTGGCAACGCCAGACGCCCTTACTCAATAGGAACGTAATACCGCATCGTATTCTTAGGGTCCCACTTGGACTTAAGCTTCCTCAACTTCTCCAGCCTCCATTCCTCCCAACCATAAACTTCCTGAAGAGACTCGTCGCCGTTAGCGTAATTAACGTAGGCCCGAAGGTGTGCCGGATCGTCACTCCCATCAATCAAGTATTGCCGCATTGTCTTCCCGAATGTCTGTGCGACATGGTCTATGGCCGCATTAGGCTTGTACTGGATATACGATGTCACCAGGAGCTTGTCGCTTCGGTGCGGGAAAGCTGTCGTGTCTGGATCGACGGCTTGCACGGCGTGCGTTGAGTAGCCCTCGAGCAAGAAGAAGGAGCCGGCAAATTCGGGGACTTTGCGGAAAGTCTCGTCGATCTCATTGTACACCTTCCGAACGGCGCCTACATTGTACGAATTCAACCCAATCGGGTAACGATGAGAGGTAAATCCATAAGTACAGCCAGGGCCGTCTGCGTCCTGAAAGGTAACGACAGCAAGCTCATGTAGCGTTGCCTCGCCAGACTGGATCACGATGGACTCAATGCCATGAAATGGTTTGGCGTATTCGCGCGCCGTCTCTGTAGGGCCGTCATAGATGATGGCGAACCATAGGATAGGCTAAGAAACTATTAGCTTAGTGAACAGCGTAGCATGTGTGATAGATGCGGATATGGTTGGACTCACATGTTCAGGATCGATATCGGCCACTTTAACGATGTACCCCCAGTGTATAGCTTCTGGTGGTTGATCTTTGAGCATGTCATTCGCCAGATTGTACAAGGCCTCGAGTTTATCTCCCGAGTAAATGAAAATTTCGTACGACCACTTCGGGGTTTTAATGTCGTAGACGCGGTATTCCCATTCTGTCACAATGCCAAAGTTATGCCCCGCGCCTCTAATAGCCCAGAAGAGATCCGGCTCGGATTTCTCGGATACGGTGACAAGTTCACCATTCGGGAGCACGAGCCGAGCCGAGATAACCTGGTCAGCCATAAGACCGTATTGGCCTTGAAGCCAGCCATGGCCTCCTCCTAGAATAGGCGCAGATATTCCTACGGACTCACAGATCCCGGTCACTGCGGCTTCATTAGGGCTTTCGAACCATGAGCATAGGACGAGGCCTACCTGTCCGCTTTCCTAAGCCTTCTAGCGTGCTTACGACTTCATTCACATTTGCGCCCCCACCGATGGTGGCAGTTGTGCCATCCTCGGATAGTTTGGTCTGGTTTAGAGCTCGAAGATCGATCTGGATAGCATGCTTTGCAGTACTTAGAGATTGCGTTGCTCCGTGGCCTCCGGCTCTGGCAACAAATGGGATGTTGTGCTTCTCTGCATACCGGACCTGTAATCCCTTAGTGGTGAAAAGAAGGGCTGACGCTTAATAGTTCTAGATGGTCTTCACCCACAGTTTGCTGAACATCAGCTTCTGCGGCCACCTGCACCACTGCAGAGATGTTGGGTGCTTGGTATTCTCTCCACCTGCTTGTGAGATTCGCAAAAGTGGCATCACTAGGGAGGACAATTGATGCTTGAGATGAGAGTAGGGGCCCGAGGTCTGTGATAATGTTGATGTTGTCGGCCATAGCTACTACAAGTGGTGCATCTCTAGCAAGAACTCAGAAGATGCATTAACACGCCTCAGACAAGATTTATATGGCTTAAGACCAACATCTGACTAATACAAGAATTTGGAATAAATTTTGAAAACACTGTAGAATTGGACATGCGGTGACATGCTATTGCAGCTAGCTGTCCAAGTGCAAGCTCAAGGTTGGCTAGTTTTACGACGGCAATGATGGAGCCAACAGCGTGCATTTAGACGATGAGGCTTGCGGGGCATTATGTACCAACCTACGACGTACTTATGACGATCGCTTCAATATGGATTTCTACGCTTCCCCTCCCCCGCATCTTCGCAGGTCATCCTTAGTTAGCTTGACAGCGCCGTTTAACGCAGAGCTCATGTACTAGAGATATTTAAATCAGCGTCCCGTGAGGAACGGATCTTGCCAGAATCAAGCTCCTGAAGTTCACTAGATTTCGAATAGTACGCACCCTGCACAACGTATGGGTGAAAGGCAAATGCACTTGGTATCAAAACATTCTCTAACCCCTCTCCTACTCACCTAACGACCACGCTCTAGAGGAAGGGGACGGGAACATAAACTCTCCCCGGATCTGTACCAGTAGAATTGTAACTGGCTTCCGCCTGAGAGAGCTTTTGAGCCACATCAATGATGTGCTAGGTGTTTAACAATTAGGACGGGCGCAGCAAGACTGGCGGACTCGGAAGGTCTACCATGCGCAGGCTACGAACGCACAGCACACGCCTCTTTTGGGGTTGCTAAATTTCATGCGACGGGAAAATGCACCGAATAGGCTACCCTATAAGAAGACAGCTTTGCCAGAAGAGCACTTGACACCGCGCGGGGAGGCGCCCGGGGATAACACGCAGCCTAATTTCTCAGCGCGATCAGCTAATGGCCCGGGTGACTGTGACTTGGGAGCGAGCGTTACTATATACGTTGGGTAGGTACCTACTCAAGGAGCTCCACGGAAGGACTCCAAGCCCAGGGGCAAGTTACACTGAACCCGAAAGCGACCGGGAGTAACCACAGCGAAGGTGTATATATCTGGCGCACCCAACCCATTTAGAGCGTACCGAAGACTTGAATTGAAATTCCTAAAAGGCAAGGTATCGTGACCTCGAGTTCTATGCTACGGATTATACCACTTCAGTTTGGAAAGACTGGCCTTGCTTGCAGAAGAACAAAAAAAGAGGCCCTACCAAAGCCAACTGTCCGCCGACGAAATGCGCCACAAAAATAACGTTCGAGTCAATCGATAATGAAACTCGCCTTTGATGTCTTGCGACGGCAATCGGTCACCCCGATGTCGTTAGTTCATTGGGGCCACAACAGAACGGCATCCATGGAAATCGGCGTATCTTATTTTTCTTGACTTCCAGTCGAATCTGGCCAGTCGCAAATGGCGTCCATTGAGCGAGGGCGACAAGCGCAGCCTCCCTTGTCATCAAGAGGTCATTGTTGCTTTGCACGGCTTTCACTCAATTGTTGCTGGACCAAGACCTTGCGGCCGTTAGCCAAATTCCGCGAATCTATTTTTGTTAATCAAGACAACGAGAACAATGAGCACTCACCACAAAGATCCCTGGGAATGCCAGGCGAATAGCTCGATGTAGACCTCGGCGCAATCTGCGAGTGTAGACAACGGTAACACCAGGAACGACGAGATAAGCGAGAATAAACTATTCAACATATACCACGGGACAACCACAGGGGATCAATTGGTACGCACGTAAACTACCTAAGAAGTAGCGAAGAGTTCATTAAGAAAATCCATTAAGTAACTAATAGCGCGTATAGTACAGCAGGACTAATAAGCCCATGTAAAACCGTGGTATCGAAGGCGTGTACGATCAGAATAGAACGTGAGTCATTAGGTATAGGTAGTTTGTGAAGGGTATATAGTAAGCCGACCAATTTGCTCCTCGAGTTAAACAACCCGCCTGCTCTCCGATAACCCCCCTTTCCCTTTAAGCCCCTTTCTCAGCCCCCGGGTAATCGGAATTCATCTCGTGTCTTCGTTTCATTCATTCGTTCAAGTCTTCGACGTGATACACTCGTGCATTATAATAGGTGAGTTTCGGGCCGTAGCAATAGTGATAGTAATGGTAATAGTGCAACCCTCATCTCGGCGCCTCAATTTACCATTTACCACCACCGCCGTCGTCGCGCCGGGGCGCCGTATCCATCAGGCACATCCTTGTGGACACGGGCCTCGCGGCGGCGGTGGAGTCTCGCGCTGCAGCACGTGAAGAAGACAACGAACGTAGCCAAGAAGCTGCAGATAGCGGAAACAAGAATAGTCCAAGAAGCAGCGCCCCACTCGGCGCGACTGGCGGTGTTCGCGTTGTTGACCTCGCCCTTGACGATGCCGAAGGCGACGAAGTCGCAGATGAGGGCCACGAGCGTGACGACGAAGGTGAGTAGGGAGACCAGCGAGGCGAGCAGGCTGCCTACAACGCCGGCGCCGAGGGCGAGCAGGAAGGCGATGAAGGCGAGGCCCGTCGCGATGGGGTGCAGGATCATGACGCGCGTCAGCGCCTTCGACGTGTCCGTCGCGGCGTCCGAGAAGTCGACATTGCGCACGTTCTGCTCGACTACGGAGGCGGGGTTGTAGCCCACATGGGAGTCGCTGCAGAAGTCTTGGCCGGAACTGACGTTTCTATTAGTACACAATGTTGTCATGCGCGCGGACTGTGGAGGAACAGGTAAAGTGGATAACTTACGGTGTAGTGTCCCGAACACAGTAGCCGAAAGTTCCAAAAGTAATGCTAGGATAGCGGTTGGAGGATACTCCGCCGAGGTCGACCCGCAGCATGGAGATGCTGTTGACTACGGGGGCCGAGATATCGGTGATGATCAGCAACACTGTGGCTGCCAGTAGCAGGAACGTGCCGATGTGGTGAAAGAAGCCGGTCTGCCTCATTTTGACGATGGCTGTCTCTGTACACTGCTTTCAAGAGTATACTTTAGGTAAAGCGGGATATTAGTTAAACTTGAGAGCTGGCGGTGATACAGCTTGGCTACAAAAGAAATATGAGAATTTCCCCAAACAAATACGAAATCAAATCACCATCAACTTGGGAACCGGGAATATCGTCAATTATATGTAAGCATGAAGTCTGGGGTGGACAATCAGGTTAATGGCTCTATTAATGAATTTCCTTGGCACAGATCATGTCTAAGCCTTCCTAATAGGTCATTAATGATGAATAAGTCCGGGGTGATATGTGACGATCCGATGCTTGTTACACCTATGAGAACCGGCTTCGATACGAAGGTACTCGATCTTGCAACGTCATACGGTAACCTGATGATCGGTTCATAATCAGTGAAGAGCCAGTAACGGATAATCGGCAGATGCCTGAAACAAAGAGCGTGGCCCTGTTCGGGTTGCTCCACCACACCAGCCATACATCTACATATACGCAGCTATACGCCCAAAGCTAGGAAATCATAGCCGTCCAGCTGTGACGTCGTGGCTTTGTAGGTCGCGAGGCCTAGTTTCTTTGGTAGCTTTGTTCGATCCCTGTGGGGATGGCCGGGGTTCTGGGCCTGTCTGAGCTGTGCCCTGTTTTAGCTTGTGAATGACGGCAGCATGCAGCTAGCAATGCAACCAACGGCACCATCCGAGTCAAAGCCAACGACACGTCATCAATTGCCGTTGCTGTCAAGGGACAAACATCGAACTCGACGATTCTAGCAGAATCAGCCACCTTCCGACGGCTATGTCCAAATAAATATTCATTGTTGATATTATAGATGTTGCGCAGCAGAACGGGAAGTACGGTAGCATCGGAACCCGGCAATGGATATTAGCGTTCCTTTGGATGCGAAAAGCTTCTAGGCATGGGTAAGGTTGCAGATAACTGAAAACGTGCCAAGCTTTGGTCTGCTTTTCGGAATCGCATGCAACCTGCCATGTGGGCATCGGCTTCTTCAATTTGAAGAATCCCATTTTGGGCTCTAAGGCAGCGCTGGCTCATCTTGTGCCATCTCCAGTGTCGGAAGATCGAGAGTGAATGGGTGTGGTCGTCTTGGCTCCCAAAGACACGCTCGCGCCGGATCTCTAAGTAGACCCATCCCCAATATAGTAGTTGAAACTCGCATCTGAGAAGCGATGGAATGGGCATAATGATACGAGGCGTTCTCGTAACTTTGAGCTTGGATGGAGCATGTACTCATGATCAGTCTTTCAACTTCTCATCTAGTTCCGTCTCATTTAAGCTTGCTGAAGAGTCCCCCGGGTCTAATGATACACTCTTCGATACATCATTAATAAGGGACTCAATATCTACTAGGGATTCATCGTCAAGTGACGAGTCACCCAGTTCCTGAGGCGAAGCTTCGGGATCAGATAGAGAATCAAGAGTAGGTGATTCATCATAAATTTTCCCATCCACAAACGCAGATAGGCTTTTCATGACGGCGGGKGTTTCCTTCGCATTACGTCGCGCCCTGATTCGCTCCATGAGGAAAACCTCCCTTGAAGAAAGGCGCTTCTTCCCAAGCAGGACAGATGCCGCTCCCTCGGCCCCTTCATCTGCAAAGCTTGTAGAGTCACGCGACAGCTGATTGGCCGTGTGCCAATCTCGCAACGCCGGAGCCATCGCGCCCGAGGGCACGGACCTGCGCAGGGCAGCCGACACGAACGTCTCCATATTGTGACCATTCGAGGGCCATGGCCCACATAGAGGGTTCTTATTAATGGCCTCCTTGTGGTTGTATGTCTTATTCGCAGCAAACATGTGCAAGGTGAAAGTCTTATAGGATATGCCTAGATCGGAGAGGGCTGGCGTCGCTCTAGCTGTTTTCGAGGGCGCCAGTGGATTGATGGGCGTGGTAATGGACCCTCGCATATCGTATTCAGCGCCCCATGAGGCGCCATTGGGTGCGCTGGCAGCATACGGATCTTGTTCGCAGATGACACGTGTGATGGGGGAATCGTTAACGAGGGCGGTCGCGGTGCCTGGCTTGGTTGTGACCACAACAAATGAGGAGTTATCCTGTTTTAGATGATTCGGTTAGAATGTCCCGGCCGTGATTCGAAAAGTGCAGCGCCTACTTCGAGCTTCTTGAACGTCTCGACGGTTTCGTGCGTAAACTTTTGGATGCATCGCAGAATCGCCCGACGCTCAAAGAAGGTTATTGGGGCTGGGATACATTTGACATAGACGGTCCGAGAGCTTAGAGACGTCTGCAGAAGCTCCGCAAACGCCGAAGCCGTACGTGGCATCTTAGCCCTGCTAGCAACTGAAGCTTACAAGTCGATCGAGAGCGTGTTGAGGATCCGAAATTCAATGTTCTAAGGAGAGAACCACCACTCTGCCACTCCACTCCACTTCTGCCACCCCGTATCGATAAGCCTTGTAGGTCCACTTATTACCTCAGACCAAGTACCTTGTACCTTATACTGAGATTAAGGCGTTTATACACGTATATGGATCTGTCTCATATTTTTCATAGATCCAGACAAGGCTTAAATGCGAGATTCAGGTATCGAAGCCGGTAAAACTTAATTTTCATCTTCTTGCTATGCCGCCTTGTTCTTCATGGACATCACAAGGCTCAGTACAACACACTCAACCTTGGATGATACCATTTATTTGGCGGTGATATGAGGGAGAGTTACAGGATAATGTTTTTTTAGGATTATATCCCTGAATTTGAACACTTCCTGAACTAAGAGCCTAAGCAAAATGTTGAGAAGACGTAGGTGTTACATCTCATAACAGTGTCCGCCCTGTCAAACGTTCTCACCAGACAACCCAGTCTATTAATTCGTTAGTTCTGATAAACCGAATTGCCATATGAAGGGGCACCTTTCATTATATCTATCATCGCCCTCTTATGACTTGCCCATTGCGTAAAGCCCTCAAGGGAAATTAATGGATTGAGAAGTACCAGCTGGCTCACACCAGTATATTAAACCGCAAATTTTATGTTTTCAAAGACGCCAATGATTTATTGAGCGGCTAATACGACATTGGCAGTCTAATATCGAAGCAGAAATTCTTATGACTGCGAGGGAAGCTTATGAGTATCATTACAAAGGCTGGCTGGAACTGGGAAAGGCTCAGCTTAGCTTCACGATGAGATGACATGCGGTAATCAATGTAAGCTGAAAGCAAAATCAGCTCTTAGTAGTCTTTGATGCCGTAATAGACCAACCTATTAGTTATATCTAGTTTCATACATGTTTAAGCTTGAGGTAGGTAGTAGTTCACATGGTTACTAATTCATACGGCCTCGGGATTTCTCTCCTACCCACACAAAGGACTTTGACTGCGCTTAGTATTATTTACACCTGCCATCTCTACTTTTCTACTAACCTTTACCTCTTGTCTGGATTATAAGAAAGTTCCCTTAACAATGCTTACGCGGAAGTAATTACTATAAAAGGGACTAGGTTAATTATTTTCGGCTTACCTACTGTCCCAAGGCCCAAAGGGAGAAGATGGAATCACCAGAACGCAGGCGAGGAGGTTGGTAAGTTCACTTGCGAAGAAAAGTGACCTGAGTAATTCGCAATATATTTCCTGACGGTAGCGATGAGAAACTCACTCTGTGGGTTTCTACGAAGGCGGTGTCTTACGTGCTTAATCAAGGAAGGAGTCCCTTACAGCGCAAACTCCTGCAATGAGCGCTGCTTTTACTGGCGTGTAAAGGTTAGATGAAACTAAATGAATGGTACAGCCTAGTATTGAAGCTGATATTGAAAGTTGATTAAACCTGACCGCTTACTCATCCCCATCTTACCAAATTTTACAGTCGCGAACCTAATCAACCCTACGGTGGCTGATCCTGGTTCGGGTAAAAAGGGTCGATATTCAATACTAAGTAGCTGTACGGCACAGCGGCCCATCTATCGCCGAGGTTTGAAGTGGTACTTAGCTCTTGCTTACTGTTTAAATGGGCCAATACTGAGAGGTAACATGTAGGCAGCATGACTTTGCCGTTGCACCGAGCGCTAGTGATGGCTGTGTTCTGCGCCCGGTTACACGTTTGACGTTTAAACAAACATAAGGCTCCCTCCCAAATGACTCAGGAATCCCGTACCGAGCCGCTGGCCCGGGAATAATGGAGAGGGGKACACGTAAGATGTCGGGTCAGATGCGGGAATGACGAGGTAGGCTGAAGGCGCAGAAGCAGCTTTTGAAGCCCGAGTTGCGTGCATCGCCCCTTACGAGATAACGCGCGTAACGGGTGGGAGGGCAGCTTAGAGGCTGTGAAACGTACATCATGTGAGGATCACTATCGCGAGTCATTCGGGGAAGAAGAAAAGGAATAACGTAAGGGCCCATGGAGTCAGGTAACTAGGGCGTGTACGGCCGACTTGGTTTGATTGTGTTACTGCGCTCGATGTAACAGAATCAATCCAAACACTGTGTGCATACTGCCACCGTAGCACTGCATTCGAGCTCATACGATAAAGCGGCAGCTCTTGCTGCTACTCGACACGGGAGTTGTGGCCCAATAACCTATCGGTGCAAACAGTTTTCCATCGCCATGGCGCTGGATCCGAGTAGCTGAACGGCTGAGATTTGTTCACCGAGTCGAAACGAAGCGTGGTAGTGGAAGCTTGAAGTGACACAAATTGGTAGACAGCCTACTCGACTTTCGAGAATGGCGCATGGGGGCCGGCATTTGGAAGCCGTCCAGGTTCTCGTCGGCCTTGATCTGAGCCAATCGTCCGTCCTATGTCTGTTTTCGGAGGTACGAGTATGTTCATGTATGCTGTGCGTGTATGTTTCACAGTTCCTCAGTAACCTCGGTGGGTGAGCGTACTGTGTAAGATTACTACATGTAGACTTGTCATCCTCGACCCAGAATGTCGGGACAGGTGTCTATTTTTGTGCTGACCGCTCATCATAAAAATCAATCAGAACTCGAGTTCACATGTTGGGAGGTGGCACGGCATCACCAGATATTCGAGAAGACGGCTTACACCGAATAAGATGTCATGCTTGACTTGAAGTTGGCGCCGTAAGAAAATGTAAGAAAATGTAAGAAATGGGACCCGGGGTGTTGGGTCTTGGGTGTTGGAGGAGAAGAGCTAAGCTAGGTGTCTCCTAGCGCTTCAACTTAAAATAGTGGAGCAATGTCGACTGTCGGCGATCCGGCTAAGCTCGCCGAGAGATTAGGGATATCTAATAATAGTGGACCGTGACAGACACTAGGCCTATTGTATGTATGCTCCACCCCGCCTGCCTGCTGCTTCTCTTCTTTGTGATCTGTCAATTTCTTATAAGCAGGCTGGCTGCATACCTCCTAACCTAGTTCTTCAGTGTCAAGTCTAAGAAAAAAGCATATGACGTATCAAGTGTCTCTCAAATGATGCCAAGTCAAAGGATTCTATGTTCCTTTTCCTCGTTTTGTTTCAGATGACATGGTTCCTCTTCCTTAGAGCTGCAAGTGTTTAAGAACTTTGGAGATCCAAACGTCGTGTCGGTTCCGATTTTGGCAGGTACCTAGTGAGGTTGTGTATGCCCAGGTGTCATACTACTATGCACAGTATGGTAGGCAACACTGAAGTTTGATGTCAAACTATTGATTACCTAAGTGCTTAGTTGGATGCCCGTTCGTTCTCGCTGCAGCAAGTCGATTCAGGCATACTGCATAATATTGAGCCTACCCACCTGCGCACCTAGATAGCATCAATACTCTAACGACGGGACTATTGTAAGGATTTTAAGTTTAAGATAGAGTTGACGGTCTGCGCCTGTCTCGCTGCATTCTGGAAAAGTTGGGATTAGACTGAAAGGTTACATAATACTTGGTTACTTGGGTTGGTAGTCGTGCTAGTTGTGATGTGGAATGCGGGTTAGAGCTGGGATGTCGATCATACTTAATGGGGCTTCAGATTTATACATAGCATCCATGCGATATCATACCTTCGGTCCGGTACCAACCCTTGTGACGACCTCGCCTGACCCAAATTACCCGGGGCGTGGGAACATACAGTGCGATTTCTTTATGTGCAGCATCTCGCATCTGACCCCCACTTGAGAAGGCTAGGTAGTACGTAAAGGTGCGTCAACAGTGAACAACAATTGGAACTTTGACGGCTATACATAGATTCAAGCCCTGGATAAAGAGGAACATTGTGTGAAAGGTTCCAGAACAGTAAAGAAATAAAGGAAATCGCTTTTGTGATTTTGGCTTTTGGGTTGCCTCGACCTCAACATTGAGAGGATGGCTAAGTTATAATTCAAGCGCGCTTTACTCCACTCCTCCATCGAATATGCAGTTAATTTGTCTTTCGGATAACTTCGGACGAGTCAATTTTCAACGCTGTTGGTGACACGAACTTTTTACTCACCATTAACGTGGCACACTGTAACTAGGTTATTGCCGGTAGTCCTTGGCATAAGCGCTCTGTTCTCCATGACTGTGAGGGTTGCTTTGGATTGCCTTGAATTGCTTGCGCAACCGTAATACTAAGCGCTTACCAATGGATTTTATGGCTGCCGTGCTCAGTATGGAAGAATAGCAGCTTCATTATACATAGTGTTCTCTCTCTACCGACTACTTACCTATACTATCATGACTTCGAAACAGTGGCTGGCGCTTAGAGTGCTTCGCTCTAGAAAATACTATATACTTAGGTATACCCTTATGATTAATCTTACCGAAAGGGGAGGTATGAAGTAGAACGAAGGATTCCGATGGTAATGCATCGTACTTGTTTTCCTGCCATGCACAATCCTTCTGGCGCTGATGAAGAGAAAAAAACATCTCACTCCCGCATGCGAGGTCTCTTTTTTTAACAGATATTTAAAGTAAATACTATAAGTGAGACTCAAAGTGTAAACTGCTGCAGCTATCGCCGCTCGGGTGTGTGGCTCGGATTTGTCGAATCCATGCAAAAGCGCAAGTTCCTCCCTTTTTCGAAGCCCCACCTGAGTCCCAGCAGGGCGGGTGGAGCGCCACAACTGTCACTTTGCTGTGTCTTCATTGGCCGGGAATTTGAGTCAAAAGTTCCAAAGCCTGAAGGATTCGAGTACCTACATGTTACCTACATGTCTCCCCCGCTGCATCGTGTGTATACTACGCTGTCGTCATTGGCTCAAGCTGCGATCAACTCTACCACAGTGCAGCGTCTCTTGGATTCCTCTTGCAGTTGGCAGCATGCCTGACTGACCCCCGGGTCTCAAATTGTGCCAGGGAACCAATGCGGATGCACATTGAGCTGCCTGAAATGGCCTAGCCTGACTCACCCGTACCGGACAAGTGGGATTTTGGCTGTATGTACTCTGTAAGGGTCTGGGGGTGATGCTGTCCCGACCGTCCCAACTTGGAGCTCGCTTCGGTCGACTCCCCCCCAATTAAACCTGCACGATCCGATTACTGTGCCCCTAGAGCCTGAAGTCCTGGTACTTGAGCACTGGGACCGGGCGAGCTGCGGCCGGAAGTCACTCGATGTAGCTCGCACGTGTGTCAATTAAACCGCTCCCAATCCAGGGCAGATCGTCAGTACTGCAATGTACTGAAATCCCAAGGGTGTGGTTCGTTTCGTTACCGGTTCGAGAGCTTGTTGACGCCTTCGCCACCGTTCCATTACTATTACGATGCTACTTTGGGAATTCCTACCTAGGGGATTTCCAACACCATCCCCGTTAAAACTCGCCTGGAATAGCCTCCACTCTTTCATTATAACCAAGCGCATATGTATTTTCCTGAACAATCTTCTTTCTTGTCGTGGTCATTTGCCCAGCGACTGCCCTATTTTTGGACTAAAAAAAGGAAAACCGAACAACGCAGGCATTCGGCCACGAGCTGGACACGCCCACGCCGTGGCGTTTGCCTGGGTCTTACATTAGCGTGAGTACCGGCTGTCTGGTAAATCAAGCTTCGTCAAGCCGTGCCTCGTGCTTGGTACTACCTACTAAATCCCAGCGACCCCGTCGCTGGAATTCTGGCGCCATTTCCACCTTTCACCATCCCATCTCCTCCGGATCGTCAGATTCGGTCAAATATGTTCGAGAATTTCGCCTTCACTGTGAAGGCGGACTCGGACGCTCTATCAGATGACGATGACCCTCCGCCGTCCCCGAAGAGTAAACCATCCGACCATTCATCTCCCCCCAGGGTCACGATGGCCACACCGGCGACCGCTGAATACCACACGGATGGCGACCGTATAGAAAGTCTCGTTCGAAAGATGAGCAAACAGACACTAGTACGGGAATTACAACCTGCCTTTACCTCGGAGCCGCGAAACTGCGACACAGATTTCAAACCGTCAACGAAGCAAATGCCAATACGAATACAAATACAAGCTCCGTCGGAGATACCTAGCTCTTCGATGGAACTCGACACTAATCAACCCGCCCGACCTGTAATCGATAATCACGCGACACACTCACGAATGCAACGACATTACGAGATAATAGGGAATCATCCTGAACGTCCTATTACGGATGAAGAATCTAGCTTGAGAATTCCTGATGGGGATAGACCCTGCCGACGACTTGAGACGCGCCTTAATAGCAACCCGCCTAAGCATCGTACAGCAGACTTGATGACGAACATGATCGAGAACGGAGTACAGTGCAACGTGCATATCTCGAGACCAACTAGTCCCATGATAGCGGTCCGACAGCCCTCTCCCGCTACCAACTTGACGCACCCGGACTTCAGCATCAATCCACAGATATTTGCCGACAGTAACATGGAGCTAGAGGTTGACATGGACTTTCTGAGGCGAGACGACGACGAGACTTCCCCGAGTGACCTTTTGGCTCTACGAAATGCCAGCACCCCGGCGGGCATCAGAAAATTCGGGTTTCTCAAATACAGATCATCCTACGAGGCAGCAGCACGTTGCAAGAACATGAGGAAGAGTATACCAAGGATGCGAAGGAGGCCGAAGGCATCACGATCGGATTCCACGACGTCTTCGACTATGACGAGTTCGACGACGGTTTGATTTCGACAACATTTGTGTGTTTATACATGTGCGGCTTGCTTAGACTCATTGCATATACCCCCCATGGCAGAGGCAGGCGTTATACGGCAAATATGGGCCGGAATTGCATCACATTGGCTCATCGGTTCCTGGGCATAATTGGACTGGGCATATAGGGCGTTAACAGCATTCAATTTGGCGTTAAGGACGCTCGCGAGCTGTCCTATACTTGTGTGTGTGCCACGTTTGAGCGAATGTTTTATTTTATTTTATCTTTGGGATTGGTTAAGCCGGCATAGGGAATTGTAGCACTGGTTAGTGTGTGGAGGGCCTTCACGGTTTCAACCATACGCGAGGCTTTTTTTACCTGGGCGCGAGAGATACAGCGCGATTTTTTGTCAATGGTACTTTGATGTACATATATCAAGTGGGAGGGTATACTTCTCAACCATGGACTAATGTTAATAGTCTTCGAGAAGTTCCTCTTCCACGCAGAGCCGTGGTCTCGGGGCTAGCYCCGCTCMCCCGCCAATCGAGTTATAATCAACACAAAGACGTTCTAGCGTTTTCCGCATTGTTTTCGGAAGTCTTCTTGTCAAAAGTTCTCGGCTTTGTCTTGAAGAGAATGTATTCTCTTCGAACTCCAAGCACTAACAACAAAGGCAGTGTACTTGGTGCCTGATAACCCACCTTATGGGTTATTCGAACCTAGGTATCCGTTAAACACTCTATGAGAGGACAATTTACGACCACGATGAACTTGAAGGCATTTTGAAGTGACCCAAGAGAGCCCTCATGAACTCCTATATCTAGGATTCAAGCTGCAACCTGTAAATGGTGCCTTGGGCAACGGATACCCGGGTAGTATTATTGCAATGTTTTCCGATCGTCGGAATTCTCCGATCGACACTCGAAATGAACTTTAGGCCAGAACTTTTTAGATCGTGAGTGATGCCATTCCTGGCGCCATACGTCCCCCCCTGAGATGAGTTTACATTCCAACGACTTCTTTGTCACCATCCCCACCCCATAGAAGCTCGTGAATCGAAGGATTTGAGCTTCATTATAACTATTCATCACTCAACAACGGCCATGGTTACTTTCTTTGAGTGTCTTTGTTGCTTCATGTAGAAGATGGTTTAGATGGCACATAGGGGCTGTTTAGTTCATAATTGAGGAGTCTAATGAGGGTCAAGTGAGATACACAAAATGCTGTTCATCTTTAAAGAACCATCCCCCGGTGGAATGGGTTGCTGCAACTCTATATCAAGTTGACGCTTCACACACATTCCTCTGTACAATTTATCTAATCGTTCACTCGTTGCTTCTGACATCAAGGATGGTTAGTTGCTAGCCTCATCAGCCTCATCGTGGCTTACATTCACATACCTGCTGTTGCCGTGGCAGACTTCTCATGTTTTGTTGACTTACTTATCTCCGTACAAGGACGCTGGTTGAGCTCCTAGGTCTTCTTGCTGGAAAAAGTTCCTAGATCTGAGCTCCAAGAAAAAATTAGCTCAGCCAACCCAGAGAAAATTCACAGGCTTGGAATTACTCATCCTCTCCTTCATCGTTACGTTATGGCCTTCACGGCTATTCATTATCCGACAGACAAAGACAAGGGCCGAGTCCCTTATTGGCTCGAAAATGAGGAGCTTGGGGKGGCGGCCGAGAACTTCTTTGACCAGTTCGTCACCTTTGATACCTCGGATCCCATGGGATTCGCCGCGGAGAACTTGCTCGAGGATCCGCCCAGCCCGTCTCTTCTACTCGACTCGCTCAATGATAGCTTAGCCAACTCGTCATCGAATGACCAGACCACCCAATCTGGGCAATCCCAGAGCGAGTCGTCAGCCACTTCGGTCTCACTGGACCTACCCTTTCTCTCAGAAGCATCAGATCTAGAACAAAGCAAATCTGTTCCAGCGGAGCTCACGGCTCCTCTATTCACAGATCCTGTCTTGGGCGGCGGCTCGATCTCGGATTCAGAATTGCTACGCCTGGAAGGGATACCCGTGAAATCGCCCGAGCTGAACGGTACGGCATCCTCGAGCCCACTTTGCACAAATACAGGTTCTTCGAGTCCACGCAAGCGTGATCGCATTTTAGACTCCATTTATACCACGGTCCGTCGAGTAACACATCGGTCAAAGCCACAAAAACACCACAATCCTCCCATCGAGGCGAGCCCAGTGATTGATATACTGGATGAATTTAAGAGGGACGAGAGCACACCTTACGATATGTCGGCTGGTTTCGATCTAAACGAATTTCCGGATATCAAGCTAGAGGAAACGCCAGGTCCTATAGATGACCATGGCCTGCCTGTCTCGCCGCCACTTACGGGCAGGATCCCACCTGATCATCACTCCCACGATATGGCGAATTTCGTAAGCGGTCACTTTGATGATCCATTCTGTGATGACCTGTTAGCTTCACCGGCCGTCATCAACCCGCAAGCAAGAGACCATCATTCCACCTTGAGCCCCCCAATTGATACACCGGTGCTGAGCGACGACCCTTTCTACCAGCATGATATGGATCTCATGAATGCGAGTGGAAGTTCATTCCGTCCTCATCGACAACAACCCAAGTTACGAAGCACAAGTTCGGCTGAATGGCCGATGGAAGGTATCCTGACCAACAACAACAACCAGGACAACCTATGGTCTTCTTCCCCACCCCCCGACACCAGAAGTGCATATGTACCCGTTAACAGGGCCACAATGTCGAGTCCCGGGTGGTGGGATACTCCACAGCAGACTAATAGCCACCACAATGGCCATCACAGCCACAACTGCAATCTTGGCCATGGTCACTGCCACGGCCATAGCAACGGACTACACAACGCAACGATGAACCTGGCAATGCACACCCAACCGGCGGATATTGCCTACGAGTATGGCAACGGCGGCGACTTCTCCGGCCTCATGATCCACATGCCGCAACCTCGAACACCACAGGCCGCCGTTCTGAGCTCAAGTATGGGCGACACGCTACCCATGACCTCGCCAAACCCATCCTACCGTCCCATGGCTTCTCCCTACCATCACCAGGGCATGCATCAACACCCAATACGCCATCGCAAGCAGTACAGCGACCAGCGGCGGCCGCGCCCACGTGCCCCGTCGTCAGGGGCCCGCCACTACAGCTACGGCACAGCCATGACGTCACCGCGCAAGGTCTCCTCATCAACAGCGTGCTACACGCTGCGCGAGGAATCCGCATCTCCGACGCCCAGACCGCGCCTCCGCGCCTCCGCCTCGACCTCGTCCCTCGCCGTGCGCAAGCGGCGGTCCATGAGCCAGCGGCAAAGATCCGGTGCTGAGCCCCGCACGCCCGGGCGCTCCGCCTCCTCGTGCCGCTCGTCCAGCTTCGGGCTGGACGGGGGCCTAAGGCGGGCGAGCACGAGCAGCGGGGGCGGCGGGAACAGCAGCAGTAGTGGAGGAGGAAGCGGAGGCGGCGGCGGCCTCTTGATCGAGTTCTGCAACTATACGCCCAACGACAAGAAGGTGCTGATGAACGGCGTGGCGCCCAGTGGGTCCAGCAAGACCAAGGCGCGCCGCGAGCGCGAGGCCCAGGAGAACAAGCGCAAGATGAGCGAGGCGTACATGCAGGTCTTTCGCGCAGCGGGCGGGGACGTCGAGAAGTTGAGGCAGAACGGGTTATTTGTCGGCGAGCAGGAGTAGGGGAGCCTCTCTACTACTGCTGCTAGTCTGCTGCTGCCTACCTGTGGTGATGATAATGGGTGATGAACAACGCTGAAGCTCGAGGGTCGGCGGGGGTTGGGGATTAATAAGACGGAGTGGAACTTGGCAGACCTGGCTGGCTTCCGGGGTCATCTGTTCTTTGTTTTGCGGCCGGGCGTGCACACCCTTGTGGCCTTCGCGGGACGGAAGCGGATGGTTAGGTTTGCTTCGCGACCGAGGTGTACTAATAATTGGCTCTGTGTCTGTCGTGTACGAGTGTGCGTGCATGAGCGTGAGGGTTTGAGCACCCCTTCTTCTGGCAAGAGTTGCTCTATATGTCTTGTTTACGAGAGTTGCATCAGCTGTTTAGACTTTGGGATGAGTTTGCTATAGTAGGGCGGGCGTGATCATTACACGGTGAGCCTTGCCTACCTATTACCTACCTCAGTAGGCACCTACCTATCTGTGTCGCCAATGTTTTGAGCTGGGGCGGTGGTTATGTGTCTCAAAACGTCGTTATATTCTTTATATCTTCCATCAGATAACAGGCTAAACAAAACGCAATGAGCAATCGGAGCATGGCTAGCTTAACTTGTACTAGATATATTCGAAAATAAAATAATTCCTAAGAGTCTCATGTTCAACAAGTTCTCCCTATGCCAAGAGGCGTCGGTATGAGACTGGAATGAAACGCTGCTACCTAAACAATCTTATAGAGACAATTTCTAGCCGCTTACTTGCTTGGGCCACGAGGTGGTTGCTCAGGCGTGGCTAGCATGCTGAACCCCCTGGCCCCCTCCCATTTTTCTTTTCTGGTAGTGACATCAGAAGGAAGCGGCTTTAAACACAACGCTATGATTTCGCTTAGTGAAACACCCCCGAAATATAACAGTCTCCCCATCCTTATATGCCAATGTACTCTTTATCTGACGCGCATATCGATGTTTCCTTTGACATATTACGCTTCTCTGCCGTCGACGCCGGGTAATCTAGCCCGATGTCAGCTCATTATTAAGAAGCAGGCAAGGGCATTGTACTTAACGGCTTCAAATTCATGGCGCCTTTGAGACAACCTCAATCGTATATGCGGGAGGCTAACCATCTAGTCGGTGTAACCGGTCTATCGCGTAGGAATCTCTGCCAAGTGCGATAGGCATTCTCTGTAGGCTCGGAGACTAACATGTGTAGAGAACCGGTATAAACCCATAGTAACCCAAGCGCCATAAGCCGTTCGCAGATGACGTATTCAGGACTCTGGGATGTGTCGACGTTCTCTATATCAAATTGGGAACGTTCGTGCTCTGGTGAATTCAGGTAGTTGAGGCCAAGGTCTCGGAGAATATGAGATGGGAAGCGGCGTTGGAAAACTATGCATTGTGGACACCTTGTCCGTACCATTGCACTGTGGGTGCGCCGTGGAGTTGTTATCGTCACTCTTCGCACACCTGGGTCATCCCTCGGCGCTATTAGTATTGCATTCAATAATATAGATGTGGATGATTCATTATTGGTCAGTTGGATCTGCGTAGTACGCCATGTGCGTCGTCCTTGTAGGTTTGTTTGAGCCCAAGTCGGCATGGTAATAATAGAAAGCAATGATTGAGGGGTAAGATGTGTGATAACTTCGATTCAAGGCGCAGCCGAGCGAAGGGATGGTAATAGAAAGATGTTTTGTACTTTTTTCGATATATAATATCAATTTCGAGGTCTCGTCTCTGAGGCGTTGGGAGCGAGCGTATTTCGCCCCTATTTTAGTCATCAAATGACTTCTATTAGCCTCTAGCAGAGGTCAACTTAATTAGAGTTCCACAGAAGCGTGGAAACTCAAAATAGAGATGTCTGTAGCATGACTATTTGAGTTATTGTTTTTGGTGGCGCCTTGCTTATTGAATGGAAAGCTACCAATTTGATTGTGATGGTAGATATAGCTGTGATTTGCTATAGAAAGGGGCGGACTGGAAACCTTATCGCCTACCCATGTAATAAGGATTCAATTTCTCCGCTACCAGGGTACTATTGAACTTAGTATGAAAGTTTCACATACTTCGATTCGTTTTAGAAATCTTGAAATTGGCATTTAGGTTTTCTTGGAGATTATGGATAACTACCTCCTAACCTGATAGACAGCTTAATTCCCATATTATAGAATGATAGTCCACACCCTTAAACCTCATCAACATGCCGATGTGGTCATGGAAATTCCACGCCGAATTTATGGGTCTCATCACTCATACAATGTTGACCTTAATGGACGCGTGACAAGTAGTATACTTTGTTGTGACAAGCTTTGGCTAAGTAAAGTTCAAATGGAATAACAAATTCTTCTCATGGTTTTCACGGCCTTGTGTGCATCGAAAATTACCATGAAATTGACTGCTTTGGATCTACGATCGAATTTTCCTGGTATAAAGCTGTCGAAGAGGCTGTTTTAATACAAGTTGTTTAGGTATGGTAGGATGTATCTTACAACGAAGATGTAACATGAGCAGAGAGTTTCAAATTACTCACAGGATTGACACGAAAGTAACATTATAGAATAGTTGGTCCATACACCGCGTTCTCAATCGTCTCATCTATTTCGATTAATATAATTGTGGCGCATATTACCTGGAAAACTAGTGGATTTCACTTGGGATAGGTTGGCGCGGGTAAAGTGCTCATAAATGTAATGAGTAACCTAGTAATCAAAGCCTTTTAGTGAACAATAAGAATAGGGAAGAAACTGAATATTCCAAATCATCTAAGCGTCGACTCTTTCTGTTACATTGGAGATCCAATATAGTGGCACCTGTAATCATAGTACAAGTAGTGAAGGAACATGGTCAATTTTTAAGCACTTTTGGAGATACTATATACTATCGTGATACGAGATGGCACGAAGTCGATCTGCCTTGCATTCGGTCAAGATCCCGCATTAGACTTTTATCCCAAGGTGATGGAAGAAGTTCCATTACTTGTGTGTGATCCGCTAGTATATCCTTCTGTTGCGAGAATCACTGTGGGATAGAAAGTTAGTAAACCTTCTACTACATAGTACAATTGCTCAATCGAAATCAAATTTGCTTACTGTAATCATGATTCCCCAACCTTAGACCGAGTTTAGCCCATTCGTCGAAGTGCTTTCCAGTGGTGATGGTTCCCCCGACTCTCTGTTCGGTACGGACAGACCAGTACTGCTGAAAGGTTGTCGTGCCAATGATAGAGGGCTTATTGACACGGGTGCTTGTGTATACCGTGTAGGTTCCCTCCTCAAAAGTGAAGTTGCCCTTCTCAGTCCAAGGCTCATTGGGGAGTAGATCTCCGTGCGCGTCCATAATGTAGTATTCGATAAGCGGGTTCCTAGTCCAACCGTACACAGCTAGGTAGCTGGGACCATTGGGCTCATATGTACCCGAATATTTGACAGCCCTGGAGAACTCCGTTAGCATATGCGTTCTGTGGATTTCTTCCATGTGTTCTCAGCTATCTGAGGAACCACTGACCTATTACCACCTGGGCTCCATCCCTTCCCACACACGAAACCGCTTGAACCACCACTGCTCTGCCAATTCACACTATACGAGCTGCCACCGCCATTATTGCATCGAAAGGTGCCACCGCCCTCAGACCAGGAAGACCAGAAGTAGCCGCCTTGCCGGGCCTGGATAGCATTGCTTTTGCTGCCGTGGAAAAAGTCCCCAAGCTGGGGAAGGAAGCCCGAGGGAGCGGTAAAGACCCCTGGGATTAGGGTAACGGCCGCGAGGACGAACGACGACAACATGGTGATAGATCCGATACGGTTGGAAATACCACCTTTCTCGCCCCATAGGATACAGGAGCTCTACTTATATAGTTCTCCATTTTTAGGTGCTTCCAGGTTTCTCCATACCTATAGGCGATGTGTTTAGCCTGAAAGCCTCGTGGGCTTCTGGGGTTAGTTTCGGATAAGACTGCTTGATTTAATTGATTGTAACGCCCCTCATTATCAGGGCCAATTGGGAGTTTCTCCTATGAGCTTGGTATGATGAGCAAACTCATAATTACTCTACGGCCCACGAGTTGGTCTACACCCGATTACTAAATCCAGCCCCGGACAATCGGAATAGACCTGGGGTGCAGCGTTCGAGACCTACTGGGTGTGGCGACTACTCCAGGTCAGCTTTCGGACTTAATCAATTCGATCTGGGGCGATATGGCCTTCATTGGTTGGCAGATTGAAAACGGCTATCCGACATTTTAAGATGAGCTAAGAGGTATTCAACCTCCGCAATGTGAGAGCTTAACTAGACGCTTACGCGGAACCTCTCCACAAATAGCCTTAGTGACGGACGTGTGGCTCCAACCTTGTAATCTAATATCCAGGGAACCATAATAACAAATTGCTACCTCTGCCAGTGAGCTCCGTTTGACATAAGTGGTCTGTGTGAGAAAAGGGGTAAAGGGGTAAGCACATGTTTCTCAACTTAAATGGAAATGGATGCTCGAAGATAATAGCTGTACGTAAGAAGCGCGATTTGGGATATATATGTATGTGTAGACATAGTCTGAATGTGAGAAAGATGATATAATGAAAACTTGGGTAGTCGTATACGTAGGTACCTAAGGTACCTAAGATAGGAAAAAGAACTTTAGGTCGCAACAAGGTCTATTCCAATATATTACCTAGGTACCTAGATAACCAAGAATGTAGGCTCGGGAAGCCGACTTTAATGGAATCCATTTACGAAAACCCTTCATTTCAGGTAAGACTTAAGGATTAGGTTGGCAGTGATATAATCACAAAAAGGGCTCCTTTAGACCTTCCTCTTTTAGATCCTGTTGGAACGGGCGGAGTTGACCTCTCTTAAATAGACTATCAAAAAGTCTTTATTTAGGTTTATCTAGTTGTTAAATCGATGATTAAAAGCAATATCAATATAGATAGGTAGTGTGAGAGATCTATATCGCAGGTTAAGTGGGTTCTCACAACAATTGGAAGCCTTTTTGATCGAATACTAGAATGCATTGACGAGTTCTATAAGAGCCGGACAACGAGAATTTTCTTGGCATTAGCTTCCGCCTAAATTCTATGACTTAGTATTGCCAACACTTAGAGAGCAGACTACCTTGTGTATAATATAACGGATTTCAGCATCTATAATAACGAGGCGATCGCAACATCACCTAATATAATTCATAAGGACATATAGTCCCGAAATAAGACAGACTATTCTCCGAACTCAGATGGTGCTTCCAAGGTAATTCCATTCGATTCAACGTTCTCATCCTCGTCTTCAAGATATTCGAATTCAGGCACGTCCTCGCCCTCATCATCCATCTCCACGCTTGTGTCTTCTGCGTCTAGGCCGAACATAGCCCCTTCAATCACGTCTCTTGACTTCTTGAAGACCTTTCTTCTTCGAGAATACTGAAATTCTCGTACGCGATAAGCAAAATCGCATTCTTGGTCGACTTCGTACTCGCCCCCAACAGAGCCTTGGCTAGCTGCCAAGACACTTCCGGACACCTGGGCGCCCATGGCGTTCACGGCCGCCTCAACCGAGGCCTTTCGCTTTCCTGAGCGTGTTTCGCCGGCAGTCAACTTGCTGCATGTTGCAACGCCGACGATAAGATATAGAGGTTTCGTGAATAGGCACTCCTTCACGTACTCTACCACCCTTGGGTTAATCAGGGCTCGATCTATGTACTCCTTTGCTGCATCAGGTAGTATGACTCGAGCCCGAATATTGTGCGATTCCACCACTGCTTGGACATTCTTTGATCGGCCCCCTTCCAAGCCACCCCCACCACTAATCCAGGGGAGCGTTGGTATGAGGGCGCTCAGTCTCCCACCGATATCCTTTGTTAACTCCGATGTGATAACACGCCGCACTATGGTAGTGCAATCTTCAACCTTTTCAGGCGGAAACGCCTCGATGCCACTTCCATAGTTGAGCGACGTCTCTAAGTCATCTGGCTTCGTGAGGATGCTTCCCAATACCATGCGGGTATTGGGGGGCTGAGGCTCGCGATAGATATGCCATCGGATTGGACCGGCAATACGGCCTGAAGAGTTGGCCATTCTCACAAGGGKACAAAATCTGATTCACAGGTAGCGAAAGACTGCCACTACTGCTCATCCTTGACTTCTTTTTAATATCTTTGAATTTCTGGCCCCTGAATTAACCACCTATTAGAAATTTACTGAATCTGAATATGTTTCGAGGTATCTTTCGGTGTAACATGAAAACAGATCACAACCGATGCTCCGACTAGTATAGAGCTGGCGCGACCGACGTACATATTAGGCATTCAGCTTGAGTGAGCACTAAGGGGGGCTGTGATTGACCTTGTATCGTCCTATAGAGCCTGCAGCTGATACGTCATATATAGACCGTGATTGGTAGCTTACCTCGCTTCTACGGTAGAAGCAGCGCATATGGCCAATCAAAGGCTAGGGAGTATCACAGGAAATGACGAAATGCAGATGGTGTACTTTGCCGTCGCTGGTAGCTACATGTAGATAGTACACCGAGCTTTGCATGCGACGAGGCCCCAGCCACAGTAATCACATACAGGGCTGTCAGATCGCATTTCAAGCGCCTCCTTCCCTCCTGCTATGTCTCACCAAAATGGTCGTCGTCCCATTGTAGAACGACTCAATAGCCCGCAGCCATTGATCAGTGGCCTACTATTCGCCAGGCCACAACTTTGAATGAGCATTACAGAAAGGCTTGTTCTATACCATAACTGCCCTCAGTTTTACCTAACCTGCCCAAATAAATCCTTCTAGTTTCAAGTATGAAAGGTCCATCTCCGAAGCCTGAAACTAAACCTGATGCGGGTGCTGCTTTACACGATGCAGTAAGTAAAGGCAATGTGGAGGCCGTTAGGCGCATTCTGAGAAGCACTCCGAATTGCGTAGACAGTCTCGAAAGATCTCGAACCCCTTTACATAATGCATCGATGCTCGGCTTCTACGATATCGTGAAGATCCTGCTTGAGTATAGAGCGGCAGTTGACGCGCGCTCTTGGACCGACTTTACGCCTTTGATTTTTGCCGCTCACAACAGCCATACGGAGGTGCTAGCAATCCTTTTGGATGCCGGAGCTAATATACATGCTCAAACATCAGAAAAGGCTACCCAGGACGTATCTTATACGGCGCTACATAAAGCAGCTGCACTGGAAAGTCACGAGCCGCTACACTTGCTGATCGCGAGGGGCGCTTCAGTCACACATACAGCAATATATAACTCTACGCCTCTTCATATAGCTGTAAGAAAGGGACGACGCTCAAATGCTCTTATTCTCTGTGCGTTAGGAGGCAATCCTCGCATGCGGGATTCAAACGGGAAATGCGCTTTTGATTACGCGAATGAGCTAGATGAGCCGCTTCGACATGGAATCAAAGGTGTTATGAGCAAATGGTATCCCCAGCAGGATAAGTTATCGTCACTTCGGGCGAACCTGACAAGATTTCTAGACAAAGTCGGGAAGGTGAATACCCATGCGATTCTGAGTTGGGCTGCGGAGGAAAACAACCAGCTGGCACTGGAGTACGCTATGGAAGTTGGGCCAAGGAAAATTGTTAACTGGAGAGACTCAAGAGGCCGGACAGCACTCCATTATGCCTCTTTCAAAGGAAACCTCAAAGCTGTCGAATTTCTGCTAAAGAGTGGCGCCAATGTTGAGCACCGGTCGAGAGCTCGCCAATGGACAGCTCTTCTGATGGCTGCGGACGAAGGATACGAGAAAATCGTCCGTACTTTACTTGAGAATGGCGCTGACCCAAATGCCCTTACGGATCAAGGTGTGAACGCCATTGACCTGGCTAGAAGTAGGAAACACATTGAAACAGTCGAGTTATTAGAAAACTGGGTGAAATCCCGGAAGTTAGGGGTGCCACAGAATAGTGGTGGAAGTGGACGCATTTCTCCTAACTCCTTTCGGATGATCAGAGCAGATAAAGAGGAATTTTCTACACCCACAGCTCAGGCAATCAGACGAGTGAGAATAGTGAGGCCGCCGGATACCAACAGGGCCTCGGGTAATGACTTTAACCGCTTAAGGCAACCCGGCAGGTCAGCAACACAAAGTGAGACGGATAGTGACCCAGATGCAGATCCCGCATTGGATGTTGAGGGCGGCTTCGATGGTGAACTGTTATCGAAACCTATTCCAGAGTCAGTATACCGCTTTTTACAATAGAATATAGATATCGAATAGCTAACTTGACTACAGTTTCGGTCTCGTTCAACCGAAGACATTCGACGAGCTGATGAAAACCTGGCAAAATTACTACGACTTTAAGGAATCAGATAGGAAGATAAGAGTCGCAATCCTAGATACGGGGATAGATCTGGATCATGAAGATTGGCTTCAGCCCCGAGCGATACGCTTTGAGCACAACGAACCGGTACCAGCAAAGGGAGAACCAAGGCAGATCAATCGAATAATGAATAGAATGAACTTCTGTTCTGGCCCTGAGAATAGCGTACAGGATCTCGACGGTCATGGAACCCAGGTTACTGGCATCATTCTAAGGCTAGCCCCAAGGGCGGAAATTGACATCGCTCGCGTGTGTATAGGGAACAGGAACCGTGGCCTCCGCGGGGCCGAGAAAGGTGCTGCCGGCTCGGCTATGGAGAGATGTCCTCAGCCCAGTGCTGTTGCGAAGGTAAGCCATATTCACACCCCTTTTTCAAATGTTGACGTTGACAATCAATAACGCAGGCAATAGACTGGGCGATAGGAAATCACGTAGACCTGATTAATCTGTCATTCGGGTACGACTCAGCACCGGGAGAGGTTGAAGAGGCTCTGAGCCGTGCTAGTCAGAGTAAGATCGTGGTATTTGCGGCTATGTCGAATGGCGGAGGCTTCGAGGAAGCACGATGGCCGGCAAGAAATGAACGATATGCAATAGGAATCCACTCTTGTGATGAAAACGGCACAAAGTCGGGATTTACTCCTCTACCGACACCAAATGCCGATAATTTCATGGTCACAGGAGAAAATATTGTCACGCACTGGCCAAGGTCGAAAGGGGGGCACTTCAGAATTGACGATGGCACCTCGTTTGCAACACCAGTGGCAGTGGCTTCGGCTGCACTAATACTAGCCTTCGTGGAGCAAAAGATGTGTAAGATCCAGCGCACGAAGGCCGAGAAATTCGTCAGATTAGAGAAACTGCGCGAGAATTATTGGATGAGTACATTGTTAAAGAGTATTAGTAGTCCGGAGGTAAATCCGGGATATTACACCATGCGGCCTGAGCTCCTGTGGAAGGACTTACCTATTCGATATAAGATATCCAAAGAGAAGGATAAGTGCAGAGAGTATGCGTGGAATGTTATTGAGAACGCGCTGTACTCTTAGTCAAATTTTGATACAAGATAGGTACCTATCTTGGATCGTTGACCCATGGGGCTTCATTGATTCGTAAGGGGATCAGTTTTGTGTTGCCTTTTTTCCCCCCTTTAATGACCACGCCAAGTTACGTAAGCATTGAGCCGTACTGTATGAATATGAACGAATCCAGTGTTTATCTACTGTATTTAAAATTTACAGAAGACCGCAACGCTGTCACAAGCTTTGTCTATAGTTGTAACGAGGCATTACTGGCAACGCTTTGTTAACCTGTCTACTGTTAACGAAGTCAAAAGGTGTCAAGTCAACAATTATCACGTACTATGAAACATATTACTTCAACTTACCAGTCAGCTTGACTGGCGGTAGCTATCGAACCTACGAGAAGTCACCTATACTGGTGTTCGCGTTCTTTTAGACGAATAATTATAGGTGACTTATGTGCTGTGAGGCACCATTGCTGCGGCGACTTACAGTGCTATAGGTCCCTTGTACTTCCATGCATGAATAGGAACACTGAGAACCCAAGAGAATGGGTTTAAATGTTAATMCCTGCCGGTACCGAGACGGCGTAATAGTAGGGCATGTTCCCTAAGAAAGAGTGAATAAATGGTGCGAATGGAAGCCGAAAGCCAGCACAAGTTCCCGGTGATTTCCCTCTGTGGAGAGTTGGATATGGATCGAGTCGCAATGCTTTATAGGGGTTTTGTAGGCCTTAAATTCTCTTAGACACCTCCATATAATGCGCTATAATACATCTTTACAGGGCATGGTGGGACCCGAGTCAGGAATAGAACCACGCTTAAGCTGTATCAAAGTAGGAAGCATTTCGGTGTTTCGCAGCATGAAATCTCGGTGACAGTTTAGAAGTAAGGAGCATCTACATAGAATAATACATGATGATATTCCCCCTTCCCATTGCTGTATTAGGGAATGAGGTCGCACCCTTAGCTTTTGTAGCACATGGTGGTCATCCAACCAACTATACCGGCTTCAATCGTCAACAAATGTTTCGACATCATCTTTAAAGACATCAATGATATTGACCAAAGCAACCGGACTGTTCTAACTTCTAGCAAATACAAGTATGTTTTGAGGCTGACTCTAAGTTGGTGTCAAACTACCTAGGGAGTCTTGTTAAGTTCCCACTGTCATCGTGGATTGGTGGGCTGTTCTGTCGGGGCGCCGGGACAGATATCGATATCCACTGATATGGGCCTGTGGCTGTGCAAGTTGCAACTGATATCCCGATGTTGTCAGGCCCTATTACACCCCGGTCCAGTATTAATGGCGTTATTAGCACATGACAGCCATAACATCATCATTGTGTAGAGAAGCAGAAATAATTCGCCTCTAACTCAGAAATGCTCGTCTACCTAGACCATGGTAGATAATGATATAAGTTGATAGGTCATATTCAATGATCCCTGTTGGTGGGACGGTATGAGCCGTGCAGCCGTCCTACAAGAAGCCAGCAGAGACTTTTGCTTTTGAGTGCACAGACTTTGAGAGTCGGTGAGCTGTGCACCCTTTTTACTAGCTACCTCTAAATTCAAGACTAGGCGTAGTTACTACTGTTTTGGAAGATATATCGTTCACACCAGGAACCAAATCAGCATGGMCCTGCCACTACCATCCAACGGTTTCCCAAACAGATGGAATCTCGGTCTTCACTGGGGTCTATGTTCCGGCCCTGGTTGCCATGTTCGCGACGACCTGTTGAAATGCGGCGCGTGTAGAGTGGTTCTCTACTGCGGCCCCGCCCACCAGAAGGCAGACCGACCGAGCCACAAATCGTCCTGCGGCCTCGTGAAGACCGCACGCGAAGAGCTAGCACGGGAAGAAGCAGCCTTGCGTGCTCGGCCAGGCGGCCAGTTACTATCGGAAAACCCTTTTGAGACGGCACGAGGCCGGTTCTGGCTGATGACACCTACTCGGCCCTATCTGCGAAAACGCTATGAGCTCACCGCCACGCTGCTGAATATTAAGACTGGAGATGCTGTCGAAGACGCTCTGGAGCATAGCCTCGACATACTGCAATTGAACCCCGGCGATAACCTGGGGGTCCGAAGCCAAGTTCCAGGGCTCTATTTGCGTCTAGGCAAGGACCAAGAGGCCTATGATTTCATCAAGTGGTATGCCGCTATCGGATCTGCAGGAGACTACCAATGGGGAAACCCAGACAGCCCGTTTCTGAATCTGCATGACGAGGACGTGTTTGAGCCCGTCGACGTCCACATCGAGAAGTTAATGGACCTGAGCCTCCTCGCTTGCCTGACGAACCTCAAGATCCGCCTTCTACTAGACCTCCAGATGCTAGACAGGGAATCCAAGAAACCCGGGAACCGCAACGCAAGTTTTGACAAGAAGATGGAGTGGGTACGCGAACACGCCATCAGCGACGTTCTCTACAAACGCCGTGAGATAGTAGAAATGTCAGACTGGAAGGAACTCATCGCGACTCTGGGGGACCATGCCAAGAAACTATTCAAACGTGTCAACAAGCGAAACAAATATTACTGGCCCGCCCTGAGGGCACCTGAGCGTTGGGCTGCAGCTATGCCCGTACCATATGAAATCGGATCGCCGCAAGAAATCAATCACGTGTTCAGGCAGACGTGGTATTCATGGGCCGAATGCCCTCCGGCTATTGAGATGGTCAGGATGTGGGCCAGCAGCTAGAGGCACCATAAGAGACTTTGATATATATAAGTAGATACCTCCAAGGTACTTGCCGCAGAAGTCGATCGATAGAAGCTTTCATACAAATGACGCATACGCGCCATGATGGCCTCTAGGACTGGAGGTTTTATGACATCCCCTATGCCATGTACAACCCGTGGAATGGGCTGTCCCTCATGACTCCTCACACCAGCAAGATTTTGGTCATTTATAGAGGCATCACTCCATATCCTTCATCTTCCTAAGGCAATTCGGATGTGTGTGATTAAATCAAAGTGCCGATTTGACGTTATCGCCCATCTTTACTTATTTAGTAATGATAAGTGTGATCGCCTAGGAGCAGCTTTGTGTCTTGATAGCTTAGGGAGTGTAAGTGAGGTAGGTATAGATGAGATGCGCCCATCTGTCAGAATTCGGGCACTTCGGATATGGTAAGGGAGACCCAGGACTGTGTAGATAAAGACACTCTCTTGTATGTTCACCCGGCTCTCCAGCAGATAAGTTGTAGCTCCTCGCGCAATAACGTTCTTCTTTCCCCATCCTATGATCGGCCTCGTGACACCGTCGCAGGCAACTGCTTGGTTTACAAGTACCTCTGAGAGGCTAGCCACTGGTGGTATGATTCGAGCGGCTTCACAACCTTCTGCAGCATTTCCTGCCTCCAACGAGCAGGTCGCGTAGCCAAGAGGCACCATCCAACAGCATATGCATAATCAGGTCCTGCTTCTCCCTCCACTTCTTGCAGCCAGTCTAAGGCTGCAGCCACGTCCAGTGCAAATTTGGCATTTTCGTCATCTACGGAGGGCCACCTTTTTCGACAAGGTTGATCTTCCAAAAGTTTACCAAAGCAGAGCTCTAACAGCACGATGCCCAACTGTCGGAGCGATCTGGTAATGTTCTCATTCGATTGTCGCTGGCAATTTCTTTCTGCTAGGTTGCGATAGAGGTGGGGCTGGTCCAGTGCATACATCTCTGGATCGTTGGCATCAGACACGAAAAGTATGTCAGACTTTGCCCAAGAAGCTGTGATCCAGGGCGTGTTAAGAAGTTGGAGAAACGAAGATGATAGGATGAAGGAGAGGGCTAGGCGCTGCCGGCGATTAGGGGGTTTCGAGACTTGTCCTCGGAAGATCTGCTCTAGCGTTACGGAGTTGAATGTTCTATGATTTTGGTGAGGAACTCTGTATACATAGTATTGACAATTGTCGTGAGGAAGGAACCCGAAACATGGGGCGTTGTTATCATTTAGGGAAACGCAAAGATTTGCGATTGGCTTCACAGACGGTGAGGCAAGCGTTGCTGGAATTGCCATGAGGGTAACCGAAGGGGTTGGCCTCGCGAAGGATCAATTCAAGCTTTGATAAAATTGATGATAGTGACGACTTACCTATCCGTTGTCTTAATCGCAGACTTCATAGCGGATTTCTTCGGTCGTGTCGCCAAACGAGTAGGATCATGAGGACCCATGGCTGGGCATATAACTCTTTGGCCTTGATTCTTCTCCGGTTCAGAAACCAGTTCGTTATCTTCTGATATTCGAGTCTCTTGTATCCTCCACCGTGATTCTTCTGGCTTCGCGAAGAAGACATTGAACTCGAACTTTTTAGCATCACGGTGTTGAAGCAATAGCCTTGTTGAATGTTGACCTTGACAGGAGCATCGCCATGCTGTCGCAAGAGCTTCGAAAAGTTTGCTAGCGTTTATCCAAAAGTTACATATGGCAGAGTCGATGGCTGATGCCACTGCGCTGGCTTGTCTGTCCTGGATGAGCTGGGCTTCCTTATCGCTAATGCTCAAGAGTTGCTCTAGCCGCTTGTTCAGAGAATTAAGCTCCTTGAAAAGATCATTCCGAATACTTTCACTGTTACTGAACTTGATCTTATACACTTGATACTCGATACCGGTCTTCGTCATAGCATTTCTTAAGCGGTCTTTAGTGATCGGTAGCTTCTGGATGCCTGTGTTAGAGTATTATAGCGTTCACAAGCTTGTTAAATCATACTGGGTCTCCTAAGCTTTTTTGGACGGTATCAGAATCAAGCGCAAGCTCGTGGATGAGCTTCTTCATCACGTCGTCCAAGTGCTCGATACAGTCCATATATACGTCGTGCGAGTCCTTCAGTCGTTTTCTGAGGAGATCTGAAGTGCTACTGTCCTTCCAGCCTGGCCCACCAGGGTTGGATATCATATCTGCGATTTTCTCATCATCGACAACCAGAGGCAAGAGGAGTTGCTTGAGATTTCCGGTAAACATCAACCTCTCACATTCAAGTCGATTCCTGCATTGCCTATGCCTCAATTTGATCTGGTAGAAGAGCCCAGCACGAGTTGCGACCTCGCGATATTTGTCAAGAAGCTCTATGGCGATTGGGAAAGCCCCGAGAACCAGGCCAGCGACCTCGATTCCAGACATTTTATGGAGATTAGGGATTGAATAATGCGTAGTTAGTCGATGAGGGGTATTCCCCTGTTTTGAGCGCTGTGCCACCTTATCCTCATGTGCCAATCAGAAGGCGAATCCGAGTCAGCTTATGTACGACGGGTAGGTACATACAGCCGCACCCCTCACTTAGGTGTTATCAAGCGGCTGGTTTCTATCATGATATTTGATAGACATTGAGCCACTACTGCTGTCAGACATTATACAGAGTCATGGCTACAGACCTGAATCCGAACTACGATGAGACTATCTCAAGTAAAAGCCACAGCTTAGTAAGAAGGCTACATGATCTAATATGCCTGCTCGAGAAGGAAGAGTCGATCGGGAAGGCCACTGTCCCCTCAACGTCAGTATCAGATATTCTCGACAGATTCCTGCTCTGGTGTGGAAATCTCGGGGCCCTTCACAACCCGACCAAGAATCTATCTCTAGATCAGCGGTTAGCAGGCGCCTCAGAAGTGAGGGATCAGATATCCGTAAATATCGCTGATTTTAACGATGCCATAGAAGATCGTGAGTCTTGGTATCCCTTCTATGTCACAGGACTTATCGGAATATAGTTTCTGAAATCGTTTTGGGCGATAAGCCGAATCGAGATATACCATCCGGTGATGATTATGGTACACTTGATGATAATGATGGAGCAGGACTTCCCAGTGGGGATTTCCAGGACCTTGATGCTGACATCTCGCCAATGGATGAGGCCCATATGAACTTGGAACTAATGGCCGAAGCCATGAAGTCCCTATTCCGACTCGGCGTTCTCATTCGAAAGTTAGGGTGTCAGGATCGATTTCAAAGGGCACTCCAACATTCCGTCCCTATTTTTAACGAGTCATTTGACACAGACTACGTGAGCCAGAAATACCCGAAGCTCAGCGATCCTAAGCGTCGGTGGTTGTTGAAACGCCTGGGGTCTGCCAGTGCAAAGCGTCGACAGTTTATCAAATACTGTCGCGAGCACAAGGCTCGCTTGGATGTTCATGATAACGAACCACATGATGGAGCCACAGAAAGGTTGTCAAGCAAAGCGACTACTTTTATCCACAATGTTCAGTCTGGGTCATTTGAGCCGGCATTTGAGAACAGGGACGAGGACGACGCAATATCAATCGCGACAGCGACCACTACATTCAATTCTGAGACAAAGCTCAAACTACCAAGTCTTGCAGAACTCTCACCAAACGGGGACTATTTCGAATGTCCTATCTGTTTTACACTTCAGTCTTTTGAAACTGAAAATTCATGGAAGTTAGTTTAGAACAATTTGTTAAGATACCTAAAGTGACTTAAGATTTCTAATGCCTTCACAGAATCCACGCTTTTCGGGACCTCAAAGCATATGTTTGCACTGTCGGAGAGACAGAATGCAGCTCGCTACTTTTCAGTGACCGCAACACCTGGTTCGAGCACGAACTACAAAACCACCGGTCATATTACAACTGTATCTTCTGTGACCAAAAAGAATTCCGATCTAAAGCTTCCGTCATAGAGCACCTCATATCTTCGCACAACTCGTCACCCCAAAGTCAATGGTCTGTGCTTGCCGATGCTGGCAACATTACACCGTTTCATTTCAGGGCCCAGGATTGCCCGTTCTGTGACGACTGGGCTGCGGTACTAGGGCAGAGAAACAATCCCAAGGGAAAGGGAGTCGACATTGGTGTGACCCAGGACGTCTTTGTGACAAGAATGAAATTCAAAAGACACGTAGCCACCCATCAAGAACAGTTGGCAATATTCGTGGCTCCCAGATCCGATAACTTGGACCTGGACCTGAACGTCGATAAACCGTCTAATGACATAGATACTGACATAATATCAATCAATAGTGACGACTCTGGGTTTGACAGAACCGGGGATGACGGGTTTGTTTCTTCTTCCGCTAGGAACCATCCCTTATACAAGAATGCCTATCCAGGACCAGAAGGGTTGTTTCACTGCCCGTGGGAGGGCCAGTCTAGCTGCAATCATAAGCCTGAGAAGTTAAAATGCAATTATGAGTAAGATTCCGGGTTCTGATGCTTTCAAAAATCGCCTCCAAGTCTAATCGAAAACACAGTAAATTTGTTGACGAGCATCTGAGGCCGTATCATTATCGTGCTATATGATATTATATTTGTTCCGCTCAGTCGAAAATATTGGAGTAGAGATACATGTACATGGGAGGCAGTAGTGGGCAGACACGTGATAGATTGATATGCTTAAAATAGCCGATAAGAATGGGTCTGGGTTACGTAATAATGCAGAGTGGCTGTGCTAAGGAGGCAGTCTCGTATTTGGCCGCGTTTCCTCATGGCCAAGCCACGAAATTCAACGGACAGAATCACCTTCATGGCTGAGCCTATTTGCGACATCATCTTTCTGTATGAATCCTCGGGAGGATAACCTGTTATCAAGAATCAGCGTTTGGTTGTCGCAGTTGAATGCCCAAGACGAAGCTGCTGAGGCCCTAGCGCGATTGAAGCAGTCGCCAAGCGAGCAACTCCCGGCCGCCCCGAGTCCGCGTCGAACAAGCAACACTGATCTTCATACACAACGATTCTGTAACGACCTACCTAGATCTTGCCTCTTGCCCCTTGCCGCATCCTCCCATCTCCCTTAGAGCCGAACGCACAACGACAAGATGGACGACAACTCGCCTGCCGAGAGCATCGATAACACAACCAAGGAGAAGAAGAAGAGCAGAAGACCCGCCAACACAGCCTTTCGCCAGCAGCGTCTAAAAGCATGGCAGCCAATTCTCACTCCCAAAACCGTCATCCCGCTCTTCTTTGTGATAGGCATCATATGTGCGCCCATTGGTGGGCTATTGATCTATGCTAGCTCTACAGTATGGGATGTCCCTTTCTACACCTCAAATCACTGCTGACAACTTGTCATCAGGTCAAGGAACTGCGAATCGACTACACGAACTGCTTCCGCGATGCGCCCACTGACACTGCCGGTCCCATGGATGCAAGCCTAGTCTTCCCTTCTTTCAAAGAAAACAACACCATCGATGCCCTGTGGCAACGGGCTTTCCCGATTAATCATACCTACAATGGTTTCACAGTTGAAAACCTTACGAGATGTACTCTCACATTCAAGATCCCCGAAGAGATGTCCGCGCCCGTTCTTCTCTACTACCGCCTCGAGAACTTCTACCAGAACCACCGTCGCTATGTTTCTTCCTTCTACGACAAGCAGCTTGCGGACGACCCGAGCGTCACGTATGACTCCGTTGCCAGCTCCCTTTGCCAGCCTCTAGCCGTGAACGACACGCTTAGGAAAGCCTACTACCCTTGCGGGCTGATTGCTAACTCGCAATTCAACGACACCATCGGGAACCCCGTGCTTTTGAACGCGCCCGCGCAGGAAGGCACTCTGAACCAGACGTACGAGATGAAGAACACTTCGATCGCCTGGGAGTCGGACAAGGAGTTGTATAAGCCGCGATCCAGCACCAACTACGACGATATTCTCCCGCCGCCTAACTGGCAAATCCGATATCCTAATGGGACTTACACTGCCCAGTTCCCGCCGCCGAACCTGCACGACGACGAGCACTTCATCGTCTGGATGCGGACAGCAGGTCTGCCGACCTTCAGCAAGTTGTACGGTCGCAACGACACAAGCAACATGGCGATAGGCACCTACTCCATGGACATCGTCGACAGTATGTTCATCCCTATTATCTACCCTCTTACCTACCGTTAGACAGGTTTACTAATACCATCAAACCAGACTTCCGAACAGATCAATACCAAGGCAAGAAGAGCATCGTGATTACGACGCTCTCCGTCATGGGCGGCAAGAACAACTTCCTCGGCATCCTCTGGCTCGTCGTCGGCGGCTTCTGCATCGCTCTAGCCCTGCTCTTCCTCATCACGAACCTGATCAAGCCGCGCAAGCTCGGCGATCACACGTACCTCTCCTGGAACAACGCGCCCTCGTCCGCCGCCGCAAAAGGCAAGGGCAAGGCGTCCGGCCCGGCTATCGGTATGGCCACCGGGCGCGATTTGTCGTAGGGGATGAATCCGCGGAGGTCCAAGGCCGCGGTGGGTCGAAGTTTAGGTGCGCAACAGCTGGCTTTGGACGGCGCGGCAGCGACGCAGGAATTGCTGGCTGTGGCTGAACGAAGCCCCCAGTGCCCGAGACGGCGGCCTGGTCCTGAATTCGTTGCTGACACAGGAGGAAGAGGAGGAGGAGGGGGAGAAAGTTTTGGAGAATCATCCCAGTTGCCGTTGCTGGACCGTCCCACGCTGCGGTACCAGCGATACCATGGCCGCGAGACGGACGGCGAGTCATCGCGGAGGACGGCGGCGGGGGCGCAGGGGTTCCTCGTGAAACGAGAAGAAAATTAAAATTAAAATTACAAGCTCGGAAGAGGGCAGAGCATGACGGGCATGACACGGGGTACATTGAATTGAATCGTTTCTTTCCTTTTCTTTTGCCGTCTGGTTTTTCCCGATCGCGAGCCACAACCAGAGAAGGCATGGCATGGTATGGCATGGAGAGATGACAGAGACAAAGAGAGAAGGGGGTCCCGTCTTGGTATTTGATTGATTGACTTGTACGAGTATACCTACATGCTACTAAACTTGTTTTTTTTTTCCAACGGCAGTCTTGCGGTACAAGCTGCGCGCGCTGTCTGGGGTCCAACGGAGTTTCGGTTTTGGTTGCTTTTCATAGCTCCCCATTTCGTCTACTGGGTTTCTTCATAGGTCGATTGATTTAAGGTCATTAGAGGGTCCTAATTGCATCTTGTGCCTTGGTGAAGTAATTGTGATGACTCTGCTTTGTAAGAGGGTAGACGTAGGCAGTGGAGTAGATCGCCTGCGAAGGTAATTATGATTTCTTGCATACACTGATATCAATTGATTTCAATTACCGCGTATCGAAGAGGAGCCTAATGGATTGCCGAAACTAAAGCAAAGCACCCTAATGCCAAACCCGAATTGAGTTGCTAGTAAGACCAAGACCAAGGAAGTACAATGCAATGGATCCCTCCTGCCTTTTTCTTTCCCTTCCCCTACTCCCTTTGTCGAAACCCCTTGCCGGCAGAAATAGTATCCCTGGTATGTTGCCTCTGCGGAATTCCCTTCATTGGGCCTTTTCGTGTTTTTTTACATTGTATTATACAAATCCATTTTCGATTGTTTGGCTCATTGGTGATTAATGGACAGATGCCTTACGTCCAAGTATTGGGAACCACGTGTTGGTTCCTAGGGTCCTAAGGTCACCACACATTCTCGTACCGCTGGATCCAGTTTCGCGTCACAGCTAGGATTGCGCCGGTTCCTCGACTTTGGCCTTCTTAGCCTCCTCGTCTCCCGGCGCAGCCTCCTCAGCTGGGCGCTTGCCGTTGCCATTGGTCTCTTGCTTGGGTTCTTCCTTAGCCTTCTTGCGCACAAGGCCAGATACGTCCTTGGCGTTCTTCTTAGCCTCTTCGAGTCGCGCCTCTTTCTCCGCGGCTGACTCGCCTAGCGCTGCGCCTAGAACACCCAGAACAGCGTCGTCGGCAGCAAGTACAGAGTTGACGTCCATGGGTGGCTTTTGGAGTTCAACGAGCTTTAGTAGCAATATAGTTAGTATAACTTCGACATCGGCCATGCCATATTCTCTTATCCCGCCGCAAGGACAAAGAGTGTACGGGGAAGTGGAAGACTCACCCGTTGCTCCATGTCCGCGATCAGCTCCTTGACCTCCGCGATTTGTTTCCGAGTCAGTTCATTATCCTCGGGCGCATGTAACATTGCGAGGTCGACTTCCTTCGCGTCGAGCTTGAGCTTCGTGCTCTTGATAGCCTTCTCTAGTTCGACAGCCGCTTCTTTTCGCAGGCTTTCGTCGACTGGTTTCGGTCCCGCGCCAGCTGCAGTGTCTTCGGCGGTTGTCGTGACAGACGCGAATTCAAGGGCTAATGACAGTTTGAAATGCGCTTCGGCGATCACTTCGGACTCCTCTCCATAGAGCTGCTCTTTGTACTTGAGGGAGGCTCGACAATCGTTAATTGCAAGGGGGTACCTGCGCTAGCGTTAATAGCTGTGAAAACGTAATCGTAATGAATTTATGCTGCTGCCATACTTCTCATTCTCAAGGGAAATCTCAGCTAGGAGATCGTGTGTGTCAGCAAGTCGCTCTTTGATGTGCTTGACTGTAGGGCTGTCTCCTTCGGCCTTCTCCTTTCCCTTTCCTTCTGAGGTATCTTGGTCTTCTCGTTCCAGGGATTTCTCGAACAGTAGGCGCGCTAGATCTAAGATCTCGAATGCGACAGCTAGATCATCGTCATCGTCATCTTCTTCACCCTCGCCTTCTTCGGCCTCCTCTTCCTCGTCTGAATCCTCAAAGGTCTCGTCGCCCGTGAATTGGAATAGAGGTTTCTTGACATTGGGTACCTTGTCGCCACCAGCTGTAACGCCTGCAGCAATGGCTACTCCTTCCTGTGTAACTTTCTCCTCCTCGGTCTTCTCTTCCTCCTCCTTAATGGTATCGATAGTCGATGATTCAGCTTGTAATTTCTTCGCCTTGGGCTTCTTGTCGGCGGCGCCGTTGGACTTCTTCTCAGGCGCAGGCTTTCCACCTAACACGTCACTCTTGCTCTGGCCAACCTTGAATAAACTGCGACCGTACAAGAAGAGGATGTCGGCATTTTCGGGGGCCATTTCGCCATTGATCTCGGCCTGCATTTCAGTAGCCTGAGAGAACACCTCGGCAGCTTCCTCATACTTCTTTTGCGCATACAGCGCGTTCGCTTTGGCAGTCAGGTCGGCTAGCGAGACGTGTAGCGACTTGGCGCGCTCTTCGGGATCCATGGGGGGCAAGGACTGAGGAGTTGCAGCAGCTGAAGCTGTAGCTGACGCGACCGCTGATGGAACAGCAGATAGGGTCGGAGTGTCGGCGGGKGTTGCATCGGCCATTGTGATGGAGATGAAAGAGCGTCGCAGAAGGCGATGGTTTAGCTTGCTGTAATTGGCTGTATTGGAAATACGAAAAGCTTGTAGAATGTGCACTGGACAACGCCGATACCAGCTATGGATGGTTGAATTAGGTCTAAATAGAAAGGCGACGTTTGAGGCAGAGGATTGGATGAATGCGCCGGCAGATGGCTGTGGTGTGAAAGAGGWGAGGTGAGGTGAAAGTTAGCGGGCCATTGAAAGTGACGCGATTACCGTATGCAGACCAGCCCATGAGCATATGGCAATTGCGGCGTGAACCGCGTCGAAGCTGTGGGGTCCGTAAGCGTTGAAGCTTGGGCCACCAGACCGAGTACATATATGTACATACACTATTACATGCACGTGATGGTGCGGAGTTTGCGATGTGAGGTTAGGTAAGCGGAGCTTATCTCTACAATAGACACTATGTAAATGCGATAAGATGCTGTGCAACTTTCTTGATTCAAATCAAGCCTCTCCTGCATTTCGGTGCCTGCATTCATTCTGTATACCAGTGGCTTTTAGCTGACGGATTACGTCTTAGCCTTGTAGAAAAAACCCACCTAGGCCAAAATGTTGTCTTTGCGTCGGTGTTTAGAAAAGGTCGAGCTCATCCTCTTCTATACTCGGTGTTGAGTGATGCAGGTGGTGGTAACTCTGGTGTATGATTCACCTGATCTTGAGAGAACAGGTGAAAACATGCTCATCTTGTTTAGTGCAAACTTGTCATAGTTTGCTCGCAACGGTCCTATTGCTTCATGACAGCCACCAATTAGATCTATAACATTCAAACGTTCAACCTTGAAAGGCTGAAACTCAATTCCTCGTAGCAACCCCAATTTCTTAATACGACGTAGTATGCTTGGCGGCAGCTATGACGTGCATTGGTCCGGGAACCCCACCCTCTTGGGAGCTGAGAGTTTAGGCCGTTAGCAGTTCAATCGGATGAAATTCTGAAAAAAGATACCACCTGCATGTTCCAAAATAAATTTGCATACTATAAAATATTAGTGTATTCAGATATTACTCTAGCACATGCTTAGATGTTGGTTTCCAGAACACGTAATATTTATAGGCATGGTAAGGTATGATACATACTCAAATGGCCAATCGTATCTATCACTCCCGATGTTGGTGCTGACATTCAAGGGCTGGTTGGCGTGGTTGAGGCGTCACCCACTTAACCTGGTAGAGGCAAATACCACACAGGGGGCCAAAGAGGCACTGCTAGCTGACAAATAAACGAACATCTTAAAATTAGTTGCATTCGAATTATGCTCCCTTTGTTGTACATAGCTTCCCTGGTTACATGTATTTAAGCAGAACGTTTCGTTTAGAACACTCAGATGACGCGAAGAATCACCTTGCCGGCTGGTTGCATCCTGTACCTAGGGTAGGATTTAGGCAGTGCGTTGAAGTGCCTGACTGATGGTAGCGGTGGCACTGATGGCGCTGATGGAAAGGTAACACAGCATTAGTGCCGCTCACTGCCACCCGACCCGTGTCTTCTTTAATGGACTCGCGGAACACATGGAAGGGGAGCGCAAAGACATGTTTTATTTACATTTCATTGTGCCATACCTTTATTTACATAACATTGCACATGTAGATCCGCATCCATACATACCTAATGTATGCTCTCGGGCCTGTGTAGGCAGGTACGTACGTGCATAACACGTAGCCAAGTTTGCTAGCATTGTACCCCCCGCCCTTTCCAAGCGTATAAGTGATACGAGATGACATCGTACAACGGCTAACTAGTGCAGGTATCTTCCAGCCGCAGATCTCCACCCCTAAAGCCTAGCACCAGGTAGTCGCGGATCTGGACCGGGTTACCAAGCCTATTGCAGCGCTGTACACATGGTCTTCCTTAGTAAATTTCGTGATACGGTGCTGTGCCTGTGTGCCACCTGCATGCGTTCGATGTAGGTAAGCGCAAGTCTCTCCACTTGCGAGCAATTGCCTACTACGGGGGAGTCTTCGTACTTTTGAATTTCTATTCTTTCGCTTTTTTTGATCTTCTCGGGTCTTCTTTGATTTCTGGCCATGTTACTTTCGTAATCTCATCCCACTTGGGAGTTCTGTCTGGGGCTCGTTCAAACCTCCCATTGTTCTCTGCTTACCCAGTACTTCCGTACGTTTCCACAGTCTTTACTGTCAATTCGCTTCGTCGGAAATACGTTTGCCAATGTGTCCCCGTCGACAAACCCTCTGGGAAACTCGTTCTTAATGCCGCTCATGCCCAAGTCCTCAGGGCCATCAGTCAACATGATCGTGTCACCTTCGCGCCGACTCAGGATCTACGGCGCCATCGCCATCTTGGCCTTGGTCGCAACTTACATACATGCGCGCCAACGTTGGAACGAAAGTCCGTTTGAGTATGCTCGCGATTATTACGAAAGTGTCACAAATTACTTTGGCGGCCCAGTATTCAACAACACGTTATACACCGAGGGGAATGCGCACATGGTCAATCAATACTACAATTCCAGCAACCCTTGTGCCAATTTTCCCAATACAGATGGCATCCAGTTAGTTATGAAGACGGGCGCGACAGAAGTCTTCGATCGAATACCCACACACCTGCTTACGACATTAAAATGTCTTCCCGATTTTCTCATATTTTCTGACATGGTGCGACCCCTATTTTTCCATCTCTGCGCCCGGCGCGATCTCTAGCGCCAGTCCGTCGTAAAATACGCAAAGAGCTAACGATGTTCTAGGAGCAACAAGTTGGACCCTACCACATCTACGACGCTCTGGCCGAGTTCGAAGAATCCGCAAAGGCCCACAATTCTGATTTCGATCTGTATCGCGATCAAAAGGAATGTCCCGTATCGCAGAAGTCATGCGTCGATGCAAAGAGGGATGGGCAGAAGGCGTGGAATCTGGACAAGTACAAGTTCCTTCCGATGATGGAGCAGACTTGGAGGATGCGCCCGGGCCGCGACTGGTACATATTCGCCGAAGCCGATACTTATCTCTTCTGGGCCAACATTATACATTGGCTGAAGAAGGAATCTCGTCTGAGTCCTCGCGAGAAGCTCTACCTGGGTAGCCGAAGTTTCATCGGAGGAACTCCATTCGCTCACGGTGGTTCCGGGTATATCCTAAGCGGCACATTGTTGAAGCATTTGATTGAATACCACCCCGGCATGGTCAAGCAGTACAACGTCAAGGGAGCCCACGAATGTTGCGGGGATTTGATGTTGGCGCAGGCCTTGGAAGAATATGAAAATGTTAAGATCCGACAGATTTGGCCTATGATCAACGGTGAGAAGCCTAGTACGCTTCCCTACGGTCCTGGTCACTGGTGTGAGCCGATTTTTAGCATGCATCATATGAATGCGGAAGAAATCAGCAGCGTGTGGCAATTCGAGCAAACGCGCAAAACTGATGTAAGCGCAACGTTCTTTTTCCCCTGTTCGAATCCTTTCCGCTGCCGCCCACATGCCAAGTGGATAACGACAAGGATTAAAACTGACCATTCAATAGGGCACGCTCCTCATCAAAGATCTGTATGAGGGCTTGATTAAGCCAAAGATGCAGGTATCGCGACAGAATTGGGATAACTTGTCGGATGACGTCTGCTACCTCAACCCAGATCCCGAGGCCCAGCAACGTGCTGATGGGCATCTGCGTGAGAGAAAGAAGAACGAGGATGAAATGAATGATGTCGAAAAGGATGCCTGGAAATCGGCGGAGCACTGTGCGAAAGTCTGCGAATCCCAAGACGTCCCGGATGAAGACGAATGGGACTTGAGCGGAATCATTGCTCGCAAAGAGGATGAACCCGGCACCGCTAATGATACAGAGCGTGCCGAAGATACCTCGCCCAGTGACGCCGCCGCCAGGGAGGAGTGGAAGAAGTCGATGAACGAGAAGAAGAGGAATCGATCGTGCTTCCAGTATCGATGGCATGAAGAGATATGCTGTACAGCCAAGAGTTTCAAACTGGGTGCACCCAAAGCGGCTCCTGAGGATAACAACCCCAACGCCAAGTGGGTAAGCGGCTGGCATTTGAAGGGCATTAACGACTGGATCGACGCCATGGGCGAGTGTAAGAAACCCGCCTGGAAGTCGCCAGATCCTTGATCCCGTCTCCGTTTAGAGACCACTCACAACTATCAAGGGGAGCTCCTGAAGTAAAACAGGTCAACGCCAAATAGAAAGGCCACGTTGACAATATCATGAAATTATAGAAGGGATCTCAGGAACCGGAAAGGGCGGAGAAATCTCACCAGGTGTTCGACTGTACATACTACTGTAAACCGCAGACGGCTTGTCGCGGTCGGGTCACATCATCTGCGGCGTTCTCGGCATCTCGCAGGCGGGCGCGAAGGAACAAATGTAGGGCTTTTCTAGAGCTTAGGATGGCATCGGCTCTTGCTTAGGTTATTAGCATATTACAAACGGAAATACTTGCATTGACCTAAATCGAGCCGCGATGTTCCGATGGCATCGCTCCCTGATGTTTAGGTACTCTTCATAGTGATTGTGACCCATAGCAAGGTCGTTAATACCAATGTGGATCAGAATCAAGTCCCAGTCTCATGGCGACGAACGTGTATTTAAAGTTCTTATCGACGTCCGTTCCTTGTCGTCGGGACCCCCATCGTCCCCATGGGGGTGGTACACGGCTAAATGTCACCATAGCCAACACTTTTGCCATTCCGGGCACCATCGTCTCCGCTGGTTGGCTGGGTCGATCGGGTCGATCTAACGTGCGCGAACTTAATCTATGCCGTCGGGTCTATTAGCTCGTCACTGCTTTCGTGCTACATGCTGCGACAATCTTGGCGCATCCACCGCCGCGGTGTCGTGCAATTTTCCCATATTGGTTATACCCCGCGAGGGCCCCTTCGATCGACCCTCATGTCCAGAGATCTAGGCACAGACATTTCCGCTTATGGTATTAATGTCGCTTTGAGAGGGTTGGACCGCGTATGGATCGATGATAGGAGATACTTCTGATGATGGGATTGAGGCTCCTTCCAAGACTCGGCGATGAGCTTAACTATTTTATGCCATTATAATATGAATGAATTGGATAAGTTCAGCCTCGATACTCCAGCGGTAATTTTCTAAACCTGCGTCTTATCACCTGGGGGAATGTTTACTCTTAAGTGACCATCTTCGCCAGATTCAATACTTGAGACTTGCAGATTAACCCAGCAACCTTTACAAGAGCTCCGACGTTTCCTTAAGTATTAAGAAGGCACTTTATGGCAGCGGCTCGCTCGCTATTTATGCTTGAGTCCTGTGATAATCACATGTATTGCAGGAGGCATGATTTGCTTCCGTTCCTACGGAACCCTTATGGCACTAGATAGGTACCTACGCTAATTACCAACCAGCAATAAAGAGACTGTGGTTATGCTTAACTTATGATTAATATCCTTAGGTTATCATATTCTCATTAAATATGCGCTAGGAGATCTTTAGCTTCAATGCAAGGGACGATGTTGATTACCAACACAATCGCATCTACATATATCTTACCCCTTTTCACCAACACTTCTCTTTTCCGCAAATAATAACACGATTCAAGTTCGAGTTCTACATCTCCAAGCTCCCAACGGACGCCTATATAGGGGCCTTCGAAGCTGGTACACGTCATAGACAGCGTTATACTTACACCATCGACGTTGCTTCAGTCAAAACACCTTAGCGTATTCTCGGGAGATCATCCCATGAGCAAGGTATCCCTTTGGACTAGTTCCGTTAAGTGGAGTTTGCAGCATTCTGAGTAAATCGCAATATTAGCTACAGCGATGCTCAAAGTCGACGAGAGCTTAAATTAGGACCTTGTAGAATGTCGGGAGTGTTGTTAGAGTGGTTCCCCAGGCCAAAAAGACAGATCTTCTGTCTCGCTCGCTAGATTATCTAGCACCTATCTGATGTATATGGGGCGATTAGCCGAATTATTCTCATATGGAATCTGATCAGCCCCAGAAATGCCGGGTTCGCAGAGTTTTCGTTCGACGTCGTCGTTATTTTCCATGCGGATGCTTTGATATAGCGCGGATTAGTGAGTCCAACGTCAATAGTATTTCGCGGCGGGGTTCCAGGGGACGGGKCTTTCAACCGGGCATTACATTGGCTCGAGGTAGACAGCTTCAATCAGCGCTTCAGCTTGTATGTAAAGCGTTTCATTGCAATTCGTAGTAAATGAAGAGTTGCGACAATAGAAGATAGAAAGTTGTTCACGGGAAGATAATGGAGGAACATAAACCTCTCAGGGTTCTCATTCTGAAACATGAGGTTCGCTGTAGTAATTCAGGTACCGAGTCACTAAACGGGCAGGCCCTTACCTGAATCGCTCCCTGAACAGGCTTCCCATGCGGGACCCGACACGGGCCTCCATGTGATTGTTTGCTAGACATTATGTATTTGTTCTTCGGTCTATTCTAGGTATCTTGTAAACATTTCAAATATTCACCAAGTATTTATATGAAAATACGGCGCGATATTTTGATATTCAAGTCGATATGACCATGACAAGTTGTATTGAGATTTGTGATAACTGCTAGGGAATTACATATTATGCGACGTCCCCGCCCCCGCTCCAGTAAAATCCGATTCAGTGTCGCATCACCACGTGTATCTAGACTATCCATAGTAGGGTTACTTCGGTTGGTAAGCCTGCTCACCTAGTACTCCCAACTACATAGGTACATAATGTATCTAGGTAGGCTGCCGGATGTCTAAATATAAGGGTCAGTTCCCTCAATGTCTAACTCGACTTCAAGAGGGACCAATCAACCCCTCAAATTCGCCCACGCCCCAAACCGATGGCTTCATCACCTTATCCGGCGCCACCAGGTGCAAAAGGGGTACTAAACTCTAGCGAGCCACTACCCTTGACGCCCCAGGAGATTACTGCAGAGTGGTGTACCAAGATATTAGGACATAAAGTCAAGATGGTAACTATTGTGAAGGAAATCCACTCGACGGCAAGCAAGATCCTCATCGATCTAACTTACGAGGAGGAAGCCAACGTACACAATGCGCCAACTCACATTTGCATTAAAGGCGGCTTCAATAAGGCACTTATGACGCTTCATCCTAGCTTGATGTGGACATACCGTCGCGAGGCCGAGTTTTACTTCTACCTTAGCCCCATTGTCAAGATGAACCTGCCGAAGGCCTGGTACTGTGGGACCGACACAGTTGCTGGCCAAGGCCTCGTGGTTATGGATAACCTAGCTGTTCAAGGCTGTGATTTCGGCGAGCCGTTGAAAGCATGGCCTGTTGACAGGGTCCGTGCTGGAGTGAAAGAGCTAGCGGCCCTTCATGCGAAGACATGGGGTGCTTCTGAGAAGGATTTCCCCTGGCTTGCTGGCGATAAGACGATGGGAGGGAATCCCCTCCAAGGGATGATCGTCTCTCTTCTTAGTCCGCCGGCGTGGGAACTACGCTTCAAAGGTGCTGCAGCGCCACCCCTGCCGGAGGCTATTGCAAATCGCGAGCGTATGGAGAGAGCTTTCAAAACCATGTGGGCGACGGAAAACCCGAAGTTGAAGTGCATCATTCATGGCGATGCACACATTGGAAACACGTTCATCACACCCGATGGCCGGCCGGGATTCATTGACTGGCAGGCTCCCTACGCCGGCGTCAACGTACAGGATGTAGCATATTTCATCACTGGCGCTCTGACTGTTGAGGAGCGGAGAGAACATGAAGTTGACCTGGTTAAGTATTATCTACAGGCACTACACGAAGGTGGTGGTCCCAAGTTCGAAAAGGAGGATATATGGCATGATTATCGAAAGCATGTGTTGCATGGATTAGCTTGGGCACTCACGGCACCAGGAATGCAGCCGGACGAAAATGTATTCGTTATGACGGAACGACATGCCGCAGCTGTAGCGGATCATGAGACTATTGAATTGTTGGAGTCGTTATCGGAGTATGTGAAAGAATAATTTAGAGTATGAGTATTGGGTAATGGACGAGGAGCCATCGTGAGTCTATTTCAATTTTCTTTACCCGAAGTTAGGTCACCTAGCACTATGCGAGTCTTAAGGGGGTGTTATGTCTATTTCGAATTAACTGTGAAAATTCCGAAATTATCCCAGAACTTACGGCCCACCCGGGTACATAGAAACAGATGCTTAACGGTCCGCGGATATACCCTACTATACAACCTCATGACAATCCTGCTATTTCGTTGCTGTCATAGAATACTGTCTGTGCTTCCGCCTCTTTCTAGGGTTGATACATCGGGGCCGTAGCCGACTTCATAATTGTTAGTGACATGAATGGTATTCTTGTTAGCCAACTCTCCGGAACCGAATGCTTCTCCAGACTTAGCAACGCCGAGTTGATATGCATGGCTTGCCTTGTCCCCTCTCCATGCCTGCGGTCCATCGTCGTGGTTGATCTGCTGGTAGTTGCCCGGTGTCTCGGATCCACCCAAGGACATAGCCCACGAAGGGAAGTGTGCCCTGACAAATGGCCGCAGACGTGCTAGGCTGTTACACACAATACCGAGGTTCAGCTCCAGCGACGAGAAAATAGCAGCTTCTGCTTGTGTCCACGTCACATCGGGGTTCACCACCATTGCCTTGACGTATGTAATTCTGGCAATGGAAACAAGAACGACCCTGAATCCTTGTTAGTGAGACGTCATCAATTGGCAAAGAAAACGTACGCAGACCCCAGCCCAATCAGGACGCCCAGGACTACCTTCTGCTTCAAAGGCATATTCAATCGACGTATCGTCGGAATGGGAAGTATAATAATAGTCGCGTCCGATACGATGTTTAGAACAGCCTGCGATATCGTTATGCCATTGAGACAGGCGCCACTGCCAACAGACATCGGATTGCAAGGACCACAGAATAGGGCCGTGAAGACAATTGTATACGAAGCTATGAGGAATGCAACAATGTATACGCACATCTGGAACGGCCTGAAGGGGTTGATACGAAGGTAGAGAACTAGCATTGCAAATTTGGTTAAGGTTGGTGGCCAGAGATACGTGATAGCAAGGGCCAATAGAAGCTATGATGATGTTAATAGAGACCCATTTCGATTCCGGACGCAGGGAAGGCCTACATTGTAGTACCCCTTTAATTGCGTTGGCGTTACATCCCACAAGTGTCTACCAAAGCCGGCCGGCCTGGCTAGTACCGGGTTAGCGAGTCTTCAACGGGCCTCTGGCATGATATCTGCTCTACCTAACAGCATAGCGACGAAGAATGCCAGTGAAGTCCCCCAAGCTGCGATGATAAACACTGTGTGAAGATCAGCAATTGGGTATTCGCATGATTTAATCTTCCATAGTTCATTTACAAATGTCCCAATCGAGCTTCTTCACGAGAGCGAATGCCGTGTACAACCGAACCGCCAGGAACATAGATGCGATTACAAAGGACACTGCGAAAACCGAAACGAGTGTGTGTTGAAGAGATGTCCAGCTATAGAAATCCGGGGTCATTCCCTCGGGAGGAGACATAATACCAACTTCCGCCATCCTGAGGCAGAGGTCTGCGTGTCGAACCTAAGGTAGAAGCTTTGATGATATTCTGACCAACCAACAAATTTGAAATAGAACCTTGAAGTAGAAGACGGGATGGCCAGCATCGAGGCCAAAAGAAAGATTGAATTAGATGCATCGCGGGCAGTCCGTCGAGCTCTAGCTTGATATACATATATCAAGCGACCCCCCTTCGAGAGCCTTCTCGTATGTCGGCATAGCTTTAAGTAGCTCAGCCATAATGCTCCATGGGGGCCGCTTGTGTACCTTGCCGCCCGAAAGGAAACATTTGGTGAGAAATGCGTTCTCAATTGAAGTTCAAGGTTGCTCCGATTGCAACGGTAATTAATGACCAACGACTGATGTCGAATCGGCTGCCATAGAATGCCTTGACCAATTGTGGGTTGCAATTGGCAGTGGGCTACATTCAGCTGGAGGGTCACAAATGTAGCCTCACTGCATATCTCCTTGCTGGCATTGGCCGCATCTCCAAAGTTTTGCTAAGCCAAGCTCAATACGGCCTTGACACATACCTCATGTGTTAAAGCGAATGTGGGCTTATCTATAGAAAAGCCTTGAACGCCCCCTCGCAGCAGTTTGGTTTCTTCTTTTTCGTACTCCTATCATGCGTCGAAAATAGTATGCATCAACATACCCGTCGGCTTCGAGACCTTAGCTAATAGCTGGCAAGGCAAGCATCAACTCAGCTATCTTATCTCGGCAGCCAATGTGCCCATTCTTTTCTGCTAATTGTATGGCTCTTTGACACTGTTTATTATCTAGTTGCCGGTTATTGGCATACCAGATGAGCTGGATCATGTCCAGACGGCCATGCTCAGCAGCACCCTCCAGAGGCCAGCGTCCGTGTGGGCCCGGCGGTGGTGGAATATCGAACCGAGCTCCATGCTCTATGAGTGTGGTAGCGATAGTGCAGTTACCCGCAATAGCTGCCAGCTGCAACGCAGTAGCGCCGCCACGCGTGGTAGGCGCAGCGTTGACATTGGCGTCGTTTTCAAGTAGCAGTCGAACGATCTCAAGGCTGCCTACCCCGGCGGCTTTCTGGAGGGGAGTTCGCTTTAGACCAGGGCCTGCTGGTTCGTTCACTCGTGCCCCATATTCAAGTAGGAGCTGAACCATTTCCACACTTCCTGTCTCAATGGCGTCTAGAAGAGCAGTTCGTTGCTTAAAAACACCTCCACCCCCCATTGTCGTAATGCTGTTGGCGTCCCCACCAGCATCGAGTAGTTTCTTGACCAATTCTATATCATATAGCGTCACTTCGTGGCCATTTTGTCGGTTAATTGCTATGCCGAGTGGGCTTCGGCCGCCGCTTCTGCGATACTTATCATCGCCTTCTCGCCGCTTTATAAGCTGGGGATAATTTACATTCGTAGTCTTGGAGGCAAGAAGAATGTCTAAACCTTTACCACACGCCGGAAAGTGTGGAATTGCTGATACTATTGCATCGACACCATATCCACAACGACCTCGCGGATACACCTCGCGAAATCGTTTCAAAAGCACCTCAACCATTGAAGGACTCTCGATCACCGCTTTTTGGAGGGCCAGGTCGTCATCCGGTTTTGCTCCGAAGTGGAATAACTCATGCAATAACGATTCGTCTTCGCGCCCCACTGCGAATTGTAGGGCGCTGCTCAAGCTCCAAGGTTCTTGGCGGCCCAAATTCATAATTTTCCAAAACAGACCTTGGCCCCCTCTCTTGAATGAGAGCTCCAACGTTCCAATGTTGAGCTTCATGCCGCAAAAAGGAGACAATGATCTTAAGACATCGTGCAAGATTGTATCATCACCGCACTCGAGCGCGGCGTCCAAAATTAGACCCCAAGTATCAAGCCAGTCACCCTCTTCATATAGGCGGGGGCAATACATATCAGCCATATACAACAGAGGAACATGGTCGTGTTCTAACATGGCTCGGATAACTTGCGTTTTGCTGTTGCTGATAGCGATCAGCAGAGGTTGTTTGCTCGTAGATCCTGTATCTTCTGAACGTAGAGCACTCATATCAATGATACTCGCGCCAGCGTCCAAAAGCATCCGGACCAAATCATCGTGCCCATTAGCGACAGCAAAAGCCAGGGAATCCATTAGGTAATGTCCGGGAATATCAAGATTGCGACCAAGAAGCTTGTGCGCTAGTGTAAAGTTTCCCGTCTCCCAAGCCATGGTAACTGCCTCGCCAAATTCGTTGTTATAGCCGTCTTCGAAACAATCAAGCGCGCTGTTCTCTTCTAAGAAAGAAAGGAGCGTCTGATTTCCAGACTTAAGAGCAGCGATCAGCGCGTCCCCCGAGACGAACACATCGAAATCTTGCTCTTTCATCAGAATTCTGTCAATTATGCCCTGGTTTTTATTCTCAATGGCTTCTCGGAATATTCCACGCAGGTGTTTCCGATATACCAGATTTCTTGATTTTCGATAGTGCTCTAGGGTGAGCTCGATCATGTGTAATGCGTCCTTTTCGGTAAGATATTTGACGATTTCATAGGTATAATGTCTCTGAATGACTTCCAGAGGTGTCTGGGAAACAAAACTGGGGACCAGAGAATGAGCTAGGCGTGGGTCAACAAATAAGTGGAGCACAGTCTCCATGGTTTGCTGTCTTATGTGAGCCCCTGCCTCGACGCAGGCGTCAACTGTATTCAAGAAGTTCTGGTTGAGAGTTGACTTGCGGTCACAATAATGTTCAACCAAGTAATCTAGCGCATTACCGCTGTCGTCTCCCAAGGTCTTGTTTATATCAGCCCCGAGATTAAGGAGGAGTTTGAGAACTTCGAATGACTGCTCTCGTGCAGCTGTTTCAAGCGGTGTAAATGGCCTGCCACACACGGCTCCGTTTATATCAACCAAGCGAAGCTCAATCAGAAGCTTAGCGACGCCGACGTCATCAGCCTCTATAGCTGCCTTGAAGGTGTTTTCAGCAAGCGACTTGGCCACGCACTTCGAACTAGATTGTAGAAACCGGAATAGCATTGACTGTACGCCGTGATGTTTGTTGAGAAATCTCAGGACACTAGAGCCCGGTATGTCCCCGAGTCCTGCGCAGCCGTTCATCAATGACCTGATCAGTCTCGTATAAAAACGATATTCAAAAGCGTCATCGTCTGACAGCATGGCGAATCGATCCTGCTCTTCTCCAACAAAGATGTCCTCTGAGAGAAGATTTGCGTATACCTTTGGGGAGAAAACATTCACCGAGGATTTCAGCCACCGAGGTAGTCGATTATTCCTCAGTTCGATGGATTCATTTACGTCAAATGTGAATTGTCTGAATATACGGCATCGGCTGGTACTATAGATAGAGCGCTGCATCGGATTGAAAAGCAACGCGCTGGAGATACCTGTCGGGTGGTAACCAGGTTAGCTTCGATGGGATGCGAAATTGATGTATACCATATCGTAAGAAACTGTTACCACTTACTGTTGAGAACCATTTCAGCAATCTCAGCGGACGTGAGAACTCCAATCCAAATATTCCTCGGAAAGATCAATCGTTTCCCCGTAGCAGCGTCAACGAGATTTAAAACCGAGAAATCCGGGATGAAGGTGGATGTAATAGGCGTCGCCGTCATATCAAACGGAAGATCTGTCATATGTAGCTGACTTGGCGCTGGCGGCTGAATAGGGCTTATCTCAACGACTTCCATGGCCTGATCGAGTGAAAAGTCAAGAGCATTACCAAATCCGTCATGGTTGTTGAAGGGCGGGCTTGTCTCGAAGCCTGTGGCATCACTACCCTGCGCTTGGAAAACAGAGCTGGCCAGATTATCCATCGGGGGGATGACAGCATCGAAGTCGAAGGGGTCGAGACCTTCGAAGGTTGACAAGTCAATGGCTTCAAGCGATTCGATAGGTGGTATGTCGACTGTTTCAGGGGCCAGCTGCTCAACGGATGTATGTCTATTTTCATCGCGAGGATCTTGATCAGTGCAGAGCTGATTAGCCTGGGCGTCGCGTCGCATATAAGCACTACGTACCGCTTTCAATGCCTGTTTGGAGTGTCCTGGGTGCATAGAGGCGACAGGCTCTCTCAACCCTGATACGCGGCATTTCACGGCCTAAGGGGCGTATCCTGTCTCCCTCTCCTCTTTGTCGGCTTTGCTGAATAATAGGGATCATTCTTGTCCACTCCTTCGACGACATATACTTTCGCACGTTCCATACCCGGAATTGCGTTTCATATTGGGATTTCCTGCTAAAGTATCAATCGAGATGCTCAACACATATTTAAACGCTATGTCAATGTGTACGTACGTGGCGGTGAACCCTTCCCTCTTCATCGTCTCGATGACTCCATCATCACCGAGTAGTTTGAGGTTCCTATCTATGTACAACTCGAGGATTCGATCCTTGTGGCTTTCCCATTCACTCGGCGGAATGCGCCGAGTAGCAAACGAGGCAGGCATGGTGGACGACTGTACAATGACCTAACCAAGACACGACAATAAATTCAATAGCAAACAGAGGCCCGAACGCTTCTTATGCTATAACTCTGCCCAGAATCTGATGTTAAATTGATGAGGCTTTAGAAATTGATCAGAGTTTGCAGAGCCTCGTCTATCCTGTCTGCCTAGCTTCAGATGCCAAGGCATCGCCATCCAAAAGTGCATAATCAAACGCTGCACACCGGCTCAGCCATGCAAGCCATGATGCAGAATCTGCCATGGCCGTACTGGCCCAAACAGCAAAGGCTGATGCAATATCTGGAGTAATCTCGATCAGGATCCATGTTAGGATTATGATTCGTGAAAAGGAGAACTTGTCCCAGAGGAGACGGAGCAGATTGTGGTCAGATTCTGTTTGTGGCGCATGCAGAGCAAGTAGGGTCGGGGGTCGGAGTCGTTAATTGGAGGGGAGGGCGAGTCCTGTAGGCTGAGTTCTTAGATACTGGGTGGTTGTACTGAAGTCAAAGACCGCTTTGCCAGCAACCACCAGCACACCGTTCTAGATTCTATTGACTTAGCATAGCTACCTAATATGCGAGAAGATTCGGAAACACCCCGAGGAGTGTTCATAACTTCGGCAGGAATAATGCTACAATTGGTCGCCTTCGTCATACCGCATGTACAGACGGGTTGTTGCTGCGATTTGCTGCTCGTGATAGGGTAACAATATGTGAATTAGAAGAGGCGGACTTGCCTGAGAAGCAGTGACTCGATGTCTAACAATCACCGATCTACTTATCAAACTTTTTCAACGCAATGCTGGTATAATGATATAGACGGCTTGTAGTTTCCGCAATTTGCATATAAATGATGCCTACATGTTAGTCCTCATCTTGCTGTGTCGGCCATACAATTCCGCTCTCATCATCTTTGCTCCAATAGCCTGAACCGCCCTTTTGCCAAATCTCTGAGCGCTCTTCAAATGACTCGTGAATCTCGTCAACATCACCGTGGACACGTTGAAGCTCAGTGTCATAAGGCCGACCATAGGATGATGGATATAACAACGTTGTTGCGCGAAGAGCTCTAAACTAVCCGGCCGAAGGCMGGGKATACATACTAGATACTTCTTTGTTCTAAGYATCCCTTACTAGATCCGAAGTATCCGAATCCTGACACTCAGAATCTTCTGGGGCATTTTCAAACAGTTTCAACATGCCGTACCTTTCGATGCGATCCAAGTCCCAGAAGACGTAAGCCCGCTCCCTCACTCCAGAATTGTTTGTGAGCATGACCCACGCACTGCGTGGCCAGGGACTGAAGGCCACACGCCATGCTTCAAATGGGCCCTTATCTGTATCCTGGCTTTCAGTAGGCTGGAACAGAGCTCGTCAGCGTAATCGGAAAGTGGGGTATCGTCATTTAAGTCCGTTTTGGGCGGTGACATAAGCGCGTCGTAAAGGTCGGCTTTACCAGCACCGAACGCAGACTTTAATAGCGCCTTTTTGCCATCATATGAGCTCTCACTCATCAATCTGTGGATGAAGTCGATACCCTGCGATAGCTATGTATGGTCATTGTTCGTAAGCAATAAATACGGCGGATAGAGTAAGAATGTTGGACTGTGGCTTGCCTGAAGTGGTTATTGTCACCAGTCATGATATAGTCAATCCCTAGCTCGCCAAACTCAACATCATGAGCTAGCACATCATGGGAAGCTGCGGATTGAAATCAGAAACTTGCGCCGAGGGCTCATAGCTATATTCATCGGAGATAGGCCTTCATGGGGGAATAACAACCTACCTACCTTTTGAGAGCTTGAGCTCGAGAAAGTCCAGGACAGAGGCGAGTAGCTCCTTTTCCCAAGGCGGCTGGTTTCGAAAAAAGCGGTGTTTATGAAACGGTATAGATGTCAACGGAGTTCTAGAGCAAAAGAGGCAAAAATATAACTCCACCCGATAGAAGGCTCGGCAAAAGCGGAGATATTCTGACGGCGACAAAACGAGGCYCCCAGCCACTTCCGATCCTTGATCCTTAGGCGTGTCCATGCGCTGCTGGCAAATTCGGTAGCTAAGTCATGGATCACTCCGTGTATGTATCCCATCCTTGTCAGAAGCGGGACAGGCATGGTCCGGAGACGTTCGGTAAGCTTGGATGGTTGGGTACCTATATAGCGTCTCGAGCAGCTCATGGAATACCGTTTCATTTCGTGGGCTGAGACGTGAGGCTTCCAGCACCGCGATCGAGTAAGGGATGATAGCTGAGGGGATCTGGCGCTGCAAGATATCGGCTGCCACACCTGGATTTTCTTTGAAGCACGAGTACACATGGCGACAAGTCAGAAGCGCACATTGTCCAGCTCTCGTAACACAGAGATGATGATCTCGCAAGGAATTTCCGTGAGGGTAGACATGTTCGTTTGGCGTAGATAATCTTCGTGAAATAATATGTGATGTGCTGCTTCAGCGTGATGACATATGTGATTTGATTGGTCGCAGGGGCGTAATCTAGGACAAGATCGGAAAGAGTTCCAGAGTGCACTGCTCATGCAACAGTTTCAATAGAACCGAGAAGTGTACAAACGGCCATCTAATAGGTTAGGACTCAGTAATTACAAGCTTTTTACGGCTCCCCTAGGTATTTACTCAAAGTGTAGCCAGGAAGCCGATCATTTGTTAGGAATATCAGGCGAGCACCTAGGTTGGGTCCCCCGTACCCTTGATGACTTAGGGCTAAAACAGGACATGCGTAATATCTTGTAGCGCTGACAACACCTATATTTTGAGGTAGGTACCTGGCACTTAATGTACTCCTATCTTTCACAAACGTATAGTAAATCCAGTGTCCAACACAGCCAATTTCCTATTACGCGACCAGGGCGATTTGTACACATTGCAAGATACCTATAATCTTTAAGCTCAACAACAAGCTGTCCACGGGTCCTCCGATAGGAAACTCCACGGCTATCGTTAAACACATCTCAAGCCAGGTGAGTCGCCTACTCAAGCTAAAATAGCCTCCGAACGAGGCCAGCTGGAATGTACTGCAGTTTTCGCAGCCATGTTCGCCTTTCTATACCGTAAGTACCTAGCCTAATACTCTCCAACGTCATAGCGCTAAGAGGTTAACAACCGCTTATTTTAATAATTCAAATTGTCAGTGAAGAAGAAATTAAGCACTTCACAACGTTTCTTTACGGCCTAGCCGGACTCTGGTGAAACATTGTTATTATGGGCATCTATACTGGCCTCTTAGCTCCTGTTTATGGAAGCCAGTCCGGAGAACTCGATGATTCAAAGGAATTTATCTGTCCAGGTTGTGTGGGAAGAGTCAAATAAGCAGTAGCAACCTTGAGGAGCACTGTAAAGTACACGATCCCGATATATAGACACAAGATCTCCATATTTAGTATGTATTAAACCACCGCGGAAGGGAAATTGACATACCACACACCTGATTATCTGCGTATAATTAAAAGTAAAATACTACAATCTAGACCCAACCACCACCAGTTGATGGCTGCTCACCCGACAACTCCATGCCCTTGGCCGACTCAACCCAGTTGTTCCAATCAATACCATGATCAAGATCCAAGTTAAAATCCGTATCTCCCACACCCATATTGGCAAAGACGTCAACCGACGGATCGGCATCGGCCCACAGCCAAGCCCCAAATCCAGGGCCGAAATCCGCGGAAGCGGGGACGGACGGAAAGGGGCTGTAGGATGAGCCGGACGTTTGTGACTCCGTCGTGACTTGACCATGAGAATGGGGTATTACCCCGGAGACACCCCCACTATTTAGGCCTAAAAACGGAGCGTCCCTATCTTGCGGAAAGTTGGGTTGGGTGTAGGCCGATCCAAAGCCCGGCTGGGACACTGAAATAGTCGAATTATATAAAGGGGTTGAGCCAAAGCCTGGCTGCAAATCAACCCCGCCACTAGGCTGCGCAGGATTCCAGCTACCCTCGCTCGGCTGCGGTAATCCCACCAGCTGCCGCCAGCGTTCGCGAAAGCACTCGGCGCTATCCGCACCGGGGAGAAAAGGCCCCGGACTAGCCGGCTGTTGGGCACGCCGATCCTCTTCCAGCAACCTTCGCGCAGCTAGGGGGTCACCTCGAAGTCTCTGAATCTCCGCATCGCGGTGCCGCCGGGCTTTAGCCATGAGCTTGCGAAGCGGAATCCATATATTCAGATTCTTATTATTGGCGGTAGACTGCGCGGGGATAAGCCACGTGCTGTGTAGCGCGACCCAAGCGCGCCCGACAGCAGGGGACCAGGGGCGCCGGGTGGCCTCGATCAGCATGTATACAATGGAGTACCAATGAGTGTAGGTCTGGAAGATCCAGCGCCAGTTGCGGCATGCCTGCTCTGCGTTGAGAGCATGGTTGTACTCCGCGACTTCGATGGCTGCGACGAAGAGCTTAGTGCGGAGCTCCTTGGAGGCGTGCTCGCTTGTTGATGAGAAGAGCACCGGGAAGTATATGATGAGGCTCATCTTGGCGACTACGAGACGTGTGCATGTGACGCAGACCCAATAAGCGATATTATTCGTCGCGTCGGAATATCGAAGGTACGTCCGCTCTAGTCGTTCGTAGAACTCGTTCAACAGGCGGCTCTGCTCATCTAGGCATCGCTCTCCATTCCTGAGACTCAGTGCCACCATCTGTTGTGTTACGATACACTGTTGGCAGAACACGATCGGAATTGTCATATCAGTTATGCCCTCTCGCTCCTTCGGCGTATCTTTGGTATCGGGGTCAATGTCAGAGTCATTAATATTCAGGGGTATTCGCGTATCGAAGCTGCCCTGAGCGATAGTGAGATCCGTCCCCTGGTCCTCAGAAGACCTCGCGTCTATCATGCACAGGGCGTACCACACCCTTCGTCGCATCTCAACTTCAAACGGAGTGAGATGAGGGAAACGGCTACCATCGCGATGCAAGCCTAAGGCCTGAGCCATCCTGATTGCGAGTCCCGTCATCATCCACACGAATCGCGGGCTGTCATGACGCTTAGCAAGAAATAAAAAGATGACGAATGCCTGTACGAGGACAATGTCGGGCGCGTTGAGGAAATCCGCCTTCGCAAACGCATGCTCTAAACCGAGGCGAAACTTGAGATTGAGCTCAGACTTTGAAGAGCCAAAGTTCGTTACGATCTACAGGGGTCATGAGTATTCGCAACAAACTCACAATCGGGAGGGAAAACCTACGTCATCTTCCTCCATAGAAGTTATAGCAGAGTAATAGATTGAAAACATTAGAGCTTCATTGGTAGGTGACAGGGCGGACATGTCTCCACCCGGTAGATCCCGTATCATTTTGTTGATGGTCGGCATATGAACTACACCGGACATAACGTTTATATTTTGAGAGAACACATTTAGGAGAAATGGGACCTGAGATGGCAAGGGATGAAACCCACGGAGATCGGGCGCCGGTGAGCTAAGGTTGTGCTGGAATAGAAACGCATGGCGCTCGGAGGGCGTCCGGTCTAGCTCTAGGGTTGACGGGGTCTTGCCCGGGGAGTCCTCATCCTCGGAACTATCGTATTCTCCGCCAGCTAGCTCTTCGGTATCCATTTTCAGGCCGTGAAGCTACACTTGAAGTTAGTAATGCACATTTAATAGTGCTAAGATCTAAGACAGCATGCTCTGCTTTACCTCATCATTGACACGCGACCAGAAGCCAGTGCTAACATAGCGGCTTTGGCCGGCGTCCCCAAGGACCAGCCTTCCAAACTGGGTGTTCATACTAGATAAATTCGTCGCAGATGAAGATTCAACTTTACTATCAGGGTCTCGATCTTGATTCGAATTTTCCGGTGAGTTTGCCGCAGGTGAGCCGCGAGCATTCGTAGCATGCGCCTGTTCTAGCTGACTGCTAAGCTCCTTGACCAAGCCCTCTAGGCTTCGTAACCTTTCCATCACTTGATTCACGTTCGGGTCAGCTTCTTGCGCAGCCTTGGCGCTATTAGCGACGCGTTCGAGTCGGCGAGCCCATCGCGGGGTCTTGTCCACGGTGGGGAAGACGCAGGGGATGTTTGCGCGACGGCAATTCGAGCACGGCGACGTCTTATCGCATCGCACCTTGCGCGTGCGGCATGTTACGCAGCTTCGCAACTTTACTCCAGCACCCGGAGTAGATGATGTTCCCGCACGTGATGAAGAACCGACGCTCGCGCCTTTTTCGGGGGACGTATTCGAGCCGGGGACGCCCATCCCTGACCCACCCGAAACGCCCGGTACCGCCGCCGCAATGGCTATGGCTGCCACTTGCGACATGCTCTGCTAGGCCCAAATAGATTAGCTTCGTTTAGGATACGTTGTGAATACTCTATAGAGTGTAGCTTTGCACAGAATTTACATGCGGCTGGGTTAATCTCGCGTGAAGACGTTGCAGTGGGTGGAGAGCCCGTAAGCTGAGATGCCGAATAGGGGCTAGCGCCCGGGACTATGCGCGTAGGACCGGGGTGCCGGGGGAATTGCGCCCCGAGTCAGCCGCACCTGGAGCGAGAATTTCGCGAGAACATGCCGGCGACTGCCTAAAATCATGTAACTTGCTAGCTTCGGAATTGGAAAGAGTCACCGTCGAGACGGCGCAACGAGGATAAAATGGATCGTAACGTCCGGTTGCAGAGGTTATTTTCCGTGATACCAACCAATACTCAATACAGCACAATCCCGTACCAATTACCCCTTATAACGATCCAGCACTGTTAGTGTATACATCATCAACTCACTATAAATAAAACGAAGGAAAACCATTACTACTACTCTACCATGACCATGTCCCAAAAGACAGTTGCTTTCTTCGGCGCAAGCACCGGCGTTGGCCTCTCAGCATTAAAGAACAGCCTTGGCGCAGGTCACAAGTGCATTGCGCTCTGCCGAAACCCATCCAAGCTTACGACCGCCTTGGGACACGAGAATACGCCCAACCTCGCGATCATACAAGGCAATGCGCACGACGCCGCAGCTGTCTCTCGCTGCCTCAAAGCGTCCGAGACCAATCTGGTCGACGAGGTCGTTTTCACCATTGGAGGCTCGTTCGTCGCGTCCAAGATGAGTATCGACGACCCGCACGTTTGCGAGAAGGGCATCGCCGTGGTTCTCGAAGCTATCGCTGGGCTTCGACGACAAGGCGTCGACGGCAGGCCGCACATCATTGTGTGCAGCACCACTGGTATATCGCGCTTCGGCCGAGACACGCCTCTTGTTATAGTCCCAATGTACAAGGTCTTGCTCAAGGTCCCGGGCGCCGACAAGGCAGCTATGGAGGAGAAGCTGATCGCCGGCTCCGAGGACTTCACCATCGTGCGCGCGAGTGGGTTGGTCGATGGCGAGACTGATAAGACGATCCGCGTAGGCATTGAAGATCCCGTAAACGGTGTCGAGTCCAAGGCCATTGGCTACACAATATCGAGGGAGGACGCGGGCAAATGGATCGCGCGGAACCTCGTGACCCAGAGGAATGCGAAGTATATGAACAAGACTGTAACGATCACTTACTAGGAGGGTGTTATGGATTTGTATAGGCAGTGTGAATGATCTCTTTTGTTTTTATGAGGAGTCGAAGGGTATATGAGGTAGATCAGGAACTGCAGGATCTAGGCGTTGGAGATAGCGGTAAAGGATAGGGCATCGCTAAGGGCTAGAGGCGTTACGTTGGAAGCGAAACTAAAATCATTCTATTTCGAACATTAGATCTTAGACAAATGGATTTATGAAATGAATGGTCTCTGGAAACACCAAATTGTTATTGAGTGACCATCAATGTCTAGATAGATCTATATCTATATCTTCTTGTCTGACTCATTTGGTTCACTCTCACTTTCAGATGCCTTTCTGGCTTTCTTCTGTTGAGCGACCACGATTCGTAAGTGACCAGCGAACGCAGCTGTAAGCGATATGGCCAGTCCAGTAAATAGCTGGACGCCGAGGTAGCTGTCCGTGGCCCCTAAAATTGCGCCAGCAATAGGTGGACCGATCAGCGATCCGATACCCTTGAGCACGGCGACAACGCCCAGTCGCGTTCCTAGGATGCTTAGGTCGTCGGTAATACTCGCTAAAACAACTGGCGCCAAAGTGACGACACTGCCGGAGAAGAAGCCGTACAGCACTGAAAAAGCGATGTTCCCTGCTCGGTTATTCACACTGATCCAGTAGAAGACGCTCACGGCAGTCAAAGCGCAGATGCAAATATAAGTATTCAGCACGCCAACCTTGTCGGCGATGTACGAAGGTACGATCCGACCTGGAATAGCGACAGCATTGAGAATTACCAGTAGATACTTGGCTAGGTTGTCGTTCTGCATGCCATGCGACTGGGCGTAGGTCTGGAGATAGTACAGCGGCTCGAAAAAGGCGACGTTGCTGAAGAAAATGGCAATGCACTGGATAATATAACGCGTATCCAAGAGCTCGGCGGCTTTTGCCATTTCCCGGGGCTCAGCGAAGCTTAGGTTCTTAGAGGCGCCTGTCCCCTTGGGCTTGAGGTGCGGCCGCGCTACGACTACAGCGTAGGAACACATGACCAAGGTGATGAACCCGATGACGCGGACCGTCCATCCGAAGCCTATCTGCGGCTGTAACCTTTCAAAAATGAGAGGATAGAGGGTCGCGCCTAGACTGCTCCCGACACCGGCTGTGCCCATCGCCAAAGCCCGCTTAGTGGTGAAGTAAGGCGGGATCAAAGTAATGGCAGGAATGTAAAGGCAACTGGTTCCAATTCCTATACAAATTCCCTGCGCCAGGAACACCTGATAGTACTCATTGCTGATACTAGTCATCATGAAGCCGAAGGAGACGAGGAATGTTCCCGCGGCCAACATCGATCGCGCGTAGCCCAAGTCATAGAGCGGACCGAAGAAAACGCCGCCGGCCATGAGAAAGAAGACCTGAACCGATCCAATCCATGAGATAGCTGAGGCTGACTCGTTCCTAAGAAATGACTCCTCATAGTATGTTTGGAAGGCACCGAAGCCATTGAGTAGACCCCTAGCCTCCGTGAGCATTACGGGTCAAGACAAATGCGCAAGGCTTAAAGAGACTTACAGGCTGTTCCAGTAGAGGACGAAGGCGGCAGAAACTTGAAGCCAGGCCATTAATCCTCCGTTAGGAAGTAGGGACTGTTTCCCTTCATCTTTTGATTCTACAGGGGGCACTGGATCGTTTTCCTTCGCTTCCCCAAGCTCATCGGCTCCAATTGGCAGTTGAACGGAAGGCTCTTCAGCCACGGTCGACAGGACAGGCTCCTTGGCCCCTCGAGACATCTTCCAATGAAGAAAATAAGAATTTTACCCTTTAATAAAGAGATTCCTGCATACGCGCTCAAATTTTTCACCTTTCATTTCATTTTATGTTATACTCTTTGTCGCCAGATGATCGGCAAGAGCGGCAGCTAGGGTCCGGCAAGTGTCCCGGGATTGTTATGCAACAAATCTCCCGCCAATTTCTCCAATGGTGGGGTACCATCATAATATCCGGAAGGATGATTGGTGTTCTACCTCGTTGAAGCCTTTTGCAAGGAATATGCTCTTTGCTCTTTTGATGTAAAGCTCATGATTATCGCTGCTCACGTTGGCATGCCTTGTTTATATAAACCTCGCACAAGCGTTTGCGATTTGTGAAAGTCAACTCGGATTTTCGAGGACCTCAAGGCTCGGGCAATTGGCTACTGCTATGGCGGTGTTAATACACTGAAGTCTATCAGCATCCCTGTTCTTGGAATCTTTACTTGTGCCAAGACGACTGTTGGGAGTTTAAACTAAAACAACATGCTATAAACAAGTAGAAAGGCTGTATATCTCATAAAAGTATTCCAACTTTTCAATTGGATTCGAGGTGTTCTTGTGAGGTAGTTGAATCAAGCTTTTGGTTTTGTTAAACGTTCCGCAAATTTGTACTATTAAGGTTATTTCGCTTATAGGAATAACCGCAATTAAGGGAATAGCCACATTAACACCGCCACATCAGATAAGATCTTGGATCCGTTCTTTATTGGCCAGAATCAGCACGTATCCAAAACTTCTTATCCCTTCAATTGATGTCGTCACTTGTTCGCTATGTCCGACTGCGGATGTCGGTGGCACAGCAACTTTGGATCTAGATCTACATGTATTAACCTTCCTCAGCTCTATACTAGATCTTTCATTATTCTCTCTTATCTACGTGTTGACCTATAACTCTCCATCTTAAATACTATACAACCTTCGGATAACTCAATTCGAGGAAACAAGCTCCATTCAGTTCGGGATGAGGCATGCCACTCCGCTGCGCAGTGTCACCCTTAGTCGCCTCCGCAACCCGCCCGCGTGAATGCCTTTCATACGCGCCCACTGTCCTTGCGCCGGCAATAAGCTCGCCATGGCATCAGCCGCAGAAGCCATTCCACAGCTCCGCGAGCCTTCGAGATGAGCAGATCGATAACTCGAAGAACCACTATGAAACGCTGAAGGTCCAACCGGGCGCCACGCCCGCCGAGATTAAAAAGTGAGTCTCCCTTGTTCTCATCACTTGCGACCTCTATTCAAAGCATGCATGCCAATATTTGGACCCTTAACGACCCTTAAACCCGCTGCACCCCTTACTTCACCCCCGTCCCGTCACCAATCCCACTAACAGCACTCCCAACCAACCAACAGATCCTTCTACTCGCTCTCGAAAACGCACCACCCCGACCACAACCCCAGCAACCCGCACGCCTCGCGGCGCTTCATGCGCATCAGCGAAGCGTACTCCATCCTCTCGATCCCCGCCAAGCGCGCGGCCTACGACCGAGACACGCTGCGCCTGCAACAACAGCACTCGTCGCACGCGCACGGCCACGGACGCCACGGCTCCTATAGCAGCACCTCGAACCCAGCGGGCGGGCGCCCCGCCTCGGGCCTGAGCCGGCGCCGCAGCGCGTTCCAGGGCCCGCCGCCGAGTTTCTTCCGCAGCGGGGGCTGGGGGTCGCAGGGGGCGAAGCGGCGCGCCGCGCACGAGGAGAGCACGGGTACCGGCTCCTCCTCCACCTCCTCCACCTCTTCCTCCTCTTCCACGTCTAGTTCCGGGTCTACATATACTTCTTCCGCCGGCGGTGCATGGGCGGGAAGCGCGAATACAGGGGGCATGGGGCCAGGGCAATCGCCGTTCGGGCACGGGAGCGACGTGCCGCACTTCGACCGGGAGGCGCACGAGCGCACGGGCCGGCACAGCGATCGGCGGCGGGCGGCGCGGCGGGCCCACGTCGACGGGCAGCAGGTCGGCGTTGAGCCGGAGCGGGGCATGGCGGGGATGTTTTTCGCGATTGGGGGTGTGCTGGTTCTGAGTGTTCTGGGGCCGTTTGTTATTAGCAGGATATGGGGGGGTAGTGGGGGTGGTGGTGGTAGAGGCAACGGGAAGCAGGATAAGAAGGGCAAGTAGAGCCCAACTACGCAACACTTAGAGAACTATACCCGGAGCGCGCTCAGATCTACTTCCAATTTCGGCGCGAGTTGGAGCACATAGGTATTCAGAAGCCAACACAGACTCCACGGTTGTAAAAAGGAACAGAGCGTGAGTCATGTACATTTTAAAACAATACGAGCATTACCATTTGGTCGGGCGTCGAACGTCCGAGAGGTCTAATCTACATTCAAGAGAAAATTCCCTCCGCCCCGAATGCGAATCCTGCCTTGTCTTCGTATAGGGTACAAATGGTATTTTGTTTAATTATGAAAGGGTATTGGGCATCTGCTTCCCGGGAATCCGTCTAGAGCAAGTCCAAAACAATCCTTCGCCTGAGCACATATTTAGCTCTCGAAGGTGAAGCTGGCGCCAACCTAGTCTCTTGTTAGAATACTGGAAAGTCGTTATGAGGGAAACAACACGAACCTTGTGGGTGGCCTGCTCAAGCTTCTGGGTGTCGAAAGAGGCACCGAGACCCAGGGTAACACCAGGACGGAGGAGGACGTTGTAGGAGACAGCGGCGACACCACGGTCGTTGATCTTGGCCTGTTTGTTCTTCATTAGCATTTTCCGAGGCTATAAAGCCCAATTGCGCTAGACAGCAAACGAACCTTGGCGAAGGAGACGGGGTCAAGACGGTACTTGCTGGCGACCTCGAGGCCGACATTGTTACCACTCTTGGAGTTCCAGGTAGCCTTGGCACCAGCCTCGACCTGGCTGTTGACCTTGTGGTAGTAGCTGGCAGCGAAGACGCTCAGGTTGTCAGTGGCAGTGATGGCAGCGCTGTACTGGGGCGCAATGTAACCGACAGCAGCACTGTAACCAGTGACGGCAGCCTTCTGGACATCGTAGCCAGCCGAGGCACCAGCAAGGAAACCCTCGTGGCCAATGACGGCGTCGACGTTGGCAGTGGGGCCCTTCAGGAGGTCGAAGAAGGCGCGGCCGTGGAAAGCGGATTGCTTGAAGGTGAGGTTGAGCTTGACGCCCTTGTTCTGGGTGGCAGGCAAGAAGGAGAAAATAGTCTCAGCCTTCAAGCCCTTGGCGAGAGAGTCGGCGAGCTCGACCTTGGTGTCGAGAGCGTTGGCGGTGTTCCAGGTCTGAGTTAGAGTAAGGCCTGCGCGTCGGTAGAGCATTAGCAACATTGATCCTTGGTGGCTGAGGTATATAGCGAAGTCGAGGGGTAAGGCTTGCGGCCCAGGTACCCTGATTCGTCCTAATGACAGTGAGAGCGAATTTGGCCGGCGCTTGCTGGTCTTCGTCTTCGTGGGTTTGCTAGGGGTGGTGGTGGAATTACCGAGGCTCTTGTCCGTGTATTTGCCCTCGATCTGCAGTTCGAGACGCCCAATTATTAGTCCATGATGCACTTAATCGTGAGAGGTCGCCCGCCTATAGCTTGTACGCAAGAATTGACTCTCAACGCAGCTAGCTAATAGGGGGGATCGAACGCGAAAATACGTACGGCACCGCTGGTGGCCTTCTCGTGGCTGCTCTTGCCAGTGACCTTGAATGCGACATTGTTGGGGGTGTTGCTCTTGACCTCAATGGTACCGGCAGAGAGGTGGTAGAAGTCCTTGTTCAGCAACTGCAATTGTTGTGGTTAGCATGCTATGCACAGTACGAGCTGAATTTCGAGCTGCGGGAAATTCCCTAAACGGCCAGGGGGAAAACGCAGCCGAGGTGGATAGCTTCAGCTTCCATGGGTTTAGTTTAACTCACGTCATTTGCCGACTTGGAGATATCAGCGAAGGCAGGGATAGACATTTTGGGCAGAGTGGTTCGCGATGCAAATGCTGTTGTGAAGAAAGATGTTTAGAGGAAAACGGCGGATGAAAAAAAGAAATTGTGTTGGGGTGTGTGGATTTGGGTACAAGATGTATCGGATTGGAGAGATGCAAGTTTTGAGCTTCGTGGAACAACAACGGCAAGATGGAAATTGTTTTCTTTGGTGCTTTCCTTATCGGGTCCTCGTCGGCACCCAACGGCCAAAATTGCCAATTGGCACCGGGAGCTAAATGGGCGATGGGCAACCGGCAACTGCTCGATAACAGCTCCCACCACCTGGCAGTTTCCCCGGTACAACATCACCTCACTAGCGCAAAGATGTACCACCTCCATATAATTAATCCCTGTCCACGTGGGGATAATCTACGCCGGGAGTGGTTTAAAACTGTATAGCCGCGAGATTACTTAAGGACCAATTCAATGCTCTACTACAAGTCTTGTCTTTTCTGTTGAGGATAGCTTCATGCTAGAGTAGCAAGGATCTAAAATGCTCATTTTACCAATTCAAGCACAAACTCCTCGGTTATGATTGAAGAGAAAGCAGGAGCATACGTAATCGGCAAGGCAAATTTTCATTGGTATTGTTGCAATTCCCTACAGACGAACAGTAACCTATCCGCCAAGTCTAACCTCGTCCTCTAACCGGAAGAGACCAATCAATCCTCGCCATATACGCTGAGGATTTCCCATAATGGCGCAATCCCGCATCACCAGTCACGCGATGCTGTCTTTAGCAATTGACCCTGCATTCGGACTATTGAGAATTTGAAGTATAAGTTTCTACTCTGTTTCACTCTACTGACCCTACATCACAGGAACCCTTTTCATGCTGTCTCGTACTTGGCCTGGTGCGTGGCGATAGCCCTGTTTTTAACATATTAGTTTCTACTACAATTTACTCCGGAGCTATTCGTAGTAATGGGAGAACTTACCGTCCACTGGGATCGGTCTGTTTCGACCAAGTCGGTGTCCATCGCATTACAGTCGATGCACAGTGAGGGGGGAAGTGCTCGTCAAACATCAAACGATACCAGTAACTTTTCGACATGTTAGCGCTACTCGATTGTGACAGGTCTTGATACCAAAACTTACGCCTCCTTGGTATCGGGGATGTCGTCTCCCCACTCGGGCTTGGGGTTCTTCATCATCTCGTCGGTGACGTGAATCTCGGCATTGTCCTTCAGGGCGTCAATCCAGCCATAGCCGACACCGTCAGAAAATTGCTCCTTCTGTCTCCAGAGGATCTCGTCCGGTAGGTACGGCTCTGCGCTAGGGTCGTCAGAGGTGTCGAATGCTTTTCGCAGGATCCACTTCTCGATTCGATCCTTGGTGATCATCTTCTCCTGGGGATCAATGTTCATGCAGACCTCGAGGAACTAGAAGAAAGGTTAGTGTATGTGCCGATCGAATTACTAAACAGGCGTCATGATGGACGTACCTCCTTGTCAAGGAAGGGAACTCGAGCCTCAAGACCCCATGCCGAGGTGGACTTGTTAGCTCGGAGGCAGTCCGCAAGATGCAGGTTCTTGACTCGGCGAACAGTCTCCTCGTGGAAAGCCTTCTTATCAGGGGCAGCATGGAAGTACAGATAACCCCCAAAAATCTCATCACTACCCTCACCACTGAGAACCATCTTGATTCCCATAGCCTTGATCTTTCGCGACAGCAGGTACATGGGAGTCGAGGCACGGATCGTCGTCACATCGTACGTCTCGAGATGATAAATGACGTCGGATAACGCGTTGAGACCATCCTCGATAGTAAAGGTCATAACGTGGTGTTTCGTGCCAAGGAACTTGGCTACTTTGAGGGCAGCCTCGTTGTCTGGGGAGCCCGGTAGACCAATGGAGAAAGAGTTGAGTTGTGGAAGGTATGTAACGGTGGAAAGTTGGTTGTCGTCGTCGATACCAACTAGGCCCTCGCCCTTATCGGGGTCCTCTGTCGGCTCGGTGGCGGTTCCGTTAGCAACAGCTAATGCGGCTGCTTTCAGCCTCAAAGTCTCTCGTTGGGCAATGGATGCAACCAAACTCGAATCGAGACCACCTGACAAGAGAACACCATAAGGGACTTCGGCCATGAGCCGCTTCCTCACAGATTTCTCTAGCGTTTCTCGGACAAGCTTTAGATCCAAGGGGTTCTCCGGGATTCTTGAGCCATCCCACCAAGACGGCTGGAAATATCGGATCGTCTCATTGGTCTTGGTGTCGTAGATATGTCCTGGAGGGAAGGACCGAATCTTGTCGCAAACCGAATGCAGACACTTCAGCTCCGAAGCGAAGTAGGTAGTGCCAGGCTCCTTCGAGGACCAGCCCTGGTATAACGTAGTGATACCGATAGGGTCGCGGGCAGCAATCGTTCGGTCGAGGTTCTTGTCGTACAAGACGAACGAAAACATACCATCTAGGTATTTAGGGGCGTCGAGTCCATATTCCATATACTAGAGATATGTCAGAGCACGTACCATACGGCACCGTTCCTGAGGGGCATTCTCACCAAGGGAATGATAACTTCACAATCCGAGGCAGTCTTGAAGTGGTAGGGTGTCTTCAGGTTCTTTCGGATCAACCGATGGTTGTAGATCTCGCCATTGACGGCAAGGATAATGCTTTCGTCCGCATTGGTAAGGGGCTGTGCGCCGGACTCTATACGCATGTAAGTAAGGAGGGGTTTGATACATCCGACTAGACACTGGATAGTCACGCACCAACACCGACGATGCTCAGTCTCTCATGGCAAAGAACTAAATGCGTAATAGTTAGAAGCAACACTCCCGCTTATAGTTTTCAATAGACAGCCCTACTTGTGTTCTTGCAAATGACACTTCCGCCTACATTGCGCCGAGGTAGTTAGTATACGTTTGACTATTTATCGTCACATCGCAGTTCTGACTCACTCCAATCCGGGCCTCTGTGTCGAATTCTGCGCAGAACAAGTCAATTGATATCCTGCAGCTCGGGTAAGACTATTACATACTGCTTTGCCAGTTTCAAAGCCGTCGGCTTGAATTTCTGGACGTCAGGGTGACTGGGCGCAAACCACTCGTCAGTATACGATACATTCTTCCAATGGCGGCACGAGCAAATCCAATCGATAATAATTTTTGGTGGGGTTTCGACCAACTTGCCAATTGCCCCTCCATGAACCGTTTTGGACCTTCCATGCCGGGAAAAAGGTAAACTGACCTGTGACACGCGAATATTCCACACATCTTTCTTTGCTTTGAGACGTAGGATACAGGTGGTATTCGAGGTATCAAAGAAAAGGATTCGTCCGAAATGACGAAAAAAAGGGAAATGGATGGTATTGTGTCAGGAAAGAAAGATAGCCACGCGACCTAGTCCAGAAAAACGTGGGGAGAAGGGACGAATGGAATATGAAAGCGTGACTCTAAAAAGCCTAGGTGCAAGCCAATACCGGCCAAGAGACTTGAGTCACAAAATTTATTATTATCGATTAGTCCCTTTTTTTCTTTTATTCGCCTTCTGACACCAAAACTGGCTCGTCATGCCCAGATAGGGAGGGKCTTTTAGCTTGAGTAGCTAGAGCCGCGAGGKCGGAAAATAGCCGATTTCGGACAAGAAATCTGAGAAGGGACCCCTAATAGTCACTGACCAACTGCTCATTATCTATTGGTGCACACGATGATCAAACACACGAGACGGTGAAGGCACATGATGTTTGATATTTATAGAATATTTATTATTAGTCTTAGATAAGCCTAATACGTTACTCAATCCAGTTGAAAATTGTTATCAAGCGATTCACATGTACTAAGTATCGTCGGAATGAAGGAGTAGGTACCCGGGGGAGCAAGAATTCTGCGTACAGTTTACATCATATCTAGGTAGTTCCTCAAAACAGAGTTGGATCATCTTCCGTGTTACATAGAATCTGCAAGGAGATATCAAATCTAATCGTAATAGGCCAGGTTAAAGTGTAGCTCACCTGAGGTGGGTAAGTAGGTAGGGGTCTACAGTAGCCTGTTCTATTCGGACAAGTGGCCTTGACCTTACCTATAGTTTCATATTGTGTCTAGCCTCTGCAGGAAGTAAATATTCTTTAGAAATAAGTTAGTGAGAGGGAGGCAAGTTAGCATAACACCATATTGAGTAAAACACCGCAATTGTTATTGTGAGGGATATCGACTCCATAACCTGTAAATCCACTAGGAATCCACCTGTTCTGAACTGACATCACATTGTTCTCCTCCGCAAAAGCTAGAATGCTCTCGCCGGCCGGGAAAACCAGTGAACTCCTATGGCCGCAATGCTACTAAAAACCTGTCTGACATCCTCGCATAGCCGCCTGTGTCAAACTCCGAAGGGCTCAAATGCAAAAAGCAGCCATCCTGATTTGGTATCCGTGACCTGAACTCCAATTCCGAAAACACGCCCAGTATAATAGCCCCATTCCCCACGAGACCATTCCTGCCGGTACCCGAGAAACGCGTTATGAGGCAGGGTTTTCCTTGACCGTGCGTCTGACGCGTCTCTCGTACTCAGCCTTGTCTCGCTTAAAGAGGTTATATGCTTCGGCTTGCGCTGGCGAATCCGGGTTGGGGTTGTCTAGGAGGTCCTGGATACCGAGTGCAATTTGTCTGACCGTGATCGCCGGCTTCCAACCTTCGTCTTCGTTCAGAATCGAAAGACAGACGGTGCCCGATGGATAAACGTTGGGATGGAACAGCGGCGGAGTGAACTTGCCTACACAACACGGTTAGTACGGTCTGAAGGAGCTAAGGTATGCGCGGCTGGGGATAGGATAGACATACACTTCGGGGGCTTCGTAGGATACTCTATAGAACAAGTTCAGTCAGCATCGCTTTGTTTATACTAGCTTGCACCTCATCTATAACCTACCATCAGGGAACGTCATGGTCAGCTTGAAGAGGCCGCCTTCCCAGATCGTCTTCTCCTTGCCGGGAATGCCGCATTCCCAGACCTTCAGGTCTAAAACACCTTGAGCATTCTTAACCGGTCGTGCCCAGAATCCAAATGGGTGGTCCTTTCTCCATTGCTTCCTATTATAGTAGGTGCGTTAGCTACTGCATATGGCTCGCATTGCAGATAATAAGTGCCTCGGGCAGAAACTTTAAGAGAGTAAGACATACCGCTCCTCTCCCAGGCGCAATTGACAGAGAGACATCGTTCCAGGTAAGCGACGAGATAATATGAACGTAGAACTCGAATCGGTTACGATGATCGGACTTCCGCAATGCAGGCGATTAACTAGGGTGGCAAGTGTAGGCCTCGGACTTTGCGCAAATTGCTACAAGAGAGCTGAGAGCGGGAATTCGGAGTTGAATCTAGCAGAGACCTGCGCCGGCGGTCCACGAGCTTTATTGATTCGAGAAATTCACAATGGGGAAGAAATTTTAGAAGAACTGAGGTGACTTATGTAAAAGGTGCGCAATGAATCTAAGTGCGAAGAAAAAAGGGTTTGGCAGAAGAAAAAGAAAAAGTGCAAGGCTTGGTGGGCGAAAGAGTTGAAGCACGAAAGATGATGCGTGAATGTGAATATGTAGGATGTTAACCGGAGGCTCCTCCAGCAGGGGTCTTGAGGAGCTATTTCAGCAGCCTCTTAGCACTTTCCAACACTTCTTTATTCCTCCGTAAATTTCGGGCCGGTGAGGCAAAAAAGAGGCGGACGCTTTGATCTAAAAAGAGAAGGCGGTAGCTGCCTGGGTTGGGCAATTTCTGCCAAGAATCAGAAGTACGTGAGAAGGTACAAACTTGCATGGTGGGGTTTATCTTATCAAACATTAACAAACATTAACGCCGTCTCTTGAGGTTAGTATAAAACGGTATAGTAACGGAATATAGCCCTACCTTTCTAAGGTCCCCCACCTTTGAAAACCGTTAGTATACGTAAAATAGAAGCTAGGACGGTTTTGCCAAGCATCACGCACCTCAAAGGCCTCGGCAACTTGTGCGTCGTTATTTCAAGTTCCAACTTACATCACCCTGCTAACAGGTTAATATTATTCACTGCTTGGATCCTCAATTCTTTAGCTCTTTCCCTGTCTTCTTATATGTCAATAACCGAGCCGTTCTATTGATATCCCTGGTCTCCACATCATTGGCTATCAGGTCTGGTTTGGGCATCCCGAACGTCTGGCTCGCGGGGCTTTGGTCCATAAATTAGGAGAGACGACAGCGTTTTCTGTCGTAGGACCTGAAAGGGATTATACCAATAGGAAGCAAGTCTCGGCACATCAAAATGGAGGCAAATAATGCTACTGCCGCTGGTAGTAGTTCGACTCAACAGGATGTGCCAGAAAAGGCAGAAAAGGCTCCAACTACGGTGCCTGACGTAGGGGATGCGCCAGATCCCGACGAAGACGATCTGGATGACCTGGATGACATGTTGGATGAGTTTTCCAGTGTGAAACTAGACGCAAACAAGCCCGCCCCAGTAGCTGGGCCTGGAAAAGCTCCCGCAAGTACATCCGCATCAGTCCCAGCAAGCGCACCGTTAGACACCGAAAACCCGTTAGAGGGGCTTGATGGCTTGTCCGAAGAAGAATTCGAAAAGCAGCTCCAAGCCGGTATGGCGGAACTAATGGGTGGCTTGGAGAACCCAGTAAGTTACTCCATAGTAAAAAAATATAATGAGATGGCAGGTCTAATATATAATAGTCGGATATGCAGGCCCAATTTGAAAACATATTCAAAGGGCTTGGGGCTGCAGCCGCGGAAAGTTCAGGAAGCGGATCAGAGTCAACAAAGCCACAACCATCTGGCAAGGCAGCAGCCGACCTAAGTCAAGATGCCTCATTTCAAGAAACAATCCGGCGCACGATGGCAAGGATGCAGGAATCAGGTGACCAAGCAACAGCTGCTGCTGCTGCTGAAGGCTCCGAGGACGACTTTATCGCTGAGATGCTAAAAGCGATGAAGGACCTCCCTAACGAAGGGGGCAACGAAGAAGACTTCTCCAAGATGTTGATGGGGATGATGGAGCAACTCACCAACAAGGAGATTCTTTATGAGCCCATGAAGGAATTGAACGACAAGTTCCCTGGATGGATGGAGAAGAACAAAGATACCCTGGCGAAAGACGACTTGAAACGTTATCAGGAGCAGCAGGTCTTGGTAGCAGAGATGGTGGCCAAATTCGAGGAGTCTACATATTCTGATTCCAACGCTGCAGATCGAGAGTACATTGTGGACCGAATGCAAAAAGTGAGTGCACCGCCTGTCTCAGGGCAAGTATGTGAGTCGCAATGTCATATACTGACTTTATTATCAGATGCAAGCCGCAGGCTCACCACCCCATGACTTGGTTGGGGACATGCCTTCTGCTAAAGAAGTGCTTGATGCGCCGGATGAGTCGTGCGCGCCGCAGTGATGAAAATACACGGAGGAATACCGATCCTCGGTTGCATATACGTCTGGACTGTGTCGAATCCAGATACCAAAAGCAGCATATACATGAAGGCTGCCCTACCATACCCTCCTATAGATTCCTAATCCTTAATATACCCTCAACGCCAGATCATGACCCCTGCCTGAGAACTCCTGTGCTTATTCGGACTAATACAAACCGCTTAACCCGATCCGAAGTTCACGACATGTCCATTTGCCCTGAAGATATGCAATCTTGACTGCTCCGTTGCTGCGACAAGAAATCCATGAATAGACTGTCATAGTCTTCATCGTCCGAAATCACCGGGGAAGCCGGACCAGCGGGTGCTTGAGATGACTGGGCTTCGTACATGGACAACATTGCATTGAGCTCTTCTTCCTCTTCCTGTGCTATTACATCGACCATCATGTCGTCGGGGTCTTGCTGTGTCTCGCGTTGGAGTTCTACGAAATCTTCGATCTCGTCTTCAAACACCATGCCGTCGAGATCCGTGTTCTTCTGTTGCCGACGCTGTCTCTCTAACATCGACCATTCAAGTTTCAAGGCCTATGCGATTTATTAATATGGGTAGGGAAGAATCGTAGCGGGCCATGGGTTAGCATACTTCCTGGTCACCTCCTCTCCTATCCCACTTCTTGTCATCTGCCCGCTTCCGTACATTCCGCAAAAATAGATTCCGTCTGCTCTCTTGCGCATTCTCTCTGGTCTGTCTTAGAGGATTCGGCTTTGCATTGCGCGAAGCGAATTTGAACTTGGTTGGTGGTGCTTGTATGGGTGATGACTGGGTGTCAAGTCTAGGCAGCGCGTTGGGATCGCGAGAGAACAGAGGTGGGGAACTTGGTCTGATAGGCGAAGATATCAGAGGCGAAGACCGCGCAGGCCGGTGTGGTGACGAGAAGTCAAGATTGAATGCCGGCATTGTGGCTAACATTTCGTCTAATATGGTGATGCGCTAGTTGAGCAACACAAGGTATGAGATGAATGGATTGTTTGAGTTGGTTGCGCTTAGTACGGGTTTGTCTCCAGACGGATCGCTCTATTTCAATGATAAAGTGTAATAAGAGAGACGCGGGTGAGAAAGGGACGCGATCCCTGCACATGCATCTAAGCGGGCATTAACGCGTAAAGAGACCCGCGGGGCATTGTGTACCACGGATAAGGCAATACGTCGCGTCTCCAACCAATCATTGAAGCAAATCGCTTGGCTGCTTTTCCTTTTAGCGCATAAGTGCATTAGCGACCAGCCACAGCGGCCTTACATCACACGATGCCGGTAGAATGTTCCTTGACCCCTGCCCCTATGACGCCGAGGTCTTCTGTCAACCCGGCGCATGCATGTCCGATCGAAGGCCAAAAAAAGATTGTGAAATTTTATTAGTCTACTATCCCAACATAATTGAATATTCAACAATCGCCGACCAAGTTCTCCACTAGCAAGGAGAAGAACAACATGTCTTCATTGCTTGGCTACTCATAGGATTAATCAGTTTATTAGTCCGCTTAAGTAATGTTAACCCTTCAAATGACCAGACCTCCTCTACCATGAAATGCCTCTCGATCAATTCGCTCGGCCGACTTGCCAGCAACCGAACATGGACCTGTTCGAATTGCCGCACCCAGCTACTCGTAGCCCAAGTTAGGACATCACAGCGTTCACTTGCGAGACAATATTCGACCGGCTCTTCGGGGTACTCGAGGCGACCGCCGAAACCACCTAGGAAAAGGGTCACTGTGCTGACCGCCACCGCGACTGCTGCAGCCGGCACTGGAGTATTGGCCTTCACCGACGAAATCAAGCACGGCTACGATGCTACAGAGCGAGCAGGAAGAGTCGCCACTACGCTGACAATATGCATCAACGAGTAAGTTCTGAAACCCAGCCCTAGAAAGTGTCCAAAAATAAAGCTAACTTACATCATAGCTACCGAACGACCTTGAACAAGCGTGACCAGACCGAAGACCCCACGGAACAGGACACTATCCTGAAATCTTGCCACAAGAGATGTGCAGAGCGAACACTCAAGGTTCTCGAGAAGAATGGAGGCATATTCATTAAGCTAGGGCAGCACCTGAGTGCAATGACCTACCTACTCCCTCGCGAATGGACCGACACGTTCATACCGCTGCAAGACAAGTGTCCGGTGTCTTCATTCGAATCAATCGAGGAGATGTTTCGATCCGACACAGGCGAAGAGCTTAAGGACTACTTCTCAGAGTTTTCGGAACAGCCAATAGGGGCGGCCTCTCTTGCCCAGGTTCACCTGGCCACCATCAAGGAAAGCGGTCAGAAAGTCGCCGTCAAGGTCCAACATCCAGGGCTGGCACAATGGGCACCCCTCGACCTCGCGTTAACGAGATTCACATTCACGACTCTGAAGAAGTTCTTCCCGGAATACGATCTCGAGTGGCTGTCCTCCGAGATGGAAGTTTCGCTCCCCCAAGAACTCGACTTTCAACTCGAAGCCGCGAACGCGATCCGCACCAAGGAATACTTCGCCCAGATTCCTGAGATACCATTGGTGATCCCCGACGTGATTTGGGCGAAGAAGCGCATCTTGGTTATGGCGAATGAGTCGGGCCATCGCCTGGATGATCTCGAGTACTTGGATTCGAACCACATTGACCGGGATGAGGTCTCCGCCACCCTTGCTAGAATCTTCAACGAGATGATCTTCGGCAAGAACGCACCCCTGCACTGCGACCCGCACGGTGGCAACCTTGCCATTCGGAAGGCAACCGGACGAAGGCACCCTAACTTCGAGATCATCATCTACGACCACGGACTGTACCGGGATATCCCCGAGAGCTTGCGACGCTCGTACGCCAAGATGTGGCTCGCAGTCATTGACGGGGACATGCCCGCGATGAAGCGTTACGCGCACGAGGTTGCCGGGATCACAGACGAGCAGTTTCCCCTATTCGCCAGTGCCATCACAGGCCGCGATTACACCGTCGTCAGCTCGTCGATCCTGAAGTCGCGGTCCGAGGAAGAGAAGAAGACAATGAGCCACGCTTTACAAGAAGGCCTGTTATCAGACCTAGTCACGATGCTGGGCCAAGTACCCCGAATCATCTTGCTAATTCTCAAGACGAACGACCTCACGCGAAGTCTCGATGAGAACCTGCACACGCGCCAGGGCCCCATGCGGAGCTTCATGATTCTAGCCCGCTACTGCGCGCGCACCGTGTTCCGCGAGCAGGTCGAGGAGATCCGGGAGCGACCCGGAAGCCTGCTGTGGCCAGGCAACGCGCTGCGGTTCATCGCGGCGTGGATGGGGTATCTGCGGGTGGAGCTCAAGCTCGAGGCGTTTGAGCTGTGGCTCAGCGTCAAGAGGATGGTTGGCATGAACACCGTCCACTATGGCAGTGCTGTATCATTATAATCATCGTCATCGTCATCGTCATTATGATTATCATACGCAGAGGGGTGGAGTTCGCGGACGAGATGTCTACTATTACAATAGAAGTGAATATGGATGTGCTTTCGAGGAGAGGGTGATGATGGCCTAAGATGAGATACCTTGATAGATAGACTTGTGCATTAGGCGGCGTCGATCGGTAGCTAGTGAATGACAGAGAGAAACAAGTATTATATCCATGTTGTATATGACGCAGACTGGTAGCCATGGCCATCATAGCTAACTACCTCTACCTCGAGCTAATCGCTTCCAAATGTGTGTCTTCTCATTGCAGTTTATGCCATCATCGGCCCGCCAGCCCAGTCTCGACATAAGCAACCCTCAAAAAATGGTAATTTCTTCAGGTATACTCTTGACATAGTCGAGCCCCCTATGGATGTAGTAGAACCCTATCCGTTCATACGCTCCATGGTTGGACGGCGACACGCCCAGGACGAGGAAATACTGCAAAGGGGGAATTTGCTCAGACATCAATTCGTGCCCTAACAGGAACAACGACACCGTGCTCCCGCTCCCAAACTCCGGGCGCTTCTCAACACCGCCTTTGCCTGATCTCTTCACGGAAGATCTTGGGCTGCCGTCCTCGCTTGTATAATTGAAGGGCTCGAGCACGACATCGGCGTAAAAACGCACCCATATATCATCAAGATAAATCTCGTATACGGGCGAGTTGTTTGCCCGTAGGGACAGGGAAAGGCTGACCTCCTTCGACTCGCGTACTTCACAGGCATGAATTAGCTTCCCCCTCATCGTCAGCCAGCCGCTCTCTACCCGGCCGAATTTATCAGTACCCAACTCCATCTCCGCGTCGACGAACCACGCATCGTCTTGAAAGGAATGTGCTGGTTTGTTCTGTCTGTTTGCCAACATGTAGATAGGATAGCCAACCGACGCCCAGGAGAAGCTCGGGGCTCGATACGCGTAAGGGAGCGAGGGCAGGGAATATTGATGCGATTGTCTTTGCCACAGGAGTTGGTAAATAAGGTCAAAAGTCCACAGTCCACCTAGGTACTGCCATCCCGTCAATTTGTGTATCAAGTGCGCCACCCCGGACAATGCCGGCAACCTGTCTTCCGGGTGCGAAAGTCTCCGTTCCGTGTATTTTTCAACGATTCGGACCCATGTCCCCAGGATCTCCCAGTGGCTCAGGCCGGCGTGGATCAGTGGCGGTGGCTCCTCGTCACTAGGGGGTACTTCGCATTCGCAGGTGCGGATCGACTTGCATCTCCATTGAAGCTCTTCCGACGAATAGTATATAATCCGAGTTGGCAATATCGATTCCTGCAGTGTCCAACCGCGCGTATCTAATGGATCCAAGGCTGGGGGAGGACCCGAACGTGCCTTATAGTGATGGCCATTTCGACATTGTGACCTTGCTGCCAAGACATCGCCATTCTGGTCAACGGCCTGGTATTTTAACATTGATAGTTCTGCGTAAAGGCGGTTAAGGATGGACATGTGTGCTGAGCTAACCGAAGACGCTGCAATAGTAAGGTATGACTGTTCATATATCGAACACATTTTGGCTGATTGCTCTTCCCAGTCTGTTTTGTCATCTTGAATTATGCACAGCGCATCGACCCAGATGTATTTCAACCCCAACTTCTGAGAGATTTGCACTGCATCCTTCACGGTCTGTGGTAACGTCTTAGGGTCAAACCCCTGTTGTAGTGATTCAATGTTGGACTTGAGCGTTTTCAAAAAGTCAGCTTTACCCCAGCAGTAGCTAAGAGCAACATAGGGTTCCCGAAAACTATCAGGTAGTTCGCAAAGTTTAACCAAGCCACTAGCGACTGATCCTATGTAGAGTAAACGTTTTGGTGGTGGCATTGGGTTCTGTTGGCAGAGCACATGCGTCTTAGTGCAGGTCTCAAGCCACGCTTTCAGCTTGTTGAACGAGTCGTCAGTGTATGGATGGTTGATCTCCGATCGAATCGGAATGTGTGAATAAATTGACTTGGATTTCCTCGGATTTGGCTCTAGTACAGTATTAGCGAGTTGTTATCGACGAACATGCATTATATCTACATAAAATAGTTGTCTCCTTACCAGCTGGCCTATATATCTCGACGCGTCCATCGGCACGTCCATCGGGAATTCTCAGGTTCAAGTTTTGCCAGCTTAAGTCTACTTCAAGGTAGAGCATACGGACTCGAAATTCCTCCATCATTCCACTTAGAAAGCTGCAGAAGCCGCAGCGGGAGGGCTCTGGACTGACAATCATCTCGTAGTGCCTCTTGAGACGGCGAATTCTCCGTTTGACAACATAACTGCGGTGCTCTGGGCCGATAGACATTTCAAATACTTGTCTCATGATGGTCGGGTTGATATTAAGACACACATCACACCAAGACCCTATCTTAATTATCAGTGGCTCATTCTACCTCGAAAATGGGGGCGTCATGAATGAGAGGTTCTTACCGTCCCCTTGGACCAATCTACTTTTTAATCCCGTTTTGGTCTCCCCCAATTCCGACATCATTTTTGTGAGCTCAGACATCTTTACAAGCCTAAAAACACAAGAAGGAGGGTCATGATAGGCAGGCAATTTGAAGAAAAGACGAGTAAGCCATCCCTAAATAATGGTGTATTAAAATAACTCTTGTAGAAGTTGGCGACATGGCCTTGTTACACATGGTAGAACCAAAGATGCAGTTCAACCTAGCCAGAATAGCGTCGCAACACCCCATGTGCGAGTTATATTTCTATGCACTATGCAATATCGCATACTATACGTTCGTAGGGCAGGCGGTTTGACTGAAGAAAGTGCGGGGCACTGTGAGAGGGGTATATAATCCTACACGTTTCAACGGCTCTTAGATCTAAACCTTTCCTAATACAATATCATTACCATCTGTTTCTTCTTATAGTACTATTCGTGCACGAAGCGTTTCATGGCTACTAGCTTACCCCTTATGAGCGATCACATCGCTCAAGTGTTTGACATCTGCTCAATGTATTCTTATCTGCGAATACTAGCTTAGTCCGCATTAAGAAAAGATGAAATAAAAATAGCGCCAGGCTTATCCTTGAAGCATCTATAAGTCCCATTTGCTCGCAACATAAGTGGCTCTAATGTGCCTGCACTGTACGACAATCAAAATCAAGACGCTGTCGTACGAAATGAGTGTAATGATACGTGATCTCGAGGATTGAGGTATCCGTCTACCTACGACTATGAGTTCATAAGAAAAGAGCTGGTATAACGTCATGTTAGTAAGGGCGAAAACTCCTATGGAGGGTGTTATCGGCTCATCATGAATGTGCTGTGGTTCTTCACCTCGGCCGGGCGGCCGGGGTTGGTTTCCTACAATTAGGTACCGTCTAGATAAGCGACTCTTGGGACTTGCTAGCACATGCGGGTAACTCCTGGCCTCCCACAACTGTGTTCTTCAGCCCTACGAATGTACCAACCAATGGTGCTTAAATCGACGCCAATGCTTCATAATCGATCTGTGGAAATTTACTAGTGTCTTGCCCCAATCAGTGTTTCGGGGTCGAATTGGAAGTCAAACCCGTTGACAGATACCTTGCACTTGAGATATGGCGGTTAGTAGACAAATTCAAGGGAGGTAGGTAGTATAGGTAGTCTTGGTATTCGGGCCCTCAGAAAAGGTACATTCCACTTTCTTCAGCTCAATAGTCTGCAGCAAGACCGATGCTTGCCGGTCACGAAGACGGAACATCCGTTTGCTAATGTAAATAGTCATTCTTAAAATGTATCGCGATATGCATCCTTCCAAAGATCCTATAAACTCCAACCCAACACGGTGGGTCCGATGTTGGGGAATAGCAAACCCTCAAACTAGATACCTCCTAGTAACCCAATACATACATGGTGGAATATTCTTTCGTGACAAAAGAGGTAAGGCAAGCAGCATCGCGCGGGTTCGCACACTGCATAGTGCAGCAGTAGCGCCCATTAGATCCGCGTCGACGACTATGTGTTCTGTGTTGCGTGATTGGTGAGGTAGATCGCGTGATTCGTCGATTGTGCCAAGTACGGTTGTCGGTAGGTATTCGCCAATTCTCAATTTCAAAAGGGGTATCATTTCATATATGCTCCAATTGCCGGTACGTCATCGCCTAACGTCTCCACATTCCTCCAAGTCTCCTGAAGTTGGTAGACCTGTCTAGCGACCACCCCACTTCCAGCTCGAACTCGTACTCGAGGGCGGTGATGTAGAATGGGCGCTAGAGTCGCTGCGGTCGCTGTCCATGGAGCGCTTTTCAGGGAGAGGTGAAGGTGAGCGGCGCAAATATGTCGACGTGTATGTGGTATTGGTCGGGCTAGCTACCGGCTCGGGTGAGGTCTGACGCGTCTGAAAGGACTTGTAGATCTGCTTGCACAGGTGTGCGGACATAGTATAGGTGGGCGACATGTTGGCGCGAGTGATAATAAATCGACGAGTGGTCTCGGATCAGAGCAGCAATATTGCTAGCTATAGGACGTAGAGAAAAAGTGTAGCTTTGACGAAGTGGTAATACGCTTGTATATGGGTATCGGAAAGACGAGTAAAGCTGGTCGCTTCTGGCTTAATAAATATGTCGGATACTAATCGATAGGAAGACTTGGCGCTGTAGGAGACAGGCAGAGAAAGGAAGTTGAGACGGGAGAGATATCGAATACCGATGGGAAGGACGAGAAAGGAAAGAGGAAATAGGATGGAGAGGAAGAGGGAGAGTTTTATTCGTTTGTATACTTTTCCTGAAATAGAATACCTTGATCTGCGTAGTGGTAGAGGGTCACAGAAAAATAAAAAGGGACCCCTGACACATGAATAGGCTCAGCTGGTTGACTGACGCATTGCAACTAGACGTTAGCAGTTGTAGGGATGATGGGGATGGGATGGATGGGTTGAGTGGTAACACAGAAGAGAAGAAGAGTCCCCCTGAAGGGTTCCCGCTAGCTCCAGGCAAAAAAGGGGAAGGCAGCCAGTCACTGGGTACAGCTGGTTTAGTAGTGGCTCAGCGTTTGTAATCGGCTGTCGTGTCGACCGGCTGTCCCCGCTTCCATCAGCTCACCCATGTCCCTAAAGTGGCTAACGTCTTACGCTGCAGCCAATCAGGGACTGCCTAATTAGCATTACACAGCATGCTAACGGACCTTATGTGACTTTGCACATTCTGGGTGAGCTGATCTGGATCGTACGACCGCACCACCAGGAGTCACACTTTCCGTTATTTCGTATCCCACTCCGGATTTGGTCGGTGAATCTCGAATGGTGTACATTCTTTTGGTAGTTGCGCGATTCTACCCAGCAATGAGCAAACAAGCTCGATTCAGAATCTATCGAATTAGCGGCCCTCAACGAGCTTTAGCGCGGCGTGGTTTCACAGGCAGGAATCGGCGAAAGCAAGTGCTTACGGGATGGGACGCAAGAGCCGCCCGTCGCTTACAGTTTCCTCCCGTCCTCGGGTCTCAACACGGAGTTTCCTCATTCAGAAATGTTTAGACCTTTTTTGCGAGATAAGATTCACGACTTGGCTTATTCGCTTTTGCTGTGTAAGCTATGCAAGACATCCTTAGAGGAATGCAGGATTGGAGGAATTTAGATTGGATGGGATGTTCAAGTCTTCTACACTACCTCGATTCATTATAGCCTCTTGGAATTAAAACAGATGACCCTGTTATACATTCGGTAGTTGGGCTCCCCTTCACTTCAAATCGGGAAGAGCTCATCCAAGCTCACCCTGCGATCGGCCCCACAGGCACAATGATGCCCCGGTCGGGTGTCGATGATCCACGTCATCCCGTGCTAAGTTGAAGCCATCTTCGCTAGCATCTTATCAGTTAGATCTCTCTATTGCTGCCACCTCGTGACAGTCTTCCAAGTTGGGATTGCATTTATCGTCGTCAGCCGCATCCTACGCCTTATCTGTTTCTCCGATCAAAGGCACAAACTGCATATATCTGGAAATGACTATGTCCAGGCGCCAAAAAGAATCCTACAGTCGCACTATCTCCGTTTCTTGCGCTCCTAATCATTCTCCTAAAGGATATCTCTTAACTCCGTCAGCCCTATATCCCAGTGTGCAAACGGTCAAATTGCACTGCTGTCTCGCACTTTGAAATTACGACGCGCGAAAGTGTGACACGAAGGAGATAAATCACTTTCCAAACGAATGTTGTTATCCTGCAATCAAATATGATTTTCTTCATCTCCAAGAAAAGAAATTCATGCTATACTTAGGTAAGTAGGTACCTACTCACCCGGCAAGTAAAGCCTGTAAGTCACCATACGTGTACTTCTTGATTGAGATTCTACAAGGTGTTCAACACGGCGCGTCTTACCTAATGTATACAAATTATGAGTTCCTAGCTACATGAATAGATGCATGGGAACAATAGTCTCTTTTCGATACACCCACCTTCATCAGTAGTTGATCCCAAATGATAGCGCCATCACCTTCACCTCCAAAGGGTCTTCCTGATCCAATTGGAGTTAGACTCTCATTAGGCACTCTTCTCTTCATTAAGTCTACACCCACTTATTTCCCATGTGGCTCTGCCATTAGTGTAGATATCTTGCTTTTCTCCACAGGCTGGTAGGCTGGTCCATCATTCCTCCAATGGCTTGGGTCCTCGTATTCGTTCCTGTAAGGCTACCAGCATATTTTCCAAACAGTGTCCGTAAGTTTGTGTAGCTCTCTTCCAATCCGACATGCATGCAATCGTAAGACGAGCCGCATCAGCATGCAGGTACCCTTCCCGAAAACTAGGAAAGCTTCCGATATGCTCCGACAACGAAATTTCACAAACAGAATATAGAACCTTGTAGGATATCATTCTTTTTGTCCATAACCAACGTACCTCTGATCCGGCGACGTGGTATGACCGTCACCTGTAAACCTGACGGCTGTGTTCGCAATGTAGTATTTTAGTGGAAGTGATGAACAGTCTCCCCTACCAACAAACAGCATCCGTAATTTTCAACAGAACCGAAGTCGATTCTCGGAAATTATCGCTATGTTGTTTCTAGAAACCTTGTAGGCATCGTATGCTGTCAGACGAATATGATAAGATTATCATCTACCTACATCTTAAATGTTATCGCCCAGTCTGCGCGGTATACGGGAACGGCTTCCACAGCGCCTTGACACCGAACCACCACAGCTCATCTTGCCAGGTATTCCAGTAGTGGCCTCCGAACGGCGTGACCCGTGACAAGAACTTGATACTCAAAGCACTCAGCGCAGCCTGTAAGTCCCTCCCTGAATCAAACACAAAGTCGTACAGCCCGTACGCAATGAACACCCCTTTCTTCGCCAGCGCCGGGTTCGCAGCTAGCGTTGCATTATCCACGTACGGAGACTCAGTTGCCGGCGAGAACATGCCGAAATAGTCGAAGTAGTCTGTCGCATTGACGTACATCTCATACGTGAGCCGGCCGCCCCACGAGAGCCCCGCGAAGGCGCGGCACGAAGGCTCATCGCATACATTGTCGAGATTCTGCTCTACCCATGGGAACAAGTACTTCTGATAGTTCTCTCGGATATGCACCGACGTCGGCAGTGGTGCGTTGTTCGACTGATTGCCCATGATGAAGCGCGGCAGGCTGTCATCAAGGTTGTAGAAGGACGGCATAACTACAACCGTGGGCTCGATGTGGCCCTCGGCGATTAGGTTGTCCATGATGCTCGACATGCGGCCGAGGTTCTCCCAGTCGTTGCCGTTGCCGTAGGCGCCGTGAGAGAGGTATAGAAGTGGATACTTCTTCCCTTCTACTTTCCCATATTCTGCCGGGAGGTAGAGGCCGAAATGGTGCACATCGGGTGCTGGATGGATTGATCCCGGCGACGTGTAGTTGACGGACTTGACGGTACCCCTATATTTCCGGGGCGCTGGCAAGGCGTAGTCGAAATTTGCGTTTATATCTTCGGTGCCTTGGAACCGCTCGTCAAAGGGGACTTGGAAGCTGGATGCTACCTGGTCTCCCTGGACATTCTGAAAAGGGGGTAGGTCGGGGTCGATTACAAGCTGGCCCGTGTCGATGCTGCAATTAGGCGCGAAATCACAGTTGACGAGGTACGCGTAGCTATATATCCCCGAAGGTAGAGGAGTCGTGTATTTCCATAAACCGTCCCCATTACTCGTCATCTCGTACGGCCACTTGTAGCCATCGTCGGGTTGCCCATAGCTCACATAGAAGTCGCCGGGATGATAGTCATGCGGGTCATACCACGCCCTGGATTCTAATGTGGTGTGAAATTGATCAGAGAAGGCCTGCAAACCTCCGCCGATGAGCACACGTCTCGCTGTCTTGTTCGTGTATTTGAAATCCACCTCATACCCAGTTGGACCTTTGTTCGTCTTCCGTACCGTTACAGAGGCGGAAGCTCTTAGAGAACATAACGCCAACAGGCCAATGAGCCTGCGATAGAACATGGTGACTTCCGTAGCACCTAGATGAATAAGTTTCTTATAAAGATAGTGTAGTACGCCTTCATCCTTCTTATACCACTTGTACACCTTAGATCCTATAGTCTTAAAGATCTTGTAGTCTACTTGGCACGGATAAGATCATCCCGAAGGAATCCGGTAGTCATCTATGAAAAGCCGATATTTGGCACCGAAGGCCGACTGATCTGCATAGCGACGATGACTTAGTCCCGGCTTTCTTGAGCTGCTAGCCTAATCCGTATAGCTTTCTCGGCTGAATAGCCCGTAAGGTCTGACCTTGAGGGGAAAGTTCGTGGTGATCCTCCCGCAATGTTACATTACCTGCCTGCCGGGGACGGGTCTCCTTGCTTTCCCCGCATTCTGTCTCCAAACTGCAGCGGCGTTGCTACCCCGGTGGACGACGGGACGCTATTTTCGATGTCTGCGTCTTTGCTCGTATTCTGTCACCTGCTTTTCGAACGTGAGCTACTTCAACGAGAATATCCGCCAATGATAGTTTGGAGGGGCTTCTGCAGCTGCCCTCAATGCCATCCACGACTTGGTTTGGTGTCTCGGGCCATCCGAGGTGTACGTCTGGAGGGGCTGAGACAGTATACGTACGCAAAAGATTCCTGCCCAACTATTCATGGGAGCTGCCACTTAGAGCCCATGGCATCTCGAAACAAGAGCCACACAATAGACAGCAACCTCCAACTTTTGAACCCACCAGAGTATGCTCAACAGTGCCTTCTGAATATTTTTATCGTATTTCAAATCTCTGAATCTTAGACCAACCATTCTCTATAAACGCTCTTGCTTCACCATTCATGAGCCCCACAACAAAGCACGGGGCTATATGGATATATTGATCCTTATTGTCTGAGGCTCTCCTTAGGATTGATATCGTATTGCTTCCCTTGAAGACGCACACTCTATCCCCAGCTTGAATCCCGCTCTGCGAAACGCCGATATACGACCCCATCCTGAACAGAACTTGGTGGGTGCCACGGTTTGCTTGCTGGAGATAGTCTAAGCAAAGGCTGATTATGACGGCTAAGTCTTCGTCGTCTAATCCCATATCGGGGCTAGCAAGACCGCCGCTGGAGTCGTACCATCGATGTAAGACGTCGAGGACATTGGGATCGTCGGCTGAATTGTCGTGAGGCGCAAATGTGTCCATGAATGAAGCCGCGAAAGCCTCGGCGTTATTAGCTACTAGTCCAAAACTTTCTAGATATTTCCTACGTAACTCAGCGTTAAGCGGTGGATCGTCGGGGTCCAGACCAAGTAAAGTCTCTAGGAAACCGAGCGCCTTGATGAGACCGTCCGCGTTAAGGGGTCGACCCATTCCGTAAGACTTCCGGCAGAAGAGTCGGAATACCATTTGAAGAGAAGGTGATTTGTTGGCGTAAATAGGAATATCTGAGATAAATTGCTGTAGATACTTGGTAGTGTCAACGGAAACTCGACTCATGTCATTGCCGTAGTTCTCAAAGCTAGTGATGGATCCTATATCCAGGCCACCCACAAACAGGGACATGTCAATAATCGACGGCATCTCAGTATCTGGTGGAAAAATAGAAAAATCCGCGTGCCCATCAGTAATAAGCTCGCCGAACTGACGGATCCCATCGTGGACCGCCTGTCTGTGTTTCGAGAGAGCTGGGAAATTCGGGACCCATGAAGGAAGGTTCAAGTCAGTCTGGGCTAGATAAGAGCCCGAATACAAGAGGAAGTAATGCTCCTCCACATCTCCGAAGACCCCCGAGCTCCAGTCTCTGAGCCATGCGTGAACATAGTCACGATACACGATAGCTACCGACGTAGCCTCGCTGTAATCGGGGATCAATGGGATTGGGAAAATACCCATCAGACCGTATACATGGTCTTTTGGATTAGTTGCTTGTAGCATACGTCCGGCTACGGCTGCGAGCTGCCAATCAGATCTAACGAGACCTGGTTCTCGAGGGCGCATCCGGTTCGCGGCTGCATAGAAAAAGAACAATATAGGAGCCCAGTCTACACGTACGCCTTTGATAGCTTTCCACACGTTCGGGCAGATGAATGTCGGCCACTCGATGCCGGCTCTCCCGATTTCATCGCTAAGCGCGGTTGCCCTCTCGACGACGCTTTGTACTTGAGGCCATCGAATTGCCCGCTCACCACAAGCTATAATAACACTCTTTCCAAGGACGACTTCCTGGAGAATCCAGGTGCGTCGGAAATAATTCAGTCTGGCAAAATGCTGGATACCCTTCCAGCGGCGATTTAGGGGATTCTCTTCATCAGGCGTTATGCGCAGTGAGGGATGCGGGCGTATCCACTCAAAAGTTAGGAGTTCCTTGATGCTTAGGCGTGCCCACTCTGTATGAAGCAACTGGATTGTCTCAAAGGCTAGATGGACCTTGGGGTCTGTCAACCCGAGCCAACAGATAACGAGGTCAGCGGAGGAGTAGATGGATCTCATTAGCGAGACCTGATGGTTCTTTTCATCAATATCGGACTGATTGATACATAGGGCATCTGCCCAGAGACGGAACTTTTCCGCAGGTTGCAGACTACCAAACTCCTGTTTCCAGTGTTGGTACACATGGCGCAGCGCGGACGCTAGGTTCGCTGTCACTAGGACTACATGGCCGTTGACAGTAATACGCTCCGTCGCGGCCGGGTCACCCCAAACATATGAGAGAGCCGTAAAATGAGTGTTCTCCTCGAGAGGGAAAACATGCAATTTCCAGCGTATCTCAGAGCCACGCCCATCGTCAACTTCAAGAAGTCGGATTTCTGACTTGGGATCGCTGAACCTCTCGTGGAGTGGGACGTCCCCGACCCCCCGGGTACTTGCCATTCCTAACCTGCCGGGAACATTAATTTAGGGAATAAAAATGTACAGTTCGGTCTAGGTTCACGTAAGTCATCGCCGTACAGTTGCTCCACCAGTCGCTTGTTCTAAATTTGTGTTGAATAAAAGCGATACCGAACCCGACGAATTTCATGAAGCTTGGTCAGTGGCTTACTGACAGATTGCTAACGAAGTTTGGATTTGGGTAGAGCCGGGCGGTGGGGCTGGTAGTTATACTAAGACCGCCGTAAGTTCAGCTGAACAGCCCTGTAGCTGCCCCGTAATCTTGTAATCGTGCCCACCCATTCGCCAATGAAACCAGCGTTCCAGCTATGAGCTGAAGCTCGAACCTGGGAATATTCAGCACTGCAGGACAAAGGCACAGCTACCTAACTGTCCATATTTACGCCGTATACTAGAATCGTCTTGTGATTAATTGATTCTTAACTACACGTATTGCATGATGTACATAATGGAATATTCGAACTGACGGTCCTGTCGGGTTGTATCACTCGCTACGAGTCATAGACCGAAGTTCGATAGGATGTGTTGAGATGGGTTTAGTATTGCAATTTGGATGTATGACAGCCATGTCGTCACTGAGGAGACTTTGAAGAAGTTCATATTGCTAGAGCTATAGGCATATACCTAATTAAGATTAAGATAACTCGGTTTATATTGTATAAGATAACATATGATTCGTACAATACAGCACAATAGATGGCGTGTACACCTGAGCGAGGAGTTTTAAGGCCCTGATCGGTTCAGCTCTTATTTCGATTTTTCGTTAAAAACGGCTCTTATTTAAGTGGGCCAGCTGCATAAAAAAAAAGAAAATACGCTAAAAAATCATCCTAGCCAAATTTGGCACTGTTTCTCGTTGCACAACTTCTAAGAAATCTGTAAGACCCTGTCATTTGCCAAGAAAGTGGTTATGCAATATACCCCCCCTGTAGTGGAACCAGGCTAAACCCTTTTAGTAAAAAAACGGCTCTTATTTAAGCATCGATTTCATCGGRGGTCTTATTTTTTGGCCTTATTTTTTRACCTTATTTCAATCTCTTACTGGCYAAGGGCTTTTTGGCTGCTTACGTAATTATACAAGATACATCGCTAAAATTATACAGCCAATCAAAGTCAGATGTACCCCCCACTTTTATAAGAAGCAAAATAAGGACTGAACCGATCAGAGCCTAAGTCCATATAGTGAAGAAACTTCTGATTTGCTTTTCTAACCCATGCGCCTATTCTTTATACAGTAACTCGTACCATTACCTATCATGTAAGAGATGAGACAATTCCCTATATCTACATTCCGCCCTCAAAATCCCACCTTTCCAGCATTTCACCAAAACACAAGCTGATACCCATTCCCCTTCTCGAGCGCCCTCTTCCACGCCGGGCGCGCCGTGCACCTCTCATGGAACGCCTTCAAATTGGGATACTTGGCGAAATCCACCCACTTCCACTGGAACGCCCAGTCCAGGTACCACATCATCGAGAAGTCCGTGCGCGTCGGCTCCTTGGTGCCTAGGAACCACTCGCGCACCTCCCCCTTGCCGTCCGGCGGCGCCAGCTGCGAGTCCAGGTACTCGAGGATGTGCGCGAGCTCGGCGTCGAGGAACACGCGGTTCAGCGCGAACGGCACGACGGCGAGTAGCGGGCGCACGAAAAACGGCGCTTGCTTGACCAGCAGCGTGGTGATGAGCTTTAGCATGAGGATGGGGCCGAGCGTCGCGCCGCCCAGCGAGACTAGCTGCTCCTCGCGGATGGCATCATCATCGCTGCCGGGGGCCGGGGCCGGGATCTTGAAGCGTCCGGCTGTGTCATATGTATTAATGAGCCAGAGGGAGATGGCGGCGCGCTCGGTGAGGACGCGCCCCGACGGCGTGACGAGCGTCGGCGACTTGCCGAGAGGATGGACCTCGTGCAGCGCTGGGGGAGACCGGCCCTTCACGCGCGGGTACAGCACCAGGTTGTACTCTATGCCTAGCTCCTCCAGCAGCCAGAGGATGAGGTGCGATTGTGAGTTCTGCGGGCTGTTTTAGCATGGTTTCACCGCGGGGTCGTTGCAGGGTGGCGTTTAACTCACTTCTAAATGGTGGAGCGTGGGCTTGCCGTCGGCCATGGTGCTAGGTAGGTATACCGGTTTAAAACTGAGGTTGATTTGAAAGTAGAATATTTCAATGGGAATAAATATTTCAAGTATTTAAATCTTTTCCAGTCAAGGCAAGGGCGGCGCAGATTTGCGCTGCTGGTTACGACCTGAGACTCTGTTTGTTTGACCAACAATGATATGACTAATCTAATCCTAGCTGCGAATAGCTCAATCGCCAACCACCCGGGGTCATTGGAGTCTCCGAAAACACTCCGCACTACCTTCCCTAGCTCGTAAGCTTGACCGCCGCAACTGGACAAGAAAAGTAACATATCCACCATTGTATTTTGAGATCGAACTAGTACCGCCGCATTACACCTACATAGGCAAAACGGCGTAATTATGTTTACGTGAGAACGAGCCTATTCGCCGGGGTCCATCGGCTTTTAATCATTCCTCCGGGAAGCCATGGAGATAGGTAATTATGCGTATCCCGTTTTCTGATCTGGCAATTGTTACGATTCTTAACCTTAGCGATAGTGGGAATTTATGGAAGTTCTGATTTTGGCGGGATCAAGTCACGTAGAGGAGCCCTCATCAGACCTAGATGTGAAGTGTAGTATTTGAAGACCGTCCAATACTACCTCTAATACGTCCATTGACCATTGCAAAGCCCCTTGACCTCCTGTGACCGTAGAACACAACGCAAATGCTAGAGCATTATCAACCTAGCTATGTGACCATTCTGCTAAAGCTAGCAGATGTACTCCAAACGCCGAACATTGCTGCCGAAAAGAACTTAGAATTCCCTATTCCCTCCTCATGACGGCCGTGTAAAGTGAGACGAAGCGACGCCTCGCTTCTAGATCAAGAGACCTTTTGCCTTTTGGGATCCGCCCCTCCACCATTTACGGCCTGCGCGGCGCCATTCGTTGAGACATCCGTCAACGGCACCCTAGCACCGGCGTCAGGCCCAGAAAGAGCTGGCCGCTTCATAGTTAAAGGGCGATACTGGTTTCTGTTTCCTAACGGACTTCCCACCCCTCCAGGAGCACCGATCTGCCTAGTGTGATTCAGGCCAGGGTTGCCAATACTACCCATACTTTGCCTGTTGGGACCGGAACCAGCTGCACTCGAAAAACCATTACTGGCTGGAGCACCAGCTGGAGCACGCTGCTGCTCTTGCTCTCTCTTGACAGGTGGGACATGCTGCCCGGTTCTAGACACCGGCTTGGAGGAATTGTGATCGATACCCGGCGTCTTTCGGATCGAGGGACTGTCCAGACGAGGGTCAAATGGCCTAGCTCCCTGCGCTGGGATGATCGCTGTATCAGGGGTTGCGTCTTCTGGTAATTTTTTGATTGACCGAGCTGAGAAGAATCCAACTTGCTCCGGTGGTGCCGCGCCATTCGGAGGCGGTGTGTTCGTTCTGTTGGCTGCTGCTTGTTGGACGATGCTGTTCGTATGACTAGGAGGCCTTGAATATTGTTGCGCATTCGGGCGGCCTTGGAAAGGAGCACCTGGCCGTGATGGCTGTTGATTTGGGGTTTGGGGTTGTCTAGGAGGCTGGGCAGCTGGCCTCGGGGGCGGTTGCATAGGTTTCGGGGGATTATTTGCAGATGGAGTATTGCGGTCACTACCATTGCCAGCCGATAAATTTTGAGACTTCTCAATTGAGCTCGATCCATGAGAACCGGGTAGAATCACCTCGTCCGGGTGGCCCTCGTCTGTAACTCCAAAATCGGCCATCTCAAAGTCTCCAAAGTCATCGTCAAGCAAGTCCGACACTACAAATCCAAAATATCAGCATCCGCCCAGTCGATGTCGTCAGAGTCGAACCCACCATGCGCAGTCATCTTCTCAACACTCTTATCCGCATTGTTCTTCGGTTCCGTCTTGACAACATCCGGCTCCTTCTTGGCAAAGTCTGAATGGCGATGCAAGTTGTCTTCGTCGAATTTGACGGGGCCAACCTTCATCTTGGTAACCTTCGATAAGTAGTCCTTATCGTAAATACAGTTGCCAAGAACGTTGCCAAAGTTCCGCAGAGCACGTTTCAGCGCATCCGTCGTTCCCTCTTTCTTTGCCTTTTCAAAGGCAGCAGCCTTCCCCTTGCAGTTCTCGATGTGTCCATATCCGATATCCTCGTGGTATGTGCCATCCCGCAGCGTCACCCGAACGATAACAGACAGGCCGAGCGAGATCTTAAAGGTTTGCGGGTTCTCGTCAACAAAGTCGACCTGAATATTTTGAATGCTAGAAGMCCAGCCGTTGAAGCCAAAGACCTCGTTTGCGAGGGCGATACATTTCTCGGCGGCGATGTAGTGGACCTTTTGGCCTGAGGGGCCACTGCGGGCGGATAGGTATTCGGGACCTAGTTGTTTCTCTAATCGTGCTTGCAGTGTAGCGATTTCGATGGCTGTGAATTCGGAGATGCGAGGTCGGGCCTCTTCGAAGGGATTGGCGATGCCATTGTGCTGGTCGCCTGGACTGGTCACATTGATTGAATGTCAGCTAGGATTCGCGTGTGGGGATTGTTGATAGATAGGACAGATGGGATGAACGGGTGGATGAGTGGATGAGACAAAAGGAACAACATACGCTGGCATCGCGATAGGATCACGAATGCAGATCAGCTATCATTGAATTGGCGAACAGCTCTGATAGACTCGGACTATGAATGCGCAGAGTGCAAATGCGATGAACACAACGAGATTAATTTAGGTAACTACATATGTAGGTACTAAACTGACGCGAAGGCGCGACTGCGGATCCCAACGTGTAAGAGCGGAGAAAAACGGTCTCCACACCTATTACATAATCCGGCTGGTACCTGAGTCACACGCGAGGTCACATGATCCCCTCGACCTCAGACCCAGACCTCTCATCTCCAATCTCCAATCTCCAGTCTCCAACCCCTAACCCTCAACCATCCAGAGCCCGTCGGATTGAGCCTTCAACAAGTCCCTGAAGCTCTTTATGACTAATTCCTGATGAAGTCCGGCTAAAGCAGGCCACGAAGCACATTACAATGATGAGCGCCATAATTCCCTATTTACCGCACGCATCGTCAGAAAATGAAGCTCAAGCTTAGAATTAACAATATATAACTTACGATGAATCCGCAGAGGACCATAATGCGTTGCTCGAGCAGCTTGACTTTCACCGCAACCTCCTTCTTCTCAATCTCGTGTAGTTTGATCAGGTCTTCACGACTTTGAGATTCCTGCTCACTTGCGATGCCCATGCGTCGGAGAGCTTCTTGCATCTCGTCTCTAATGCGCCGGATAGATTCGTGCGTGTCGTCTGCAATGCGCTTCAATCCGTCTTGCATCTTTTTCTCCAGACGCTCGATCTCATTGCGATTGTTGACATTGCTCCGTTTCATGCGCTCTCTGACGTTTCGATAGGCGTCATGTAGATTTTGGGCCTCCTCTAGAAGCTCGCTGTGAGAGACGTTGCGTGTATTCGAGGGAACAACGACCTCGTGGTTGCCTCCACTTGACGCGCCGGTGTCCTAGACCCACGCGTTCTGGACTTGACCTACGACCCAATATTGGGGCTTCCATCCCAGTCAGCAAAACGTGAAGATTCACTGGTAAGCTCAACTGTCCCCAGAACCAGCAAATGCCCCGGTAATAGCTTGGAAAGAGGCCCTCTAGAGTCCAAGAACATTTTCATACATCTTGGTGGTGATAGGCTAGTAGAGGGACCGAAGCAAGAAAAACGAGATCGAGGGGCTTACCACCATCATCGACGCCATACTGGGACTTTGATCCTTGCTGTTGAGTTCAGTGTTTGCGGAAGATTTGTCTACGTAGATTGCAGAAATATTAGCATGTGTATGTCCACGCGCGTACTTCTTGGATTGTTGAAAAGAAACAAAAGGGGGGCTAGGCGAATGAAAAAAGTCTAGAGCGAGTAGCCAGGATAGCAATGTCAATATGAAGGATGCAATGCATATCGTAAGAACGATGGGATATGCGTTTGTCGCTGAGGCAGCATGTGTTGATGGTGATGGATGAAGAGACGAAATGGAGGGATTAATTGGCTACCTATACAACGAGAAGGAAGGTAGGATATCCGTAAGTCTTTGACATACCTTAAGGATTTGTTTGATGCGATCTTGGATCGGTGGTTGGAGAGATGGAGATCTACTGGAGAATGGGTAGTGGAAGATGGAAGAGGGATGCTCTAGTATTTATACTTAGGATATAGGAAAAGTAGCCTTTGTTGAACCAAGCACAGACCTGTAAATTCATAACAGAAGTCGAGGGCAACCATGGATACCTGAGGCAACTACAGACAGTGGAGTCACATATTTCGCTAGGACCAGCTGGTTGGCTGGCAACCTACCAACCGTGGAACTTTGCGACCTTTAGCTACGTGCATACAAAAGGAGATCTCGTGCTTAGTCTGCTAGGTAGCTGTTGGTTCTACCTTAGGGGTGGTCCGGCCTACAGTGCCATTAGCAAAGACATTGCTAACTGTCTTGGTGGGTACCTTTCTTACCCGTATAACAGGTAGGTGTACGGCTACATGAAGTTGAGTATTAGGATGAATTATCTTGTTTCTACTATCTCGCTTATTGCATTATGAAGAAACCATATGCTTAGGTAATTATATAGAGTAGGAGCCGCGAACAGTGTGGCACTAATGAAGCCTGTATCTTAAACACTAGGTAACCAGCTGAGATAACGTCAAGCCACAAGTAATAGGGGCTAACAATACTTATTATTGTTTACTTCCTCTAAACGCATCTCATAGATGCGTATAGATATAAGATGTGTAACCATCGAAATGAAATCTTCCACTCCAGACTTTTACCATAACCCCCCTTTTCATTATTAACAGTTAAGGAAAATACTCGGATCGTGACTCAGCTCCACCCTCGTTATCGAAATCTAAGCAAAGGTCTACTGTACAAGCTTCTAGTTGCGATAACAGAATGGGCTACCAATAGTAAAGTTACAATAGATAAAGGCAGGGAGGGGKAAAAATATATAAAACCCAATAGAGTAAAAAAGAAATCCGATGAGGCCCTGCCGAGGAAACTCAAGTCTCAGGAAATTTTGATGGGTAATCATCACAGTGAATTGCCATTCTAGATCCTATATTCAAGTGAAAGACTCATAAATACTGCGTGCTGCATTGGTGTTAGTAAGTTAATTCGAGATCAACAATTATGGGATGAATTTACCTAGCCACTACAGTTCGCGGCCAAGATTCATGATCTCCTTAGTCTAACCTCTAATTTAATAACCTTGAAGTCAAGGTCAGAGGACCATTGAGCCGACGTCGAATGTAAGCAGAGTTTTCGAGCTCCAATTCCATCATGCTGTCTATAGGTATAGTGTGTTTTCCGTTAACGTTACGGTAGCACTATATCTTAAAAGGGAAGCACCTTTCAATCTTAGGTACTTAAGATTCCCTCTACACTCATTGACTTGAAAATGTAAATTTGCCAATTCTCTTCATGAGTATCTGAACTTTGCTTTATTATGTACGATTCCAGATCGAGTAACATACTCTTGACTATAAACAATGCCTTTTATTAAAAACATTAAACATGAGCAAAGTACAAGCTCGAACAGTTACCAAACTCCGTATGCGAAATATGCTGATGCTGTGGAATGGACGAACCTAACTATTTTCGCAGAAGTTGGTCGGAACTTCGAGGATGGAAGCTGGAGCTACGATGTTCCCCTTCCCAAATGCCCCGTAATTCTTTTGTCAGCCCATGTCAAGTAGGTAGCAATTCAGAATTTTCTTGCCGACGGTGTGGGGGAGCCGGATTCACGACCTCCTGACCTTCTTTCTCACGATTTCAAGATCCATCGCGGGGCGTTTTCTAGGCAACCTTTTTCCGAAGCCGTTACCAACCCTAAGCAATCTGTACTGACCCGTACCGGTACCTCGAAGGCCAGGTTTTCCGGGTCTCACGGGAGGGGCAGGAGGGGCGGGAGGCTCCTCCTGTTGCTCTTCCACTTGCTCTTCCTGCTGTTCTTCCTGCTGCTCTTCTTGTTGCTCTTCTTGTTGTTCTTCTTGTTGCTCTTCCACTTGCTCTTCCACTTGTTCTTCCTGCTGCTCTTCTTGTTGTTCTTCCTGCTGCTCTTCCTGCTGTTCTTCCTGCTGCTCTTCCACTTGCCCTTCCACTTGCTCTTCCACTTGCTCTTCTACTTGCCCTTCCACTTGCTCTTCGCCTTCCTCGGTTGAGCTTGAAATTTGAATAGGTACAAAAGGTGATGATCCTATTATGGGCTGCGATGGTTCCTTCGGATCGCTTGAGCTTCGAATAAAAGCGGGTATAGGAGTTGAGGATTGCGGTGGGACAATGGGTTTAGTAGGCGTCTTATCTCCGGGGTCCGTCTTCTCCCCCGAAGTTGTTTTACCCCCAGTCGGTTTGTCTCCAGAAGTAGTCTTCCCCTCGGAAGTGGTCTTACCTCCCGAAGTCGTCTTGCCCCCGGAAGTCGATTTACCCCCTGAATGTGTCTTACCTCCAGAAGGTGTCTTACCTCCCGAAGTTGTTTTACCCCCCGAAGTCGTCTTGCCCCCGGAAGGCGTTTTACCTCCCGAATGTGTCTTACCACCAGAAGGTGTCTTGCCTCCAGAAGTTATACTCCCCGAAGTCGTCGTCTTGCCTGTTCTCTCGGGAGGCACATATCCTTCATCGAAAGATGAATCTGAACTTGAGTCTGACGGATCGGGGTCCGCAGGTGCAGCAGCCACGGCCGGACCGGTTAGAGGGAGGAACTGGGGTTTGTTGGGAAACAATGGAGGAGGGAACAGGGTTGAGTTGGGAGTAGGAGCGGGAGCTGGATCAGGAGCAGGCGCTGGGGGTGAGGCTCCCTCATTGTCTTCTGAACTTGAGCCTGAGCTCGAACTTGAGCTTCGACGCGGGCCTCCATGTGTCCTATCCTCCCCATTTGTCATGACCGAGCTCGAGCTCGAGCTATCGTTACTGCCTTCATCCTCCGGTGGCTTATAACTTAAATCTGAGTTGGACGGTGTCCTTGGTGGCTTAAATCCTCCTTGCTGCTCTGATGATTGTGGCGGTTGAGGTTGTGCCGGTTCTTCTCCGCCGTGTGGTTCTACTACGTCCTCTAGCTCTTCTCCCCCTTGTGACTCTTGCGGTTGCTGCGGCTGTGGTGGATCCTCAGGCACTTCCGGCGGCGTTGGAAGCCGAGGGCTTGGTGTACGCGGTGGTAACTTCTGCTCACCTGACCCACTTATTGAGTCGATGTCAATCACTAGACTTTCCTCTCCTTGGGGCCACTTAAGGCCAGGAATAGCATCCCCCTGGCGTTTCCACTCCTCGAGCCGCCTAATCAATACTTGAAGCTGGTTCCGCCGAGCTCGATAATTATTGAGAGAGTTTGCATTCTTCGAGGCTTTCTCCCGCGATGGGCGAAGTAAATTTACGAGCGAGGTGGCAATATGGGATTGCTTTATTGCTTCTCTGATGGCACGGTTTAGGTTGTTGTTGAAGTAGTCACCCCATACAATTGGCGTGCCATCAGGCAGTGTATCGTATTTCATTGCATTACCCCAGTCCTCAACTGCGATAATTGCTTCGAGGAGCTGATCTAAAGCATTATGTGCCTTATCGTCTGAGAGATCTATGGTTTGCCCACTTGCTGTTGCTGAAACTTGGGCCGCCATTTTCCTGCCTTATTAAAATCAAATAGGGTTCTTATCGGATCGGATTAAGAATAGGATTTTAATCGGTTCAGGTGCATATGATGCGGATGTCGCAACTCTGCTAATTTCATGGAGTAAAGCTAGGTATATAATCCGATCTTGTAAAAGACTTATCTTTTACACGTGTTCTTTCCTTGGATTTCAGGGGGAAACATCTACTGGTAGCAACAAGGCTATTCCACATAAAGAGACAAAGAATAGTACGTTTTCGGCACAACTCATCGAGAACGGAATGCTATCACAATGGAGGCGAAATCAACGGGATCTTTAATAAATCACTGATTGTCAACTTGAGACGCTATTATTGTGATAGTTTCAGAGTTGTCGGGGCTTAGGCAATTGACAAAGTTTTGATTACAGGTTTAACTATGACACATACTACCTGTATTATAAGGCAAAGGAGATTATTTTCCAAGTTTCTTTTTCTTTCAATGTTGAGGAACAAATACTTCGTGGGAAAGAGGTAATGGCCCCCTAAAAGGCATGATTACCTACCTAACCTAAGGTACATAGAGGTAGATAAGTTAGGTACTCATGTCAAAATGCTAGAAACCCCTACCTGCTTTGATATGAGTCTAATGAATTAGTTTACAATCGCATCGTCGAATTGTTGAGGGCAATATATATTGATACAGGGCCAAAATTCTCACCAATCAGATGCAGCGGTGGCCCCCGCTCATTTGCCCCTTCAAAGGGCGTGTAACTCAGTGGTAGAGTGCTCGCTTCGCACCCACCTGGGTACTTGAAATGCGAGAAGTCCAGGGTTCAACTCCCTGCTCGTCCAGTAAATGTTTCATCAAATCAACTAGTTTGTTGGCTTAATTTTTTTTTCTCTTTTGTCTAGTTTCTTACCTCGTGGATTAAAAGCGGAGGTGCGATAGCTCAGACCCATTATTTTGCTTTGACCCTACACCTGATTGGCCAAATTTAATCACAGCCCTCTAAATGTCAACTACCTTATAAGGGTACCTACCTACCTACACATTTGAGTCGTTTAAGTGTACTCACTATAGGAATACTTGAGCTATAGTTGTCCGCTAGCAGTGCTACATACGTATACCTACCTAAAGTATATATATGTATTGTATTGCATGGTATAGTCTTGGATTTGACACTTCGGAGACTTGGTAGAGAAATTACATAATGAAATGACCCTTAGCTCTCGACCCACCCCGAGGGAGGGTTATTTATTGTCGGGAGGTTGCTGTCCGCTAACGAGAAACTGGAGGACTGAGAAATCTCGACTCCAACTTTTGCTTGCTCTCAATTTCCCGAGTAAAGGAGCTCGTGAAGTATTAGGTTAATAATAACCCCACCAGGGCACTTATCTAAGATATTGGGAACAAGCTATTATTACTAGGTCTTTATTATCTAACCCTAGGCTGCTATGGCTGGGCCTCTATAACTTCAATAACCTTGTGGTCAACCCAAGCTGCGATGGTGCGCTCGGTGAAAGCATCGACACGTTCCTTGCTTTGCAGATCATATCCACAGACGGGCCAGATGATGTTGGTCAAATACGAGCGCTTGTACTCGATCATGAGTTCCTCGTCGTTACGATCGAGCTTTGGCCCGCCAAGTCGATGCAGAGTTTCTAGGTAATGATCGAGCACTTCCATCTCGTGCGCGCGACGATCCTCGATGGTCAGTATAGAAGACATGAAATAGACAAGATCGTGGAAGCATGAGGCGAAGTGGTATGCCGACCAGTCCAGGAAGCGTGTGTGACCCTCGGCAGTGAAGTAGACATTGCCAAGGTGCGTGTCGCCGTGAAGTAACGTGCGAAACTTGGGGTTGCGCTTAGCATAATACTTTGCTTGAGCCCTTTTAACGCGGGCGCCATCCATCAGGTATTCGGGTAGCTTGGGTCTATCAGGCTCTCGCACCACGGTGTCCCACGACTCGACGATGGCTGTCATGGCTGGGTCATAGTTGTTCCAGATCCCTATAATACTCATTAATTGTATCCTGCCACTGCGAAAATACACGGCTGGACTCACAAGGGTAATCTTCCTGGCTCTTGCCCCAAAACTGGGCGTGCAGACCGGCTATTTGGGCGGCACCATCCAACGCAGTTCGCAACGGATAGGAGGCGGAATCAGAAGGAAACGTGCAGCCCTCGTACGTCAGATCAGACATGATAGCGATGCCCTGCTTGTCGTTTTTCCCTCCCCACCAGCCTCTGGGATAACCCATATGCTTAATGGTTGGGGCAATTCTTCCAAAGAAGTCGGCCTCGCGCTGAACTAAGCTCAAAGTCCATGGCTGAGCTGCAACCATTGCAGGATCGAACACGCCCTTCACACAGATGTTTGTGGGCCGTGAGGTTGGATCGACCACTTCGTCGGCATACTCGATAGAGAAGAACAGTTTACTGCCCGTGCCGAATATGGTTCTCGTCATTGAGACGGACCTGATCTTGTGTCCTAACTTAGACTCTAACCACTGAGCCGTTACTTCACCAGGAAGTAAAGGGAGCTCTTCAGGAGATAACTCGGCGTTGGAAGCCATTTTAACGGTCCTCTAAGTAGAGAGAATAGAACGACTTGGAGGAAATAACTCGGGAGGTAAATTTCAAGAATACCTGCCGAATACACGAAAAATCCAACTAAGTAGATTTCGAATCAGTTGCTGCAACTCGCTCGAATGGCGACGGATTCAATGGGGAAATCTAGTAGGTCGTCGAGAGTAATTTTATATAATTTTCACTTAGTAAGATTTGTGTCCAGCGCGATACTTGTCCCCACATGTAAGCAATTGGCTTTTACATCTCCGCGCTTCGGATTGGCTGTATACCAATAGCATGGATAAATGCCGAGTGATGTCGGAGGCGTTATAGGCTGACTGTACGGCGGAATTTTCTATTGATGCGACGGTAAGCGAGACATCTGTCATACGCCTTAACACCTATTTCACTCTACACATATTTACTTAGGCACCTAAGGTATCCAACTCATTTTCATTGCGTTCAAGAGGGTGACGTTTCTATTCTTCGCAAGGAACACTCTTATGTCTCCCACATACGTCATGATGCGGGCCCTCATCGGATTCTCCTTGGATCGAGCTATTGACAGGTCGCCGACCCTCTCTGATTGGACCGTCTCCTGATACACACCTACCTTATACCCCGAAACATGCATTGCCTTCTCCTACGCCTGCTCGGAATTCACAGCTGGCGTTGGCGCCACTGATTGTGCATTATGGAGGCGTTATTTTCAATGGCACTCTCTGCGCATGATTTCAACTTAGCCCTTACTAATACTAAAGACTTCTAGTGTATGATACGTATCGTAGTCCAGATTTATTAAAGTATTGTCAAGCTCTATATCTAAGGGCTTGTGAGTGACCCCGGCGAAGATGGGGTTGTTTTTGCCCCGGAAAAGAGGAGCATTTAATTCGCGATATGTCTCTTATTCCTGATGGATATTATTCTCTAAAAGAGACGCTGGGTATTAAGAGGCTTGAATTTGCGATGCGTGTGGTCCCCATCGCTGCCTATAGGTTATATTGCAACTCTATCGCCCGCCGAGGTCATCCCACCGACAACGCGCCAATTTTCCCAACTCCCAAATTCGAATAAAACTTGAATGAGCCGGCCACTTTGCTGAATGTTCTGAGGAAAACTCCTAGTTTTGATGGAAATAGCATCAATTTGTAAGATTTTAGGTAGCTTGAGGTAGATTGTCACTTGCAATCGTGGCAACGGCTACCCTAACTAGCGCAACATCACCTATAAGTAAACAAAACATTTTGTACATCATTTAACTTATTGTAACCAGTGTTCATAAGCCGCGAAACGAGTTACAAAGCCACGTGAGCCTTCCAGGGCGGAGGATGTATGGAGTATTGGGTGGCTGTGTAGTTGAAGGTCGGGCTATGCTATTGTACTGTAACAGCATATATTCAGCGTAATATCTTCATTGCCGACTTTCCGCTGGGCGAGGTAACCCACAAGGCTCTCAGCAGTTCTTATAAATGCCGCATTATCGCGTTGCGTCAAAATACTCGATTGCTATCCCTTTTCTTCTCAGTACGCAATTTGAATATCGAGCTTGGGTGTCGTATAATTGAGAACGTCGTGTGCTATGTGCTTCCAATTGATCGAAAGATATAGTGCATGTCACTGCCTCTACTACCAGCACGCTCTAGATCGCTGTCCAGCATACGGCCTGTCAATCCACCGCACAACAACCAGAACTATCCTTGTTGGCTATGCTTGCCAACAGCATGCACAGTTCCAAGAAGTCCCCAAACGTACGTTTACCCTGACGCCGACAAAACAGCTCAAGTCACTGCGTAGGGACAGAGAGTCCTCTTTGATTGGAGAACTCCTTCCTGGCCGGCCGGCCACGACTAAATCCATATCTGAGCCTAAAGACGATGGTCCTATCCCGCTGGATGAACAAAGTTCAGATTCAGGATCAGAGCCATCCGAATTGTGGGATAATGAGAGCGTAGTTTCAGTATCTTCGGTATCAACCGTGGATCCCGATGCTATTGAAGCTACATTTCAAAAGCTACTATCCTATGGCGACCTGCAGTTTCTTTGGCCTCAGGTCGTTAGTAGATGTGGGTCCATGAAAAGGAGTTGCCACACGATCGAACGCTTCCTCCGCCGTTATTCTGAGGATCTGGAGACGCGGGCTTCTCCTGCTACAGATGAAGAAATAATAAACGCAACGGAAACTCGGATCCGACTCTCAGCCAGCCGCTTCATCCGCGAGTCTCGATTCAACTTGGCACAGAGGATATGTGAAGCGCATTGTTATCGTACCCCTGAATTTCTGGACAATAAGAACTCATTCGAAAGAGGCATAGAATACAGCTATTTGTTAGACGAAACCGTAGAAAGAGAAGGGGAAGAAAGTGAGGAGTCCAACTTTGTGTACAACATCGCAGAGGAGTTCCTGTTCGAAACAGAGCCGATTCGTTGTCTGGAGTTAAATATCCATACATTCCTTCAACTTCCACCATCCAAACCTTTATATAATACTATTGCGGCAGCAGTTGAGTTGCACTTTAACAAGGCACTTGCCTTGATTCGAAATTCGCGTCCGGCGGAAGGAAAGAGGAGGCTCTCATGGAAATGCGTCCGTACCCATCCAACCTTTGAAGGAAACCTGATTTGCTAATATTGTGATAGAAATGCGGGCGGATGCTCTATGATGACTATGTTGAGCTCCAGCCAGGAGCACTGGATAACCTGCAAGAACTATTGAACCAATATGGGAAGCCTTTAGAACCTATAGAGCCATTCGACATAGATAACGGACCTGATACACCTGCGAAATTAGGCGCAGCGTTAAGACAACTATGGCAGCAACTGAAAACTAGTCTTCCCGGCGGCAACCGTATTCCTAGACTGCCATATGCGCGCCAGAACAGGGATGCGGGTCACAAGATCGGTGTATGCCCCAAAATACCTATGGTATGTACAACATTATGCCGTGTTGGCACTTTGGTCCTTGTGTTGTAGTTAAGTCCCTAAATTTCTATAATATGAGAATTAGCTAACGTTATGACAGTAAGCAGAGCAACCTTATTTTTCATTATCGAGCTTAAGAAGACCATAACCGATATATTATGGAAGCGTAGGTACCTAGAGAGTTAAAAGCGCTGACACGATATCTTTTAATATGCTAGAAACACTCCCGCAAATCACCTCTTCGTCCTAATGTGCATGCCTTTCCGCCGTTGGGGCACAAAACTTCAACAGGCCGATACGTGCGACATCAACTCGGATCAGGAGTTCTTCCAAGCCCTGAAATACTATTATAATATCAGACGAGCCAGGAGTAAGTGGACGAGACTAAGAAGAGTAGCGTCTGTAGACTTTGTTAAGGTAATAATATCCACATCCCCTTCATCACCTCGGTGGTTTGATTTCCTGAAACGGGGAAAGTGGAAAGAAATACTAGTAGAAAATTCGCCGGCATCCTCATGTTATATGTTCCAAATATTTGCCATGCTAACTCTAACAACAACCGCCTAGTTTGAGCTCTTCCGCAACGACCTGGTCGACGTTCAACCCGGCCCTTCAGTCCCACCCGCTGGGCAACCGAACGCCCAATACAGCTATGAATCGGTTGATACCCTTCCGCCCATTGGCTCCAACATGCTCATGCACCTCCTCTCTCACCCCGAAGACGCCGACACCCTCCCCGTCTTGTACCGCCGCATACCTAAGAAGCTACGGATTAAGCTCGCAGCCTGTCCCATTAACGGTAGCGCCGTCGGCTGGGGKATTAACTTCGCTGAGGGACTGAATTGGTTCATCCTGTTTGGGTACGGTTGCGCAGGGTTTGCCGTGGCCCTTATCGTAGCTGTAAGCTATACGGCGGCGATGGGTGACGTCCAAGGAGGGTTCGCTATAGGGGGTTTTATTCTGGCCTTTTTCTTATTTTGCACAGGGCTCATAGGGAAAGAGATAGGTGCTAGTTCTTAATAAAGTCATGGTGTGACTGCATATTAAGAAAACGCACGAGGAGATGTAGTAGGATGGTCGATCGTGGGTATACCTATTGATGCTGGAGGTAGTATTTGGCGGTGACCCCTGTTCTACGTGTCCGGCCAGCCCCGTATGCTCGTGGATCCACAGCCCCTACGTCAACTACTAGAGCAAGATCCTGAAAGAGTGCTTTCTATTGTTCTAGTATGTTCATCGTCATCCGATGAAGCGTCGGGACGAGCTACCCAGGTAGCAACAACCTCCGAGCTAGACTGCAGGCGCGAAGACCGGAGACGTAGTTTTGATAGCGGCCTTTCCCCTTATATAAGCCCCATCGTATTTCTCCACCAAGACTAGTAAAGCGATGGTAAGTGCCAGGCCGGCTAATAGTTTCAGATGTCAATCATCCGTATCTGAATCGGAGTTATGTGATATATATTCGCTCAAATTGGTAACCAAGTGAGGTTTACGTATTAGAAACAACCCACGTCGACATAGCATCTTTAACTTCAGCGATAGTGAAACTGGTTCCTTTTGTTGCCAGGTATTGACTGAATTGGCGAAGATTGTGGTATTTCATGTCGTGTATAGGATGCGCGTACGGACATTTGGGCGGTGGGGTCTCCTTTCCGAAAAGCTTCTTCCAGGTCCAATACCACTTTGTAATGGAACTGTCCCTACCCTTGTAAATCATGGGTAGCTGATCAACAGGAATTCCACCTGTTGGTTGACAGTTTATATGCCTCTCCAACGACCTCTTGTCATGAAATGAGTCCCAGCAACTGGTACAGTGGTAAGGTCTCAACTTGTGATCCTTGTTCAAATGTTGTCTTAGAGCGCTAATATTCTTGAAGTCTTTGTGGATGCAGGCCGAGTACAGGTCTGGGTTCCGTTTGTAGAAAAGACATGCAAGAGATTTGGCCCCGTCGGATTCAGTTGCTGATGCGCATGACTCGCAGGCTTCAGTAACCCCATTGGCATATCTATCTTTCCAGTTCACTTGAGAGGTCAACCTCTTGTTGTCAATATTCTCGCCGCCCATGACTTTAGTCCATGAAGAAGTTGAGAGGGGAGGTCCCGGGGATGGGGAAGCTTTGCTCTGATGTTGCGGTGGCTCAATTTTTGATAGGAGATAAGATGGATTCACAGCTTGAGCAGTGGGCGCATAAATAGGCGTATCCTGAGGATTTAATGGTTCGGGGGCTAGGCCGCCGGCATCATTTATCCATGAAGTCGCATATTGAGAATAGCCGGACACATGAGGATCATCCACTGAATTTACTTTAAGGAAGCTCGGTGCAGGTCCTTGCGGCTCAAAAGTATATGTGGGGTCGCCAGTAGTACCTAATTCCTGAATTTGGAGGAGATCATAACCATCAGCGTGCTGAATACAAGCCTCTGTGCTACTAGCATTCAGCGGCGATTGGGGTAAAAGATGGTGTGTTGCTAGCATGTCACCATTGGGGATTGTAGCCGCATTCCATTCGTTATGGTGGAGAGGTTGTGGCCCTGAAGACGGGTCAAATTGAGAGGCCAAGGTACCCCCAAAATCAAAAGAACTCTCTGTACCGAAAAGCCCTGCTGGAAACGTGTATTTGTCAACAGTTGAGACGAGATCGAATGATGGATCTAAATCGTCCCACTGACAGCTGCGGGGGGAGCATTCGCGGTCTTCACTGAACCTGCCGGTTTCTGATTCGGACACGCCGACAAGGCCAGTTTCAGTTTCATCCTGACTGGAATGAGCTAGACTCGTCTGAATTGTCTTAGTAGGATGTAAGGCCTGGTCCCCAGCTGACAAAAATGCGGCTCTGCTGATTTGCAGAGCCTCATTGTTTTGGTTTTTTGTGGCCCTGTCTTGTACAGGCTCCAGGGGGCAGTCACTGCATTTCACGTGCCCACAGCTTATACATCGGGGGCAAAGCTTTGCCGACATTCCTCCCCCCAGACAGTTACACTAGAATAGTTAGCAACCCTTTCAAACGATCTTCAGCCGCTTGTTTAATATTAACTTACACAATACCACAGGATACGATTTGAACTCATCGAATCCACCAACACACTTCCTTTGCCGTTCATTGCTGCAGTAGATTCCCAGGAAAACATTCTCGCGTCCAAATTTCATCCTTGGCCTACCCTTTCGCGAAGTATAAAAGGGTCTTACTATACGCTCAAGAGACCTACTAGTAGCATACATTAATTCGACTATCTAATTGGCTTATTCACGACTTGTAAACTACGAATATCCAATCGCCTCAGTTAAAACAGGACTTCCAGCTAGAAGAAGCCATAGTTGATCATCATTATGGTTAGAAGGTACGTACCTAGATAATGTACCGTATGATCAAAACTTTGATCAAGCAGATTATTATCTGGGCTTATGCATGTTGGGGGTACCCACGATCGTGTGTCCAGGTGTCATTGGTGGGATAGTTCCGGCTGACGTTTTTGATCAAGACTTTGATTATCGTGATGCTGCGAAATCATTGGAATTAGAAAAAGTAGCAGCCGTGTATTCATGCACTGCTGACCTAATTCATATATACATTCAATGACATCGGATGCGGGAATCTTCTGATATCGCCCGATGCTCGTGCTCGTGCTCATGCTCATGCTCCTCAGTCGGTTCCGCGCGCCGCGATCGCTGTGGAACGCCACCATCCCTCCGTCAAAAAGGCTATTTCATAATTATCAAGCCATAGAGGATTCGCGCTGCAGACATTAAAACCCAAAATATGAAACAGCCGTCGTAGGACAACATCGAGCGATAGAATTCTTGATTATTCTAAAAGGATTCATGATTTGTAGTGGATCTATAGGGAATCGAATCAGAAGAGTCGACGTGCCTTCCTTGACCAAGAAAAATACAGTGCAGACGAATTCATATTCATACTATATCGGCAACCGATGGCTGTGCACCATTCTTTCCTAGCAGACAATTCGTTTCCGCGCTATTAACTTCTTCTCCAAACCAGACACCTCGAAATGAGTTTCTTAACATAGGTAAAGATAGACCTATTGTCTTCGGAGCGAAATAATAGCAGTCAACCGCCGGTCTTATTCATTAACTATGTCCGGCTTCGCGTCTAACGACTTGACTGAGGAGGATGCCAAGGCCCTACGTGCTGCAGTTGAGGATGTGACAGCCATTTACAAGACCGGAACGCCATTTTTCACGAAATCCGCCATACAAAAACTTGGGGAGGCAGTTGACGCATCTAGGAGAGGTGCCCTAGAGAGTAACGTCATACTACGGAGCTTGGACGGAAGTGACTTTGAAATCCACATTGGCCTTGCGAAAGAACGCAAAATGGATAGGTAGGTGACACGGATTTATATCATAATTTCTCTTGTCTTGACACAGTTTGCAATTCTTCTATGTCCGTTACCGCCCCATTTTCAAACATGCATTCCTCCTAACCCCTTCGCAATCACAGAGCACAGATTTATTATCGATCTTTCGAGCATCTCACTTGTGCCAAATGGCATCATAACCCTCAAGGACCTTATCGCCCGCTTTCCGTATGCTATAGCCTAGACTATTCGTGGGCGCGCAAGCCTGTTCATACCACCAAAGACGTGTGCCGAGTAATTGAAGATACGAGGAAGGAATGGGAGTCGAGCGAATATCATGTTCAACTGCAACGTCTTCTCGCGTCTGTGGAGGCACCACCTAGTATCGAGAAAGTCATCGCATTTGCACTCGGTCCGTTTACTTCGGACTCGCTGAAATACATACGCGGCGTAATCCAGCATCTGCTTCTCATGAGCGTTTATAAATGGGTATGCGCGAATGTGAGTGGGAAGACAGAGCCACGATGTTACGCTCAGGAACCAAGTTATTCGGAACAAGAAAAGCAGATCCTTGAGGCAATGGGGATTATCGTCTTAGACGACCCAAAGGGATTTCTAGAGGCAGACGAGTCTAGCGTCGTTATATCAATCTCTCCCAACGTACCCGTCAGGCAAATTATTGCGGACACTAGCCGMCCTGCCATAATAATCTGGGATCCATTGAGGGTATACCCAGGAGATCCGACGTGAGTATTTTGATACCTATTCGAGACGTGTTAATTCTGACATCGTGATTTGTATTTGTAGGACGGATCCGGTGTCCCCAAGGGTCATCGAAATGTTGAGCAAGGAGTACACAGAATTCGAATTTCCATACCATAAAGACACCGGTGGCTTGGTCATGTACGTTAGGAATGGCCCAATATCGTCGAAAATTTCAGCGTCTGGTACATAGTTCTATGTAAGGTGTCTAAGACGCTAAGGAAGAGGGAATTAGGGAAGATGCTTCGGAAGGATCCGGGCGCCCTGGGGGACCTAGTGCGCAGCCACAGCTATGAGAACGTGTACTAAATTGTAAATTTTCAATTATTATTATGACTCCTGTATTTATTCCCGTCCCGAATAATTTAATCCCCCATCTAACCATGACCTCGTGTCCAAAGCCAATTTACTCAGTCCAATTTGCGATATTCCCAGAACACCATGGTTTTCATTTATCCTAATGGGCGGCGCTACAAGGTTGCTTTCGGACCCAGGGAGTAAATACCGGCTTCGTCGTACGCGAAAGACCTTGTTCTGAAGGATAGCACTCCTGCCGGGACGTACCCTAACTGAGAAAACGGGCTGGATACCACCCGTCCCGGCCGCCGTGGCGGGGACAACAACCTGGCTGTCCGAGACGATATGCCGCGCGGAGCAGTGCCCCTCTCTACATATCAGCGTACGTCAAGGAGGGCCTGCAAAACAATTCCCGAATAATGGGCATTGGAATGGCCCGTATGAGGCGGACCCACAGGGTCGAAATATGGCTGTTGTAGTACACTTGGTAGTTATCCTCGGACCGCGTGCCCAGTGCTTCCACTTGGGGGCCGAGATCGGTACTCGTCGGCGCGGCACGCAAATATTCAGGACCTTCCAAGATCTTGATACTAACCTCTCACAGAATGACTCGTATATCGTACTCCGTGTTTCATTGAACAAAACAGTACTTCCCGTATAGTTGTTAGCTGTACAGACTTATTAGAGTTTACATTCGTCTCTTTCCCTTTTCCCTTACCTTCCTAAATAGGAAGGTTTGTTTGATCTTGTTAGTCGTTAGCACGATCCACCTAGTAATAGGTATGTACGTACCTTTCCCCGCTGGCTGGTTCGTCATTACACTGGACGTGCACAAAGCTTCGGGCTCCTATGCACTAATCATTTGCCCTGAGACGCTGGCTTAGGCGGTCCAGGCAGGTCGGCTGTGCTGATCAAGTCACAGGGTCTACATACGGACGTAAAGTGATCGCTGTCTACTCGCCATCATCGAGTGTGTCGACCCATTTCACAACCGCCTCCCTCCGTTAAAGCTGCTAAGCCTCCAGACGGTAATATCGCATGCACCCTTTCACCTGCCGAATACCCGAGCGAACAGCGTGTAATTGAATTACCTAGACGTACCATTTGCTACGACCGGTTAGAACCCGTGATTGATGCTCTTGGGACCTAGGTACCTGTATGTTCAGATCAGATCTGGTATCTTCATTCCAAGAGATAGACAAACCCGCTCTATATGGAGTGATAGGATCTCCGAGATGGAGAGTTGAGGCGAAGTCAAACGAAGGACGTATCTTAATAACTCTTCAGTGTATTGAGGTTAGGGGGGATGGCCACTAATTGTCCCGGAAGGGACCTATCAATTTCAGGTAGGTTGCAGACCTCGTTCGACCGGGCCGGACATAAAACGGTGCTCCATCCCCTAACGTCCGGTCTGCAACGTAAATTCCATAATTGACGCTGTAGGTACGACATTGCGAAACAAGCCAAGATAATCTCGAGTTATTTCACTGTCTCAACTTTCATCAATGCTGCACTATTCTATTTGAGAGGTACGGAGGTTGATTTGGAATCCCCCACATTTCTACGGTATTTCGTCCCCTTAATTAGGATCTTCCCGCCCGGCAGGCTTGCAGTCTTGGCGATAAATAAATGTCACCCCAGGCACCCTAGCAGGTAACCGTGTGCTTCAGCAGGTGACTTTTTAGGGTGCGTTTCTCACTGCGCAATGTTTCAACTTGAATTCCCTCCTGAAGGTTGCTTTAGGTAATCACGCAGGCATGCAAGTTTGCATATAATTGATTCAATTGTCGCGTTAAATTCCCGAGCTCATAGCAAAGTTCATGACGAGACAATTGCATGACGCTTGACTCACGAATACAGAAACGAAAACTTGAGGCAAACAGCGAAGAAGACCCAGAGGAGCCCGCTAATTCCTTGCTGGTGTTATAAAATCGCCTCAGCCGCATATCCTATTTCAACATCGGACTCATGATTGCTCCTGAAGGCTGATATGGGATGGAGGATGCACAACCCAGAGAATCATTTACACCGAAGACACGCGTGTTGTCAATTCCGCCAAGTTCTCAAGTATTTATATTCGCTAAATAATTGTTCTCACTGGTCCCGTGGCTAATACCAAAACGCAATTGAGAAGACCGTTGTGAATCCATAACCCCATACCCCTGCAGCCCTGTTGACTCTTTGGTGGAGTGTCTTCTGGGGCAGTTAGTGGATCGCTATCAGGAGGTATGTACTTGCTCACCGTGCACTGTCGCACCAATGTTCTCCTGACCAAGGAATTTAGCATCTACTCTGAATTCAACGTCTACGGTCTCTTCTCTTCCCTTTTTTTAAAAAAAAATATTTTATTTCATTTTTAAGAGGGAAAAGAGCATGGACTACCACATGATGTTGCTTGCACTCTTTACACTAGTTGCTGCGGCGTCCGCAACAGCGTCAGCAGTACTGTTCCACGGGACATCCGTTGTCATTCCCACGAACGAGACTTCATCGCTGAACAGCAACACAACACGGTCTGCCAGCTTCTACTGCTACATGACAGAGAAAGGCTATCTCAGCTTTGGATGGTACGTTTGTCCCCGTCATACAGGCCCAATTTTACAGCTGACGCCCGCTATAGGTGGGTACCGCCAAGCAGTATCGGCAACAGCTCACACTGCCAACCAGACTCGGATTCGTTCCACTGGGTAGAGCTTGCCGAGAGAATATCGTGCAATGAGGAAACAAAGAATTGTCTGTACCACACACAACACGTACCTGTGCGGAAACCAGACGACGGAGAACTACCTCTCTTGGGCACCTCGTTACAATATGTGATACAGCCTCTAACATCAAAGAAAAGGGACGATGAAGAGATAAACCTGAGTTATATTGACACCGATGGTGTCCAATTTGACGGGGTCGGCACTAGACGGACGCTGGGCGGCGAGCCGCTCGCAGTGGGGGAGTGCCGGAAGGCGTTACGGACACTGAAGCAGACGTATGAGACGCTTGATATTGACTTAGACCTCGAGATCGGAGATCCCTGTACACAAGATACGGATATAAGTCAAGATTGGATTTCAGAACTCTAGCTAAGTAATTAATTATAATCCCACTGCCTCCTGATGCCGTCGGAAGTCTGCAGAGCGACTCTAGCAATCCAAGACGAAGCCTAACCACCCAACTTAAAGCCACTAAAGCCTGAATTACGTACCTAGGGCACCCAAGATTATCTCCGTTGGTTGACATACACGAAATTTGAGGTACTATTCAATTAATAGTCTCATTGTCAATGGCAAACAAAGAGCTCACTACGATACTCAGCAATAACTAGCTCGTATGAGACAAGAGAGTAGCCATATCAAGGTATTTATACAAAAGGGGCGCTGCACGCCCTGGACTTAAAAGGGAATAAACATTGTAATTCACATCTATAGATCTAAGTGCCTACCTCTATGAGCCAACAGCGAGCTCTCATCTATGGGTTATCATATACACCACTTACCCCTTAGATACATTCCACGGCTGTGAAATGGCTTCAGATGCAAGCATTATTACTTTATCTTCTTCTTCATCAACTTAGAAAGCTCTTCGGCAGCCTTCTCTTGGTCTTTCTTTTGCTTGGCAAGGCAAGCAGCACAATAGGGGTAAGGTTAGTTCTTCGGGATGCGGTTAGGGCATCCGGCACAATTCTTAGTTTCAGAGGGGCTCTATATGGCGAATAAGTATTCGTAAAATTTGATTTGCAGGCCCCAATATTGTTTTAAAAGAGTTACACGCAGTATTCGCTAATTTCACTTCGGGGAGGACCCCATCTCTCACGAAAGGCCCTCTCTAGTAGGGTTAGTTTCTCCAAGCCATTCACGAAGAAGACGTCCTCCCCGCAGCCATCGTTACAACGACTCTGTATGTACCGGATAGCGACGCGAAGGTTGCAACCGCAACAGAAGTGGAGTGAATCAACACCGTGGTGAGAGATATGATTCAAGTGGTGCTCCGCGACGTCCATCATGATCTTGCTTGCTGTGTCCAACGCCGCCTCGGATCTACGCTTCCACTGTTCTCGAGTAGCTATTGGAGCTAGCGTCGTTGCATGAGCGATTATGTCTTGATGCAGGAGGTACAGGGACCTGGTTTATTGCCTGTCAGACCCCTTCAGACGTATAAACGAGGGAGAGCTGTGACAAAGTTCCGCCATACCTGATTACCGTAGCTGCCGCGCCACACCGTAGTCCATTCGCATATGAACGCTCCTCCATCAACTGCATTAGGTCATCCTGGAGCTTGCTATCAAGTTTTGAAAGCTCCCACAACCGCCGTTCAGGCGTATTTGGAGAGTTTATGATCCGCAACGTTTGGTCTAGTATGTAGACGGTTTGCGCTTGACGCCCAAAGCTATCGTGACTATGCCCACTTGTTGGTAGGCACATCTGCATCTCGTCGTAACTTAAACCTAGTTCACCCTCGCATATAAGATCAGATGGAAGCGAGATATTGCAGGCTGGGCACGCTGCTGTTATGTGTTTATATCGGCTAGGAGACATCTCGAGCAAGATAAATCTTTGAGTTCATGTGTATGTCAGCTTTGGTGACGTATGAATACTCTCGATATTTTGAGAGGCGAAAAAAGGGAGATGGCCTAGCGCACTAGATATTGACTCCTAGGTGCTTTTACATACCTCTCCAAGATTATTATACCCCACCAAAGGTTCCATTGTTCCATGGCATCGAGTCTGGACTCGGCATCAGCATGACTCTCAGCTAATCTCTCACCAGCATTGTCAATGCCGATGGTCTGTGCCATCCGAGCGCAAGCTCCAATTGATACGTATGCAGAATCGAGTTGGCCGCTAGCATACTCGTACGCAGAGACGACGAGACCGGCCTGCGTAAGGAACGTAGAAGCTTGAGTCGTAGCTTGGACTTGTGCGTACAACGTCTTGATTAGGACGTATAGAGAAGCAGGGCCTGTGGCCTGTATAGGTGTTTCATCGTGCAGTCGGATCGTAACAAGGCATATGGAAAGGAGCAGGATAGAAAGGTCTGCTGGAGGAGTCCTACATTCGGCAGCCACGATAGCTTGGTAGAGACGCTCCGGGGTAACTATGGGTAACCAATTTTGGAAATTCAGAAAGAACCGTGTGCTAGCTTCGTGGAAGGTGAGCCTTAAAGACTGATATATGGAGCGGACGTGCTGAAACACTGCTTCGTCGATAGCTGAGAGCCCGGTGACTAATAACGGCGTACTCAAGGGGCTCAGTTGCAACAAAGGGGTAATAAAGTTCGAAGTTCCTTCCGCTTGAGAGAGCCGCTGACGTTGCCATGCAGGTAAGCTTATACCGACAACGCCGTCCTTAGATGGAGCTGGTCCGAACAATATACCACTGTCATTGTCATAATAATTGCACGAGAGTCCTCGTTTCGCACAGTAGCCGCAAATTGGCAACTTCTTGTCGCAACCTTTCTTTCGTTGCTTACAAGTCGAGCAAACCCGTTGTGCGTGTTCTTCTTTAGGAGGTGAGCTCATGGTTGAATTCGGTAATGAATGCAGGCCCTCGAAGGAGTACGTTCGGGATCATATCTGGCGGCCGCCACTACGCCCCCAATATGATGAGCATACAGCTGAGATTGTGACCTCGGGGACTTCATGGATACTGGATATAAAAGAGAGATACCACTGGTAGAGAGAAACCGGAACAATTACAGGACCGCTGGAGTGTCCCTTTTTAGAAGCTCTTGACGTTAACTTGTCGGCCGCCGCTTTGCCCAAAAGGAGCTTGGGCGGCGATGCAACCCCAGACGGCGGCCGACAGCTATACCAAAGGAGGCTTAGCGGCCATGCTCTACAGCGTAAGATCCACCTGGCGGACAGGGGCAACAGACCCCGAGAAAACCAGAACAACAGCGGGCATACCCTATAACGTGAAGGTAGGTCTTTTAGATAACGTCTCCCTTTTGATATACATACGAAACACCGGTACTTAAGTAATCAACGCCAAGCTACTTGTAACTTACGAATATCTTTCTCGCATTTAGAGAGACGCGACAATGCCGACACTTGCGGGGACTAGGCCAGAGAACGAACGGACGCCATCAAGGTAAAGGTCAACCGCCGGGGCAGTGAACGCTCCAAGCTTACATGTCGTCATATGGGGTTCGTATAAGGCAGCCAGGCAGCCACAGGACCGACCTTATCCCCTATTGGTAGAATTATAGCAGTGAGATTGCGACACCACCCGGTTGCCACTGAGTCTTTTTATAGTGGACATGCGTCCCACTAGCAAGAGCCCCTTAGGCTACCTAGGTACCTCTCTCTAGAAAAACACGGAAATATTCCTTTCCAACGAAGAATAATTACACAAGTATGCAAACAATGCATTATGTAAAGAGTTATCTTCAGTCTACCCTTAATATAACTATTACCAAAAGTAATTAAAATTGGGAAAGTTGTCGCAGTCAAAATGTGAGATCCTATATTGAGTTGAGCGTAAAGGGGGGTGACCTCGGTAGGTACCTTTTTCCAACCATTCCAAGTTGCGAATGACCTCTAAGAGGCGGTCTATGGAACAGTAAACCGACCGACCTTCCTCACGCGTTCACCATATTTGAAAAATAGGAAAGGTACTGGCAACAGAGCTACCGTGAGGAATCCCAATAACGAAGTTGCCCACCCGACACCCAATTTGTGGTACATAGGAGCTGCAAAAAGGGGGAACCCAGCGCCGGCGATGCAACGCACGAAAGTGTTGGCCGCTACTGCGCTAGCGGCGTAGGGCGTATAAACATCGAGGATATAGTTGTAGCCCATGGTGTAGACAAGCTGAATGCCCATTCCTATCGGAGCTCCGGCAACGACCTGAGGCACCCAGGAAATATGGGGGCTGCTGGTCCACGCAAACCAGAATAATCCCACCGGGAGAATTACAGCCCCGATCATCATAGGAATCAAGCGTTCTTCGGGTGCAACTTTGTTGCCTCCCTCTAGAAACTTTTTCTTGAAGCGACGGACAGTTATTACCCCGATGCTCAGATTTCCGCATATAACGCCGACAGTGATGCTCAAAAACGGCAAGGCACCCACACCGGCGTTCCATCCGCGCTGTTCCTGAAACGAGATGGGATACGCTTCAAAGAAAAGATATAACATGCCATAGACCAGGGACATGTATAAAGTCATCAAGACCAGTACCAATTCCGACACCAGCATTACTGCCCTCTAATTAGCTAAGACCGTGATGCAAGTTCATGGGGGTTTCTTACAAGGAGGTCTTGTCAAAAACTTGGTAACAAACTCTCGCAAGCCGACTCGACTTTCACGAGCTTGCGCGTTTTCTCTTCTGTTTGCACTTTCGTCGGCAGTACCGCGAAGAGCTCGAGCTCTGCGCCGTAGCAATACCGGTGCATACGTCTCAGGTACCAATACCATGCCGCCAGCTGCAAAAGTGGCGCCTTCGATAAGGGTAATCCAAGCCGTCCACCTCCAACCCAGGTACGAATCAGCTAGAAAGCCCCCAACGATCGGTCCCGTTACCGGGCCGGCAAAAGTAGCAGTAGAGTAGATGCACGCAGCAATCCCCCTCTCCACAGGATTCCAGATGTCTGTCAAGATGGCCGGCATGATCGAGAGCGATGATGAGGCAAAGACACCGCCGATAAAGCGGCAAACTATAACAGTTTGTGCATTTTTAGCTACGGCTACAGGGACCTGAAAGACACAGAAGGCGAATGCACCAAGCATCAGGGGTAGCTTGCGTCCGTGGACCTCAGATAAGGGGCCCCATAGAAGAGGCCCGAAACAATATCCCTAGACTTGATATCAGTAAATATAGTTCTCCTGAAAACAGCCACATCGCAGGGGGTTCGCCCAACTCACTAAGACAAACAGACTCAACCCCAAGGTCATAACCTCTTGAGACACGTTAAATTCTTCAGCTGTCTGCTTCGCTGCTGTACTAAACACACTGCTAGCGAACGTAGAGGAGAAGGCCATAAGTGACGTGATTCCCGTTATGGTCCATTTTCGCGTCACCGACCAAAGCTTCGGGTTATCCCAATCGATATTCTCGGCTTCGGTCTTGACAGCCTGCGTTGCGACCGTCATTTTCCGAAGTGTATATCAACTGGCGGTAGTGAAGGGCAATTTTCTTTATTCTTATCTGTTTCGCACTCTTAACGTAGGTAAAGCCATACAGGTGCTTCCCACAGATTCCAACACAAGACCTCGAAGCGCAAGGCGGCCATCATATATGTATGCGACTACATCGCTGCTTAAAGTGCTCACCACAGTCCAGTGGACTCTTCACTTAGAGCAACCATCCGTACGATTCTTTCGCACTCTATAGATGAGTGAGGCGGAAATTAGGTGAGCCTGCAGTTTGAGGGTATTGCGCGGCCGCCAAAGCTTACCCATTAGCAGGGCCCGGAGCGTGTGCAGCGTCGGCCGCCGTAGCGGTACAACCCAACTAAGCCTAGCGGCGGCCGACAGGCTCGCGGTTTCGGGACCACGACCATCGCAAGCAGCAGCACAGATTCCGAACGCTTCTATCTCTATGGATTATGGGAACACATTTAATAATTCGGACTTTTAATAGTCGTTCGCCCATGCTACAAGGTGGCGTGATCTCTTTGAATAGTATATAAGTCTCAGCTACCTTGTTGGACCTTATCTGTTGGGAAAAGAAACAAGCAGCAGAAAAGGGTCGGGGACAAAAAGAGAATATGTTTATTATCCGCTTCGCATTGTGCATCTTATTCTACACAGGTTCAGAAACCCGAGAACAAACCCCAACCCCATAAATTAGCTGCGCGGCGTTTCCAACCGAGATAGCATACCAATATGGATGCCCACAGATCTCCAGAGTCAACCTGTACCTAGCTGACAAAGTAGAAGAGGCTGCGGAGATATTAGCCCCAGAAGCAGATCGGAAGTACAGCTCGATTAGATACCTGTGTTGTTGCTCCTCGACTTAACCACATTAATAATACCTGTGCATGTCTAATAGATAAGCATAATAAAACCTGGTTCGCGTAATCATATACGAAGGTACTATGAGGTGGTGACATCTCAGCGGGCATTCCTTAGATACGCTATAGTGAAACATGATCACCTAATAGAGCAACCCTAAGGCGCTCTCCCTGAGACAACCAAGCACTAAAAATAGTATTCTTTAGTGGAGGATCCACGTTGCGTTGTACCAGATTCCCGGGAACGCATCGGCTGAAAATCCTGGCGTTCCCCCCTGAGCTCCATCGGGAATCATTAACTCTCAGACACTGAGTGGCCATTCTCCAATATACTATTTCTTCCCTGCTCATCAAAATGGATTCGTATCCAAATGGGCAAGATCTCGTCGCGTATGCGCAACAGTCACTCGAGGAAGGGGAAGAGTCCCAATTTCTCAGTTTCGAATTCCTGCAGCGACTTAATATCACTCGAATACAAGTCAAGCTGGCAAAAATAAAGAGTTGCATTCAGAAAGAGCAAGACGTTTCCCCCAGCAATGGGGAGTTGCTCGAGAAGACACTTCGAGACTATGGTACGTCATATCAAACAATGCAAGCTAGCGGCTAATCCTGAGCAGCAACGGCAATCAGAGACTATCAGTTTATTAGGGGGCAGAAGGGTATCAGGGAGACGGAGATGCAGGACAGAAAGCTTCTTCTCGATCGATTCTTCCAGTCAGCGGAGGATATCGACGATCCATTTCCCATCCGCTATGCCGTCCATAAAGACGCAGACGAGAAAGTAGACCCAATTCGTGAAGCATTCATGAACTTCTTGCCGTCGCGGCTGACCTGGTCAAAGGAAGAACGGTGCCGTAGGGAAAAGGAGTACATGGATGGAAAACCACCAAAGGAGGTCTCTCAATTTGTCGACCACTCCGTGCGTCTTCTCGTTGCTCTCACTGGCGCCCTATTACTCGGCGTACCTTTAGTAGTCATAGCGACGGAGCCATCAATGTTGAAGAGCATGGTCGCCGGTTCATCCTTTGTTCTTATTTTTGCGCTAGCGCTCGGCTTCGGGGTTAAGGTTTCGAACCTCGAGACGCTTATTTCGACTTTCGCATACGCCGCTGCATTGTATGCCATTATAGGCACGACAATGGGATTTAATAATGTATAAATCAAGTACCTACCTCCTGTTATCTTCCACCAAGAACAATCGTCAAAATGCCTCTAATGTGACTGGTAGATACATGTATGTGGCGTCGTATGCTAATATTCACAGGGCCTTACAGCGCGTGCTCCCTAATGATTACAGCGAGCGATTTCAGCTCAGCGCCCTTTTTGGCATACCTTACCGGTACCATCCGCCAACAACCAAAAGCCATCCCGGTCAACAATTAGGCCACATACATGTATCAGTCATCCAATTATATAGGTGACCTGGTCTAGTTTTCATACGTGCGTGTGCGAGAGCGTTATTATACCATAATTTTGAAGCCGAACTTAGGTAGGCACTTAGAAGATATCACCCAATACAAGCCCTTATACAAGCTTGCGTTTTGATTAGGAAGGTACCTTGATACCTACTTGATGCCTGTTAAATAGGAGACTTACGTATTGTAACACGCTGTAATTATATAGCCCTACAGGGCTATGCCACAACCATATATAATACTAGGAGCGTGGGGGCACATCCATTTACTCTACTGTCGCGCTTCAACGCAATTTCTCATGAGTACAAGCAGCCATCCAAACCCCTTGATGAACAAAAACTTCAACATGTATTTCCTCTGTGTATTAAGTATGCTGGCTCTCTTCAGCCTCTATATGGCCCTCCATATTTTCCAGCATTGTACCCAGACCTTTGGCGAGCCTCCTATCATTGAAAATAAGTTACCTTTCATCGGTCCGATGATCCAGATGATCAGATTTGGGAAGGACTTCTTTTTGCGAATGAAGTAAGCGCCACTTTCTCGTCCGAGTATTTACTGTTTCGATCATAAAAGGATTTCAAGTCATTTTCATAGCATAGCTAATAGAGAACAAGGGACAAATACCCCTTAAGTATCTACACTTTACGACTTCCTGGAGTGCGCGTTTACGTCGTGAATCATATTTCTCTCATAAAGCTCATCGAGAAAAGAGGAGCCAGTTTAAACTTTGGTCCTATCTTAGGAAATGCTATTGAGAGGATAGCAGAAACAAATGAAGCCACGAGCATCGTAATTAATCGTGACTTGGGCGATGAAAATGGGTTCGTTCTAGGCTTTTCAAAGGCCTTTCATCCCATTCTCTCTCCACGGTCGGGGCTTGATGAAACCAGCCGAAAGGTCATCGACGCGTTGGCCAAGTCCGTCGACTCCATGAGTGCGGCCGGCCCCTATCAGACTCCGCTATTTGCTTGGGCCCGGTCTGAGATTTTGGCGGCAACCACAGATGCGATATATGGCCCGGGAAATCCATTCAGGGATCACAGGATAGAGCAAGCCTGGTAGTAGGTATTCTTCCACATGAGACACTACGTAGCATCTAATTGTCAGTTATAGCACATTCGAGCGAAGAGCCTTTGCCCTTACTCTTAAGTTCATTCCCCCTATCTTCCTAAGGGATGTATTACGTGCTCGTGATCAGATAGCACAGGCTCTTGAGGCATATTTCAGAAATGGCCACCATCAAATGGGCTCGGAATTGACGAAGGCACGCTATGATTATATTGTAAATCAATATAATATCGATGATGTCAAAGAAGTTGCCCGACTAGAGATCCCTGAGGCCCTTGCTGCGATCGCAAATACACATCCGACGGCATGTTGGATCCTCTACCACATTTTCTCCAACCCCGAAGCTCTTGACGAGTGTCGAAATGAGCTGTCCCTTGTGGTAGAAGAAAGAGATGGCCTCAACTACCTCGACGTACGCTCTATTATATCCAAATGCCCGATCTTCTACTCAGTCTTTCAGGAGGTTCTACGATTCTATGGCGAGCAGATGTCAATCCGTCAAGTAATGGAAGACCAGGTTCTGGACGGATGCCATCTACTAAGGAAAGGAAGTATCTTGATGATGCCAGCGGCCATGCAGCATTTCGATACCTCAATTTGGGGTCCAAAAGCCCGGTCGTTCGATTACAAAAGGTTCACCGAAGGCACTACCGCTAAACATGTCAGCTCCACGGCTTTCCGCGCATTTGGCGGAGGGCAGCATTTATGTCCCGGTCGTCATCTCGCCACGATGGAAATAATGACGTTTGCCGCTCTTGTTGTTCTACGTTTTGATATTGCTCCAAAAGCGGGGATTTGGTCACCTATCATGTCTTTCCAAAGTTTCGGCGTACTCAACCCGGGCAGCGACCTAGACGTTACAATCAGTCCACGCAGCAGTGCAAAATGGAAAGTTTTTCTCTCGGGGTCGGATACAGAAAAGAGCACTGTAACTGGCTAGGTCATTGGTCCATAGGCCTATGGGTGGTACCGAGATTCCCGGTCGGTTTTTTGTGTGGCAGGTCCCGTAGCGCATCTTACCTMCCTCCTATTATTGGCTAGCCAATCCATTTATTCTATGAATTTAGCTCCAATACACAACAGGTTTTACTGCCCGCTACCGATGTTCCTGTCCCCTAACATCACATTTCAATTTGAAAGAGGTATCTAGTACTAAACCAACATACAGTGATGATAAGGTAGTGGTACACGAAGTAAGGCTATAACTCATCTCTCTGTGAATTAGCCAGATGCAACAAAGTGGATCACTGTCACACCGAGAACCCCAGGTCTATGTACACGGTACCTCCTGTAAGTACGAAGATACCTTTGTCCCATGGCTTCATAAGCAGTATGTACCTAGCCAGCGCTCCTCCAAGCCCTACAAAAGATATTAACAGCGTAGAGAATTTTGACAAAACATAAGCACCCACGGGGATATTCATCTACCAATAAATAGCCTTGGACCTATCGAATGATTCAACCGTTGCTCAAGTTCAAATCTAACAGCAGTCGATCTCTCCTGAATTCATCGTAAATGTCTGTGTTCCCTATTTTCGGGGAACCATTTGCAGAAGCTTTTGGTCTAAAAACCCTAGTCCTTTTTTTGCTACCCGCGTTCCTTATTGCAGCTGGGCTTCACCATCTCTTAGCACGCCCAGCACCCAAGAAGAACTCGCCTCAAGAATGGAAGCTATATGACTGGCCAATACTTGGTTCCACATTGTATTTTTACACTCGGAGACGGGACATGCTTGTCCAAGGGGCTCAGGGGTCGCGCAATGGCAATTTTAGCTTCTATGTTGGAAAGAAACATGTCGTCAGCCTTAGTGGTCTTGCTGGACGAAAAGCGTTTTATGAGACTAAGGAATTGAACTTCGCGGCTGGGTGAGTCAATACGTTGCCTATTAACTGTACAGTGCCAGACCTATTATCTTACACCTCAAAAGCTTCAACGAACTTCTGGCCGGTGTGCCATCCTTGGGTCAACCGGCCGAAGAGGAAAACTGGATTCGGCAATTTCATCGTACTTTGCTGGCGGTAACTCGCCGAGAGGATCTAGCACTGAAGCTTAGTTGCTGGTCAGATGATATTCGCTTCATGTGCAATGAGCTCGCAAATCGACCGGTAGTAAATGATAGGTATATGGCCTCTTTCGAAAGCGAATGGTATTATAAAACTAACTTGATGGTTCATCTGAGCAGCGGATGGCGGGTTCTAAATCCTTTTGAGGATGTGTACTTGCTTGTTTACAAGCTCACCGCACGACTCGTAGTGTCGACCGAATTGGCCGAAGATCAGAGTCTTCTCAGATGGTCCCTCTCTATTTTTGAACGGTTCGAGAAAAGCAATAGTACAATGAGCTTCGTCTTCCCTTGGCTCATTACCCCATCTATTGTTGTACGACTTGCCCTAGGTGTGAGGCTGTACCTAGGACTATTGGGAATGGTCAAGAAACGTAAGCACAGCAAGATACGCCAGAATGACGCCCTTCAATACCTCCTTGACCAGAATGCTAGCTTGGCTGACATAGTTAAGGTAGGCTCAGCATTAACCCCGTTAGAATAGAGCTGATACCACAGTAGTTTCAGATCACTGCCTTGTGGGCCGGCTTTATAACGACAGGTGCGTTAAGTTGTTGGATGACTATCCTGTTGGCAGCCAATTCGTCGTGTAAAAATAAATGCTGGCAGGAAATCAACAACGTCATAAGGAAATACAGGAATAAGTCTAGCCAATCACCTAGTGATATACTCGATAGCCTGAGTATTGATGCATGGGATTCCGAGTTTCCTATCCTTCACTGTTGTCTACGTGAGACTATCCGTCTTTGCCTCCCCGGTACGGTATTTCGAAAGAACACAAGCGGCGACGACATTAAAATTGGTGATACCGGCGAAATCATCCCCAACGGTTCTTTTGCGGCCTATCTAATCGACGATGTGCATATGGATCCTGAATTATATCCGGAGCCGCTCAACTTTCACCCAGAGCGTTACCTCAACACCAACGCCTCTCAGCAGACAACACCACACGTCTACGTAGGTTGGGGATCCGGTCGCCATCCGTGTTGTGAGTCTTCAGTCACGTCCCCCATTTAAATTAAATATCTAAGTCTAACAGAATATTAATTCAGTGGGGATGAAGGTCGCAATACTAGAGATCACAATGATAGTAGCATATTTTATGGTTTCTTTTGACTTCGAGCTGTCAGATGAGAAGGCTGCATCTGGTGTTGAGCAGCCGCCAATTCCATGTAGGAACAGACATAAAGGGCAGAAGGAAGATAAGCCTATCTACTTGCGCTATAAAACGCGAGGGCCGGATTAAACTCTGCAAGCCCCCTGTGGTTACTGAGGAATCATCCGGATAAGTCGCGAGCTCCTGTACCTATGATACTTTGAGACAGTGGATTTCAATTGCTAGAAGTACTTAGCTATTAAAATATTAAAGTATCGGCTACCAAGTGCTTCAACTAAAATCACATTCTCCTGAGTGCTGGGCCGTTGTAGAGCCTCGTTTCGGGGACAGAAATGCTAGCTCCGCCATCATATGTGCCATAGATGTGTTATCTTGGGGGCCGAATGCAAAGCTACATACGATATTACGTACTTCGCATCATACTACCTACAATCATCTCTAAATGTACCCCCTTAGAAGTATGAAATGATGTTCAGGTAGGACCGCACGGCATCATCTGCCTAACCGCCTTCCAAGGTCGTAGCAATGGCTTCCACCCTGTTCAATGCACTCGCCTCCTAACGTTAGGAGGTAGCCGTAAGGGCACGCAATTTAAAATACGGTTACGATCCTGACAAGGCTTTAGAATATATTAGGTACATAAATTGTAACCTTATAATATCCGTATCTGCACTCCTTCGGGGACATAGTATGCATTGCTTGTTCGGGACCATGATGACCTGTTGTAGCAGGGGAGGATTAATAGGGCGTGCGGCACCATTGCATGCTCTAGTTACAGGGCACTAATGGGTAGCGCATATAGGGCGTCTATGCGCTAGGTAACCCTTTTGTAAAATTTTGAATCCATTTACAGCGCCATAGCCTGCTGTAACTACAGCATACACGTCGCGGAAACCCTCCGGAGCTAGTGGATGGAACGATTAAACTGGGAAGTGCACAGGGCTCCGGCCCCCACTACGACATCCCTGGATGGCTGCTATGGAACGGCCATGAAATATCATATTTTAGGTACTCAGATTGGCTAAGGCGTATCTCGTAATGGCATGCGTGTATTTCAAACAATCTTTGAACATATTACACCATATAATGCATACAGCGCCTGGGTGTCTAGTTTACTTAGGTACTTACATGTACGAAGTAAATCATGAAGTAGAGGTAATTAACACATGGAGAGTCGACATTGTCTGAAAACACCGGCACCTAGTGTGCTGGCCTGACTTTTTCGCACATAATCAAGAGTCTTCTTGACGTCTTGTCTCTTCCACAAACCAACGACCAGCTATCTCCAGGCCTTCACTGAGGCTAACTTTTGGTTCATACTTAAGTATTCTCTTCGCCCTCTCACAACTCACAGTACGTGAGATAGTAGTCATGTGAACAATCCTCCTAGTTATGACCGGTTGTCCTTTGCCCCAGGTCTTCACCCATGTAATCCACTCGCTCATAGCCGCTATCAGCAATGCGACCCATACAGGGATGACTACGATGTCCTCCGTCTTGACGGGAAGTCCAATAGATGCAGATACTCTCCGCTGGAAATCCCAGAACCTCATAGTTTCCCCGTTCGTCACATTGAAAGCTTGCCCATCAATGCGTCTCTGTAGAGGGGGTGCAGGCTTCCCATACGCACGTACGAGGGCTTGCGCCGCGAGAATATGGGCGTCGACGAGGTTGGTCACGTAGACGAAGTCAAACTCGTTCTTCCCGGACCCAAATTGAAACCTAGAATTTCCGGCTTTGCAGTTCGCGCCGATGTTGCCAATTGTGATAGTGTCGCGCTCCCCAAACACGACGGGAGGGCGGATAGAGACTGATAGCATGGATGAGTCTCCATCCCGGCGGTTCATGGCCAGGACCTCGGTCTCGGCAACTGCTTTGGTTAGGGCATAAGCGTCCCTCTGTTTCGGATACTGGAGCACCGGAAAGGACTCATCGCCGCCAAACATATCAGTGACGTTATCGTGTATCACTCCTGTTGTGGAGGTGTACACGAATGCCCAGACAGTGCCAATCTTTCCTGAAGAAACAAGAACGTTGTGCGTGCCGTCGACATTAACACTTTGAAATGCCGAAGGTTGATACACAGATGGGTCTGGGCATGCTAGATGAAAGACGACTTTTGGCTTCGTCTTCAAGAAAACTGCCATCACATCAGAGCTAGATGTGACGTCACATTCATGATACGTGACACCAGGAACTCGTCGACGATCAATGTGAAGGCCGATGACATGAATTTCGCACATAGAATCAGCCGAGAGTAGGCCGTCGACGAGATGGGAGCCTATGAAACCAGTGCCACCTGTGATGACGACCGGACTCAAAGAAGGCTGGCTACAAGCGTCCATCATTATAGGCTCTTCGAAGTGAACTACGTAGGTAAAATAATAGAGTGTTGCTATATGAGCAAGATATTCGGATACCGCTAGCGAAGCGCTCAGGTTAATGATGACGAAGTAAGTGAAGTCGAGAACGTTGGTTAATACTTCGACTCGACCCATATCACCCCGGTCCGACCAATTTGGTAACCGGACATCTCATCCTCGCAGTTTATACATACCTAGGTACCTACATGTACCTTAGGTATGCAATTAATGGGACATGATACTATTGCAGGGTAGCATCTCCTCCACCAGTGCCAGAATAAGGGGTAGGAGCCGCAAACACAGTCCACATGCCTTCAAACTGGAATTTAGTTGGACTTCGCTTCCATTATTCTATTAACCACCTAAACTCATAGGTGTCATAAATGTCGAATAAGGTGATAACATATATCGATGAATGTTAATCTAGATCTTCTACAGTGACATGTACTATAGCGTCCTTACTATCGACTTTCACGCTCCAGCTTCCATCGTCGTACTGTTCCCTTACATGGAATCTTACTTCTAAATCATAATCTGGCCTCATAATGACATTGGCCAAATTGGATTTCTCCGTGCTTGGCTTGACCCATTTCCCGCCCGCGGAAACAGGCTCGGCGTCGAATCGCATTACAAGCATGCAAGTCCACGCCATAATCTGAGTTGTGGCAAAGTGCCTCCCCGGACACAACGTGGTGCCGCCGCCGAAGCTCCTGAATGCGGCAGGAGGAGCTTGCTTTTGTGACTTAGTTTTCTTGTCATGTAGAAAGCGCCTGTGGTTGAACGACAGAGCATCGGGGCCCCAGATCTGCGGATCTGTGTGGATAGCAATGGTGGGCATGAGGATAATGGCGTCTTTCTTCAAGCAATATTTGCTTTCCACAATTCCATCTTTACAGACCTGACGTAGGGAGATCCCGACGCTATGCAGTCTAATACTCTCCCTGAAGGTCGAAATTAGAGTAGGGCATTGGGAGTTGAGTTTCGTCATGTCCAAAATGTGGTTTGTCTTCTTTCCACCTTCCGTTTCTTCGATAGAGGTTGTGATCAGGCTTGAAATCTCTTTGCGGACCTCTTTCAACAGCTCTGCGTTTGAAAATACGTAAAAGACTAGCCAGAATACAGCAGCATACGTATTCGCCAGGGTTGCGACAGCATGTCCAACCTCGAAGAGTGAACGGTCAGATAGCGAAAAGCCGTACGAGCACTCAGATGCATAGAAGTCCTTGACGAGCCCGGAGGCGTTGTCCTGATGTTTATTGAGGAAATAGCGGCGGAAAGCATCCGCGACGATTTGGCGGTTCCGAACACCCTTTCTTGCGAGCCAGTCAGGCAAGAAGATGAGTTTCGGAATTGCACGCTCAAATTCCCTGCGAGTATTAAGAAATTAGCACTTCATCAGAAGTCAGCCAGTATTGGATGCATTACCAGAACGCCTCCACTACTTTGGGATCCCGGAAGGGGTTCCGCGGTCCATATACAGCGTCAGTAGTTGCTAGGGTGACATGATGTCTTAGCCATGCATCCAGCTTCAGACTCTTTCCAGGGATGATACCGTCGGTGAACTGGCAAACACGTCCAACCATCAAACTATTCATCTCATACAATGATTCGCCTGGGCTTAGTGCATTGTGCATAGCTGTATAGATGTTGCCGTATTCACCATTCTCCTGGTCCGCATCCTTCTCCAATATTTGGTAAGCATGTTTGCTAGCGCCACAGAGCTTGACCGAGAATCTTGCTTGGATAGGTTGAAAGGCGAAGGCTTTGCTTTGCTTCTGGATCGCTTGTATTGTTGAGACTGAAAACACGACATATACTCGAGATCCAAGAAGTGGAAGTGTCACGATTGGGAGGCGGCACTGTTCTCTGTTGCGTACCTCACTTTAGCGGATATAAGAGGTAGGTAGCCTGGTAACATCAACCTCACCTAAGTCGTCCATAATAATCCTTCTTGTACCGAATCATGTCAATAACATGGCCAAGTAATGGGATCTTACTGCGAATAACCGGGGGTTCTAATGTTTCACGACTCTTCTTTCTGGTCCAAAGCCTGCTCAATATGACAATGCTCATCAGAAGAGCGACATAGATGCTGCCTGTGATGGACATCTCGACTTCTGGACAAACCTCACTGAAGATTATGAATTACGAGTATACAAGAAGTAATCCGACGCCCTGAATATGGATGATTAAGACAAAATCTTTGAAAGGGGAAAGGATAGTCCGTATGAAGAAGGCATAAGTACACCTGAGAAGCCATCATGCTTGGGTATTGCGCATTATCTCGTCGTCATAGGACTAATAACATACGGTGTGGCCTCAGGACTTGCCTCGTAATGCTACATGTGTACCTGCTCTTCAGAGCCTTGTTGGCGCCCCGGTGAGATATGATATGCATTTAATAGAGGACGTTTCACAAAGACGACGGCACCCCCACCTCACCGGCTATGCCACGGCTTTAGCGGATTTCTATTATATTTTCGCTCTGCCGCCCCGCCACGGACAATGAGGTAGTAACGCTGTGTTGGTATTCGATATCTCTCTCAGTGTTGCAAGCAGGAGGTCCGAAGGAAGGTAGGCAGGCCGTGAATGCGGTAACCCCTCCTCAAGCCGATTGCTGACACGGTTATACAATGCGAAGGACTGAAAGCTGATTGGTAGTCGGCCATGTTGTAGGATCAGATGCAGGGTTTCAATGGACATGCGCTTGTTGTGCAACCACAACACTGCAGGTTCTAATTCGCACTCAAACATCTTCTTGACCGTGATGGAGGGATCTCGATCACTCAGAAATGACAGTTTTTCGAGTGGGAACTTAGCCTCGCAATTGTTAACTGTAAAAGGATTGTTCGCCGAACGGAATGTTGGTGACACGCGTCGGAGTAATGTTTTAAGGACTTCATGTTAACTCTAAGTTCCTTCTTGTAGAAGATACAAAGCCGTTCATTTTCTCAACGCTACTCTGACCGGAAACCCATCTGCAGGATGCGCACCACCTCCACCCAGCTCAGCCTGGTAGACTCGGTTGCCCTCCACCGATTTGATGCCCTTCCTTGGATGCAGTTCATCCCATTGCTCATACGCGGGGGTAATGTCAAAAAGCCTGGCCGTCATGACCAGTGCAACCTTTAGCTCCAGCTGTGCGAGTGTTTGGCCAATGCAGCTGCGTGGGCCCCATTCAAATGCCCTCCAAGAGCCTTTCTTCGGGTAGAGAGGGTCTTGCGGACCAACTAGCCAGCGGTGTGGGATGAACTCTTCAGGGTCTACAAAATTCCTGGGACTATGATGCATAGCAAGGTTAAGTGTGAAAATGTTGCATCCCTCAGTAGGATACTGGCGTCCTTCTTCGTCAGTAAGGACCAAGTCTGGACGACCCTCGCGAGAGCTCCCTGCTGGAGGGAAGATGCGTAGAACCTCTTTGATGACCGCCAGTGTATATGGTATTCGGTTCAGAAGCGTAGGATTACTGGAAATAACCTTGGTACATCTTTCAGGCGAAAAGTCGAGACCAAACACCTCGTCATGTTCAGCACGGAGCTTGGACATAGCATCGGGATGCCGGAAGAGCAGGTAGTAACAGTATAGTAAAGTGCTACTCGTGGTGTCATTCCCAGCGTATAGGAACATACGTAGTTGAGGTTTCACAAGTTCCTTGAAGAGCTCTTTCGACAAGTCTCCTCTGTTATCTTCGTCTTCTAGATATTGGTCCATGGCTAACGAGATCACGGACCTAGACCGTGCTTGCGGCTTTTCGGTCGTGTCATTTCGGTGAATAGTCAGTTCTTCGAATCTCTTATCGATCTCTGTGTCAAGATATCGGTTCATGTGATAGTTGTTGTATTTCTGCACTAGAGGCCGTGGACTGAGAAACCGGAATGGATTGAGGGCTGTGCTGTATGGAGTCCAATTGATCTGTCTGCGGAGACACTCTGCGAAGACACTGGCCTGAGTCTGGTATTGCAGACGAGCATCGCTTAAGTCAAATTGGGGTATTAGCGGTTGACTTTCAGTGCAGAATGAAGGCCGATGTTGACGTATCCTAGAGGGCATACTTACAGAGTCACGCGAGTAATGACGTCGAACGTAAGCCTCAACGTGTATTCTTCCAACTCTATTATCTCCCCTTTCCTAGAAAGCTCTTGAAGTAGCTTGCAAAAGACTGCAACTTCATCCGCAATGGCTGGAGCAAGCCCTATGATGTAGCCAGCCGCAAAGCCGGGATTGAAGATGCCACGCCACTTTTTCCACGTATTCCCACGCATTGACATCAACGATGGCCCGCCGTTGATGGTGTCCATTGTAGTACATATAGAGTCAGGCTTATCAAGAAAAGCAGCTTCCACCTGGGATGCCAGGAATGGATTGGTTACTACTACTATGGTCCTACTGAAAGGCCACAGATTGAGATAAAAGATTCCGTTCTGGAACTGTTTTGCCAATTGACCTATTACGACATGCACCGTAGTGTTCCTTGGAAGTACCCGGCGGCACTGTGTCATTGCTGGGAAATGACCAAATATGGCGTGGTACGGCGGCATTGGCTTAGCTGTTAGTAGTAGATGATAGATGGAGGGTTAGTCAGACTCACTACTCCCGCAGCTCGTAGCTTTGATACATGCTGTCGGTTAACTATCAGTCTGACAACGAAAAGGGTGAAGGCGGCAATGGCCGCAGTCGTGAGGATTGACATGCCCATCTGAGCCATTCCGTCTCATTCCTTCAGAGCGATGTGAAGATGATGAGGATGAATGTTCGGCGATTCTAGGATTCTCCTGTAGGAAGTCTGTAGATGGGCGCGGAGAGCTCAGAGACTTCAAAGTTAACTCCTAGGATTCCGTAAGGCCCCCAAGTAGGGTACCTATGTAGGATTGTTGGCGGCAGAGATATTGTGGCTGTGCCGTTGGGTAATTTATGTTGTGACACCTCAGATACCCCTCACACGTAGCATGGATGCAGTGTATTGGGTATACCTAAGGCAGGCAGTCAGCGGTTTTCAAGCCTCGGAAATTTTACCCGTCCAGTTATTAAGTGACCAGCTTAGGGGCTTAATAGGTACCTGTATCTAGGTACATTAGGTCCTATATACCTCTATTACCTCTATATATACGGTGGGTGTGGAGCGCTTACTTACTTACTCCTTACTTTGTAAGCAGACCTCGTAGCTCTCCTTAAACATGTCAACTCTCGCACCCATCAATTCCATCCACTGTCTCCTCAAGACTTGGAAATTTTCATTGATGATTCTCTAATGGATCTGTCCGATCTCCCGCACTACTATTATATTCCCGGCAGGCAGGACGCCATCAACCACGCCGGGCGGGTTAGCAAAACTTCATTTCTTGTACAGACCGGACATCTCTAGGCGAGAGCTCAGCCTTACTGACAGTGATTCTAGGTCTCTACCGGAGTCCTGTTCGGAGCTGCTATTCTCTGTGTTGTCGCGCGATTTACGATTCGGGTCCTCGGTCGTCGTCGACTACGCTGGGACGATGCCCTAGTACTATTTGCGACTATGACTATGATCGTATCTTACGGTGTTTGTCTCAGTTATCTAGATACACTGTACTTAGTCGAAGCTATCAACGATAAAGTTGCGTTTCCATTCCAAGAGGATGTGCCCCGAATGTTGGAAGTGACCAAATGGGCAACCGTCTTCTCTACTATGGGCTATACCTCGGTCTACATGGTGAAGTTCGCATTTATGTACTTCTTCCACGTCCTTATTCTAGGAATGCCGCGAAGAATTATAGTGTTTTATTGGACAACGGTCGTCATTGGCGTTGTGTGTTGGCTGGAAGTGATAATAAACATATTCATCATCTGTCCAAAGTTGGGCACAGACGGTCAGTTCGATAGTTTCTTATATTTGACTGGCACCTACTCACCATCCGTGTAGCAATATGCTCCGCAGAACCAAACTATCACGCCAGGAGTCTCTCGGGAAATATCATTGCTTTTGTTCTTGACATCATATGCGATATCCTAAGTATGTACAGGGTACCCACCCTCGCATCTAGATTCTAGCCACACTGACCGTTTCTTAGTCGTGGCCTTGCCCATCACGATTCTCCAGCAGTCCATGATGTCCTTCACGAAAAAGATGTCTATCGCAGCGATACTGTGTCTCTCGACCGCGATGATAATTTGCTCTCTCATCCGACTCGTTGGCACAATAACCGATACTAAACCGGATGGAAGCGGAGCGGCCCCTACCTGGTCTACATATTGGACTGTCGTGGAAGGTTGCGTCTCTCTGATGATGACATCGGTCATAGTCATCCGTAGCGTCTTTATTACACAAGCTATCCGAGACGACAGGAAGCAGCAGGAGAGTATGATGCACCAACTTGGCCGCCGGCTTCTGTCCACATTGCGGCTACCTGGTTCTTCAAGAAGTAGCAGACGCGGTCCCCCACAAAATCCAGAAGACCAAGTTGATCTGGGCTCAAGCGCCCCAAAGATTGCTACGCAGGGATTAACGAGAGTCACGCTGAACAACGTAAAGAGGTTCGTCGGGGAAAACAGTAACAATGACGAAGCCAAGGACAATACGTTGAAATCTGTAGACACTGCGTACCTGCTTGAGGACATAAACTACCACACATTTCGGAGAGATGAGATTAGGACTCCGCAGAAATAATCGATCGCATCTTGTTAGGTGCAGAGCACCATATTGTTGTCAAGTAGGTTGCAACTGAGATCAAGGAACAGAAAAGTTTATATACTACGAGGTTGAGTGCGTAGGAGAAATGGATTGGTCTCATTTTATCACAATTGTCCACATGTAGGTATTTTCCCGCACGATTATCATCTCGTCGATATCCGTGGTGCTAGCCGTCGGATCAGAAAATCGGATTGAAGGCCATACTGGAGGTATGCTTAACTATACACATTCTCTTCACATACTCCCGAGCTACAGGAGCACTGTTCGCCCTCGTTTTCTTTGGGAAACTACCTAGAGGTAGGAGGTAGGTACCTACCTTCTAACATGCATGATTAAAATCCAGCCGGAGTGTACGCATGTAAGTACCCACCTACCGTACCTACCTCCTAGGTATCTTACGTTGCAGCGTGAAATGCAAGGGAGCCGTTAGGACATGCAGTAGCCCGGTCGGGACCCCACGACACGCAGATGCGCTTCCTACACACAAAGTGACATTGACGCCCCATTAATCATATTATATACCCCGTATTAACTATATAGAGTAATGACTGTCTTGTCACCTCCAAGTCTCCAGGCGGTGAGATCCCTCAAAGTTACATCGCATTCTACATGTTGGAACGGCGGCAGGCTGGTTGGCTGGGAGCCAGTCCCAATCTACTACACGGAGAAAACATGTAATATTTCCGAGCACTCGTCATAGAAACATTCATTTCAGCTACAGAGTCTTCCAGCAATTGCTCAACTTCACTGTAACCAACCCAGATTGAACATAGAAGCTCCCAATATGGCATCAATAAATGTGGCAGAAGCTGATCGGGCCATCGAAGCATCGAACAATTCAGACAAGTCACGTTTATGCTCATGGCGAGTCGCCGTCGTCATAGGTTCTGTTTGTCTGGGAATCTTTCTGTTCGGGTTGGACATCAATATTGTTGGAACCGCGATTCCTCGAATCACAACCGACTTCCACTCACTTTCTAGTATCTCCTGGTATGGTTCAGCATATTTACTGACCGTGACAGCTTTCCAACCCCTATTTGGCAGCCTCTACAAGTACTTCAATGCCAAGTTCGTATACCTATCGTCGCTTTTAATCTTCGAAGGTTAGCCATTCCTCCAAGTTGCCGCGTCTTAGTTAATTAGCAAACGGAATGTTGATTGCAATCTAGTCGGATCTGCTGTATGTGCATCAGCGCCCGGATCGGAGGTTCTTATATTTGGACGCGCCCTACTTGGCTTTGGTGCCGCTGGACTTTTACAAGGTGGCCTAGCCATCATCGGATACATTGTTCAGCTTGAGAAAGTACCGATGTTCCAAGGCGTTGTCGTCAGCGCCTTATTCATAAGTGCCTGCATTGGCCCAGTCCTAGGGGGTGTACTCACGGAACATGCAAGTTGGCGTATGTACTACATCCTCACTCGAGAACAGCATTGATGATATATTCGATTCTAACATTGCTAGGATGGTGCTTCTGGATGTAAGAAAGATGCTGCATATCCCATGAGCTGGACATCTATGCTGACTACCTCTACGTAGAAATGTGCCGATCGGGTTCGTGGCTATCATCGTTATTTTCGCCCTCGTCCCCGCCAAACAATTCTCGAACCAGACCAACAGTCAGCTGTCTCTATCCAAGAAACTTGAACATATGGATGCTGTGGGGACAGTTCTCTTTATAGGGGCCGTATGTTGCTTGCTCCTTGGACTCACATGGGGTGGTCAGACATATAAATGGAGCGACTCGAGAGTTATTGGCTTGTTCGTCGGCTTTGGACTTCTATGGGKATGCTTCTGTTTTTGGCTTTGGCTACGCGCTGACCTGGCTCTTATTCCCCTTCGAGTCCTCCGGCAGCGTTCAATCTTGATGGGTGCTGTATTATTATTCACTTTAGGCGTGTCCAATCAGATTGTGAGTCCCCTTATAACGACGTAATGAGCTACAGAAGCTGATGGCACAATAATTGCAGTATGCCTATTTTCTGCCTATATACTTCCAGTCAGTCCAAGGCGTCTCTACCGCCAATAGCGGGGTCCGGTATATTGCTTTAGCTATCCCTCTAGTCGCGGCATTAATCATTACCGGGGGAGTTGTGTCCACATGGGGTTACTATGTTAGTATTGTCAGCATTTTATGCCACCTGCATCGTATGATTTCGTCTTAGGTATAGGTACAGCGAGTTGATATGATTAGGTTCCGTATATGATCACCGGTATTGCTATTGCAAACATTGGGGCTGGCTTTTTAACGACTATCAACCTGTCGACTCCAACAGCAGCGTGGGCGGCTTTTATGGCCATTACCGGTTTTGGATTAGGCATGACACAGCAACTTCCATATACAGCCGTACAGGCCGTCCTCGAGTAGGTCATACTCGCTCATTTATCGAAGATCGGCTGACTAATATGCGTATAGATCTGTAGATGTCCCAATAGGGAATGGTCAGTTATGGCCGACTTAAGAAGTTAGGTAGCTAACAGTAAAAAGCAATCTTCGTCTTTTCATTCCAGCTTGGAGGGTAGGTTAACGACACGCTCCTTGCCATCAACCGCCATAAATCAGCTATGTGCCCCTATATTTCGTAAAACATACCGCGGTCTCCTTTGGGTCGCTGACCAGAACTAGTGCTTTAGGGCTCGCTATCGGCCAAAACTTGCTACTCAACAAGCTCCAGGTCGCCGTCCCAGAATATACGGATGTGATATCCGCAGCCCAAGTCATTGCTGCTGGGCCGACGGGACTCACCGAACTTGCTACAAGCCCTATGGTTCTTGATGCACTTCGTCAGGCGTACAGCGACTCCATCCGTTACACAACAATCCTTGCGCTCGCAGGGATAAGCCTGGCATTCCCGCCTTGTTGGGGCATGGAGCGGGTAAATATTAAAAAGGTCGCAGCCAGCAGACAATAAAGCGGATTTACTAATAGAGAAAGATGGCTTTAATGTTGAAGGAATTACATAGGTGGAGTTAGAAGACGACCCAGCAGACTCAAAGCCTAACACCAGAACAGCACCAACCCACCCCTAACCGTAAAACATACTGCTGTAGTAGCTCATCCCAGTCCGCCAATAGAGAGTCGGATAGGTTACAGAAATGGAAAGTGAGCGCTAAGTGGGCCCCATAAAAGCACCCACAGTGCCTGGGAAGTGGGTCTTATTGCACTTTGGCTTAGTTGTTGTTGTCGACAAATACACAAGCGAAGATACATCAGCTTCAGAATCGCCAAAGTTATTAGAGTTATGGAAAGACACGTCTTTGTTATTTTTTACTGATTATAACTCATGATATGGCTTATTCTAGGTAACTTGTAACTCCAAGGCTTTGATTCAAGTTATTTCCCTTTCTTCGTATTCCCATTCCCAACCTCGCTATTCAGTCAGAACATGCTCCTCTTAGCACATCGTGGCACCATCATAATGGCGGCAATAAGCTAGGTTAAAAATGTCAACTCTCTCTTCCAGATCCCTTTAATCCCACTCCAACCAGAGCCAGAAGTCGCTCTATGGCACACTCCGGTAGTGCATTTTGCATCATCTGAAGCAGGCCATCCGGTAAGTAAGGATACGCAATGGCGCTCGCGCCCCGGCTCCAGCTGTAGCCCGCGTGTGACAGCACCGCCCTTGCGAGAGCCTGCGGCGTAGGACGTATAAGTAACACAGCATCCCCACCATTAGTAGCAACCTCGCCCAGACAGCACGGGACCATGTCAACATCGACTCCCTCTTGCGATGAAGCCTTGGACGCATCGCAGAAAGAGCACAATGGAGTTTCAGTAATCCCAGCAGCCGATGGCGAGACGGCCACGTTAGCGATAAGTGCAGGGGCATTCCGCCTAAGAAGCAGCATTAACGCAGCCATCAAATCAACCGGCAACGCCGTTTCCGCGTCCTCAGTCTCACAGCTCTTCCCCGGATTTCTCATATTATTGACTACCACTGTCAAATTGACATCCTCCAGGGACGTTGCAATGCGGTTCGCAAATTCCCCAATCACGCCGCACTCCCTACCCTCCTCCACATTCCCATCCGCGACCACAATCCGATACTTATTCTCAGGATATACCCTCAACAGCTCATCGCGAATAACCAAGAGCTCCCGTTGGTGCACCGCCGCGCATCCGTGACTATTGCTATATAGCACGACATTGAACCCACGCGCAGCTAGTTCGAAACATAACGCCCTGCCGATTGGACCACTAGCATGCGCTACAAGGGCCCACGCCGGCCTGCCCTTTGTAGCGTGCATGTAGCGTGTCGTCAACGCATCGTCGCCGGAGACATGGGGTCTTGCGTGCGGCCAGATGAAGCCGAGCGCTGCGTATGCGGCGCAGAGAGCCGCGCCAGGGCCAAATGTCGAGAGGAAGGAGGTTGTGTAGCCCATTGCTACGGGTGGCAAGTTGGTGTGAGATAGAAAAGCCGGCCTCGTTGTATTTCCACCTATCGAGTCGAGTGTAGCTTATTAACATGGGAAGAGTTCCAACCAATTCTTGAGATAAGTGGCTTCTAGATAGCAATTAGAGGCCGGGTCGTAGATATAACTAGCACCTATCTAGAAAACGCTCGCTCGCGCTTGCAGATGGATGGTCGGGAAAGCCAGAAATAATGTGTGCAGTGATAGTTAACCACATCAAATTTATCGCCAAAAGTTTATGTCAGAGGTAAAGGTGAGCTTATTCTTGCAAACCTCCATGTAGATGAGTGCCCGGGAAGTCAGCGAAGATGTCTCTACCTTTTTAAGATGAACACCTTACAAGCTAACGGGAATCCGCTAATGTCCAAACTAATAGCTTCTAAGCAACCATTAGCCAGTCGAGGTGTTTCAGGAACCTGAAACTATCTAGCCTCGAGTCTCTTGTTGCCAGTCTAGACACAAACTCAATTCGTTCTACTACTACGACAAGCACAGCATCAAACAAGGATAAATTAGACAGATAACAAAAAGAATGTAGTAGTCATTCGTAAAGATCGAAAGAATGGTATCATATGTAGGTAGTCATTACAAGTCATAACACATGGCCTCACATCTCATATCTCATCTCATCGTATCGCATCATATCGCGACACATCGCACACCGCACATCACACATCCACATATACACAACACACGTACATCGCACACCATCACCATCACCACCTTCATCAACCCCGACTAAACAAAATCGGCACATCCATACTCCTATGATCCAACACTTGCGGTGGCTGCAGCGCGCCACTCACGACGGGGGTGCTCTTCCCAAACAAGCCCTCACGGAATCTAGCGCTGCTGAGGAAACTTCCCGCGCCAAAACTCTCCTTCCTCCTGAGTCCGGCGCCGCTCCCCCCACCACCACCCCAAACACTCCCACTCCCACCACCGCTCCCACCGCCCCCCCTCTTCCCAAACCCGCCACCAGCAGCCGAGAACTGGCTACCGAGGCGACTAAGCACGAGCTCCTTAGCGCGCTTCAGAGCGCTCGTCTGCACATCCGCGTCCTCCGCGACGCGGCGCTGCGCCTCCTCGGCCTCGATATCGCGCTGCACGGCCGTGATCTCGGAGCACAGCTCAGCGGTGGGGTCGTAGACGGTGGGTTCGAGGAGAACGGGCATGCTGGGGGCTGTGCAGAGGATAGGCGCCGAGATGTCCATGGGCGTGGTAGTGGGGGTGCTAGGCCGGAAGTACTCGTCGATCAGCGAGTCTGATTCGTCGATGGGTGAGTGCATGAGGTCCGGCTCGGAGCCCGAGTGGGAGAGCTGGGAGACTTCGCCGAAGAGGCGCCGCGAGGATGTCGAGTACACACTGTCGACCTCGCCGAATAGGCGGGGGCGGGAGCTCTGCGGGGAGATGGAGAGTTGCGGTGGTTCTTGGGGGTGGTTGAGGGACGAGTTGGAGGGTTGGCGGCTATGGCTATGATGTTGAACTTCGGGCTGCTCTTCCAGGGGCTCCTTGGTCTTTTGGTGCCGGTGGCGCCGGTGGTGGCGGTGTTCCTCCCTAGGTTTGTCGATGGAGTCATTAGACGCTTGCCGGCGATGATGCCGCTCACGGTGCTTTCGCTCATCCTCTTCACGATGTTCGTGCTTGGGCTTCTTTATACGACGCCGCTTGGTAATGCGACGCTTCTTGAGTTTGTTCGGGAATGAGACACTAGCTATCCGGGCGGATTCTAGGTCTGAAGGCAGGTCAAATTCTTCAACCTGCTCATCCTCCTGCGCTGGCGGTCCATGTTCTTCGTCTTCGCCGCCGTTTAGGTCGACATCTAGAAGCTCTTGTGAAACTGCGGAAACAGCTGGTGAATCTCCTGACAGATCATCTGCTGGATCCTGGGAGTGGATGCTTGCGACTTCGGTGATCGTCGCAGTTGAATGCCTAGTCCAACGGCCGCCGCGAGACTTATTATTCAGTAAAGGTGCCAACGCATCATCCCAGCTGTCGTCATTGATTAAAACACTATTCTCAAAGTCGTACTCGCGGACGATATGCTGGTGTGCCGCGACCATGTCAGCCACTTGAGGCGCGTTCAACGTCATATTGCGAAGTGCCATGTAACGCAATTTCTTGAAAACAATGGGTTTTCTCGATGGCGCAGGTGGTAACGGCGACATAGGCGAAGTAACCTCATGGAAGAGCTTCTGCGAGCTACGAGGCGGCGCAAATAATGGATCCGCTGCCAGCGATAGAGGACATGGTCCCTTCTGGCCTAGCCAAGTAAATGTCAACTTCTCTAAGCTCGATGAGAAGTCGCGAATGTAGTCATCAATCATCTTAAGATGATCAAGTCCAGGCGATGGCCCATAGAAGTTCCATGACTCTACGGAGATGCGCAGCTTCCGGATCTGCTTCCACCGCCGGGCTGCTGACGGGAGACAACCAAAGCCTATAGCGTGCCGTAGATAGATAAAAGCGGAGGGGTGGACCGCTGAAAGTGAGAGTTTGGTCAGCTTTCTCAACGGCGCGCGCTCTAGCGATATCCGGAGGCTTATGAGCGCATAGTCCACGATATCTCTCCGGTACCTCTCCCTAGGATCTTGGCCTGGCGTCTTGATTGTGAGATGCCTCATATTCGGCAAGTGTTTCATCGCATTAATGAAGGAGGGAACATTAGATGCGGCGTGGAACAATGGCGGATACTGTTGTGTGAGGATCTCGCCGAGTCCCGAGTTGGCGAACTTGGGTCTCTCTAGCACGGACGCCATTGAGGTATGAGGCTTGTACAGGAAGCTGATCTCACGCCCGCTCTCGGGGKGGATTAGCGGGGGTAAAAAGGTGGCATCTGAATGCGGAAAGTAAAAAGTGAGGTGTTCTATATGCTGGCCCACTCTCGACAATGCTTCAATCCTGCTTTGCCGAGTGAAGGTGTGCGCTGAGAAGGTCAAGTGGGTTCGTAAAAATAGTCGTTTAGTAACGAGATTGCAGCATGCTGAAGATGCGAGCCGGACATTGCAGATGTCCTGGTTTGACAGTAATTCGAAGAGCGTCTCACGGATCTGCTCCTTCTGCCACAGGCAATAGAATGCTTGCGGTCCTGTTGCCATAGCTTTCGCATGTCGCTGAGGCAGGTCTTTTCGAGGATGTGGTTGTTTGATTCGAGAAGTCCAAACGGCGGACTACCTATAATCACGAAGATGGCGGTGTAAACAGTGGAGAATCAGTAGGTATCAATAAAGTCTGGTCAAGGATATGATATGTATCTGTAAATGATTGATAGACAATAGATCAGGAATAGAGATGAATTGCTTATTCGATGGCCGGAGAGGCACTGCAGGTACAAGACGCTAAAGTGAGGTTATTCGCAGTTCATGCGATGCCTGAGGCCTAATGTCTAAGACCTGCAGTCTTGCTTGCAGTAGTAACAGAAATGTAAATAATGCGATTGAGTCGGGAAACAACACAATCGCATAACATTTGCACCTGATGTTATGAAAAGAAGAAAACGGTCACAGCCCGAACGGGCGTTGCGAAGGCCGGAGTCGCATGTTATACCCATCCATTGCCCTCTCCCCGGTCCTGCACAGAAATTTTGTCCCGCCTTCCGCATTCTACGGTATAGTCCTCCCAAGACGGTAGCTCGACATCAGAAAAGTCGGACAGATCGAGAATGGTTGGAAAGTGAGTCATTCTCACGACTTTAGCGCATCTGCTCATCTGCAAGTCGCCATGCAGCTGCGGAGCGCAGAGAAGGCGAGAAAAGAACAAATGGAAGACGCGACAGTTATAATCGACCGCGATGCACGCAATGACTGGTCGCTTGAAGAGGGACCGACAAGGGCTTCGCTGCAGACCAGCTGCAACCGTCTCACTGTCCTCCGTCCTCAGCCAGTGGGAGAAGTTGAAACATTGTGGGGGAATGCACAAGAAGCGCCGGGTGACAGGGCTCAGGGGAGGGAACCCGACGACAGGCGGGGGCGAAGAGGCCACTAAATGCCCGGTAGACTCCAGCAGCCAATAGAAGCTGCAGGCACTAGAAAATCAGTGGCTGGCGACCCCTGTGAACATCGCGCTTGGTCTGTTATTCACGCGCGAGCCTGACACGAAATAAACGCGAGACTGCCGCCCTTCTCCTCCCATACATATAAAAGCATCTAAGCGCTCCTCACAACAAGCTACTACCATTTGATGGTTTCCCGAGCTGCGACGAGCAATGAAGTTTGGATCTTCATAAAGACGAAAGGCAATTCGACCACTTGCCGATGGAATTGCTGGATTATGCATTTGAGGCTTATAAGACTAAAAGACACTGGATTATGTCGAGTTGAAGGAAAAGTGGAAAAGTGACGGTGAAGCGACTAAGCACGACTTCGGTGCGAGGAACAATCCGGAGCACGAGATTCACGCGTCAATCGGTACCCCCAACCCAGGAAACACACACCCACCTTTCAAGGTCCCGGGATGATCGCGTCAAATTCCAGGTCCCCAGACGATCCGTTTCGAAACATTTGGAGTGGTTCCTGGCTCTAGGCTAGAGTAGAAAGATCGGCTGGCCCCCCGTCTTAGCCTCTTCCCGCATGGAACATTCCGAATGGCGATGCAGGGAACAGTTACTATACTCCATTGACGAATCAATGTCATCGTTGACGTCGCCACTCGTCCCCTCAGTCGATCAGTCACCGGGAATGGCTGTGGAAGAAGCATCTACCAGGTAGGTCTAGATTGTGCCGGTCAACTTTAGTGGCTGTCCACCGTCACAGCCCCGACTACTTCCTGCAGATGTATCACTATTGGGGGTGAGATCATGAAAGGTATGGTGAATGTATCTAGGTCTAACTACGACTGGGTAGCATGGCGCTGTGCTACTATGTAGGTAGTCGGTAGCCCAAGTACCGAGATTGTGTTACCAAGGTTAGCCTACGGTGTACGTGGAAGTATAGGTTTAACGGACACATTGATTAACAGTTATGTATTAGCTATCGCAATCAGAGTCAATCCATAAGATCCAGTCCAGCTCGCATAATGCTTGTGCTGACTACACTACTGTTACCAGTGTCAACAAGCCAGTATGACAACCCTCTGCCATTTCACGCGCATGGTATCAGAGGTACATAACAATAGCCTCACCGAATCCTTCACATCCCCCATCGACATCATACACCCTCTTGAGTCAGCTTCCTAATTGACTACACAGATGTATAGCCTGCAAATCTGTAGAACGTGTTGTACGAGTCTTAGAACCAGTCGGGGCTCGTTTGCGGCAAGTCATCCCTCCCACATTTAGCATTGAGTTTCGGAAACCATTTGTCGTGATCTTTGGGGACGGGTACTAAGCGACGACCTGGCTTGAGGTTTTCGCGTGATGACCTGTCGCATACCCGCATCTGTATTAGTACCAGAGTCTCATCTTCATTCGCGGGAAAGTTCTTCGACATTAGCTTGTCCGCTTCAGCCCAATCCATCGGTGTGTAAGTGTACTCAGTGTCTAGCAGGCCTCCTTGCCTCTGCTTGCGACGCATTTCGAGAGCCTCGGACCCTGATACCGTGACAAAGGTCTGGTATATAACCTTGCCATCAAATCCCCACAACTCCGCCACCTTTGCTAACATCTCTGGCATCTGGCCACGTCCGCATTGGATCATTGCTTCGTCTTTGGCCAGGACCATAAGGTGAGTGTTGCTTGGGTCAACAAGATCGTGGAGAACGAGAGTGTGCTTAAATGCGGCGACCTCCATAGCAACTTCGCTATGAAACCGCCACGAAACCGGTTTCTGGGTGCTAGCACGTTGCTGGCCAGTGGATGTTTCAGGGTCCTTGTATGGAATATCGTACTCATGTCTATTCTTCCAGTGGCGTGGATCGATATGGCAACCCCTGACGACATCATTTTCATCGACCTCCCAGGAAATTCCATAACAGTTTGCCATTTTGTCATATCCGTCATCAGTGTTGTCTCTCTTATATTACCTCGAAGTCAGTATCTCATTCGCGATTTCTTATCATCATATCCACTTACTTTTCTTTTGCTCAGGCGTGAAGTGCTACCCTTCGCGTCCTTGGCGTTCCTGTCATCTCTGGAAGGGATGGCGTCGCGTACGCTCGTTGATTGGGATGCCATCATGTATCGATCAGTGTAGCAGATGAGACAAGCAGGTTGATGACAATGGAACGGTGACGTAAGGTTCAAAGGCCTAGAAGAGTATGCTTGGAGAATCGACACTGAAAGAGGAAAACGGCTGGCCGAAAAGAGATTAAAAGGATGCACAGGCTGGACTTCAGTGTCAGTATTGAGCTTTTGCTGGTAATTGTGTGGAAGGGAAGGTCGGGATTTAGTGTTAGAGATAGTTCCTACCATATCCTGTACAGATGTACGAACACCCACTAAATTATTGTCAGTCAGTCAGTTGCAATGGATCAATCATTGCAAAAGTGGCAGGKGCCTTTCGGAGTGAGAATTTCATAAGTGATCAGGAAGTAGCACCCGTCCTTTTGACCTAGGTGTATTGTCATTGTGGACTAGTACAACGTTGACCACGATTTGCTACCAAGAGACTGAATAGAGCCATTCAATAATTCATAAGAATTCAGTCAACGTCAAGCGAGTTGAACATTCCTACAGATAAATACCTACTCATCTATAGCCTCGTATACAATATAGCATCATGGCCTTGTGAGCTTGAGGCCGTGATGTGGCATTTGACGGAACTCTTACCATAAAGGGGTCGCTTTCAGAGAAGTCAATGTGGAGAGAAGCGCAGGTCTGAGAATACTGCAGTAATACAAGTACATCATGGTGTTATAGGTTTGAGTACTTTAGGTACCTATCTAGTATAAGGTGCTCTTATAGAAGTGTCTACTCCTCTCTCTAGTCTACCAGCCACACACCATTTCTCGCAGTATCATTCCCTAATGGGTCGTAACTCATACTTAAAAGATAAGAATCCCAGAGACACCTTCGATCAAATCTGGTCAACCTATATCATGATCATGAAAAGCCTAGTCTTCAGAAAAATAGGTCAAAACAAGGAAGTGTCACTATTTGATAGCGGAATATTAAATGCACTTCCCTCAGAGAAATACAGGAATAAACACAGAAATATTGAGCGTATAATTAGAGACGTATCGACATTTGCATCAATCCAAGTATAAGATGTCAAGAATGCCACGCTCAGAGAGTTGAAATGTGATTCGGGATATTTTTGCTGTCACAATTAAGATGACACTCCACTCCGTGTTGCATGTGTTGAGTGACACAGGTTTAGATGTAACGCTCACCTGCTACCCTGAAGCACTCGATTCAAAACGCAACAGATAAATACCTGATCTAAAGAGCCTTTCAACTAATTTCGAATAATACATACTTGCCTTTTCACTATTAGCGATACGATGCAATGGATTTCCACTCAGTTTCATTCAATCACCCAAAGGAGTCAGCTTCCGTATTATATCTGAGGCTTTGTGAGGCTTGACGCCTCATGTGAAATGTCTCTCTTGTTGTTACACCAAGTGGGGCTTGACCTTTCTCGGCTGAAATACGGCAGAATTCGAATTCACAATTGGATAGCAGAGCACATTTTGTGATGCGTCTGAAACGGTGCCAAGGTGGAGTTCCGAACCTCTAAAAATCACCATCACCTAGGCCAACTCGACCACTCACCAGTCCAGCAGTGCATTTCGCACCGCGAATCAGAGGTCGACACATGCAGTGTCACTGATTCCTTTTCTTCAGATGTACGCGCATCACATATGCATATTCCTACGAAGTGTGGTGGCCAGAAGGTGATGGCGGTCAATGCTCGATATTTGCGCTTCGTGCCACACGAATAAGGTGGTGAATGTATCTGGGGTTGTTGAAGAAGCATCAAGGAACTCTCTCGTTTGGGGGGGAGATGAAAGGGATATTTGAATTGGTTTCCTATTCTCTCCCCTTTTCGTCTGTTATTGACATGGCTCACCTTGCCAAATAACCACCGCAGCATCGGACGATATTGGTGGGCTCCCGGACCTGATTATATTTCGCTCAAGGGCTGAAACMCCCACACAGCCCTGCCCCTGCCTGTTCTCTACCACCCCTGTCAATATGATCAAGATTTCTTAATCGTCCCCACGCATTCGAATCCCACGTCAGCACGAGGCATTCGTCCCAAAGCCGGGCAAGTGATGTGTTGGAGGGAATAGATAGGTTATCGTATTCCAAGCGAGCCTATGTATACCACGAGATGTGGGAATTCAACCGACAAAGGGTTGATCAGTGACCTCATCCCGGATGCATGAATGATTGACGATGCTTATGTGTTCGGTAGCATTTACATCTATCCTCGCCCTCGCAACATACGCCTTATTCGAATTGACTCCGTCGCAGAATCAGGCTACGGGCCTAGTGCAACTCCGCCAAGAAAAATTTCTGACACTGGAGAAGTCTTCTAGAAACGAGACGAGTACAGATTCGTGAAGATATAGCTTAAGGCAAACCCGGGTACTGGGTTGCTCATTCTCTGTTGTACGCTGCTGTCTAAGTATTTATGTCTTCCGAATCGGATAGCGATTGATCTTCAACTATTATCCAACAACTACGCACATCCCGGTAGTTGAGTGCTTCTCCGATCTCCCCGCAATAACCCTCTAAGTTGAGGGCACAGTCGGGTGAATCCAGAGCTATCCCATTTGGCAGAATTAGCAGAATATCGTCGCCATCTATGAAGAACTGCCTTTGTATTTATGTCTAGAAGTCTAGACAACGGAAAAGTCACCCACGGAATGCCAGGTTAGGCATTAGTTCATTCGGCTGTTTTCGATGCCAAACCCCAGTTGGTGCAGACCCTCCTTGCCAATTGGCTTCGGTAGAGTAAATGAGGGACTATGCGGACCCCGGTCGTTCTTGATGCACCCTAGGCAAGCCATCCCGGAGCGGCTCGTGTACAATCACTTGCTTATCCATCCCACCCTGCTCCGGGAACCATGCCTAATAATGAGCAGGGTCAAGGCGATCATGAAGAAGAGAGGGGTTTTGGTGTCAGCTATTATATCCATACAAAAGAGCTAAGCAGCCCTGTGCTTTGCTTCTCGATCTTAGCTGATCTTCTTTCATCCCGGCCTCCCGCTGTCGCGGTGGTTTCTCTTCGTTTCTTGTTTCCTGTTCTCAACCACTCTTCTCGGTTTTCGATTCGTATGCCTTGTGGGTATTAAAATTAGTTTTTCTTTTTGGAATGGATATTGTGATACCACGTAGAAACCATGGGCCGTCTACGATCAGACACACATACGTCAATGATGGAGTCGTCCAGAAGACCGAGCCTTTGGGCAGGTAGTTTACGGCGTGATCACATTCGCCTTGATGATTTAGCGTCCGACAGGATCGAAGAAGGCCAACCGTATACCTCGTCAAAATCAGGACCATCTAGTGCTTCAAGACAAAATTCTTTTGCATGGCCCTTCCATGGTCGTCATGCTTCGGAAGCGCCTTCAACGACGAGGTCAAGTCACTTCACTTTTCGAACTTGGCAGCCTCGAACTTTCTTTCGCCCTCATGACGATACCGCAAGCATCGATAGGAGCATTGTTCCGGATTACGTTGTCAACTTCATCAGAGGAGAGACGCCTGAGACTCTGGCGCGGAAGAAGGAACAAAGAAAATGGGGGCAGCACGGTGTCGAAGTCACGCCGCGTCGAGAAACCTTTGCGTCGCAACCTATCGAATATGGCCATTATTACTCCTCCGGCACGGATCTCACGCGCGATCTAAACACATTCAGTAGCTGGAGTCGGAAAAGCGGCCTGCGGAGACACATAACCGGATGGCGAGGTGGTGTCATATTCAACTCCTTAATATCATTCATTATACTACTCGTTGGGATCATCTGCTTAATATTGGTCATCGCTAAAGCCAAGCTTCTTGCTGGAGAGTCAGCTATCTTTTCGGGCGATTGCGCAACAGCCGAGCACATCAACATCGGGATTCGCATCGTCATCAACGTCTTTGCCGTAGCCCTTCTCTCGGGAGCCAACTACGTTTTTCAAGTTCTCTCGAGCCCGACGAGAAGAGAGGTAGCTGTAGCTCACGAAAACAAGCATTGGCTTGACATCGGCATACCGTCAATACGAAACTTCTTGCACATTTCAGGGTTTAGAGCGGCCGTCGCAGTCATCGTCCTGTTGAGTGCAGTTGCAAGTCAAGTAATGTAAGAACGGTAACACCGAACCAGTTGCTCACCATGCTGACAGTCTACAGATATAATGCAGTAATATTTACGACTCAAAATGTAGTCAACTACGACGTACTGTTCGTCACACAATCGTTTCTCGACCACGCTCCTTTCAGTAATGACACGAATATCAACACGGGAGGACTCTCAACCCTCGATATAATAAATTTACAAAACMCCGCCAGCCAGGCCGGTGCATTTACCAACATGACTTCGACGACATGTTTAGAAGAATTCGGCAGCATCTTCCAACCTTCATTCGATGCTGTTTTGCTTATTACAGACACGGTTTCGACAACCTCTTCTCTTATCCGGACCAGCGAGCCCGGTACTTCACTAACTACATTCGCTTCAAATAACAACGATATCACAGCCCCGGACGGCTCACATGTTCAATACTGTCTTGCGCGTCCTAGTGCGCCGCAGACCTGCAGCGTTAACCTTAGCGGTTCCATATTGGGCATTGCTGTGCTCCTCAATCTCGCGACCGTCATTAGCATGGCGATCATTCTAGCAAGATCCTCTTTCGAGCCCCTCGTTACTCTTGGCGATTCGATCCGTTCATTCCTCCGTCACCCCGATCCGACAACGGACAACGCTTGCTTGCTGACTAAAGCCGATGTTCAAAAGGGGGAATGGTCCTTCAGCGAGGCGCAATTCTTTGTTCCGGAGAACCATTATTGGTTCCGGACACCATCGCTCTCTCGCTGGACACTAACAGCGGCATCTTGGCTCGCGATCGGGGCTCCAACTGCAGTCGCGCTTGGACTCATGGTCAGCGGCAATCTAGACGACCCTCTCACGCGCTTCGGTGTCGCAGCTCCCCAGTTTTCTTTCCTACCACCCTCTCCATTCGGGACGGCGCAGATGCCGCTCGTCACCGCGTTACCGCAGCTCCTCCTCGCTGCTTTATACTTGGTAACCAACGCCCACCTCACGACATACTTCCTCTCGCACGAACTCTCGCTCTTCGCACGAAGTCCCCGATCACTCCGTGTCTCCTCTAACCCAGCCGGCGAGCAGACCACAAGTCTCTTCCTAACACTCCCCCGTCCCGTATCCTGGACTCTGCTGGCCTGGTTCGCGGCAATGGGATTCTCACTCAGCCAAGCCGTATTCCCCGGCGTCATCACGTTCTCATCGTCGAATTCGCCACCCACGGGACCCAGGCCTACCGACCGAATCGTAGCTGTCTCGTTCAGCACCCAAGCACTACTTGCGCTACTATCCCTTCTAGTAGCCCTCCTCCTCGCCATCCTCATCCTAGGATGCAGGCGCACGGGCGCAGCGTCCTTCGCCAGCGGCGAGGCCAAGGGAAACCCATTGGTCCTGCGAGGCGGCTCCTGTAGCGCCGTCATCAGCGCAAAGTGCCACCACCACGACATCGCTCCTCCCGGACTAGCGCGACAGCAAAACGAGCGCGAGCCATGGCTACGCTCCATCGCCTGGGGTGTAGTCGAGGAGGGCTCCGGCATGCGGCCCGGCCGTTGCGGCTTCTCCGCTAATGGTGTGGGATGTGTGGATGCGGGACGCAATTACGTCTAATGGGGTTTCAACGGACCGCTTTACTGAAGATATAAAGACATAACTTACCGACGCCACTCGTTTTTTCGAATTTCAAGATACATATACTAGGCACGGTTGGGTTCGGCATTTTGGGATTGGTGATAGTAGCGAGAATATATATATACCCCGTCGCGTTTACACGAGCGAGTTTTCATTTCCGATATGGGTCTGGTGTGGTTTTTGGGCTGGGATTAATCATTTATCATGGCGAGGCGTTATTCGATAATAGCTGGGATAGCGGATTCGGGCTACGATGCGAGTACAAGCCCAATATCTGCAGGGAAAGGGGGAGCACTGGATGAGCAGTGGGGCTAAGAGATGGGTACGGAACTACGTCTGACGAGAAAGAGTACGTTCTGCTGGATACACATATACTTGAGATTGATTCTCGCGAGCGGTAGTGATATTGATTTGCGACGCATGTCGGAACACGCTACAGGAATTAAACAATGCAATATTAAGCTGATGCTAACATTTGACTGTTGAACATTCTAATTTATCTGCCCGATTACCCCCTTTCGGCTCTGACAGTAAATCATTCCAATGTCCTCAGGGTGTGTCAATCACAACGTTGGAAAATGCAAAGCCTGTATGCTGATTCTGGTATTGCTCACTCAACTCCGAAAACGCCATCGCAATGTAAAGTAAAGTAATGCGTGTTCAGCCAGACTCGGCCACAAAATTCCATTGTTGAAAGTAAAGTAAACCAGCGAATTGGGGCATCTCAGTCCGAGAGCCTTGACTTAACAACTGCCTCCCCTTTCTCTTAGCTACTCCCTGTATCCGAACAAGACGCCCGCGAGCCACCACCATACGCGACATTGTGCATCTGCGTACTCGTATAAAGAAAGGTATAATAAAGTGATGATGATGATGCAGGCAACCATGTGTACCATGTGTTGCAACGGGAATCCCTCGAACGCTCAGAATGCGTGGTGCTGTAGTATACATATGAATACAGGATTAGTTGCCTGTTCCTTTTCTTCCGTTTCTTTCCCTTCCTTTCCATACTCTGACCTAACGGTATTCCACCCCCTCACTTCCACTTCCACTTCCACACCCGCCCGTTCTCTGCAGTACAAGCACACCTAATCCGCAATAGCCTCCTCATCAACAACCGCATTCTCCTGCGTCTGGGCCTCGTTCTTAGCCTCCTCGATCTGGACATTTGCTCTAGCCTTCTCCTGCGCCTCAACAAAGCTCTCCCAGTAAACGGGGTCCTCCTCGCGCAGCCTCTTGATGATCTCGCCGCGGTGCTCCTGGAAGGCGCGCACGGGGCCCTTTTCCCGCATGTCCCTCTTGATCTGCTCGTCGCCGTCCATGAGCTCGTCCATCATGTCCTCGATGACCTTGACGTGGCTGGGGTCGTTTCCGATTTCCTCCGAGCTGGTCAGCAGGTCGATGTGCTCCTGCTTGATGAGGCCGCGGCGGAATCGGTGGCCTACGCGCAGAGCGCGGCCTTCTTCCTCGACAAGGGCTTTGGAGGAGTGCGAGATGATGGAGTTCGATCGGGATCGAGATGTTGGTGAGCGGACCTCCGTTTCTACGTCCTCCGTATCTGACATCGGGCCCGTGTCGATCTCAAGCGATGAGAGAGAGCCGCTGAGCTCGGTCGCGGGAGCGGCCGTGCGATCGGAAGCGGCATTTTCTATCGACATTTGGCGCGTCTCTGGGAACTCGTCCTCGAAACGCTTGATGATTCCCTCAATGGTCTGGTCAAGGAAGATAAGGCGATCTACAAGAAGGTCAGTAACTACAACGCCAAAAGGTGAATAAGTTAAGAAACTTACGATAGTTGTGTATGTCCTCCCTGGAAGCTTCTTTGGCCATAGCCAAAGCCGGCTGCAGTCGAGCGCGAATCTTGCGTGCGCTGACAAGCAGATATTTGGACATATCCTTGACCTTCCCTGGAGGTAGATGAGTTCTAGGCGTTGTAGTCCCGGATTCCAGATCCCTAGTAAAGTCCGCTGAATGTCGTCTAGTGTCATCACCTCTGTTCTTCAGGACGCAAGCTAGAGCCTTCACAACACCCGTGCCACCAATAACGTAATCCTCGTCTGGCGCTGGTTCAGTGTCATCATCCGTGTCGACGAACGGAGTATCTTCTTCATGGCCGACAAGATGACGAAGGACATCCGGCAACTTGTCCTTCTGACCGTCCTCATTGGTTGAGTCGCGGATATCCGGAACTCCTTGCAGATTCCTCATGCAGTATACCACAACGCGGTCTGCCAGTGCCTTCACAACTTCACCCGATTCAGGGCTGGGGTTTTCTATGTCGATCTTAATCAACGCCCTTGATACGCGGGCGGCGGCTAGAAGTGAAGCATATAGAGCACATGCCTCTTCTTGGCCTTCTTCAGTCCTGGCATCGGCTAAACTGACAAGATCTGTGTTCTCGAGCAAGTTAATGTGAGCCAAGTTCTTAACTTCGGGCAACACCTCGGCAAGAGCGATTGCTTGTTCAGAGGATAATGAGACATCAGCGAGATGCAACCTTCTCAGATTATCCATCTGGGGAAGGTATCTGATATAACTGTTAGTAAAACAATATCGACGTGCTGTTATGTTATAGAAACTTACTTGCGTAATAGTCCGATGGCGCTGGGTTCGGACTCAAAAAGGTCGCGGTTATGCGACAAGTCGAGGAATTTGAAGTTGCGAAGCTTCACCAACTTCGGGAATAGCTTGCATAGAGAGGCCGGTTTGAGATTGCAATTGGCCAAACTCATAGCCCATAGCTCGTCCTCTTCCTCGAGAACCGCAGCAATTTCGGAGAGATGGTCCCTCAGATCATTACCACCGAGGTCGATTCCTGAGCATTTTGCATTGCGCAGATATCTTGCTACATGCTGAACGCCTTGAGCATCGAGGTTGTTATTCGCGAGCCCGAGTCTTGTTACTCCCGACTTAAGGATACCGTCGATGATAGCCCCGAGCTGATTTGCGGTCAATCCGACTGACCCGATGTTCAGTAACTCCAATTCAGGGCCAGCCAAACGTTCCGCAATGGCCTTTGAGAGGAGCAAGGACAAGTCGAGTGGAGCAAGGGCTTTGTTGTCGTTGCTATTGGTATGGTGAAGATGCTGAGTGAGTGACGTCTTTTGACTTAACGGTATCTTCGGAGGTTCTGTAGGGCTAGGGAAAGGTATATGGGACAGGTCGAGATACTTGATGGAATGACACATATGAATGAATAGGCAAATGTGTTTCCAGCCTTCGGTGGTAATCTTGGTGTTGTTCTTGAGCACGAGTCTCTCAACCACGCCACCTTGTTCTGTCAAGTCGGCTGGCTTAGTAACACATTTTCGTTGCCGGGTATTTGTCGTCTTCCGAGCTGCGAGAAGTCCGGCGAGAATAACACGGACGCCTTCGTCAGTCAACCCGCAGTTCTCCAGTATAACTTCTCGGACCGGAACAACGGCAAGAAAATCGCCCAATGTGACCAAATCCGGCAGTGACATGAAATATCCCGTGAGATCCAACTTCTCCACCATACCATTCTCCGTATTTTTTGGGAGCTGGAGAGTAATCTTGGTAAGAATGTCCGTCTCTCGCAGCTGACAGCACCGTCGGTATATTCGGCCTGGATTTGTTGTGGGCGTTAATTGAGTCTTCGGCGTCCCCGATCGTATCGAGAGATCCTCAGTCGAGCTGTCGCTGTCCAGGTGCAGTTCCATGGGTATGGCCCCTTTCTCGAGGGCTTCCCTTCGCTTCTGCTCCTTTTTGGCTTTTCGCTCTGCCTCGCTCTTCTTTTTCTTTTCCTTCTTGCGTGTGGTCTCTTTCTCTTTTATGGGCTCGTCTTCATCCGCTGCGCCATTAACTTTGGGATGCCCATTTGTCACCTCGGTACCCTCCTTCTCGGGTTCTTTTGGCAAGGCTTCGCCGGTCGCCTTCACTACTCCAATATTTTCCTTTTGCTCTTCCAATGCCTTGGGGTTCTTTAACGCTTCGCCTTCACTCTTCTCAGTCGTCTTTCGTTTCTGGGTTTTGTCAGCAGGTTTCTTGCAGGTCGTCTCTTCGTCAGCATATTTCGGCATCGGCGCAATCTCAACGTCCACACAGAAGGCAACCCGACGGAGTTTTGCCTGACTGAGTTCGTTCACGCGACACCTCTCCCGATGCTTATCGACATTCAGAACCTTTCGTTCCACAAGGCCATGACTAGCTCTTGAACCTGGAGCAATAGACCCACTCGAAGACGATAATCGGCGAAAGACTCCCAAGAAGCCAGGTTGATTCGACCTCGGTGGCGCAGGTATGTATGGAGCATCGCCAGTCTGTCTCGACGCGTGCGGAAGAACGGCATTCTTATTCGGCGATATCTTAGGTAGGGGAGTCACATCATCTTCTGACGGAGGAGGCAGGGACCCAGTTTGTGCAGCTGTCGGAGAACCGGAAAATTTAGACGAGATGTTGGAAAACCACGACCCTCTCCTCTGCGGCGGCGTGCCATTTTGACCTGGCGTTCCCTCATTAGACAGACTCCTAGCTCTCCCCGTTCGTTGTGGTATAGGCTTCGCTGGAGTCGGTGACTCTGTCGGGGCATGAGACGGTGTCGAGGCTGTAGGCGGCGGTGAAGAAGTCGCGTTGCCATTAGTTTTACTCGGGGGCGAAGATTTCAGCGCGCGATTCGGAGTCGAAGAATCTTGGGCTTGGTTGGACGACGAATTCCAGTGGGTAGCATGGTTGCTCCAATTGTCTGCATATCAGGTCATATTGTTAGTTTCCCGTGGCTTTTGTCAAGCAGAATGGCGTAAGCTGATGGTGCAGCAAGGTGAGACAATGAACAGAAGAGAAATGTGCCCAATACTGAAACACAGGGCAGTACCTTTTCCATGCGTCATCCAACTCACGTCCATAACATGCTCCATGCTGAATCCCGCTCCCTTTTGTCGTTTTCTAGGTACTGGTTGTTATTACCAGCCACCTCAGATCGCTTTGCAGGGTTCCTGGGAAAATATATGTTGATTTCCTGTACGGCCTGCCGGCCGGCTATACGCAAATATGTACAAGCCTCCTGTGCTCCGTGTCTCGCTTTGCCTTGCGTGGTGGCGCGGAGCGGGCCTTGGGGTAACTGCGCTCACGAGGATGTTGGCGTAGGAATGAGGAATGATTGGAGATTAAATCCGGACAACTCAAGTTCGTAGGGCTCTGACGGTCAAAGGAATGATAAAGTGATGACTTGTTGATCCCATAGGACATTACCGGAGCACTAAATATGGCATGTATCCGTTGGTCAAGTAAGGGCTGTTTCCAAATGATTCGCCATCTCGAACGATTGAAGGGKAGCTGGTTAGGTTCGATAGCCGACTTCGTTGGTGCGCCCCAATTCTAGATCTGAAAAGAGTCGCAGCAGGGCATGCGATGGATAGAAGGGGCTAGAGCATGGAAAAGGTGTGGGGTGCACAGTCCCTTAAAGAGGTCGAACCAATTCCGTATGGAGGTGTGAAGAAGTGATGCAATATATTTATCAAGATACCACCACCGCCTACTTTTAGTCTAGCAGGTCCCAGTGTGACCTAGTCCGGAACATCATTGACGAGGTCGGCCAAGTGGCTGACTAAGGAACGGCCTGAGGTCACTAAACTTATCTCGAGTCGAAGAAAAGAAAAGAAAAGGGGCGAGAGGCCAGGGAAAAGAATTACACGGACCCGAAATATATGTCAGCAACCGCAAGGACCGTTACAATTCCCAGTGTGGCACAAAGATCCCGTATCGAGATTCATTTCCTACTCAATTGCGAGTTATTTTATTTGGGAGTGGGTTGATTGGAATACGTAGAAAGCGCGCCATCGAGCTGAGATGAGGTGGGCGGTCCAGTCTATTTCGATTATTCCACAACATGCTGCAGCAGTTCAGCACTTGGCTGGGCGCCTGGGCATTCTACATAATCAATGGCCTAAATGGCCTAGCAGTCCGCTAGCGGCCGCTGTCAACCGCGAGGAACAGGGGGCACACATGTACCTATCCACCGAAGCATCACGCTGTAGGTACCCACGGCTCTGAGGATGCGGTCATACGTGCGCTGTTTTCCGTTGCACCGTGCACGCTAGCGAACTCTCTCCAAGAGACAAGCGCTGGGAACGCACGAGCCAGGAAGACGTCACATGTTTTTGCTCAGCTGTGTAAGTGACACCAGAGAGGGGCAGGAGGGGCAAAAAGAAAAAGCACCCAAGAAAATAAGACATATGGCTGAATGCGTGCAATCCCCAGAACCAACACGCCGTCATTGGGTACGCCCGAGTCCATGCTATCATACTAGTTCTCTGGCATGAAACCCATCAGCTGACGACCCGGCTTCTGCCGATCCTATCAATTATCGCGGAATGACACAGGTATACGACTTCTCCAATATCCCGCCGTGTTCTATTGGAAAAGGCATAATTGCCCATCACTCAGCATTATTCAGCACCTACCGGCAGACGGTTGGTCCGAGATAACTCCCATTTCGGTATGGTGACAATCTACTCAAAGCGATATGAAATATTTGGTATATGTTAGGGACATATGCAACATCTCCCTCGCTACATCACATAAGGGCTGAAAGCTGTCTGAAAAATCAAAGCTCGCTAGTCAGGTCCCATCGGCCGTTCCAGACTCTCCCTTGCTTTATCCAACGACAATGAGTTTCTCAGCAGAACCAGCAGGCTAATAGATTCTGACTTGGCAATACCGCGAAATAGACTAAGATGACGGCATCTTCACCCCCTACACAGGAGTCTTTGTAAGATGCGGCTAGATATCTTGCGAAGCCACTTGTACGCCATCAGGCTAGTAATTGGACAAGCCTGAACGACTAGCGTGGGCTTCGTAAGGACTAACATTGATAAGTCGGGCMCCAGCCGTGTTACTTGGAGCCAGCATATATCTTCCCTTGTACTATCCGAATGCTGTGGCCCTTCGGATGCTGAACGCTCAGTTTGCTTAGAATATCACTAAACCCGATAATGAAACAAGTTACGATTGGCTCTCGGCAGATGCGAATGTAGCTAACTGTATCTGGTACGCGTAAGTCCCTTCTGTCTATATCAACGAGAGATAAGTTGCTGTTGGCAATAAATGCATTCTTGAAACAGTAGATATGATGGTTCCTATGATGGGGGAGGTCACCCTTATGTAATGGTGCAGAAAGTCCACATAAAGAGCCCACTTCACACGTGTTTCCCACATAACCCTGAGTATATTTCGTGTACATACATTACGTATAGGTAGTATGAGGCAATCCCTTGCTGATGGGGCACTCGCTTAAAAAGGCGCACTCCTGGACAATGAGGGAAATGAAACTGCAACCCCTTGGGATCAAACTCGTAATGGAGACTGCAACCTATGTAATGTATCAAATAGGAGATCTCAAGAATTTTCCTCTAAACTCTACCCAATAACATGACAGCGCACACATCCGGAAATGAATATGTAGGATGCAAGTTATGCCCGGCGGCATCCGGAAACATGTGACGCCGGGCGGACCGTGCCGGAAAGAAGCTTCCTAAATAGGTCGGCGCATCATCAGATTTGACGGAGTCCGCATATCCGGGCATTGCTCCGGGCGTGCAGGTTATAGCAACCCTAGCTATATGTGATGGCCAAGTCCCATGCCCATCGAGATTCGAACCAACAATCTCGATTTCTCTGCTTCTCGAATATTACCAATCCACGCTCCAGTGATGCCGCTCATTTGCAACCATTCTCTCTCCCGTGGTCTCTTTAACTCCTATTTATGGTATTTTACGAATTAGCTAAACATAATTATCCGCTAACAACAGACGAAGTAGGTATTTTGAAAAACAGTAAGTCCCAGTTGTTGATTGTATTGAAACTGGTTGGTGTCGCTTTGAGGCTCAAATATTATACCGGATCATCGGGACTTAGTTGTATCACCATATTCATCTCCCTTCATGTAGAGCCCATTAGTTCTTCTGGCACACCTATCGGCTATTATATGAAAACTAGTACGTTATTCCAATTATACCGCAAAAAGAGCTCCTCCTAGTTGCTACCAGTTAATTAGCGTCCTTCATGCATACCTAGGTATCCACTCAAGCTAGTAAAAGGATCAAAAAAGAAACTCTAGGCGAAGACAAAACAAAAGTGCGAAGAATGGTCCCAGAGAGGCTCGAACTCTCGGCCTTCGCATTATTAGTACGACGCTCTAACCAACTGAGCTATGGGACCATCGAGGTATACGGGCCGGACAACTTCACGATGCTTGGCAGTGAGTATACACTAATCGCCGAGCACCCGTCAACTAGTAGAGGCTAAGAAGAAGACTTGCTGCTGCGAACCAATCAGAATCAGACTAGGGTTTCCTGAGGGTGAACTACAAGTCATGGAAGAGTATGCCATTTCTTTCAGACTTCCGGTATAATTCTTGCTGAAACCAAAGGTCCCAAATCTTTTCCACGTATAAACAGATAATTCGGGCCTCCGAAGTTACACGGTGCATCTGCGCAGGTTGGCCACGTGTCGTGCAAGGGCTTTCTTAATCCACAAAGAGCAGGTCCCCTCTTGCATGTAGGCATGCCGATATGTGTGAAAATTTTGAAAATGTAATATCGCCATCACCGATATCTGCAGGTTAGAAGTAGGCGGTGCCGCCCTAGACTCAGACATGGGCGCCGATGGCTGAAACCTTGCGTCTGGAAGCGGCCCGGGGTGGGTCCCTCAACCAGTGAGAACATCATTGCGAGAACATAGGTGGCTTATAATCGGGAACATCTTGGACTACGGAAATAGTGGCGGCGGGGAGACCGGCAGGAAGCAAGGGAATACCTAGTACCTACGTTGACCGCCGTCTACAGTGGGAGCGGTATAGCTTCAACCCTTTCTTTTCGCTACCGAGTACCTATCGCCAAGTATCAGCCTCCTCCGTATAAAAGTTAGAAGTAGGTTATGTTTTCTCTCCCTTTAAGAGCCTATGCCTGCCTATGGTTTTCTTTAGTTGATGAAGGAATAAAGAAACTATCACTGACGCCTATTTTGCGAACTCTACACACTTATAACTTGTCTTATCTTACCTACTTGCCTCAACATGTCCGAATTCACATCTACGCGTGAAGGGTTCCAGCGGGCCATGGAACGGTCCCTCAAAGGCAGTCCTGAAGAGACCAAGGCTTACGTAGAGTCTATTTTATTGCCAAACTTCCACCACATTATGAACCACAATCGTCTAGAATATGACGCCTACGTCAATAATATCGTCGACTGGCGTAGGAAAGTCACCGAGTACAAGCCGGTCGTGTGAGTCGTATTCTCCCCTATTCCATGCACTCGAAGCTTACCCCCAAAAGGCACGAGTTTCTCCGCGACGGCGACCAGCTAGCTGCCCGTGTAACTGGAAAGATCAAGGCCAACGGCGCAGATACCGAGTTTGAGAGCTTCATGTTCGCCAAGGTGGACAAGGCGACTGGGAAGCTAGCATGGCTGATTGAGCGGTCGGTTTGGGGCGAGACGGGGCACGGTGTTAACTAAGAGGATACCTGTAAACTTACGGTAGCACATATATTGCCATCTAATTATAGAAAAAGACATAAATCAAAGCAACATACATAAAGTGCCACCTAGATATGTAGCTCCCGATCCTCCTTTCTGGCAAGCTGAACACGTTAACTTGGGAGCCACGCATTGGACGTGTACAATATTGATTAGGAAGGTTGGGTACCGCCGACCCGTATACATGTGAGGATATCATCGCGATCTGGCGTTGCACAGCATGTACTAAGGTAAGTCGCTCTATACAAGTTGGTAGATCCGGACTCTTGGCGCCCCTGATCGTATGCTACTTTAGTTTGAAAAAATCTCACTGTCAACAAGACTTGCCCAAGAACCTGGTTTGCATGAATAAGATGACTGGCTGCTTACCTACATTTGTGTGACAATTCCATAGCCACAGCGTCGAAAATGAAGCTTGCTGTTCCGTCCAGCAACGAACTGGCAATTCTTTGAATTGATTTCACTGAGAAGGAGCCGCTGTAGACAGGTCCTGTAGTTCAGCCTAGGGCGGGTACGTCGGCTTACTGTCCTTAACATTGACCCCCTTGCTGCCATTGACGTACTTCTCGACTCAGCCCAGCGTTGCGATGTACCAAATTGACATATGCTCCCTCAGCGGCTTGCAAGGTCTTGATATCTAGGTCTTGCTAGGAAGGCATGATACGAAAAGGGGTAGGAGTACGGTAGGTAGGTAAGGAGGGGTGGAGAATTAAAGGGGATAAGGAGCTTGGACTCACGTCGATAACCTAGCTATGATTACCACTACGATTCATTCCTCTAGGGCAGCGCGGTATGGTGTAGGCGTACAGACCCGCGAGGGGCTTGCCAATTACCCAGTGCCTAGGTAGTTTGAAATCATCTGCTCTCATATCTACTAGTACGCCTCGATGCCATTATAGGCGCCTATATCAGCCATCTTGGTAGAATATTCGCGAGAAAAGGCTTCGAGCTCTTCCTATATCATATACGGAAACCTCGGCGCCATCAAGCTCTCTGCTGACATATCTATGGCGGTAGCATGGCTAAACCAAGTACTTTCACACCGACGGCTTGTTTTCTTGCCGTCGGGATATAGGTAGCTATTGTCAAGGTATGATTCAGGTTGTGAAAGTGTCAGCATGGAACCGTAACATGGTAATAACATGAGATGCCAAATACACTATTGCTGACGAGGGGCGATAGACCAGTATGTAAAAGAAACAGATCATGCTAGATTCCATTGGCTTCCCTGTATAACTCAGGAATGTCCACGTTAAACCCCGATGCTAAAATAGTAACAATTATTTGTAATACCGCTTAGCTCAAGAGATTTCCACAATGAGGTGAAGCCTTTGTTAAAAACGCGGAGAGACATAGTTATACATCCCAAGTGTATTCCACTCGAGGCAACCGGTGATGTAAATCCCTCTAGGCCCTTGCCCGAAATATATGAGACCTTTACTAGTTGAATGGACAGGTTATGGCGGGGGTTATCCGTGGGATGAAGAAGAGGCGGCTTACACATGGAACCTACATGTCATTTCTGGTTGGCGCCATTACGATGCCTGTGGACGGCTGGAGGTGCGTGGAGCATTGGGCGTGTGTGTGGCGCGCTGCAGGTTTACTACAAATTGTCACACTTCAATATCAAACAATGACGGTGCATAAACTTCATTAATTCGTTTAACCAGCCGTCAATGAGCCATCCCTAAACTCCGATGCCTTAAGACAACCGTCAATACGGAGTGACGTTAATTTTTTCCCTTCCTAATCCCAGCCGATTACTCTTCGCGGAGCTCGGCAATTCTGGCCTTAACCCTCTCGACCTTCTCAGCCTTGGTGGACTTGGGAGTCCTGTACTTCTTGGACTCAGCCTTCCACTCCTCCTTGGTCTTCTTGGGAGCGTCGCTCTCGGCCTTCTTGAAGGGGTCCTCTCGGATAGCAGCGTGGGCCTCAGTGTAGAGGTCCTCAAGACCATCAGCCTCAAGGTCGTCGTCAAGGTACTTCTGGAACTGGCTCTTGTAGCGCTCCTCATCGTCGTCGGCGAGAGTCTCCATGTACTCAGCAACGTGACCACCGTAGATGTACTTCTTCAGGGTCTCGGCATCGAGCTCCTCGGTCTCCATGTCGAAACCAGGGAATCGGTTCTCGGAGTGGGGCACAAGAATACCACCGTCGGAAGCACCCTTCATGACACCGAAGACACGGGCACCAGTGGAAGTACGGGCAAGACCAACATCAAGGAAGGCCTTGAAGGGTCGGCGCTCTTCACCGTCGTGCTCGGCGGCCTCAGTCAGGGTGTACTCTCCATCGGGCTCCTCAACACCAGTGAAGGTCTCGTCGAGGCCAAGCTTCTTGAGGACACGGCGGGCAAGGAGCAGACCAGTGGCGTAGGCAGCAGCCCAGTTGGTAAGACCGTGCTCGATGCCGTAGGCCTTCAGCTCGTGGGAGTAGGCGGCGGCGAAGACCTTGTCACCGGCGATCTCAGAGGTAACGATCTGAGTGATGATGTCGCGGTTGGTGAAGCGGACAACCAGGCGGTACTTGGGGGCGTTGTACTTGTTCTTGGCCTGGGTGATCAGACGCTTGCGGGCGTAGTAGTCGGTCTTTCCTTCACGACGGCGCTTGTACTTGGTTTGGAAGCGGCTGTGAAGCGACATTAGCTCGACCGTCTTCATGATTTTCAATGGATTGGATCGTGTTGGATTTCCCACTTACCTGTAGTAGGCACTGCTCTTGACCACCTTGTGGAACGCCTATTGAGATCCATCGAGTCAGCAATTTGCGCTTCAGAAATATTGTCCTCCATTCCGAAGCATCTTGCATTGACTCTTGCGATCAAATGTCACAATTGCAATATTCGCCATTTCTGGCATTGCAATGACTTGAGTTCATCCTGCACTCACCATTTTGACTGATTTGGCTGATGGGCGATTGGTATCAGCACGGTTGTCGAAAGGTTGGAGTTGGTGATGAAGAAAGTAAAAAGTCGCGACAGAAAAAGCTGTGGGTTTAATTTCTGTGGATGTGGGCGAAAATTCGCTAAACCCTTGTTTGGTGGGGTACGAGTTTGGACCTGGAGTCTGAGACTGAGGTGGGTGACGACCTGGCTAATGTGCACAGGCCACCTTTTACCCTTATCTAAGCCGACCCGCCCCTTCTTTGGTTCCTTGCATCAACCGAGGTAAGTCTCGGGGTGTCTTACCTCGACGATCTCAAGTGACAATGATGGGAATTTAGCGAATATCTTCTTTCTTTTTATAATCTTGGTTAAATGTAAAACGCTTAGAGAAGCCCAGTGCCTAATGATGCACTAGAAAGAATTCATGTTAGAATATACACTTATATAAGAGCACTATAGAACGTAAGGCGTTAAGATGGGGGTCGATAAGAAAACGAAGGTGCTTCTGTTCGATATCGGAGGCGTTTGCGTAGGTCTCATATATTTCTTACCAACCAGCTAACTTATCACTACTGGTCCTTATATTCGATAAAACCTGGATGACCATTTGCTTGTTAATTTTTAGTACTTCTCGACTGCTAACATGGAAACAGGTGGTGTCACCTTTCCAATCCATATTGGACTACGAATTGGGTTTAGGAATTCCACCAGGATGGATCAATTACTCAATCTCAAAGACTGCACCTAATGGTTTTTGGCACAAGCTAGAGAGGGGCGAAATCAAACTGGACGATGCATTCTACGCTGGCTTCAATAGGGATCTTCACGATCCCGTGCGATGGGAAGCATTCTACAAGATCCAGCAATCGAAGAACCCGAGTCTACCTAAAGAGGTTCCTCCAGTGCCGAATATCGATGGGCATTGGTTGTTCAACGATATGATGACGGCATCGAATGCGCCGGATCCGTGGATGCAACCGGCGCTTAGGAATCTAAAGGCGAGTGGGAAGTTCATCCTCGCCGCGCTCAGTAACACGATTATCTTCCCTCCTGGACATGCGCTTTACCGAGAGGACTTCTTCGCCGATCCTATCCGGGGTTTGTTCGACGTCTTCGTGTCATCGGCGCACGTGGGGCTACGGAAGCCAGACCCTAAGATATATGAGTACGCGTTAAATGAAGTGAACAAATACGCCAAGTCTCACGCCAATGAGGAGCGAGGGCGGTCGTTGGGCTGGCAGGATGGGGTAAAGTCGGATGAGGTTGTCTTTCTAGACGACATAGGCGAAAACCTCAAAGCGGCCAAGAAAGTTGGTTTCCGAACCATTAAAGTGCCTCTAGGACGAACATACGAGGCTGTTGACGAGCTTGAGGCTATCACGGGTTTGAGGTTGGCTGGAGATCATCCTAGGATACCTATCAAGCCCAAGGCAGGAGGCGCGAATGCCAAATTATAACTCAACAATGGTCATGTGTCTTTCGACCTGGCTTTGTTATATTACCTACCTCTCTACAGGTTGGAAAGCGGTATAGAAACGTTATCAAGTTAATAATTTCTTGATATGCGTCTACGGACAGATGGACATCTTGATGCTTGAATACTTGGATAGGCACATAATTAAATACGAATCTAACGTGGGACAGCTTCTCACTTATATTATATCTGTCTCCTCAATATACATGTAGGTGGTATTTCGTCATATGTCCGGCAAGCGCCGTGGTGGGGTCCTTATCGCAAAGTCTTGCCGCAATCCTGCATATCATTTGGGGAACTCTCTACATAAGAGGCGCTTTCTGAATCATGTGTTCTAGATGTCGCATTGCGGTTCGCGAAATAGCCTACTATATGTAATCGAATGCAAGGGGCCCTGATCATATTATACACTCGAAACTACTATACGAAATATTTGACCTCTAGGCTGCAAGGTAGTATCAGGCAGCTGTTTAACGATGGCAGAGCCCGGCTCGGCGGTGGAGGTAGCCCCCAATCTATTCCCGGAGCGAAAACTGATGACACCGGCACAAATCGCATTAGGCATCCAGGCCGCACTGGCGGTGCAGCGCCGTGCTCTCACATTCGGAAAGCGACCTTTCGCTGCAGTGCTGATAGGTCCAGATAACGACGAGGTGCTACTGACCCATCAATCAGTGGATCAGGTCAACCACGCCGAGAGTTCTCTCGCGAGGCTGGCATATACCCAGTACCCGAAGGAATTCTTATGGCAATGCACGCTCTTCAGCACTTGGGAGCCATGCGGCATGTGCACCGCCACGATTTATGTGTGTTGGTGGCTTTTCTCCGAGCACCTTCTCTTCTGAGCGACGACAAGGCTAACTAGATACATCAGTGGGCGCATATCGGCCGCATTGTCTTCGCAGGCAGCAACGACCAGTTGTACGAATTAACTGGTCCGGGTAACAAAGAGAATTTTACTATGAGCTGGCATACAAGGGACATCTTGAAGGGTTGTCCGCAGAAGGACATTGAGGTTATTGGACCCTTAGAAGACGAGGGTAGGGTGGTTGTGGAAGAAAGCGACAAGTATTGGAGCAAGACCAGGGCGGCAAGTGGCTGAACGCCAAAGTGCTGCTTGTGGTGCCTGCAATGGAAGCCCTAATGTGATAGGCAACAGAATAAGGGGGAGGCCAATTCGCCTAACCAGGAGATCGGCAATGTCTGTACAGCTGCATATCAGTTTCGTTTGGTGGATGCTACGAGACCGATGAAACGCATTTTGCTCCGCATATGCCCGCCATGAACGTGATCCAAGAAATTCGGGAAACCGGCACCTCAACTAGTTAGTCAGTGAATTAAAAACTCCGAGGTCACTAGACAGACATGGCTGCAGTGAGGCCTGCTGGCATGTCAGGTCGAAGGGTTCGAAGAAAATCGCGAATAGTAATTTCAATGCCCGGCTGTAGTGTTTGTGTTTGGCGACCGAGTGGTCTTTTTGAGGCTTTCCTAGTCACGTACGTAAGTTACGTGGATATACTGCAGGTTGGACTGACGCAAGAGGCTGACGACGAGGCCGAAGAAATAGTTAGCGTATCCCCTAACTCGCTCATGAAATTTATTTTCAAGATGCGTCGCGTGGCTATCTACCCTTCTGGTATGGATTTCCGCAGATACTACGTTAAGGAATTGGTGGATTCTCGACCCCACCGGAGCCGAATCAGTTCCAAGCCTGTCTAAATATGGACCAATAGACGCTGAGTAAGGAAAAAGAGCCTCGTAATAGCCGTGCGCGGCAGACCGACAGTGGCAGAGTGGTAAATTTGAAGTGGGCATTTCTCCAGTTATCCTTGATTCAAACATTCCCCTATTCGATTCAGGGTCCTGTTCGAATCTCAAGCTTCCATTGTTCCACACTCGACAATCTTGTCTCACAGCACCCACAGAATAGTGGGAAACAAGTTCATGATATGCGCGTTTGCTGCTGTGGCTAATTTAACTCAGCCATAGTGTGATATGATTGGCCTGCAATTCCCTCCTTTTCTCTGGATGCCGATCATGGTTTAACGAATTGCAGCGTTGAAGATATGCACGTATTAAAGGATCATTTTGACGAATTTACACAGAGAAAGTTAATTATAGCCTCGTGCAACCTGCAAGATGAACCGCGCGAGATTCCACTGTTTCATATATACCTCTACATTACTACGCATTGATTGTATACATGTATGTAGAGTTGCTGCAACTCAAGGCGTGGCGCATCTAATTCGCGGAGGGAACATCAACATCTAGGTGGAACCCTTAAACAGGGCCATCACGTCACTGGAGACTCTAAATGTTATAACTCATTTTTATGTACAAAACTCCTACCACTACCGGATTCTGACGCGGCGCGGCATCAAAAGTTGCAAGTGGCGGTGCAGGCAAAGGATGGTCAAAAATATGGAGTTGGGAAAATCGGTTCACTGACTGTGTGTGTTAGTCCAGGGGGCTCTGGGGGCTGCCAATCTGACCGTCAATCTGACCATCCATGGATACATGTATCACTCTACCTTCTGCACTCTGCACAGCTCCTTCCACTCCTTACTGCCCGCCATTCGTTTGTGACTTCCTACGTCTAAGCATGCCAAGAGGTTACTATACCAAACCAAAGTATACTGTAGGATCCAACCTTTATTATTCAGCTCGCTCCTTTGGTTCATCATTCGCTTGATTGTTCGACTCTCGCTCTTGACTCTCGCTCCTCTCCCACCACCTTCCCGTGAGCAAGGGATCTGATAACCTCTATCCATCCATCCATCCATCCATCCATCCGTGTCTTCTCTTCTCCCCTGTCTTCAGTTAATCTCAATCTCAAATTCGAAGGACAGACTGGTACGGAATGATTCGCCATCGTTCTCCATGACGTTCGTAAAGGGCCCTTGCAGCCACTGGTTGCCCTACTGCTGGAAGTTCATGCTTCCGGCCATCATACTTACATCGTCCTTCATATTTCTCCTTTGGAACTGGCGGCCGGTTCCGCAAATCCAGAACTCCCTTCAAGATGGCCACAAGAACTCCGATGTTGATAAAAGCCATGTCGACTCACTTCCCACCGATGATAGAAACATCACCATTAACCTAGTGATGGCCACTCTCTCGGGGGATGATACTTCTTGGGCGGAAAATATTAGGATACCTAACCTTAACGTGATCCGCTATGTTAGCGACGATATGAAGGCGCTCTATCATCCACCAATACCGAATAAAGGACGCGAGGCTCTCATATACCATGCTTATATGCATGACTTTTACGACAACCTGCCAGACATCACCATATTCACTCACGCTGATGAAACCCCCTGGCATATGGAAACCATATTAAACTCATCTATGACATTCGCCTTACAGCATCTAGATCTCAACGAAGTCCTCTCGAAGCAGTACTTCAACTTGCGTGTCTCATGGGAGAACGCATGCCCGAATTGGATTAACACGACGAAGACGGTGACCGACTCGGGTAAGCTGGAAGAGATGTACATGCACGAAGCATTTGCCAAGATTTTCTCTGCGGATGAAGTTCCCGAGATTCTTGCTGGACCGTGCTGCTCCCAGTTCGCGGTCACTAGAGACGCTATAAGAAGAAACCCGAAGTCCCAGTACCAAGTCAACATGGACTGGATAATAGACACCGACTTGGACGACTTCATCTCAGGAAGAGTCTGGGAGCACATGTGGCCGTGGCTCTTCAAGGGAATAGCCGTGGATTGCGACGTCGAGTGGAAAGCGTACTGCAAGATGTACCATATTTGCTTCAGCCCCGAAAGCAGAGTCCGACTCACAAACCTCGAGGAGGAGAAGAAGTATCTCGAACAAAAAACAGGGTTCTTCGAAGGATTTATGGATCTGCTCGGAGGTCATAAGGATAAAAAGCGCCTAGAAGAGATTAACGCCATCATCGCAGCCGAGGTTGAAAAGGCGCTTGAGACGGGGAAAACCCAGGAAAGACGGATGGAGTTGCTTGGAGATGCTTATACTTCGTGAAGATACGCAGCTCCGGCCAGGCAAGTTGCTTATAGATGATATGATACCCTAGTTCTAATGAAAAAGAAAGAAAGTATTACATGAAACTCGGTTCTTAGTCTCACCGCGAGACTCATCGGTCAGGTGGAAGCCATCTGGGTCACGGACTCATGCCAAGATATATCATTGCGCCGTCGGTGAACTCTCATGGAAAGAAAACTGATGTTAAGTTACTAGCTTGTGGCCTTCATCACTATTCGAGTAGTCACTCCCGGTGTTGAAGCCGACACAACAGCCGACCGCTTTTTCAGGTCGGAGATTATCTGGGGCAGTCTGGGGTTTTCCCCGCAACTAGCATCATGAGGTTGCAAGGTCAGTACAGATCTACTAGCGCAAATGCCACCAGACAAGAGGAATCTATTCGAGGTAGTGTACTTTCTTTGGGGTTGATTTCATAGTAGAAAATCAGCTCGATGAGAAGAGATCTCACGATATTTGTAAGTGCATCTCAAATCCTATCGGATCAACGGTCCCGAGGATTCGGTGCTGCAGGAGGAGGTAATTTATATGAATCGGCAACGGAGCTAGCTGAACAATCGAGATGAGCCAATCAGATCCATACTGGAAGCCCGTATTCCAGCAAGGTGAGAAGCTTACTCGATGTAGGCCCTCGGTCCTTGGTTAGCGCGACCTACAGTTGACAGACGGCCGCTAACCCCGCAGCTCCGGGCTCGTTAACCCGCATCATCAGGGGAGCTAGTAGGGCTAGCAGGGGTGGTTTTCAACCGCAGCCAATGACAACCTCCCCCTAATGTCACTTTCTTCGCCTACAGCGCATACCCCATGTTTCACTTCGTCATTCTTGGTTAACGCCAGCAGTATCTCGGTCTGCTTTCCTACGAGCAGCTAGGTGATTGACGTGGGAAATGGATTCTGTCCACGTTGGAGAGCGGTTCACCCAAGGGAGTTCTGTGGAGTCAAAGAGTCAAACAACGGCTCGGCCGGTTACAGCTCAAGCAAACCCTGCTGGACGATGCGCTGAGCGCCCAAATCCTGTAGGTGACGGCTGATATGCAGCGTCGCATCGACCCCGTAATGCATGTTCTATCTCCCCAAGCTAGCTGGCTATCGGATCTGCGGGCAACCCTGACCTGAATCATAAAGAATAAAATATTCTTTGTCCCCTCGAATCCGTAGAATCTTACCTCACATCAAAACTACTTGACGATCCGAGATCTAGAAACGCCCACATCCGCCCAGGATGTCGAACCCGCCGAGCGAGAAGGCTGCCGAGAGAGAGATCTCAAATGAGGAGAATGCTATCGGCAAGGAGGGCGAGACCGTCACCGCCCACGGCATACCCAATGTCGCAGACCTGGCGCAAGCTAATATGAGGGGACTGCGAGCGCCCGAAATCATCGCGAGATTGACGCCCGAACAGCGCCTCGAGCTTGAAGCTAGGCTGAGGAAGAAGATTGACTTTCGGTTGCTTCCGATGATCATTCTTATGTGTTAGTAAACCGTCGCGACTCGTTTGACTATTGCTATGCTCACATTGAACTAACGCGACTCTGCCCTTCAGATATCCTGAATTATATCGATCGGTTAGAGCTCCCTACGACGATGTCTTGTCCGAACTGGGTTAACAGGGTGTAGAAACAATATCGCCGCCGCGAAACTCGCTGGTCTGCCCGAAGACTTGAATTTGGATCCAAACGCGAGCCAATTCCAGGTGCGCAACGCGCTCTTGATCCGTTGTCGGAGTTACTCATACTGACTTTGTCGCCTAGACCGCCGTTAGCATTCTATTCGTCGGGTAAGCTAGCTTTATGCACTGCTACGGCGCGGCGACGGGACTGACGTATCGGGAATTTAGCTATCTGCTCATGCAGATACCATCGAACCTGTTCCTGAACAAGATCGGCAAGCCAGCGCTCTACCTTCCAGCATGTGTACGTTACACGAGTCGCATACAAATATGAAGTTCAAGTTAGCATTTGATGGACTGACTGACGGTTTTAGATGATGGTATGGGGCGTCATCTCGGCTGCCACAGCTGCGGTCACCAATTTTGGTGGTCTCATTGCTGTTCGCTTTTTCCTTGGTTTTGTTGAGGCGGCCTACTTTGTAAGTCTTGGGAAGCATGGCTTAGTCGTGTTTCGAGTACCTGGCTAACTGTCTTCCAGCCGGGATGTCTTTACTACTTGAGTTGCTGGTGGTATGTCAAAAAAATATAAATCCTATGGTATTCTATTCATTTTTCTGTGTGCGGTCGCTAACTTATCTGTAGTACGTAATAATATTTTCCTCTTCATGATCTTATGCTGTTACATACCCCTGAAGCAACACGTGGGCACATCGACAATGATTCTAACAAGTTTTAGATACGCGAAAGGAGCTTGGTCTTCGAACGGCATTCCTGTATTCTGGAGCCCTAATATCAGGCGCGTTTTCTGGCCTCATATCCGCAGGAATAACACAGAACATGGACGGTGCTCAAGGACTAGGTGCCTGGCAGTGGCTATTCATCATAGAGGGTGTCATTACCGTTGGCATTTCGTTCTGCGCCTTCTTTATCCTTCCTAATTTCCCTCGAACGACTTCATGGCTCACCGAAGAGGAGAAAGCCCTGGCTATCTGGCGCTTGGAAGAGGATATTGGCGAGGATGACTGGATCGACAGTGAGCACCAGTCTCTGTGGACAGGCGCCCAACAAGCCTTTACGGATGTGAAGACCTGGGTCTTGGTACGTTCCCCCTAAACTGCCTAGGTGGCATACCTGTGCTAATCAACTCTACAGTTGGTATTACTTTTCGGTATCGTTGCCAGCGGCTCTGTTACCAACTTCTTCCCCGCCGTGGTCAAGACCCTGGGCTACAATAACGTGATCACGCTGCTTCTAACCTGTCCTCCGTACGTACTCTGCGTTATCTGTACCTGGATAAACGCGTGGCATGCGGACCGAACTGGCGAACGCTATTGGCATATCACACTATCATTAGTCGTCGCCCTAGCGGCATTCATTCTTGCAGCTGCGACCACGGGTCTAGCCCCTCGATATGTGGCTATGATGCTTATGGTAAGTCGCCCAATCTGCACGCATACATATTCAGATCATCCGTCCTAACACCAGACAAGGTCCCCGGAGTTTACTGTGCCTTCGTTGTATCTCTCGCCTGGATCAGCAACACGCTTCCCCGACCACCGGCTAAGCGCGCCGCCGCGCTCGCCTTCATCAACGCCGTCTCCAATGCCTCTAGTATCTACGCCTCCTACATGTACGAGGACAGAATGGCACCCCGCTACGTCATCGCCATGTCCGTCAACTGCGGCACGACATTCATGGCCATCGTCGCTGCTACGGTCTTGCGATTTATGCTCGTCCGGTTGAATAAGAAGCTGGATCGGGGTATTTTTGTTAAGGGCGCTATCAATGCTTTGCCGGGCGAGGCTGTTCAGCATGGGTTCAGATTTAAGGTTTGATATGGTCGTGATGCTCAAATGGGGAGGCTGTGAAATATGAAATGGGCAATGTTAGCTATATACCATTTCCTTGGATAACCCCGAAGTTACATGTAGTTGATAATGGATACTTGATCTAGGTCACCATTGATATGAATGTCTTGCTCTACACCTTATTTCTAGTAGGCTAAGCTGAACTGCTTATATTCTAGTGGGAAATAGAATGATGATGCCCTAAGTTCTCCGAAGCCACTCTTTGTACGCTACCAACGAGGCTTTCCGAAATTTATACGACGATCGTTGACTTGTGGATTGCATTTAGCCTGCTCATGGAAGGAGATATACTACATGCGGTTAGGTATAACCTGTTGCTGTCCAATGTTTCCTTCCTTAACAGTAATTCTCACATAGTTTCTATCTTTTTGGGTGCTTATGTGTATTTTATCCATCGTTATTGCCTTCTTACACAGCATTGGAAGGTGAGACCAGGAAACGCAAGGGTTGAGCGCAGGTGCCCATCCTTTCGATAATTGTAGCTCCTTCCCTTCACCCTTAATTCCTGATGCCACAACCAACACCCACAACCACCAGGTCATCTTTCATTTCCATTTCCCCCTCCGACCTCATAGATACCACAATCTATCTGTTGGTCAAGCCAGGATGGCTCACACAGCTCAACAATTCGATGTCTCCTCAACAATCTGCTCTCGACTTTGAAGTATATCTGAACCCCGGACGCCATAGCCCAATGATTTGGCATATACACAGTGCTGGGCAACTAAAAAGTGAGTGTATTTTCTGTCCATATACCTTATATCTCCGATTCTCTTCAATCATGCCTCCTGCCTAACTCTCAATATGCCTCTCACCTTCTCCTCATTTAACACAATCATAATAAAGCCGACGTTCGAATTGTCTCAACTATTACGTTCCCACACTCCCTCCCAGCTCTGAAAGGAGGTATTCCCCAAGCACCGTCCAGTAATTCCTCATTTTATCATTCAAACCCTCCCATGTGTTGTATTCCGCTACAACTTGCAACGTTGGCCTCTTCCCATTGCCGGTGGCGCCTTCAACCTTCCCGGTGTCCTTTTGGAGGGGGAAACTTCTAAATCCGTTTTAAGGGGTTTAAGGCAGGTACGAGTTTAAAGAGGCGAAATCCTCTGTGATCCTCCACACTTCCATTCATCTCATTCCCTAAGCAATATCCTCTCCCAAGTTGACACCTACATTAGGTACCTACCCCACAGCCTTCACAGGTATCATTTATCCTTCATGTCTAAATCCTTCTCGAATCCCAGAGCACTTGTATGGCTTCAATGCTTGACTCCCACATAGAGAATATCCTGGCGATAGTACGAACCTCTCCATCTTATAATCACATATTCCTATCCTGATCTCCCTTACATTAGCATCCTTGCTGACAATACCAGCAACTACTTTACAAGTATCCACACTGGTGGCGATCGATGTCGAGAACGTCGGAGAGCCCCTTCCATCTATCATTGTAGGCTTAATATTATGCCTCGGTCAAGATCCTCTGCATCCTCTATCATAATTACTTGGTGACATCTGTCTCAACATTACTTCCTTCATACATCATAATACCCCATTACCCACAAGTATCTGCTACATTTTAAACCCAACTCTAACATAGGAGGGACTGCAGACTTGTCACATTGTGAAGTTGCAATACGATCACGCTCCTTCATCCCGTCCTCCACCCAGCACTCATAATCATGACTCAAGATACTGTATCAGCGCATCCTCAAGAGGACGCGCAGGGGACGGAACAGCAGACAGGTCAACAAGTGGCTAAGAAGGCAGCATCAGCGAAGGCACCCCGGCCAGGACTATGCTCGTCACCCTATTGGGAGAAACGTATCCAGCGTAGTCTCAAACAGACACAGAATGAGTTCTTGAAATATGGTCGACTAGATCCGCACGGAATATTTAAGAACCAGCAGAGTATGATGGTCTCAACCTGAAATTGAAAGGGACATTTGCTAATATTCCGCTTCCAGGACTCAACGACTTCTATTCTAGCCGACCGATACATCCCTCACGTGTTATAGACAATCAGAACTTTGCTCGATGGGCAATCAAGGAATCTCTGCGAGAGTACTCGCCCGAAAGCCAATTTGAGGTAACGGGTGAAATTATGCAGGGCGAGTCCGTGACTATGAAAACTGGCCAGAAAACAGTCCCTAGAAATATTTCTGAAGCAATTCGAGCCGAAGGCGAAAAATGGGTTGATTCTGAGGTACTCTAACCCGATCAACAACTACCACACTATTTCAAACTAACTGATTACTAGGATCCGAATGGTGCCAAAGAGATCGTGCCCGAAATCGTCCAAGAGGTCGGCACTATGGCAGAGGCAATCATCTCAGCATCTCCCAACAGCCTTGGTCCCCCAATTGAAGCATGTTCCTCATATCTTCGAATGGAGAAGTGTGGCGAGTACGGTCGAAACAAGTTATCAATTTGGAGATCGCCATTGTTCCCTAGGCTGGATGGTGAGGACGGCCACAGAGGCTTTCTCGATAATCAAATAACTGCCATCGTCTGGATCATGTCAAGATTCCTCGGGGTGCTTCCACGGCTGAAGATAAAGCAGACGTCACTGTGGGATCAGAAGCAGAAGCAGTACATTCAAGAGCCGGAGACGGAGCTTGAGAAAATGCACAGAAGAAGACTGCGCAGCCCGAGGTATGCTGGTGCGATCCTGGCAGACTCTATGGGCTTAGGGAAGACAATGACGACGATAGCTTGTCTAGACATCTTGGCCAATCAGAGATTAAACGCCGAAAAAGAGGACGGCAAGCCAAAGTATCGGCCGATGCTGATCCTGACACCAAATCAAGCGGTTGCTGCTCAATGGGTCGACGAGATCGATCACATTGCTAGCAAACGTGGTGTCAGGGAGATAATTGTCTCCGGAGATGGTATTCAGAGGAAAGAACATCAAAAGCGAGTTCGATGCCTGACAGCTGGTGAGTTCAAAACATGGCCACGAAGCTTGAATTTAGATTATGTATGGGACGAAGATGATATACGCGCGTCTCGGGTCATCTTGGTGGTTGCGATAGACACTTGGTCTGGAAGAACTTGCATAAGCACCGGAGATGACGAAGCGACCGTGAAAAAATGGCATTCCACTTTCACGGAAAGTGGTCGAAAATTCTCCATTGTGGTAGTGGATGAAGCATACAAGATTCGAAACACGGCGACTCGAAACTGGAAGTCTGTGGCACTCTTAAATCGCCAATTCMCCCTTCTAATTACGGCGACACCTTGTATGAATGTCCTCGCAGATCTTCTAGGGCCTGTCAGGCTCCTTTGGCAAGGCGCAGAGAAATATTTTGAGAAGCAGCCCGCTAAGTTGAAGGTCATTGATGACATGTTCAAAGGTCACAATGATCTTCGACATCTCGATCAGCTACAGCCGTGGGATGACCAACAGCTTGTTGCTGGCAGGCCAGGCCTCATAGCCCGGCTAATTTACAGACATAGAAGCAGCACGCCTATTGGTATACAGGAGACACGAAGGTCTCTGAAGTATTTCGAGTCTTTGGCAATCCTACGAAGAGCACCGAGCTCACATCTATTTGAGGACTGGAAGCAAACCAGACCTGTATCTTGTGAGTAATGAGTTTCTTAATTCCACTCTTATCTCGCCTTGAGGTCGTCCTATTCGTCAAAATGTTTTTCATCCTTGAAGTTTAATTCAAGTATCTAGCTGGCCTACAACTTACTCAAGAGCGATGATTGCTGACGATGCTTGCTGCAGTGGATGGGCTACTGCCTAAAGTCGACAACTTCACCGTCAACATAGAACCTGATCATGCTCTAGCAGAAGCCTATCAAAATGCACACGTAGATCTACTGATTGACTACATGGAAAGTGTTAATGCTTGGGCTCGAAGAAAAGAGGAAAACTCAAAGCTTAAATCAGTTCTATCTACCCTCATTCAATTTCAGCTCGCGGCAGCTTCAATGGACGTCTACCGGCTCAACAAGCTCTTCTCGATGAATAAATTTGGTACGTATGCCACAGATATCTTAACAATGCGCCAGGCGGGAGTCAACTTCTTACGCCTCGCTCCATTTCTATTAGAGCCAGAAGATCCAGCACCCAAAGTGGCCCTAGATTACGTCAAGCTGGCGGTGCGAAAGTCTCCGATCCTGCGCTATATTCTACACTACGTCGAGGGTAATGTTCTTCGCAAGGGGACGGGGGGCAATATTAAGAAGCTTTTGATCACGGAGGCGAGTCCAATGTTAGCATACTACTATGAGCTTGTCCTCCAGTTCCTCCTTATTCATTGCCGCACCCTTCACTCTGGGTTGTCACCCGAGGAGCGCAAAGACCTTATTGCCAGCTTCAACGATGACAGTGACCATTCTTGTCAGATTATGATTCAAATGTACACCGTAGGTTTTGCAGGGACTAATCTGCACAGAAGCTGCTCCCAAGTTATTATCGCTTCGCAAGCCTACAGTCTCGCAGTCCAGTGGCAGGCTATACACCGGGTCATCCGAGTAAGTACCGCTCAGTACCTAAATTACCTACGTGCCTAATTCATTTCAAGCTTCTAACTTAGTCTAGGTTGGCCAGAACTCTGATGTCAGGGTCTATCGGTTAAAAGTCAACAATTCCTTCCATTCGTTCCGCGAAAGTCGACAAATCGAGAAGATCCTCCCTGAGTTAGGAACCCGCGCACAAGAACCCATGAACGACGTCCTTGTCCAGCTCCTCAACCTCTTCCAGTTTGAAGTTGATGATGCGTGGGGAACTCCTGAGGCTCAGCAACTGTTAGAGGACAAGAATCTGCTAACCGACAACACCACATACGAAGAAGATGAGGTGCAAGAAAGCAGCGAGGAAAATGATGAAGAAAGCGACGAGCCAGCACCGAAACGACTCAAAGCAGATAACGAAGTCACTCCTCAGACTGTGTCTGACGACGAAGATTCTATGGAAGAGCTCATTTTGGAATCTCTTGAACAGGAGCTCCTGCAAACAACTTTACAAGAATATGAAGAAGACTCTGAACAGGAACCCAGGGAGTCTGAGGAAGAACCAGACAGCTCCGAGGAAGAGAGCGATGAAGGTTCCGACTCGGATTCAGACGGAGGCATACTGGGAAAACGAAATAGAGAGAGTCACGAACTCCCGCGCCCCACCAGCACATCCAACTTATTCAACAGCCCCCTAAGGCCGTTTCTGGAACTTAAGCCTCGTGCTGATTACTACAATGAATTCAAAGATTTTCCAAGAGAGGTGAAGAGTTACTTTTGTCACAAGAAGAACAACCTTCGAAGAATGTTGTCGTTCGGAAACTTGGAGAACAACAATGCTGAGACACGAGAGTGGACAGTCGAAGATCTCGACAACACTGCCGTGCTCGAGCGAGCGATGGAGTTGATGCTACGGGTCAGACTGGGAACTAATAGCCTCGAGATGTTACCGCTGCCCCAAATCGACTTCTCCCTAGTTTCGCAGGGGAAGCTCAAGGAACTCGCTGGCTTGCTAGGCGAAGCCAAGGTTACAGACCAAGATATCGAGGATGCCCGTGAAAATTCCGAGGGAAAACCTTCAAAATCACAACCGGATAGGGCAGGCATCCAGAGGTTAGTGCAGGAGGGCCGTTCAATAGCTGAGATTGATGAGGCGCTCAAAGACGACATCAAAAATAGGGACATCAGGCGGGGAGGGAAAAAGAAGAAGGACTGGGATTTCGAAGAAGAGGCCGCAGCAGATCAACAGATTGCTGCCCATCTTGAGGATCAGGATCAGGATCCGCATCCTGGGAAGAGGCCTGAAGTAACTCGTAAAGGCGCACTTAAAAGCGACGACCCAGATGCTAGGTCGAAACTCAAATCCGAACCCCGTGACGTGAAAGTCAAGACTGAAGAGTCTGATACGGTCACTCTTGGTAATATCAGGGAGGCTCCCAAGACGGAGGCCACCGCCAGGAAGTCCAAAGTCAAACGAGAGAGCTTCATTGGAGATAACCTCGCTCGCCCTAGAATTAAGGAGGAGAGTGCTCCTAGCGCCATGACTAAGCTTGCTCACGACAGCGTCACTGGCGTTAAAAGGAAGAATGAGAGCGATTCTGGAGACACAGGTGGTTATTCTAGAGACAGTGCTCTTGGCAAGAGAGTCAAAGAGGAGAGCCCTGCCAGAGAACTAATCGATCTTACTGATGATGATGATAATGTCATCACGACTACACATGAACCAATCATGATTGATGACAGTGACGATGATAACAACAATAATAGTGATATTTACAGTGAGAACGGCAGTGATGATGACGAAGAGAGTCCTTAGGAGGCAGCGATAGCAATGGTGACGATACTGGTCGTGATCTCAGGGGTGATACACTATCTGCCGCCGCTGGATTCACTGCTTAACCGCCCTCATGATTTCCTTGATTTTCAGGCCACTTACGGTCACTTACCAACACGGTACTTGCTTATCTACATGCTCTACAATGTGCCTAAGCTCTTGCTGCTGTGACAATGAGATATTTCATAGCCTAGGCGCTGTTATAGCTTTGGCATACGGGACATCGGGTCTATCGTGGGTTGACTGTAGCTTTAGTTCGGTTTTACGAGATGGAGATAGGGGATAATATCGAAGTTTTCACCACATATACCCTAGTAATTTTCTCTCTTCGTATTTCGTATTTCCTTGCCTGGTCACCAAGGTCCTTGAAAAGGGAACATGACGTAAAGACCATATGCAGACAAGCCTTGATGTATAGATCGTACCCGATCATTCAACGGTACATGTAGTCTACCTCCCTCGCCTCGTACCTACATCCATCAGCTGTTCGGCTCGAGGCCAAGACGAGGGACGCTACATGTATGCAGAAGTTCCCGAGTCGTATTGGCCCCGTCCTCGGAACGAAGAGCGCCCGGTGTCGAAAAAGCAACATTGTGTGATAAAAATGGAACACATCGTTGGATGGCATGCGAGGGATTACGTATGGAGATGGCCAAAAGATCTATGTACCTTCTATCTACATAGCAAACATGTCTTTCTGTCTCCCTTGCTTCCGCGGAACCTGGTTGATGTCCACGAATGGGGGCCCGACCCAGAGCCTCGGGTCGCCAAAAAAGCAAAAGTACCTACATATGTAGTAAGATTGGAGGAAGCTACATTAGGTACATGTACGTAGCGCTGCTGCCAATAATAATTGCAATAAATGAGGTCATGGAATGGGCGGGTCAAGACATTATGTACAATGTCGTGAGCCTCGGGATGCCTTAAAGTAGGTAAGTTCACTTTACTACTAAACTGGCGTACATGTAGGTAGCAGCTGGTAACATCGGTATGTGGCGCCGTTTGCCCTCTGTGCCACGTCCGGGGATGCATGTAAGTCGATCTTGCGATACGGATCAATCTAGAACATAGATGTCGGGGGAGAGCTGACTATTCGCTTACATATATGCAAGGGACGAAGGTTGTATGTTGGTTGTGGTTGTGGTTGCGATGTTTCGAAAACTACCTACATGTATGTATGTAGGTACCTTATCTACCTGTAATAATGAGGGTCGGATATTTGGTCGCTGAGGAGGTATAAGGTATATTGTGATGTATATCGTGAGTGTATGTGTGTGTGTGAGAGAGAGTGTCACAAATGCGGCGTCTTCTCGTTTCAATACCGGCATAATAAATAGTACCGAGATTATCCATGGCCTTGGAACCCCGGAATCGATTTGGACGATGCCCGGTTTACCAGGGAAAGGAGGCGCTTCCCAGGGTTGCGGCCCGAGCGCATGGCAAACTGAACCGAGATCGCAGCAGGTTGGTAGCGGTACATACATGAGAACATGAGATGGGCAATGTACAGTACAAAATCTTGGCCGAAGGTGGGATACATGTAGAAAGGGGTCTCGTAAGACGCGATCAATCATGTTTTAAGATTGTCATTTTCATTTTCATTTTTTTTTCTTAGCATCTAAGGTTGAATCGGATACAAGGACATCACATGGCCAACCATGCATGCGCCTCAACATGTTGGTTTATGCGTTGGGCATGGCCGTAATCTGATTCAGCCATCACGTGGTGGCTGGCTCTGTTGAAAGTACCGTAACCCGGTAATTGAGATGTGACAGAAATAAGGAATTCATCCACCATTAATATATGTACACTGTATTATCGAATGACACAAATGAACATGTTCAATGTTACATGTAGGTAGAATTGAATATAACGACTCACCGGTCAGGAGATAGGCTATTGTACTTCTGCAAGGCTAAGGCGCAAACACAATGCCGAACCGCGAAGGGGAAAAAGCTGGTAGTCTACTGCCCCGACGCGTCGAAACCCCTGGTTAGGTACATGTAGCAGTTCTGATCCAATGGATGCTCCAATTAGGCATTATAATTAAGCCAGGATTTAGCTTCTAGGGGTCCTTTTGGGGGGGGGAAGTCCTAGCATGCGGGGAGCTTGGGGCAACTTGGATGGGGGCATGACTCGTGCGGGGCTAGTCCGCTTTCGGATAGCTCCTGTAGCTCTTGTCTGTATGTACATACGTCGACTGCGGCGTAGCTCTGAGCTACCCCGCTCTACAGGCTACAGCCTTATTTGGATGGCCCTGCCACTTTCTCCACTCAAATATGCACAGCCGATCGACGGTTCCAAGCTTCTTGGCCCTTTCCCATTCCAACTCCAACTTCAACTGCCGTCGCTATCGCCGCTTATCACCAACCTGCGCGACACCCAGCAACCGTCCAGCACCTATCAGCACCTGTCAAACGTCATCCGCGCCTCACCTGCAACGGCACACAGAGGACACACCTTGCCAGGGCTACTAGCGTGGTCGCGAAGATGATACGCAAAGGAGATTGGCACTAGCAAAGACAGGTAGTTAGTAGTTAGTTGCCAGTAGTCGGGTAGATAGTGTGTTGTTATTATTGTCGAGTTGAGATGAGTTCCACATCACCACCACCATCGGCGATCCCTCAGACCCTCTGGGACCTGCAGGTTCCTCTGCTCATCACCCACGCCGCGGCCCCGAATMCCCCATTCGTCACATCCGTCCCACGCCTCAGCTACCTAGCCTTTCTCCTCCCGCGCCTATCCTCGTACTTCGGTCTTCCCTGCTCCAGCTTCCACCACGAGGACGTACTTCTACGCAACCTAGCCGTCGGCCTGCTCGTCGACCTCTACCAACCAACCCTACCCTGGCGCCTGACCGTCTCGGATGGCCTGAGCTGGGACATCGGCGATACCTTCTTGAACAGCGCCAAAGAGGCAAGTTCCACTCGTAATCTCCGCTCCCCAATCTCACTTTTTTTTTCATCCCGCGCGCCCAGAGCCTCGGGCCGCTAGCACGCTAGCACGTTAGGGATAGAATGTGGCTTATCGACTAACTGACTGACCGCTCGCTCTTCTCGGAAATAGGCGGACTTCGTGCGCAACGGAAACGCGCACCAGATCATGTCGCTGTCCAAGGAACATACGACCGCGCTCTGGAACGCGGTCCAAGACAGTAGGTTCAGCCCGCCCGGCCGAGCTAGAGAGGCCTGCATCTGCCCACATTACCATCTATCTATCTATCTATCTATCGTGTGTTTTCAACGAAGTATGTGGTGGCTGATGGCTGACCCGATTTAAAAATAAAATCAGACGATTACGCGGCCTTCGCCAAGGTCAACTCTCGGCTCCTCAACACCTCGCGCGAGCTGCGGAGTGTGCCCATCCGGGTGTACATCCCGCAGTCGTCCGAGGACCCGGCCGCCGGCTCCTTCAAGGTGGTCCAGTCGCTGGTGCAGCCCCGCGTTAACGATCGTACGGCACACCCCTATCTCATCCCATCCCCATGGATATCCATTTCTCCTTTTTCTCCTTTTCCCCTTTTCCCCTTCTCCCTTTTTCGAGACTTCCCCCCTTTTTTGCCCCTGTTTCATGATACTAACATTGCTATAATAATATAAGGCACGCCCCAGACCCTCGGAGCGGCCCTGCGCGGGCTCCTGCCGCGCCTGTTCCCGAGCAGCCGCGACCCCGTGCTGGCAGACGTGATCCTCCACGGCGCCCACGTACCCTTCCGCGCCCCGCTCGAGGAGCTCATGCGCGAGGCCGCCTACCCGGACGGCTGGCTGTGCCTGGTCGTCCAGCCGCTGGACGTGTAGTGTAGTGTAAGCGTAGATGAAGTAATCAATACGTCACCGGGGGGGGCGGTCGATGCGCATGTTTTCCGTTCTTTCTGCGGAATTTGGGGGTAGGGTAGTTCTGGCGGTCTAGATGGGGCGGGGCGCCCGGTTGGAAGGTCTTACATTACCTAGGTTAGCTGTTCTAACCTAGGTACCCAAGGTCGGGCTCCTACTTTGCCTTACGTTAGGCGTAGATAGATCTCGTCCCGTGGGTTCGGGTCAGGTGGACTTTTTGCGGCTGGAACTGGGAACTAGGAACTGTGAGCTGGGACTAGGTTAGCAAAGGAATTGCTAGCATACCTAATGTATGTGTGTATGTGTGTATGTATGTATGTATCTTGGCACGGGGGCGTTCGTAATACGGGGTAATAATGATTTGGATCTCACACACTATGACATGTACTTCGCATGGCCATCAGATTCGGTACTATCCATGGGGGCTTGATCATCTGCGTAATAAGTCCCGTGCAGCTATGTAACTACTCACTTTTAACGGCCTGTGTAACACCTGGACCCTAGGTGCGTCGCATTAATGGCACACATAGTACACACACAGACCTGCCTACCTCCTACCTCATGTACCTAGGTGCCTAGGTGCCTACCTATGTAACCTAGGAGGTATCTACTATTTGTATTTGTAACACCCTCGAGCCACCGGGAGCCAACGAAAAACGCTCCCGCATATAGGCGCCGGAGGCTACTGCGCAGCGAATGCGTATGGACCGTTTGAGCCAGCACGACAATCTACCCACATGCACCATGCGCCGGGGCGGCGTGCACAGGCAGTGCCGACATCCCGTCGCGATGGGTGGCGGGAGCTGGTTTGCTACATGGCACAGACAGAATAGAGCAGAGCAAGCAAAGCAAGCAAGCAAGCAGCAGCAGTAGTAGTAGTAGTTGGGTGTTGCGTTACCCTCCACTAACCCATTACCAACCAATCTTTTGGCTCGTGTTTCTCACATAAACCGGTTGATATGTAGGTTGAGTGTATAGGTACGCACTCGTTCCGAATACCAGTGGATGATACACTGTATATACTATATAGGCTGTGTTGTGTTATGTGTACGACGTGTGTATACATAGTAAGATAAGCCTACCTGGAGTAGAGTATGTGGCAATGAATTAGGTAGATAGGGTGGTAGCACAGCGTCAACGACGATAGCGAGAACCGGGCCAAAGGAATACTGTATACGATACTTTTTTTTTTTTTTTTAAGTAGAGAGAAAAATCTTTATCGTCGCTCATTTCATTTAGTATTGTTGCTAAATGGAAGGTAGGTTAGGTAAACCCATCGTGGTTAACCTTGACATCCATTATCCATGCATTTCCMCCTCTTCTTCCAGGCCTCCTGCCGTTCATTACCACCCGCTACCTATTCTGAAAATCGATGCGTACATTAGGTACCCGGCCTGGGATACCTATCCTAGTAATCCCAATGAGATGGCAACAATGCAGACGCAGATGCAGATGCAAATGCGGATGCGGATGCAAATGCAAGCAGAAGGTGTAAAGAGAAAGAAAACAACACGCTATATCCATGTACGTATATGCGCGCGCGCACAATACCATGCCATCAAGTCAGACAACCTGGTGCTTGTTATAATTCCCACCCAAAAAACATTGAAATTGGTATCTCCTCCGCTCCCGCCAGAAGCTAGAATTGTCCTGGTAATCATATCTCCTAACCTAAATACCACCAGAAAAAAAACGAACGATGCTAACCGCCCAATACCGACCGACTATGTATGAGGCATGTACTCGTCTCAGATAGTGAACGAGAAAAAAGGGGCAACAATGGGTACATATGCAACCGATCCAAGTGGGAAAAGATGTACTAAGTCGCAAGAACCAGAGTTTCTGCGCCAAGACCAGTAGTGTCTATCTCTCCCCCTTATATGCTGAAAATGCTGCATGTGAATGGCTATCTTGATCGCTAGATTTGCTCTCAAGACTAGGTAGGTAGTCGGGTTGATGAGACTTAGAACAGCAGACAAATGTCGAAGAACGAAACCCAAGCTAGCGAAACAGATAGACGTAGGATTCAAATTTGTAGATATATACTTGTCGATCATGGGATATATATATATAGATAGATATATGTAGGTATATAGCGTGCCAAGCACAGCATATGCGCTCTCGCAAAGGCGGGCGGGGGGGTATCCTCAGCTTGTCGAGTTTCCGTAAGAAAAAGTTTATTCACAAAGGATCTTTCCAATGCTTTGCCTCGGTAGAGAAAAAAAAAAGGGGGAGAAAAGAACGCCGGTTTTGTATGCTCCAAGTGGGCTGGCGCCACGAATGATGATGATGGTGGGAAAAAAAGAAACCAAGGAAATTATTTTTGTGTCGGAAACCAAAAAGCACATCCGTGTATGCAAACTGGTAAGACCGTAGATCCAAACATGATGTCGCGCCGGACAATCTCCCGAAACGCCGTTGCTAAGTGTGAAACCGCCAAAATACAGATATCCTCCCTCCCCGAATCTGCCACCGACATCATGTGTAAATGACATAGATAGCTCGTGCTCGACACGCATGGTGTCAAGAATACAGCCGTAGAAATCCAATCATAGGCGGTCGGTGCCACGGTTTGGAACGGAAAGCAGAAGACCTCCCCTCAACACTACAGCATCAACTCGTCGGTATCGTTTGGCGCATTCGCAGTCGTGCAATCCACCAGCCTACTTCCCTCAGGAAATCGTATGCGGTGGCGGCAGATGCGGCCGCCCAAGTGAGGACGGCGGAAGGGGATGATAGTTGTCGCTTGGATTAAGCATAGGAGGTAGAGGACCACCGCTTGTTATGCTAGAGAAGCTGGAGCTCGCGACATCGTATTCATCCCGGATGAACCCCAAATCCTTTGCCAACCCTATCAGAATATTCATGTCTACCCGGAGCGCGCTCGTAGGCGTAACAATCGATTGGAAGAAGGATATCGTCCGAGAAAAGAGATTGCTCAGAACATCTGCGGTGATATACCTGCTCAGATATCTGTCCTTGTAGCACGCTGCTAGAGTTAGAAGATTTCCCCATTGGCTGTAAACAGGTTAGCTGCTATCCTCGTCTTGCCTTAGTGGATCGGACTTACGCATGAGCGGTACCAAATACGTTGGTGATGATGATGCGTTGGCTGCTGGGTATCCCATGGAATGCTCGAGTGCTTTCAATCAAGGCATCGATTGCTAGAGCAGCGTAATTGAGGATCCTAGGATCCATGTTCGGAGGTATCTCTTCGTTTTGGTTGTTTGGGGAACCTGCTTGGTTAGGATATGGCCAAGACTCTCGTTCAAGAATGGCTCTTAGGAATGGGCGGTAGAGGATAACCTGCGATCCCCAATACTTGGCACGAAGGCGAGCGCCGAGTATATCATTCGCCGGAGGATCGTTCTCGCCCCATCGGTAGCTACTGGGAACCCAGCGGTGCTTAGAGTTCCTAAGCATCTCTTCAATCCGCTTAATCCCTTCCTCGATCGCCGGGTCATCCAATGAGATGCCGTTCTTGTTCTTGTTCTGCTTATCCGAGTCGTAGAGCAGGGTGTGCACCTGATTAAGCTGTTTTCGAAGATACAGCTGTGCAATATAACCCGTTATTACATGCTCAGAGAAGCCTTGGTTGACGGCATACTCGGAATTTGGATATGGCATTCTATCTTCATATTGCAAGATGTTTGAATGAGGAAGAGGTAACTCGGCGAGGATATCACTAAGCATCATGTGTTAGTACATTAGGTAATCAGACAGGTGATTGTAGGCAGAATTACCTTTCCAACTGCAGACAGGTCCAGAAAGCAAATGCCAGCTGATTGTCTCGGCGCGACTGTCCAATACTTCGGCCCTGATCGTGCCACTTCGATAGGCGGTCGAGGCTCCTAATCCCAATTGGTTAACTTTTAATATCCTCGAATAATTGTTGCCGGGGGCTTCACTTACGGCCGGAGTATAACCTGCAGATTCCGGCTTGCGAGCGAGATGAACGACCAGCTCTCAAGCACACGCCCAAGTTGTCCATAATACAGCCCAGCTAGAATATGCGCGTAGACGTGCTTTAGATTGAATCCCCCTAAATGGCTGCCCATTATGTCCATTGCAAGAGCGAAGTACTCAAGACCAGGTATCATGTCCAGATTTCGCTTATATGAGTGTGGTCCTTTTGAAGCTGGATTCCCCTGCAGAGAAGGTCTTCGACTCATGGGAACCCTATCGCTATCCTTAGGTGAGGGCATGCTAGATGATTGAGATTGCGATAAGAGTCCAGGAGGAGAACCTTGTAAGGGTGAGGCGAGAACACCATTGCGAACCGAAGGCGAATGATGCATTGGCGAGTCCGATTCATGAACTGGCTCTGGGATCTTGTCCTTGTGTAGACAGATCTTACCTAGAGCGAGAACAAGTAGAACAAGAGCGTTCTGAATGCTTCGAAAGGGTCGGCCGGGTTTCACGAATGTTGTCGATGGGGTTTGTTCGTCTGCCGCAGGCGATCGTTTCCTCTTCATTCCCGTCTCAGAAAATATCGGAGGCATCCCACTTGTCTGGTTGACAAATCTCGCATTTGAACCCATCTTGCTACCTTGGGTTTTCTCATACTTCGGTAAATGTTCGAGGAATATTTTGACCATTGCAGTAAGCTCCCTCGGGATAATTATAGGGTGCATGTTGAGAATGTTGTCCTGAAAACTCTTCACATATCTCCAGATTTTGGTCGTATCCCAATCCGGGTTCCCATCGAAATTGACGACGCCACCTCTGTACTCGACACCGGGAGGGGGGGTCAAGCTGCCCACCTGGCCCCATGCTTCTCCCATGGGTGAAGGAGATGCCACGTCTGAGCTGTCGTCCATCATGTCAGTCATTGTATGGTCAGGCGGCGTTTCCTTGTCGGAAGCCCGGATATCCTGATCAAATCCTTCGCCTCTCCCAAAAACACGTAGTATACCACGCTGTTGTTCCTGGCGAATCGGGTATTCGTCAGGATGGAATATCTTTTCAGCTTCCATTAGGTGGTGAACCATTCGCTTGATGGATGGCCACTTCAGAAGTAAGCCGGCTAACGTCGTATGATTCAGAGGCATGGCAGGCTTTCCCGGCGTTACAACTGGTCCGGGATTTTGTTCCACGTCGTCGTCATTTGCTTCTTGTAGCGTCGCTTGAGCCTCGTCTAAGGTTACGCTAGGTTCTACAACAGTACCTCCCGGTGATGAGAGCGTTTCCTCGGCATGTGCCTTAGTAGTAGGTATAGGCGAACCGTGGAAGTCCGGGCGTTCCTCTTCTTCGATTGACTCGACCTTCATGTCATCCCCGGGGTTAAGCTGTTTGACTTTGGCCTCCAGGTTAGCCATACGGTGATTTTGAGTCAGATTGTCCTGTCTTAATCCTGCAAGCTCAGCAGTGATGCTTGAGAGCTTCGTATTTAGCTCTTCTCTCATAGAGGCGAGCATCTCTAATAAGTCCGCTGTAACTTTATCTGGCCTACATACTGGTTAGTGCGTTCTCCGCCTTCTGCAAGTGCTCAACTCACTGTTTTGCGGGTGGATCTCGATATTTGCAATCGATATTTTTCTCTCGGCAATTCTTACAAGGTTTAGTCTCGTCGCATTTAGCTTTAAGCTGTCTACAGCTGTCGCAAGCCTTATCACACATTTCAAGTCAGCTAAAATACAACCATTCGCATTGGGAGCACTACCTGAGAGGCGCGCTGGGCTTTCCGCTTAGCGCTAGTCGCAATCTCTAGAGGGTACATTTGGGTCGGAGGACCGTATACATGAGGGCTGTCATATTGTGGATGCTGAGCGACCGGTGTCGGGGGAGGGTGGTAATTCTGCGGTGGTCTATACATGGCTGGAGAATGTGGCATCGACGGTCCACCGTCGTAGCTCATATGCCGTCGCGGGTCGTCTGGCGGTGGAGGATTCGGATGTGGACCATGGGGCCCAGGTGGGAGGTTCTCTACAACGTTGCCGGTCGAGTTCGGTCGGCGCAGCTGCGGAAGAGAGGTCTCCTCGCCAGGATCTCGCTTCACAACTGGATCTCGCGGTGGGTACGACGGGAAAGACGGATGCGCTGACGAGGGAGGTAGAGGAGGCTGTCGATGGGGATCATGCATTGGCGGATATGGCTCGTGTTCATGATGGCGACGGTCGTCAAGGTGGTGGTGAGCCGACGGTAAGGGGGGCTCTGGCGGCCGTGAGAAGGGAGCTGGGTGGTAAGGCGGCGGCGCAGGGTGATGAGGGCCTGATGCTGGCGGGTGGTGTGCGGTGGAAGGGTGAGGAAGCGATACTGCCTGATGCGATGACCACCCCGATCCGCTATGTAGAAGCCGGGGACGTTTAGTCTCAGGCGGCCCAGGTTCCATGCTTGGGGTGTTATATGCGTAGAGTCATAGGCGGCGGGTAGAGGCGAGCACAGGTCAGGCAAAGAGAACAACGGGGAAGGTGGTCATGAGAAAGGCGATCAGGAAGGAGACCAAATGGCTCCGAGTAAAGGAATGGAGCAATCGGCTCGCCAACTGCCAAGACAAGCTCAGACTGCGCGCTGGTCAAGTTGGGGTGTGGAGGAAGGGACTCTGACGATGTCGCAGCTCTTATTGGTGTAGGTTATGATGACATTGAAGGGTCGGTGTAATTGTGTGTACTCCGTATGGTGTAGGGGACAGGCTGCGAGCTCGTCAGTTCTCGAACGAGGCGCGTGGAGGCGGTCCCGGGTCCCTGGGTGAAGCTCTACGGTCCGGAGGAGCCCAAATCCAGAAGATCAGCAGTTGGGCAGAGACGGAGCTACTACTACTACTGTACTGTACAGATTCCCGCGGGCGAGGGGATATCCAAGGAACGTCCGGGTTTGTAGGGCAGAAAGGAACGACGTCGTCGAAGCTGTCAGGAGACGACGAGGTTTTGGTGGATGTCAAACAAGGAAAACCGCGAAGACCAGCGTGAGTAGCAAAGTGGGTAAAGAGGGTCATCAACGAAAGCTCAGGTTATTTCGGCGTCCAAGAGGCGATTTGCCATGGACGGTATAAGCCCTGGAAGCTGGGTGAGAGTACGTACAGGAGTGGTACCCTCCAGTATGAACCGTCTGTACATAATACAGGTATGGATGTATGGATTTACGACCCCCTGCCAGCGAGTGATGAGCGCACGTATGAACAGGGTGAGCTAGAAGGCTAGTCCTGTAGAGGGGCAGGGGTCTTGGAGTGCATGGGGGAGGGCGACCAGGCGATCGATAGGTACTGTACTATTGCACGGCTTGGCAGAGTGGATGGCCGAATGTAGTAGACCGTAGCTAATCCACCAAATGTACCTACTGTACACACCAGCCAGCCAGCCAGTGTAGCAGTTCCAGCGTTGGGTACGGTAACGGAATTTGCTGACGCCCACTGGACGCTGGATGCTGAATGATGTTACGGTACTTCTCCACCGTGCTGCCTACCATGTATGTATGTAGGACCGAGGATATTATGACATCCAAACATGTAAGTACCTGATGTAGGGATGTATGCCGCTGGGGGGGGAAAGGACCAGCGGAGTATCATGTATGTACGTGTATTGCGCATACCTACCTAACCCAAGGCAAGTCGATAGTTCAGTGAGCGAGTTAGTAAGTAGAGTAGGTAATAAAACAGTACTGTCGTAGGCATGAGGGCGGTGAACAGAAGCGATGGTGAACCTGCGATGACTTCTTTTTTGGAGCCTGCCAAGTAAGCAAATTTCTGTGGAGGATATTTTATTTTAATTCCAGTTCGGCTTTAATTGACGAATAACAGTGGCTACGCGCTTCCAGCCGACTAGACAGACGGAGAGCTAGTAACTGTAGTGTCGTGGATTCGGAATTTAGCGACTTGCACTTAGACGCTTGCGCTGCGCTGCGGTAGGTAGTGTAGTGCGTATGTACCATACTTGATACATGTAGCCACGAGTTGAACCGGGGGCGCGCGAAGGGTTACGGAATAGGCATAGCATGTGTGTGTATCTTGTGTCAACTCCAACTTACAGCCGCGAGTCAGCATGTACATGTAGGAGGTAATGTATGTAGGTATGTAGGTATGTATCTCACATACCCATACCCATGGCCCCATGGTGGAAGAGGGGTGGCAGCTGGGAGCTGGGAGCTTCTACCGGTATCTCCATTGTATGTGCGGCGCGAGGGAGGGAGAGAGAGGAACATAGGAACATGGAGATGCGAAAAGGATCGGAAGCAGACCTGGAGCACGCAGATGTGGCTTCCGTTGTGTCACTACATGTGTTACTCTGAGTACTATACAAAGGTGTTACGGCAAGTGTTACTGCGGCCAGAGGTACTTGCGCGGTACCTTCGAGTTTCAACGCTCAATGTTCGCATAGTACCTTCGCAATTGGTGCCTCGTGCTTGGCGTCATGTTTTTGCTCGGCCTGTCTCGCCTTACTTCGTAGCGCGGTCCAGATAAGTTAGCGCTTGTGGGGCCTGCTAATGGGTCCCGACCGACAACGGGTCTTCGTCACCTTCGAGAGAGGTACCCGTCCCTCCAGCACCCCTCCAGCCCTCCATACAGCAGTAGAGGTAGTCGGAGGGTACATTAACATGGACCGACATTAAAGCAGACCGCGCTGGACTGGACTTCATGCGGAACAATTATCTTCAGCAATATGACTAAATAAGCGTGTCATGTATAGAATGTTGTTTGCCTTTGTTTTAGCTGAAGAAATTGTTTATTAACTTATATATCTAGATCTCAACTCGTCTATCTTTCTAGATTGACTGCTTGTGTTTGTATACCTAAGGTAAAACCTCTAGCCTATAAAGACAACCCAAAACAAGGTGCCTATAACTGTAGCTATAGTATGTAAGCTATCTCTTACTCACATAGTGTAGTGGTATGGATTAGTTTGCTTTTGCCCTGATCAGGTGTGCGTGCCACAGGGATATCTTGCCTAAGCACACATCCATGATCTCGACTGAGGCGGGGCAGTTGTGTGTAGACCCTCTCCACCATCTTTTGACAGCGAGGCGGGCTGGTGTTCCATCTTTAGCTAAAACCGACCCTAGACAAGGAATGACAAAACGAGGCTTTGTTATCCTTGACGGAAAGAATGGTCATGAATGAGCTTATTCTCATGCTGTCGTCCTGCGGCATCACATCGACTAGAGACGATGAAGGCAAAGCTTCACACACAGTCGGTTTTAACCTGGGTTTAAGCCGTTACCTACTTTTATACCCTCTTCTATTTTTGACAGGACCGCTTTTGAGCCAGATTTCTCCGTTCTCGAATCACGAGATTGCCCAGACTCAAGACGGGAGTTCCAAGCAGGATCATTACATTGCATTGCCCAATGGCCTGGGAAAGCGGCTGATCGGTACCTGCAAGTACAGACATGCTTATCCTTGGGTCCGGTACATACGGTACCTAGCGCTTGGGATTGCGGGTATGCAATGTGTGAACGGCACGTCTTCAGAGTCTGATGTATGGAGACAAGCAACGAGATGTACACTCCTCGTCTTGCTTAAGTTGCATCAGTTTGTTTGCTGTTGGCTCTAATGAAGGGGTCTTCCTAGAGAGCCAACGGCGCCGGCAAGGGCTCGACCAACCACGGGCGTTCGAAACTTATCCGTTCTAGCGAAAGAGAATCCGCATATTGACTTCTATTGATCTTGTTCAAAGTGATAGGCACACGAACGGCTTAGTGAGGGAGCTGCAGGTTCTTCGGATAGCAGGTACAAGATCATGCAAAGCTCACCTACAGTCTTTACATGTGGCTATCCGATGATCTCGGGCTAATTTATGTAGGTGTTCGGGTGCTGTCAACGTCACACGTAGAGCTAAAGGAGATTATGGATATGTTCGCCGTGTTATATGCTATGTAGAGGTGCTACAGCCATTTACATCATCCATTCCGGCCGGTCTCAATTGACGGGACTCGGCTTCTTGACATGAAGCTTGACCGCTTGACCGCTAGAATTACAAATGATTCATCCTCTCTTAGCATGTCACTAGATCCGCCCAGCTACATGCTAAGTTCGACATTGACGTGTCCAGAAGGAGGTTTGCGGTCTACTAGTACCAATATTGCAAGACGGACACACTGCTACCATCTCTGCGGGATCGAGAACAATTGCCGAGCGCGTGAGGAGTAGGGATGTGATCCCTAAATAACTGTGAACTTCCTCACTGCGTGAGGATGGGGGCTTAGTGAGATGATAGGTAGGTAGATTCAGTTGTTAGAGTTCGAGGTCGCTGATAGGAATAAACGCCCCTCCCACATCAACCAATCCTGGGACGCGATTATCCTGATACAACGCCGCTGTCGTACGCATCGCACCTCCCACCTACATACACATCCATCGGTCCCCAATCCAATCCATTGAAAAAGTTGGGTCACAGAGCAGCGAGCGGGCTGGCTGGTGGTGAAGAGATCGCTCTCTTAAGGAGCACGGCCCTCATGCGGGTAGAGTTGATGTGACATGCATGCATTCATGGTCATGCCGTGAGTACATACATACTAAAACGGCATTATGGGGCCGTGATTGTTGACGTGAGCATGGATATAAGCTTTTGACATACGGTCATATTCCAACCACCTCGCGACTTAGTGCACGTATAAGAAATCCTCCAGACATCTGCGAGGTGCCATTGGTGTCCGGTTTTTGCTTTTGTATCGTTATATACCATTGCCTCTGACTGGTGGTGATCGGGTTTTTAAGGGATTGACTGGCAAGGGTGTTAAAAGGGCTTTACGCGGCCTTCTTTATTCGGGAACCCTCCAGCTCCGTCAATAATAAGCATTGGCAAGTACATATACGCCGGAATACATGGTCAATTCCACGATTGTCCATGCTAGTAAGTCTGTTGGACGGGTTGCTCAGGGTAATACCTGGCTTGCTTGCGAAGTCGACTCCTAGGTAAACATTTTTAGCATTGCCATCGCGGCATAATGCTGTCGGCGTATATTGCGGAGCCCACTGTATCTCTCCACTTACCGTCTTCCAGGGTTGTTAGAGAAATATCTTGTGCTATGTATACCTTTATATGCATCTAGGCATGTACATATACAGACCATGGCTCTAAGTCCCGTCCCGTGCCAAGCCTCGGGGCAGATTGGACTAGGTCGAAGATCTACCAGCAGATCAGGTTGAGAAACCACACAAACATTGTGCACATGCGTCTATATGTGCTACACACGCGGCGGCTCGTGGCTCCAGAGCATTGTATGAATCGTAGGTGTCGTCTCCAAGATGTGACATGCCTGCATGGCCTATCTGATCTTGGGAACCACCCCAAAAGGAGAATGTACCGAGCCAAAGGGTGTTGATCGGAGGTTTCGGGCCATGGACCCGCAAAAAGGATTTGGATTGGCAGGKCTCGAACGGTCGGACCCGACTTCATAGTATCCAATCTTCCGTCAGCATTTATTCCGTACACGTGTTGTTCCTTTTTCACGAGTAATAATAATATCAGCAGCAGTTATAACGACTCGCAATTCTGGCTCTGTATATCACGCATGTGTGTCACCAGACACATTTTACTGATCGCAGAGATTATAAGACTGTTTGGTTGTGCCTTAATATGCAAGTTGAGCATGATCGAAATTGCCTGGGTAGTACCTCACGATGACGAGAAGCAGGGGTCTCTAGGTATTGCTGTAATTGTGTTCCGAATCAATGGGAATTTGATAGATCCGTTCTAGGTTGATGGGCATTCTCCCCTTCCGGTCACAGAATGGTGGCTTAGATATTTGCCATGATCCAGTAGCACCGGCTATGTAACATCCTCCACCTTCAGCCTTGTACCACTAGAAAATATTTCCGAGGCAGCAGGGTCATCCAGACATCCAGGTGAACGAGTTACGTAGCCTCGTACTAGTGTCCTAACGTCGTGGATGAGGCTGTCATGCCACTTTTGGTGCCCAAACAGAAAAGTTGGTATCTCTATCGGGAGAACATTTAGTTCGTCTTGGCGGTTTCGAAACTAGACCAACAGTAGCGTCGCGGTCTTCGAAATCAAGGCATTAACAAACGTCAGGGACCCCAGCAGCGCTATCGGGAGTTATCAACCGATGGTGAGTATGATCATATAGTGAGCAGAGAGCTATAATTCACATATAGGGCAAGGAAGATGTCTAGCATACGTCCATCCACATTATGTTTTGTGGTACAGAGACCGTTATGCCCCGCAATTTACGTCGCCCCCCTGCCGTTCAGGCTTTACCTTCTTGCGAACGGCCAGGCAGAGTGTTAGGATGTAGGTCAGCTCATGACCTCTAACGATGCCAGATTTAGCGACCTGCAGAGATTTAATGTCCCGTCATACTACAGGCATGACAGTAGCGCCAATCCATGCCGATGAGGCAACTTTGTAAGCCGTGAACCGAAGAATAGTGCACGCTCTTACCAATGAAAGAGAATACACATAATTACAACGTGGAGAAGAGGTAGATCATGCGAGACGGTGTACGTAGAGCAAGACCCTGAGATTGTCGGTGGAGGTACACAACCCGGTACAAATGGGATACATGACGTACCCACTCATGGCATTCTGGTGACATCAGATGCAGTACTTTGTCTAAGCTAACGCTGAAGCTAGAGCTGGGTAAGCCAAAGTGCGGGTTCAGCCAATTTACTCGATAGCCACGTGCGCCAAATCAGACCACATCGACATATCTGCCGTCGTAAGCAGCGACATTGAACTTCGCAAACTTCGGGTTTTAGTGCTTCGAAGCTGAGGAGGACCTTTGCGCAGAAGCTAAAGCTGGGGAAAAGCTGAACACTACGAGGACCACTATCGCTAATGTTAACCTTCTCGGTTAAGGACGGTCGAGGCGCACTGACGTACTGTTCCTTAGGCGAGTTCCTACACACGGAGTCATCATCCCGGACTCATGGACCAGACCAGGTTAACCCTGCAACTTTCAGATACGCACGCAAATCCTTCTAAATATATCGGTCTTAATATACCAGCATAACGCATTGCAAATTTTCTGATATGCGCAAACGTAAGGTTCATGTCAATCAAACAAAACTAATAGTTGGGCACATTAAGGATTACTAACCGCCGCCATCGTCAAGTTCTTCAGCCCTTGGAATTTGCAAATCCTGCAAATCCTAACGAGCGAAGTTCTGCTGAGCGGATCTTGGTGTTACCTAGTATGGCAATGAGCCCGCTGTAAGCGAGCGGACGGGCATTCGACGTTGAACTGTGCTTTTTTGGTGGCGTCCAATAAGATGCTGGATCGGGTCCCGGAGTCATGGTTATGGAAACGTCAAGCTTCCAAATCGTGATGGCCCCTTAGGCTCCGTACACTACCTGCCAGCATTTGAGCATCAAACTGCACCGGATTTCCACTATTCCGCTCCAGCCTCTTCACCTTGTCAACAGGGGCTTTTTGCAACCCGCTGAATCCCCTTGAACATTAGGCACCAACCTAGCGATTCTTCGGACTTTATACATACTGAAATGCCGCCACCAACTCGTAAACATGTACCTAAGATATGTAGACGTGTACTCTACCAGGCGCTCTTGAGTATTGCGGCTCAACAAGCCATTGCCTTTTTTTTTCGCACGCCTCCTACGCCTATGATGAGATGTCACCCCGTGGGGTCCTGTGGCTTACTACCTAGCATGTATGCTATATTGAGGCGCATAAACAATCCATCGATGTCAGCCAGACAAATATCAAAGACAATATCAGTATGAGGTTCATGAATCCTTGCAATCGAAATGCTGATTACCATGACCGGGCGAGCTTGCGAATTTCGCTCTTGGTTTTTGCAAAAAAAAGGCGCACCCGTKCCCTACCTCTTTGATAGTCGCATTAATCGCGTCGGCTTTATGCGATGGCGTCGGGCAAATCTCCGCCCAAGGGGTTGTCAAGTTTTCCTTATTGAGGAAAGTTAGGAGGCGTTATGAAATAAGGAGAACGAACCGAAACGACGGTCAAGCTTCACTAGCCCTATTTCGCCCAATCTATTTTAGCTCCTAAGAAACATGTCATTCTAGCCGCGTTCTAAAGGCTTCGAAGTCACTTGGGCCTCTCATGTCAAACTGGACTAACAGTTGCGGGGGGGCAGATCATGTCAAAACCCCACAGGAATATCACCGAGGAGCGTATTTGGAATACACTATACTCTGTAGAAATCTTCAAACATCTGCAGGACGTGCAAGCTTGTTAGGAGCACCTTTTGTCCGAACTTTAAGTAGGTCCTCGTTTATGCTTGAACAGTATAATTAGAAGTGCTCCAGTTGTTTGTACTAGTGCCCCATATGCGGCCGCACCGGTACTTGTTACGGACGAAAATAGACGACAGTGACCTGCAAGGCTACTAGTCTCTCAATATTTCTTTACTCTAGTCTTAGATACGAGGCTGACATCAAAATTGCATCATTTCCTTGCCAATATCAATAGTGTAGCTGCCCAACTACATTCTAGAAAATCGCGGCTGTACCTCAATACTGAGCTTGTTCGGTACATTGGGTTACTAGGTGACATGGGGCCGGAAAAAATTCTGCCACTCGGTAGATCAATATACCTATGATGTTTTCAATATTAGTGAACGTGTACCATAGAAGGCACCATCGCGGTGAAAGGGAAGGATATGACATCGTTGACCTTAATTTGCCGTAATAAGGACCATACCTGGATGGGATGCAAGTCCGAGGAAAATAAGGTGTTGTACGGTACATCAAAGGTCCCTTGACATGCTTTGATTACCATGCGGCACATAATATTTTGCAGATCACTTCTAGACCCTCGGATCCTCGCGAGTACCTGTCAAAACGTTCCCCATTTTTAGCTTCCTATATCAAGGGCATCTTATACAAATGCCGCCATGTATTAAAGTACTACGCGGTATATGGAAAGGAGCACTACTGCAAGGTACATGGCGGCAGTCGATGGCTTGTCTATAGAGTTCATATAAATTCATCTAATATAGTGAGATGAAGAAGTTCCGTTCAGGAGTTAAGCTGGCAGTCATATAAAGTTTACGATTTTCACTCATACGACCCCTACCGAGAACCAACGCTGTGGCCTTGGCAGATGCGACGCTGCAGACGTAACAACCCACAAGGGCTATAATATGTAGGATCGTTGCGGTTATTAACGGTCAGGGTATGGATGGCACAAGCCAAAAAATCTAAACCCCATATCTCGTATCACGTGACGTCTAGCGATACCAGTCAAGTGCTTCACCGCAGTCCCATGGCCTCAGGGGTCCCCGCCTTTCAAGCTTACCACGGTGTAGAATCAACCACCTTGACGATGGCTCCCGGGACCTCATTGATTGGCTATTCTGGACGGCGTGAAGTCCGCAGCCAAGGTGATACTACACTAACCGGCCTATTCATGGCCCGTGTTTTGTACAAACATGAACCCCTCCGTCCGGACCCTCGAGATCGTAAGGCACAAATGTTTAAAACCCTATGGCAAATGAATGCCCAATGAGCTCATCGCGTGCCGAAACTAGGTTACATACCTGTTTCCAGCATGATCGACGTTTATCCCACCCTCGAAATATGACACCAACTTGACATATCTCTTTTTCCTCCGAAGAAATTGCAATGCAAGGGGTTCGCAGATAATGGCAGATCCTCGCAGCAGTAAGCTGACAAGAATACGAGAACCCCATCATTCGCCTTAATCATCACAAGAAACGCCCGAACTAGTAGGCAAACATGGCTTTGTCTAAGACATGTCTCGTACACTCCTATCTACGATGCCGAGACACGACAACTGATAAATCAGCCTCTAGCCACGAGGCGCGATGCGGATACTAATTACGTCTAGCCTCGTCGCGAGCTTCATATCTTGCCAAGATCTGCTTCAGAATGCTTGGACTAATACCAATACCTGTCCCAAGTTGACCGCAATCACCGTCATAGTTCGGCTGCAGCTTCATGGGATTTGACCCCCACACGATTCTGCCGGATGTGGCATTCTTGTCGCCCTGTCGCTTACATTGCTGTACCATTCAACGCATTCAGCCGCTGTGACAGCTCCTTCGGAGTTTTGGGGTTAGTACCTAGGAGGCAGGTTCTCTGGTAAGCTCGAGCTCACCGGTTTCAACAGCCACACAACTGAGGCCGTAGAGTCGCATTTGCATCCTCCAACTTGGTACCGAAATCTGTAAAAAGAAGCTTTCAGGTCCAACGTTACAATTCATCATGTAATTGCCCATGATAACATAGCCCATACATCAGGATAAGCGAACGGCCAGAACCAAGAATCACGTTCCATTTGCACACCTTTAACTTCCGCATCAAGGCATTCTGGCAAAGCAATGCAATGTAATGCAAGCCTTCGGCTACTCTTTTTCTACGACCCCATTTGTGACATATCATTCCCAATAACCAGGTAGATTGCGCGCAACGGACCTCTTAAACCACCTACTGTCCCTCCAGCGGTCCGTCCTGCTGACTGGATTACCAACAATCATCAATCACGCTCATTGCCGCACATCGTTGCCGGACGTGTCTATGACCGTCAGCAATAGCAATACTATGCATCCATCATACGAGATATTTATTCCCCATTTTCGCATACGAATACGTTGGGGGAGATGTCAGACTGGGCTGTCAATATAGGGAAGCTAATATATTGCTGCCAATGTCGAGTGCCATCAGGATCTCTATAAACAATGGTACCCAATTCGCGTTTCGCGATCTGAAATAAATCCCACTTTACCCCACGATACGCCCTCATCCGAAGTCTTACACGCTTATCTCACCAACCACCTGGGCACTTTATCCAACGGGGATAAATGTCACCGTCCTCCAAATCCAGTCATCTCGGTACCTACCACTCGCTTACCAAGCTCGTTCAAATACAATACCTAACCTAATATGTTAATTGAGAAGGAAGCTCGTTCCCCCCAAGCTTACGCCTCCTCCTTCGCCTTTGATTACCCTAACCTAGGCAGCTAACCTTCATTGAGTCGATATATCACATTCTGGGCACCTAGCAACGGCAACGCGCGCTCCCACGGCTGACATACATGTTCTTTTCCGCGCTATCGAACTTCGAGTGCCGTAGCGGACGCATCCGCAATCCGCGCGCACAGGAACGGATGCGTGCTTTCGTGCGACGGCAAGGTGCACCATTAGGGCTGAGGTCATGTCCATGTCCATGTGTGTATGTATGTATGTGTGCATGTGTGTTCCGATGATGAAACGCCTCCACGATTTAGATCTGGCCATCCCGTATATTGATCTTGCAGATTACCTTCCCTTCCTCACTCATCTCCATTCGCCTCTTTTATTATTTCGCGTGTAGGTACCGCATGGTGCTAAAATGCCGCCCTTACATGCCGGCTTCGGATTTGGCAAAAGACCCTCCTCCTCCCCTTGCTGCTTACCTCTGGAATATAGCCAACCCGGCGTACGTAGATAGATGGGTGATCCTTTTCGCGCGTAGACCGTAACATACATACACACATACATACATGTTGGCCCTGTCCGCGGCAAGCTCGGAGGCGGCGGATCCAGCTCGCTGGATCGAGTTCTGGGCGCTGATTGAGTCGGCTTCAACCGACCACCAAGATTCGGTCCCGATCTTCTTTCCCAGAAAGTTCCCCCAAGCGTTTCCCAATGTGCATCGTGTGTTTGTTGTTATCTAGATTGGCTGAGAAAGAAACAAAATAAAAAAGTTGAATATCTCAGGTTTCACCTGTTCCCCAAAACCATACCGCTGGAAACCCGTCCTGCCCATTTTGAATATGAAGGAATATGCACATTTCAACACCACCACCCCTCGTGATAACCAACTAGTCCGGAAGCAGGAAAGCCATGCGCATGATAGTCTTTTTCTACTACTACTACTAAATAGTTGGGGGGTTGGGTAACCTTCGTAGGCCTCCCCTGTTGGGGGGCAGATTACAACATATACTAGAAACGGCAAAATTAAGCTGGGTGGTGGATGGGCGGGCGAGATTAGAGCAAGATTAGTACCTACATACATCATACATACACACATCGTGTAGCACGAAACAAAGAAAACACGGCAAGACACATAATACAGCACATAATACATAATGGTCTATTGGATATCAGCTCAATTTCTGAAAGCCTCAAACAACCAACCCCCCCCTTTCGTCTACTCTCTCTCGTTTCCTCCAACCTGGTCCTCGGCTCCCCCATCGTGTGTACTTGCGGAGTACATGCAATTTACATACGTTAAAGCTCAGAAGCGAGGGTTGTGATGCATCACTTTTCCCCAAGGTCGGAGGCGGAGAGAGCAGCGGGCAGTACCAGCAGCAGCAGAAACAGGAACAGAAACAGAAAACACAGATTGCGGTGTGTTCTCCGCTCCTTTCATCTGTTCTGTCATAACTTCGTAATGGGAATTTGTGGCATGATTAGAAAAGATCCCCAATCCCCCCAGGGTGTTCAAATGTTGCGAGGGTTTGAGACCCAGCCAGGCAAGGCAGGCGAGAAACCCGCATTCCCAAGTGGGAATGCAGGATGAGACGTCGGAGATAGGCTGATAGGTTCGCTGCTGGCGCGAACACCAACTAAGGAGCGAAGGGCCATCTTTGTCCGAGCGACCGCCGCAGCATCAGAGCACCTGGGGGGGGAGAGGGAACTTTGTGTGTGCGCATGCGTGTGTGTGGGAGACAGAGAGAGAAGATCTGCAGTGCCTTGCTGCCAATTCGGAGACCGCGAGCCACGGCTCTTGCGTTCTGATCTATCTCTTTTATGGTGTGCCTGCCGCCTCTGCGGGCCACTTACAGTACGAGAATCTTCATTTTGACCCAGCGGCAGGGTCTTACGGGACGGGATGGGGATGTGCTATGTATGGCCTGCAAAAGCTGCTACTGCTGCGGCGGCCGCAGAAACGGCCGCCTCTCAGTCTGTATCTCTGACTCGGTTTACACACACACACAAGCAGCGGCAGGCACACGCATACACGCACGCACAACAAAAACAAACGCGTGATCAGCAGGGAAAAAAAAACGTTACCCACCGAACACCACTGCTCAGGTGTTACTTGTGAGAAATCTGAAAATCGCAATAGTTCCCTCCGGGCCAGCCCAGCCAGCCAACACCAGCACTAGCCTTGCCAATCTCGCATCAGCTCGAAAGCGGCAATGAAGATCGTCCCAGCGATCTAGGTTGAGCGTTGCAGAAAGGCTACCCTTTTTTTTCTCCCCCTTCTTTCGTACCACACCCGAAACCCTTGGACGCATTTATCTGGGTCAGACGGGGTTTACGGTACTAGGCGGTGGGTTTTTCTGTGTCTGTGGATTGCGCGGTGGTCCCATTTTTGCGATCTCAAATCCCGAAAGCAAACTCCGGGTGGACGTCGCATTAGCCTCGTGTTATCGAGCAGATGTCAATCAATCAATCATGGAGGCTATCTCTGCCGCGTCTCATTGGTGCCTGGGATGTCTGGCACTCTCTGGGGGCCAGCGAGCTCCCTGCCTATCGGTGGCTACTTGCTATCGCGTTCGTTTCAATCCCGCCCTGTGCGCAACACCACCTGCATCTCCTGCTCGGACCGAAAATGGTTCCTTTAGGTAGCTTAGGTGTAGGCATTATTATACTGCGTTAGGTAAGATTATGACTCGTGCGGCCTCAACTACTGCTGCTACCTCGCGACAGCACAGTCATCGACGGCCTTCGGAGTCCACAATTTCAGCATCATCATCATGATTCACTCCCCTGGCTGTTCCCCATCGTGCCCCACTTCCGCTCCCTCTGTGAATACCAGGTCGCCCATTCTGCCTAGGGCCTCTCGACCCGCCTCCTCGACCAGGATGCCGAAAGCAAGGAGCGCGGTCTCGTCCATGCTTCGCTCGTCGACATTTCGGACGGACGCTTCATCTTTCTCTTCGGCTCTTTTTGGACCTCGGGCTGATGATGCGAGCGCTGCGTAGAAGTGGCTCGTGTAGCTGTGGATCGCCTTGAGCATGTCGCTATCAGGCAGCACGCCTCGCCCACCGTCCCGCAGCGACTCGTGCGCCTGGTAGATATCCTTCTCGGCGTAGCGGACGGGCGCGCCGACGCGGCGGAAGAGTACTTCCTCTGGAGCGAGAGTTGAATCCCGGTGATGATCTCGCGAAGTCCGGGCGCGATGCTGATGATGATGCTGACGATGAGAGGCGACCTCGGACCCGGATCCATCGTCTAGAGGGCGAGTTGTGCTAACCCGACCTACACCGAGCAACTAGTTAATATCTGCTGATATATATCCCGCGCATTGGATTTGAATTTGCGGTGTAAGCAGCGAGTGGCGGATCGTCAGAAAAAAGACGCTCGGGCGTGACTCACCTGCTACCGCATCGTAGACGTTGGCATCTCTCCTTCTGCGCTTTCGCCTACCGCCACTTAGACTGGTGCCCTCAGAGCCGGTCTCGCTCGCATTGCCCGTTTCTTTAGGACGAGGGATGAAGCGACCCTCTTTGGCGCTTCTCGACGCCATTTTCACTTTGGGTGTAGATTATGAAATTTGACTGAACGCCCTGTCAGATGATTTCTTGAGTGCTCCTTCAACCCTTAGACAGTGCGAAGCGATAGAATTGTAGCTTTGTGTTTCGCATTCTCATTAACGTTGACTCGAACTAATCTCAAACCTCTGGTTATATATAAAGGTCTCAGAATATAATATACCGGTGATTGCACAATGGCGAAGGAAGTTACTAAGTTGTTGGTTTTTGATATTTGTAGAAATGAAATGGAGTGAGGTGAAGCTTAAAATTCAGTATGCGCCAACGCCAGTTAGGTACATCGGGGTGTTGTACTTTTGTACCCCGGAATTTGAGTTTTGGCGGGGCTCTCCAACTACGTAATTGTTCCGTCAAACCTCCCCGCCATCCTCGAATCTGGGAATGCGGCTCTGAACTCGTTACAACGACACCATCCAGCTCCGACGACATCCGCATTTCCTTCTATCACGTTTCCTATTTACTGTCCTTAGTCGCGTAAAGTAGGCCGTGGCGGGCCTTCCATTCTAATGAATGAATCATCTGCTTTTTGAACGGTCCACCGGCAATATCGGACCTAATGTATTTGCTAGGCTGCAGACGACGCGGCTCTTGAGCTCGTTCCGGCCCGCGCCGGAATTCCGCTTCGATGGCGGCGAGAGAGGCACCGCTATACGCGACGATGAGGATGGCTCCATAGCCCCGGATCCGACTTCTTCGATATGGGCGCATCAGTCTGGTGTAAATGCGCTAGCCCTCGAGCGATTCGATGGGAGAATGTAAGCTTGTCGCAAACTGCTTTACGGAGTCTCTTTCAGCATCCATCTTCCATCCAAACTAACAACATCAGCCTCGCATCGGGCGGATTAGACGCCTCCATCAAGCTGTGGGACCTCGAGCAGTGTGGTAATCCATCCAAGGCGCACACCTACACTCCCGTCGCCAAGACCCGGCGTTCTGACCAAGCCCACAAGTTTGGCATCACGCACTTGTCCTTCTACCCCTTCGACTCAGCTGCTTTCCTTTCAACGTCGTACGATCAAACCTTGAAGGTCTGGGCTACGGATAGAGCCAGCCTCTCAGCTTCGTTTAGCCTGGGGTACAAAGTGTACACGCATGCTGTATCTCCTATTGCCTCACACCTGCTGGTCGCTTGTGGGACACAACACCCGGCTACTCGTCTAGTGGACCTGCGCTCCGGCTCCAATGTGCAAACCCTCCCTAGCAACGCGGGTGCGATCCTAGCCACGTCATGGTCACCACGGCACGAACACGTGCTTGCGACCGGCAGCGTTAACGGGGCGGTTAAGCTGTGGGACATCCGTCGGGCCGGTGGGGTCATTGGCATGTTGGATCAGGAAGACAGTCTAGGCTTGTACCACAACGGCCTACTAGACCCTAATGGCAAGGTCAGAATTCGCGCTTCCGCCAAGGCGCATTCGGCTCCTGTAAACGGTCTGACGTGGACTGACGATGGGAACTATATCGTTTCGGCTGGGCATGACCGCCGCATCCGAGTTTGGGATGCGGCTACGGGTAGAAATACTCTTGCAAGCTTCGGGCCTAGTATCAAAAACAGCCAACTGGCTAGCGTCACTATGTTTACGACACCAGTCGGCCTGACTCATCCCGGAAAGGAGCTACTGTTCTGGCCTAACGAGACGGAAATCCTCGTCCTGGACTTGCACGATGGCCACATGGTCACGAAGCTGAGAGGGGCCGGCCCATCCGTAGCTGGCGTTCAGTCAGCTAAAGGGGCTCAACGGACGGTTCGGAACCGCATCACCAGCATAACCTGGAGGGGGTCAGGTGGTGGCGGTAGTTCAAGTGGTGTTGTTATGGGAGGCAGTAATATGGCCGGCGCTATCTTCAGTGCGCATCTTGACGGCCAGATCAGGGCCTGGGTACCCCGCTTAGAAGGAGATGATGAGGAGGATGAAGACGACTCCTTGGATGCCGCTAGCGAGGATAAAGCTAAAAAGCGAAAGGCCCTTGATGATATCTTCAAGGGGTTGGTCGGAAAGAAGATCACTTTCACTTAAAACTAATGTTAAATATACGTCGTAAGAAAAGGGTTATAATTTTTTGGTTAACATAGGAACCTTCGCAAAACACGGGTGCTCGGGCACTTGTAAGTTACTTCCTCGTCGCAATATCCTCTAACGTATATTTGCCCATACGGGCCTACCACATTAACAAATAATCTGGTCGCACTCATCCACTTGCTATTATTCGCGCTACTGTTGCCATCTGAAAATTTATTATCCACCTGGTCCAGGGCAACATCGAGACCGTGCCTCTCATGCTCCGCGATGCTCATGAGCTGGGCCCTGGCTTCTAGTTCCACTGGGCCTCTGCCCTTCACAGCACCAGCGAACTCGAGAAAGCCGAGCGAGTCCAAACTCAGCCCGTCACCATCATGTGCTAGAGAACCGTAGTTTTAGTACATGCAACGCGGGCTAGCGAGGTATCTGCACGCATCCTCGGCGGGGTATGCGGTCTTGGTGTGGTCTACTAAGTTCGTGTGCTCCATAAGATTCGCTCTTATATTTCACGTCTCTCGTTCCGCCATGAACCCCCCCTCCCCCCCGGTTAGTCCCACGAGGTCCCGTCGTTGGAAGTAGGTGAACACCTGTTCAGCTGACGGGCGAACCGGTAATCGTCCCCTGCGTGGCTCATGTGAGCTAGGGAGGATGTCTCTAGCTCCTAAGCGTGTCGGATCTGCAAATCTTGGGTGCCATTCACCATCCAAGTATTGAAGAATATGGGCGAAATATCGACTAAGCACGGTTTTCATGCAAGCAAGGTCGGGGCTACCTCCATCTCCGCGGCCACCGACGTAGCGTTGCCCTTGCCATTGAGGCCTGGCAGTTTTGTTTCCGATATCCATGGGGGAATGTCGCAATTCCTAGGAGTTTCATTCTACCCGTCCTTGCTATCATCGGCCTCGATAAATACTTGCCTTGCAGTATCTCGCGCTGATGTATAACCCTCTTTGCGTTGCCACTGGTGCTCGGATACATCTCCGTGTATTCATCCATCTGATAATTCAGCATCTCGGAGAGCATCGCAGGACTGACACAGTCTTCTTGCAATGATATACCCACCGTCAAGGTAAGTGGAATAAACGTCAAATATTTGTCTTCACCATCCCCGTCCACGGGAGAATGCCCAGGCGACGATGTTGAAGGTCTGGTAGAGCGTAACAGGCCTGTACCTGTGTAGCAAGTAGAAGATGGACATCGGCTTGACTGGAAAGAGGCGTACGGCCAATTGGCCTCCCTGCTTTGTTCATACCTCCTAGGACTCTTCCAGAGATTTGGAAAGGTGAGGGTATGCCAATAGTAGGGGGCAATGCCGCGCAATTGACTAGATGGATCGCAGCAAGGCAGTAAATTCCGAGAGAATGCTTGAAGAGTAGGTGACCTTCTCGATCCATAAATATGTAGTTCAATCGGGATCTGTGGGCAGCAATAAAGACCTTCCTCTGATTAATATACTCACATACTCGCTCGCGCAGTCTCGCCCCTATTGAGGGCAGTCCTGTAAACGAAGATTGTGTGAGATAGCGTAGGCCATGAGTTGACACTTCTATTCCGTGAAAGCCGCCTTATGATAGACATGTAATTATCATGTTAGGGGTGGAGTTATACGTGCAGCAGCTAGATCATGCCCGAGAGCAATTTGACTCAATCTTTATTACTCCATATACGTGATATACTAGCACGGTACCTTGGTGAGTCTTAGATCGGACCAGTCTTCCTTCCTATCACTTAATCCAGACTCTTCTCCTTCATCAAGAGATTATCCTTTCCCTATGGTGAGTTTTGTTTCAAGCTACTTCAAGTTCCTGCTTACAATTGGCCTGTGATTGGCGGCGGGGGATATACATGCCCAGGGCGGAATCTTGCAAAGTAAGAGTTTCTTTTAGTGATAGCAATAGCTACCACAAGGTTTGATGTTGACTTCATTGAGTGAGCGGAACTAGACGGCACTGCTCAAAACGATGCGAGATATGTCTGTACTGGATCTGTCCCACGGGACAACGACGTGAAAGTTAAATGGAAAAGACTGCCGTGAATGTATGAGTTTTACGAAGATTATTATCATACCAACTTACATTTATTGCGTCAGGTAGATTTAACATATCGATTGTTTAAAAATTCGAGGAATTAATACATATTATACATATATTGCCGTGGTAATCCTACGCCAGTGAGCACACGATGTCGCTGGCGCTCACTAGCCGACGGGCTTATACTAAGAGAAAGCCCTCAACTACCGTGTTGCATGTATGAGCGATTTTAAGCCTAATGTTATTGATGTCCGCCACGTAGTAATGGTTGTCAACTGGCGCCACGATGAGAAATCTACCTATAACATGAGATTAGGTAGGTGATTAAACGTATCAAGAGGTCTCCATGCCTATGTGCTTCAGGACGTAGGTGTCTTAAATGGCTATTATCAAAAGGGTGATAACTAGAAAGTGCGAAGGGTTGGGAGTGACAAGTACCTAGGTACCTATCTAACCACCAAGCGTCGTAAGAAAATACCGTGTCTGCGAGGTCTGAATGGCTTCATATTTAGAATATGTCCCCATTTAAGTCAAAAATGAAGATCTCAATTGGTCTAGGAGGTAGGTATCAAACCTCCGCGACGGGAGAGTTCAACATCGCACATACTCAAGTTGAATATCATTCGAACTGATGAGGTATCTCACGCTGCAAAAGGGGAGAAAATACTGTCATTGAAATATTCCATACAGCGTGTAACTACCTCCAGCCAATCCCTAAACCATATTTTGCCCACATTTTCATACATATCGTAACAAGACAGACATATGCGACAGGAGAAAAAGGAAACCCGTCCATCATGATGATTTCCCATCCAAATAACCCAAACATACATAATAGCAACATGATCTCGTTAGCTTCACATAAAATACATGTCATTAGTCGTTCCATGATAGATATCCCGCCAACCGTCATAAACCCATTCATGATCCCTTAGGTAAACAATTTCTTGAACACATTACGTAGTCCTCCTGACTTTTTCTTGGTCTGGGCCTCGGCCTCGGCCTCCCGGGCTTTCTGTCTTTCCTCTCGCCTCGAGTGTCTGTGTTCTTCCTTTGATGGAGAGGAAGACTTGGGCTTGGAAGGTTCGGCCTCGACTCCGTTTTTGGTCTCTACTCGGCGTCTCTTGGATGAGTCGTCATGGGATCTGTGGCTCTTAGGTCGGGACTCCTCAGATTCGCGGTGAGACTTGGAGGTGTTGGAGCGCTTGAGAGTCCCTGATTTCGGTGTCTCTCTGAGAGATGGAGACGCTTCGCTAGTACTATTCGTCCTGGTACGAGGGGCATGATTAGGTGCTAAAATGCTCTCGGCATGCTTCATATCAAAGAATTTCTTAGTAGGGGACGGAACTTCTTTCGAAGAGGTTCTCTCAGAATGAGATCTTTCCGAATGCCTCTCGGAGTGTCTCTCAGAGTGTCTTTCGGAGTGAGATCTCTCCGACTGTCTCTCAGAGTAAGATCTTTCGGAACGTCTCTCTGAGTGAGACTTTTCCGAGTAAGATAGACTGTGCCGTCTTGAGCTGCGATGTGAATGACGGTCAGATGGTGGAGCCTCTGGTTCCTTTCCTTTACTTTCTCTTGCCTTATCGTGAAGGTCGCGAGAAGCCCGTCGTTCTTCCTTACGCCGGTCGTGAGCGGCTTGCTCTTCAGGAGTACGGTGCTTTCGGCTCGAGGCGCTGCGAGAACTATCAACCGAGAATCCGCTACTGTGCCTCGCTGGTGCTTGAGCGGATGAACGGTCGGAACTCGACTTCGCTGAGATATGGCTTTCTCGGCGATGGTGAAGATGCTCACCACTATCCTTGTCGTCCCTCGATCGCGAGGAGTGGTGGTGGTGATGGTGGGAGTGGCGCCGGTGCCTGTGGTGTCGCTCGTCCGCGGATTTCTTTTCTTCGTCGTCTGTAAACAGGTCAGCAACGGGCGATGAAACATCACTCTGGCCAACGCTCTGATTTCCTGTTACAACCCCTGGCGAAGAAATATCATCCGATTTCTGAGCAACACCCTGAGCCGGCTCCAAACTTTCCGCTTCAATATCCTTCACCTGGGCACTACCCAACTGAGCACTAAGAGAAGGATCAAGTTCCTGAGCCGCGGCATATATTATAACAGCGGCTGCAACTGTCTCTTCTGTATTTTTGCGACTGTGTTTGCGTTGCTTCCTCACGCTTCTCGCACGACCCAAGGCCCTTGCGCCGGAGTCTGCAAGATCTGGGAGTACAATCCCTGGAGTTTTTGACCGGGGTTCCAAGTCAGAGAGGTCGAAAGAGCCAAACGGGCTTGGCCGAGAGTCGAAGTCGAAGTCGTCTTCGGTCTGCGTACCTGAATGCACTAGAGCTGGTCGAAGTGTGCGCTTGCTACTCTTTTGTGGAATAGAACCTTTCTCAACCACTGTAAAAGATTCAGAGAGTGGTATGGTAGATGCTATTATTTCGGGAGACTCGGGCGCAGCAGCATGAGCCAGATCTGGTTGGGAGCTACCTGTATCAGTCTCTTCGCTAGGAGGACCTGATATATCTCTGGGCGTAGCTTGAACAGAGCCATCAACGAGATCCGTTGATTCTGAGGGTTCCAGAAGTACGTTTGATTCTTTGTTAATGGTCTCTTTCTCGGAGGATATCCCGCTACGACCATCCGGCTCGAGGCTAATAGACCCTTCTGGGGCCTTGCGATCAGAACTAATGGGAGCGACTACTGGTTCGGGATCACTTGGTTCCATGAGGGCTTCTACAACATCGAGCTGATCAGATGTTGGCTGCGTATTTTCGGCCTCGCTTAGAAATTCGTGCACAAGTAAACCACCGACTACGGCAACTGCAGCGGCTTCGACAGTTTCTAATTCAATTGTGTCGGCGCGGCCGTCCTCTTCAGCAGCGCTGCCATCAGCTTGCTCTTGAATATCCACGGAAATCGGTGGAATTCCAGCCGAGTCGGCGATGTCGTCTAATGGTTCGACGCTCTGGGAAAATGTGGAGTCTGGTTCTTTGGAGGACAAATCCTGTTCTATTTCGAAGGACTCAACCACGCCTGTGTCTTCGGCTTCAGGCGACTGGCTTGTAACGGCTAACGCGTCATTGTCGCCGTCCTTTTCAGCTTCTCGCGGGGGAGATTCTGGACTGGCATCTAGGCCTTTCATATGAATGTCATCGAGACCAGACGTATCTAGTTTCTCTGTCGATTCACCATGAGTGGAGTCTGCAGGAATTTCTTCCTCTGACGTAGGCTGGATTGAAAGGGGKGCTTCTTGAGGTACCTCGCTGGTGAGTTCATTGGTATCGCTGTGTAATGGCTCATCTTCGCTCGGAACACTTGGCAGGACCTGAGATTCTGCCAAGAGTGTCTCATTAACTGGAGGTTGCTCGGGTAAGTCTTCCTTTGCCTGTTCAGGGAGAACGATTGCATCGTCGTGTAGTTCCTCCTGCTTCTCAGCTGAAATACTGGCGGATTGCTCAGGTTCGGGAGKGATTACACCGTCCTGTTCGAGATCCTGAGGCGTATTCTCATCCACATAGGATGGTTCCACGAGGTCCTCAACCTTGTGATTATCACCAAGATCTCCGACGTCGTGAGGATGTTCTTCAATGTCGGCTGACTCGGAGATTATAAGGGATGGTTTCACCTCAGATATATCCTCTAAGGGATTAGGAACGTCATCGGGGACGATTTCCTTGTCATTCTGTTGGATATCTTGGGAAATAGGAATTTCATTCGCGACGTCGATGTCGCCAATGGCAACTGGATCGTTCGTTGAAGCTTCACTCAAGCTTATGATTGGTTGTTTGGTCTGCGCTTCTTCACTCAACGACTCTTGTTGTTCTAAGCCGTTTTCAGCTTCGCCTAGGGCGCTTCCGTCGGCTTTCTCGATGATAACAAAGTCGTCACTAGTGTCGACTCTTTCCTGTGGGTCAACATCCTGGGTCGTGTCGTCGGATGGAGCTTCTAATCTCAAGACTTCCACGTCCAAGTCTGGCCCTGGGGTCTCGCTCTCAAGACCTGTTTCTCCCTTCTGCAAGTCGACTGTGGGCTGCGCGCCAGAACTTTCAGGTGCTGGCTCAGAGTCTTCGATTATCTGAGGGGTTTCAACTACAGCCGCTTGGTTGTCCTGGGCCGTCTCTTCGACATTTTTGTTCTCGATAATAAGGTCGTCTGTTCGCTCTCCTTGTAAGAGGACAGGCTCGGCAACGACAGGKAATTCAGCGACCTCCTCATCCTCTTTTGGTACCAGCTCTGGTGCAGTATCGGGTATTTCATGAGGCCCATTTTGAGACTCGAGAATTATGTCTCGGGGKATCTCTCTGGCATCCAAATTCTCGTCAAGCTGAGTTATTGTAGGCTCGCCAGAAGTAATTTGTGTGCCTTCTTCTAAGGCCTTTTCCTCCTCAATTAAAACCAAACTCTCCAGAACCGGCTCAGGGGTATCTTCAAAATCATTCGCTAAAATGCCAAGGGTATCTCCAACTGAACTCAAAAATGACTGCTCCTCACCTTTTGAGGCCTTCCGGGCCGGCCCACCCTCACTTGGGATGGGTCCGACGGTGTCTTTACTCTCGTCATCACTTTGGATTTTTTCGACAGGCTCGATGGCTATTTCGACAGGGCGTACTTCCTCTTCGACAGGCTTGACCTCCTCTTCGATGGGTTTAATCTCCTTTTCAATAGGCTTTGCCTCTCCCTCGATAGGCTTGATCTCCTTATCGGCAACCTGTGCCTCTTCGTGGACAGGCTCTGCCTCCTCTTTGACAGGTTGCACCTCCTCTTCAGTAGGTTTAGCCTCTTCTTCGACAGGCTTGATCTGCTCTTCAACAGCCTGAACCTCCGCTTCACTGGGTTTTGCCTCCTCCTTGACGGCCTCTGTCTCTACTTCAATGGGCTTGGTCTGTTCCTCGATGGGCTCGATCTCCTTTTCGACAGGCTGCACCTCCTCTTTGGCAGGTTGCACTTCTTCGGTAGGTTGCACTTCTTCGATAGCTTGTGCCTCTTCTTTCACCGGCTCGGAGTCCTCCTTAACGGGCGAGACCTCCTCTTGAATAGGCTCTACTTCGGCTTCGACAGGCTGTGCCTCTTTCTCTTCTGGTGCTCCTTTAGCTTCTTCCTGATCTTGAGCCGCTGGCTCATCAGCGATAGTAGCGGTATCTATGATCTCCTTAGCGTCGGGTTCTGGTAGTTGGTCGGCATCTTGTGGCTGTTCTAGCGCGGCAACCTCGACTGCTGGCTCAGCTTCAGCCTCGGCTTCATCCTGTGCGGGTTCAGCAGCAGTAGTTTCTTGCTGTGCGACAGGTTCAGAGGGTTCTTCGACCTCTTTCGGATCGGCAGTTCCATTTGCCTCGGCCTGTGAAATCATGATTAGTGGCAACTATACGGAGAAGACATGGTAGAAGAGGGGGACGGAAATAGCTTTGTGTTTTTTTACTTACAACAGGCTCAGGGGCTGGCGCCGTCTCTTTGTCGGTGTGAAGCGCCTCAGAGGAAGCAGGTTCTTGGCTTTCAACAGCAACATCCTCCTGCTTGGCGGGTTCGGGCTCCGAAGGTGGAGCTTCCGATACATTCTCTGCAGCTGCAGCAGTCTCGGCGCTTTCAACATGGGGCGGCTCATTTGCAGGTGTGCTATCGACTGGCTCGATATGTCCTGACTCAATATGTCCTGACTCAATAGGGACGCTGCTTTCTTCGCTAGCAATAGGGCCATTGGCCTCCTCTCTGTCAATAGGAGCACTGCTATCTTCGGTATCAATAGGAGCGATGTTCTCTTTGTTGTCGTCCTCGTCTACTGTGCTTTCGATTGTACCGTTGTCATCGTCGACATCCTGCGATGCATCGTTGGGTGGAATTTCTGGAACCACATCACGAGCGTCGGAGACAGTATCTTTGCTTGGTTCAACCACCTCGGACTCGTTCGTATCACCGGTGGTCTCTTCCGTACCAGCATCTACTTGTTCAATAGGGGGTTGCTCGTCAGTCTCAATAGATCCAGAAACATTGGTCTCTTCTACGTTAGAAGGCTCTGAGGGGTCGGGCTTTTCTTGAGTCTCGACAACGACATTCTCCTGCTTTTCCACCGTTTCAATATCCTTTGCTGGAGACTGCGGCTCGGTTTCACTAGGCACCTGGTCCTTGGCGGATTCAGAGGCTTCTTCACTTTCTTTATGCTGATTCTCGTCGGGTGAATCGGCGCTTTCCTTTGGCTCAACCTATGAATGATGATCAGTGATAATCCGATAAGACAGACATAGTATAGACAGGGGCAATGGTAAATGTGCGATTTCGTATTTGGTGACTTACAGAAGGTTCAGGGGCTGGTGTCGTTTCCCCAACGGCCGAGAGACCTTGGCTTTCAACGGCGCCTTCCTGTTCCTCTACTGTGTTTGCCTCTTGGATAGGAGCATGGTCTTCCTTCTCTTCTGCAGAGGGATTGTCTTCCGTAGGGAGGGATTCACTTTGGGTGGCAGGTTCCTGCACGTCGAGCGTCTCAACGGGCTTCTGGTCATCTACACCTTGCTGCTCTGTCGACGCCACCTCATCCGAGGCGGGTTCAACGCTCTCTTGCTTATCTGACGTATCAACTTCCTCGGAAGCGGCGTCTAGGCCCTCAACAACATCGTCATCCTTCACAGGAGCATCTTGGCTTTCGACAGGAATATCCTCCTGCTTTTCTACTGTTTCAACCTCCTTCACAGGTGGTTGCTGCTCGACCTCAGAGGCTTGCTCTTCAGCTCCAGCATCACCAGCATTTGCCTGCCCGGTGCTCTCGCTCTCCAAGGGTGGACCACCAGAAGCATCCTCTGTGGCTGTTACGTCCTCGATAGTCTCCGTGGGCTGTGCAGGTTCTGGAGAACTTTCAGCTTCCTCCGGGCTAGGCTCGGGTTGGCTTTCAGGCACGGTGGCCTCTGTAGTATCAGCGCCCACTACTTCGTCCTCTGCCGGCTGAGCTTGTTCCGATTCGATAGTAGCTGTGCTCTCGTCATTGCTGATAGGATGGCTACTATCCTCGGTAGCGACTAGACTTGGCTGCTCTTGAGCTGTCTCAGCCGGCTCAGCTGTAGCACTCTCTGTAGATGAGGCTAAGGGCGCCTCATCTGCAGTCGCTGCTGGCCCATCGTCCGCTGCGTGTTCCGTGGCCACTGGAGGAATCTCCTCTTCCTTTGTACTGGATTCGGGCTGGATCTCGGGCGCGCTGGCCTCTACGGTTTCAGCGGCCACCACTTCACCGTCTACTGGCTGAGTAGGTTCTAACTTCGTAGCAGTGGTATTGTCCTCGTTATCTTCGGGGTTGCTATTCTCCTCGTTGATAGGAGCGGGACTCTCCTCGTTGTCGACGGGGTCGGTACTCTCCTCAGCGACGATTGGACTTGGCTTCTCTTGAGCCGTCTCGGGCGTAATACTCTCGGCCGGAGCAGTTTCACTCTCTGTGGATGGAGCTAAGGGCGCCTCGGTTGCAACTTCTGCGTTCTCAACTTTCTCTGCCTCCTGTGCGGTTATTGGCTGGCTTGCTACTTCTTCCGGGCTGGATTCGGGTTGGGTCTCGGGCTCCTTGACTTCTGATTCAGCTTGCTCGATAGCTACTTCATCATCTGCCAACTTGCCGGGTTCTGATTCAATAGGGGCGTTACTCCCTTCGATGCTTGCAGGGGCCTCACTGTCGTTGCTAGCAGGAGCGGTAGTTTCGTCATCAACAGGAGCGCCGCTCCCTTCGTTGGCAGCTGAATCTTCCCGCTCCAGCGCAATTTCAGATGGCGCCGTGGTATCGTCTACTTTCTCTTTGACTGCCTCATCTATGCTTGGATCGGCCTTCTCGTCTACCACGGGTGCTGAACTTTCGACCGTGATATTGTCACCACTCGATTCTGTTTCGAGATTTTGGGCACCTTTAGGCGTCTCACGGGCCTCGCTCACCACGCCAGCAGTGGGTTCATCCATCGGCGCCTGTTCTTCAGGGATGACGGGGGTTTCAACCGATTCATCCGTGGGGTCTTTTACAACAGGGTTTTGTCCTTCGGCCTCATCAGCTTTTGAGCCAGCATCTTGTGGCACGTCACTGGCTGGTATTTCCGATCCCGCGCCATCAGCTTCCGAGGCGTGATGGCTATCGACCTTTGAAGGGTCACCCTGACTAAGATCAGGGGTATCGTTCATGATGGTCTCTGTTACTGGTTCCGCCTCAGACTTGGCGACGTCGGGAATGATCACGGTCTCGGTCTCAGTCTCGGCCGTAGGCGACTCCTTTGGGACTCCTGTTTCGGTGGGTAGTTGCTCGTTAGCGACGACTTGCTCTTGGGCCTCGGTGGCCTGCTCTGGTGTATTCGAAACCTCTGCGGTTACCTGGGTTAGCTCTGGAGGTCCATCTGTAGCCGGTTGTTCGACCGCCGCCTCTTTCTCCGAAGGGGCAGTCGGCTCCTCTGGAAGCGGTTTCTCGGCGTTCTCATCGACGTTCTCATCGACAACCGAAGCTAACTCCGCAGTCGCGACCGTATCTGGCGGGTTATCCGTCTCGTCGTGGGTATCTTGTGTCTGTGCCACTTCCGGCCCTACCGGTAGATCTGTCGAATCTGCCGTCTGATCCTGGGTAGATGGCTCTTGAGGCTCGGATCCTTCTTGGACGCTTGGCTCTGGGACACTAGCTTGATCTTTAGGGGGATGAGACTCTGGTTCTGTTGCGGCAGTAGAGACTTCGGCTGATTGCGCCCTTTCTTGCACGGGTACATCTCCACTAGCATCAGATTTAGGAATATCATCTGTGTCTGGCACTGACTGAGGAGCAGTCGGAAGGATGGCGTCAGTTTGTGGGTCTTCAAGTACGACTTCATTCGATATCTGATGGGATTCAGGCTCCAGTTCCTCGCCGCCAACCGACTCGCCTGGCTCGTCCTTAGAAGCCGTTTGCGTATCGTCATGGGAGTCAGATGTGTCACCTGTGACTGTGGAAGGCTCGACCTGGTTGCCTACGCTTTCCTTGGCAACCGACTCATCGTCTGGTTGAGTGATTAACACTGAATCATTGTTTGAACTAGACTCTGGCTCCGGCTCCGTTGATCTTTGGGGTTCGGGTTCGGCTTCAGGTGCAATATTCGCACTTTCCGTAGGCTCGCTTTCCTTCTCAGTCTGTGTTTTCTCAGCTGACGGTACGCCCTCAGCTTCCTCCGATGTCTGAGCGGCGGTATTATCTGGAAGAGAGACCGAGGCTTCCAAGGTATTTGCGATTACGGGTTCCGATACATCGGCGGACTGACCAGCTATCTCCGCTGGCTCCACAGATTCCTTAGTGACTTGGTCTTCTACCTGTTGGTGCTGTTCTTCGGGAATTGGAGTTATGTCAGAGGCATTTTCAACTTGTTGCGAAGGGGGCTCATCCGGCTGTTTGGCTGGACTTTCCTCTTCCTGGGAAGGTGTCTCTCCCTCCACAGAAGAAGCCGATTGCTCATCAAGATTAGGCTTTTGCCCTTCAGAAACTTCACTTGCAACCTTGTCGACGTCAACTACTGTAGGCTTTCCAGTCTCGGAATCGGAAATTGAGGGTTCAACTTCTTTTGGCAACTCTTCAACACTAGATTCCGTGGGTTGGCTTTCGTCTAGGGCCGGCTGTTTAACAGGTTCAGCAGTTTCTGCTTCCTTGTCATTTTCTACTACAACTTCCTGGCGTTCGTCTGCAGCCTCTACGGGAGTTGAAGCGTCGTGCGATATTTCCTCATTGCCGTCCTGGGTTTCGGAGAGAACAGCGTTGCCTGTAAGGTTGTCGGCATCAACTACCGTAGGCTGCTCGGTCTCAGAACTGGCGACGGCTGGTACAACCTCAGGCGACTCTTGAATATTGGAGTCTGAAGGCTGGCTCTCTTGTGCAGCCTGTTCAGAAGGCTCGACAGTTTCCACTTCCTTTTGGTCGGTTTGTGCTACAACTTCTTGGTCTCCGTCTGCTGCTGCCGGCGTGATTAAAGCGTCATGTGCAGCTTCTTCGCTGCTGTCCTGACTTTCAGAAATACCAGGGTCTGACTTTTTGGTTTCGACGTTCTCGGATTTTGAGTCAGTCGCTTCCGGGGCGGGACCAGGAGTTTCCTCCTTTTGATCAACGACTGGCGGAGCTTTTTCAACACTAACCTCTGATTCTTCTACCGGTCCAGCAACAACATTTTCGTGATCGTTGTCTTGCAAAGTAGTCGCAATTTCCGTCGGCGAAGCAGCAACCTGGCTCTCAGTCTCGACAGTAGAAGGCTCGTCCTCTATTTTAGGCGACTCTGATTCAACAGTAGTTACCTCTTGCTCACGTGTGGGACTCTCTGGCTGGACTGTTTGAGACTGCTCTATAACAGGAGAGCTATTATCTTCAACCTCCGTAGACGGGGTCACTTTGGTGCTCTCGTCCTTGCTGCCCGGAGAAGCAGTTATCTGGTCCTGTGTTTCGTGTGTGTCTTGGGATTTCTCTACGTCTTGTATAGGTTCTTCCACGTGAGACACAGAATCATCGTGGATAGTTTGGACCTGTTCGCTCAACGCGTCTGAGCTATTCGCGGGAGTATCGTCGCCATCTGTGGCCCTAGATTCATTCTCAACCGATGAATTGGGAGTCTTGTCTCCCACTTCTTGAAGCGGTTTTATAATGACCTCCTCTTGTACGACATGACCTTGTTCTTCAGATTCGGGTGTCGGTTCCTGTGACGCGTCGCCGGCGGGAGCTGCTTCTGGCGTCTCGATGGGGGCGTCTAATACTTGGCCGGCATCCGATGTTTCAGCCGCCTTCGTCTCGATGTCCGCAGAGCCATCTTGCCCAGTTTCACTGGCGCTGGGAGCCTCCGTACTTTCGGAAATTGGGGCAGCCTCGGATTGCTGGGGTTCTCTAGCTTCACCAATAGGCTGACTAGGAGGCTCTTCTCCTTTCTCTGAGTCCCCGGCAGTGGTCAAGGATTCATCGCCGGCAAGCGGTGTTGTTGGTTCGATGGCCTTCTCTGCGGCTGGKGTTTGAGAGGGCTCAGCTGTCAACGTATCATCCGCTGAAGGAGAAATCTCCTTCACTCCCTTGCTTTCCTCATCTTCGTTTGAGGTCTCGGTATTGGGCTGTGGATTGCTGCTGCCTTCATGTTCTGGTTTGCTATCACCCTCAGTGTCTAGCTTGCTATCACTCTCTGGCTCTGCCTTGTTACCAGCCTCGGGTTCTTTGCTCTCCGTAGCAGGAGGTTTGGGGGAGGTTGGCTCCGCCGGCGGTAATATGTCTTTGGGCTTATCGGCCTCAGCTGCGGGCGAGGGTTGTTCTGGGCTAGCCGTCGTAGCCGGTGGCGGGGGTTCTGACGATTCGGCGTTCGACTCCATGCTCATTGCTTCATCGTTAGCTTTGCTCTTGGCTTGCTCTTGCTTCTTCTTTTCCTCCTTCTTCTTCTTGTCCTTTTCCTTCTTTTTAGCGTTCTTCTTCTGATTACTTGTGAGTGGAGGAGAAGTCCCCTTTACTGGCGCGGGTGCTTGTGGTTCAAGCTTTGAGCTCTTTCCTTTCTTTGCCTTACTAGCTTTCACCTCAGGTGAAGGTATCAGAGGTGGGGGGTTCCGAGGTATGGTTGGCTCGAATTGGCCTTCATTCACGTCATCTTGCGGCTCACTTTCACCGGCTACGAAGAGTATTAGCGCAAACGGAGCAACTGTTAGTATTGACTGATGTACCTTGGTCCTCAACTTCTGGTTCCGAATTCTCGATCTCAAGGAATTGTACTCGAGAGAAGTCGGCTACTTGAACATGTGTAATTGGATCGATCCGAGCTGGACAATATGCAATTCCTTCTTGATCTGTCATCCTTCGTTGGTCCCGTCGGTGATTAAAAGCTAGCCCAATTATCTCCCATGCGGAGTGACGAGTATAATGCGGGTATTCGCAGTAACTGCTCCAGGCAATTGGACTGTGAGCTGTTAAATTTAGGTATTATGGGTATCTCTTCTGTGCAAGATGGTTGATAGCTGAAGCAATCAAATGCAGGCTCTGCCTATGAAAAACTATTACGACTCTAGCAGTGGATGGCAGGAAAACAAATTGAGTGGACAGAGAGGATGGGTATATGGAGTGCCCAAGGAATTCTCTCAATGCGAGCTCGGAACCATGAATGACGTTTGACCAGACCGGGAGGTGTAAGACATGTAATTGATTACCTGTTGACTATCTACACCCTCGAGAGGAACTACCTAGAAGGGACAAATACCCCACGGCTGGAACGAATCAAAGTAGAGTAAGATCTCAAGCTCTTGTGATCAATATCGTTGCCTCAAGGGTTACCGATGGACACGACAGTATTGGCGCCACGTCGCGAAGGAGGCTGGGCTAGGGTTAAGACAGATCTGATCTGGAGCAGACCATCGCATAATACCAAGTGAAGGGCAATAAATATGACTCGACAGGGAAGCTGGTAGCGGCCCAACGATCGATGGGAACCGCAAGCAGACAGCAATGGGTCAGACCCACGCATTAAAGCCCCGATGAATGGGGGAGGTGGACGAAGTTTGACAGCGTCATGCACGACCACTTGGCCGTCGCCACGAGCGGATATTCAGGGTGATAACTAGAATCAGGGCTATTGGGCTTCAACAGCCCTGCGTCTCCAACGACTATTTTGCGGATGAAACCATGAGAGAGGCCAGTGTCCGAATGGTCCCTGAATTGGTCGCAGTGGATAAAGCCGCCCAACCGCAAACCGGCAGGGTCAATGCAGCGTGCATGATGCCGATGCTAGTGTTATGTGCGACGTGGTCGTCCTCGTTGGCTTCACTTTTCTGGACCCGGCCACGGCAGCCAACCAGTTTGTGGGGCGAGCGTGAGCGGGAATTGACGGGTCTTCATTGGACTGTCAGTTGGACGAGATCTGTCTAATGCGTCAATTGTTCAGTTTAATTGAAGGGTCCTCCCACCCGTCGTTATGGAAGTTGAGGCAGCAATGCAACATGATAGATGACGGGCAGTGGCGTGTGGTGGTAAGAGAAAGATATTGGTGAGTTTGGGGGAGTTGGAAGCGAGTTTAATTGACAAATAATTGGGATGAATTGGGGGTTGGGCCACAAATGACAGGGCGAGAAATTGGTAGGAGAAGCCTATCGATAAGGCATTTATTCCGTACCTTTTCCCTTTTTCACTTTCTAGTCACGTGCATTGAATGGTGTTCGGTCCACCCCTCCCGCCCAGCCGTCATTGAGGCCCCCGATTTGGAACATCCCACAGTCGCCTCACATCGAGTTGATTAGTAATACCCATTACCACCGGCACGATACTGCCCAAGCACTGTTTCAAAGCCATTCCAATTTCTATGTATGCATATCCCCAAGTACCTAGGTACCTAGGTAGGTATCCAAGTGATAAATTCTTGTCGCTATTCGAACCTAACTATTCAAAACAAATTAAGTACAGCGGCTTAGACATCGGGTATTGTAGAAAGATTACGAGGCAATAAGGCCTCGCCGCCTCGGCCGAGCTATCAAAACACATCCGCAGTCCCACGTTTCCCAATTTCAAGGTAAAAGACACGACACGGCGCCACGCTCTTTGTGATACTGTTACACGAGGCGGATATATGTATTATTGCAGCCCAATATTCTATCTGATAATCTTGATACGTACCAACCCCAATGAGTCAAGAATAACAACATAGCTGGCTATTTCTCTTCTCTTGGGGGATAACCAATAAATGCCATACCCAGCATTAACAGAGGTATATCTTCATATCTTGCAAAGACGTAGATGTATAAGTCCGCACGTGGAGACAGATACGCTAATGTAGGTCATATTCTGCATCCCAGACTTTGCTCCCCGCCGAGCGCCGCAGAGTTATGGGGCTCAAAGCTCCCCTATCCAATTTAGCTTCCAAAGTCGTCCATGATTCTGTCTCTCTATTCGAATGGTCCCAGCTAAGATTCTAGAAGACTGTGCATCCAAACATTGTTGCAAGGGTGCCTACATCTAGGCTTCGGTTACCATTGAAGCCCATCGATGGTTACCCAATGACAATTACATGACCTATACGGACAGATCCAGCTTCCATCAAAATCAACAAGGTTTCATTCAAAATAGCACTAGGCGGTAAGTCTGCATCGTCACATTGTCTCCACTTGAGTCTCTATTTCGGGTATAGTATTCCACAAGCTGATCTAAAACTCCAACGAAAGGGATATGATAGAGGTCCTTGACTGCTGGTTATCTCCAAACACGACGTAGTTACACAGCCCTACGTATCGCACCCGTAAAATAGAAAGCAGCTGAAAACGACCACTTCGCATAGTGACAGTTGGGCAATCTGCTTCAAGCCTGCTTCCTCGATATCCCCAAAGTGCTGATTCAACATTCTTCGCTGTGATATTGGTTCAAAATATGGAACATGGCTCGGAGATCCCGAATGAATATGGAGAATTGAAGTCGATTCATCAATGCAATGCAGTTTAATGTCAGTGTGTTCCCAGTAGTAAGGTTGAAAATATTCTCTCTTAGGTCAAGCGTTTACACGTAGAAAGGTACTGTGTTCACTGCAGGACTCATACCCTAAATTAGGTATCCCATTATTCCATCATGATAGGGTTAATAGAGGTAAGTAAGGTACCTAATATAAGATAGGTATTTTTAGATAGACTAACGTTAAAATTATCAAGTCTTTCGAAGTCCTTATGAAGCATTGGTGAAAGAGATAATATGAATAGATTACGCTTTATATTATTATTAGTAATGGCCAGAAACACAGCCTCTTATGTATTTAAGGCAAGTGGAAATAAAGTAAGTGGTCGAGAGCCTTCGAGGCTGTGAAGGTTATTCCTTATTGAAAAGTTAACCGCAGATACATAGCCTCCATTGACAGTCCATTAGGGGCAGATAAAGGTAGTGAAGTACCTAATATATGTGGATTGTTAGAAATTATTGAGAATCGGATACGCAGATGGAATCATCGGGTACAAAGCATTATTTTGACCCCCTATTTCTAATTTACATATTTTGTATAAAGTATGGAATCCCATCACCTACATTGTAAGAGTAAATGCCATATCCTGATGCCACAGTGGAATAATCCATGGTCATCCGGCTAAATCCCTTGAATGTAAAGAAATTCCTTTGTATGGTTATTCCAGGGCCTTCTTCAAAAACAATGCAGTTGATTATTGACACAATAGGAGTCTTCCAGGGGTAATAATAATACCGTGACTGCCTGAGCGGTTCATGCTCTTGATGCGATAGTCGCCATATATAGTTCATAAATATAGCCCTTTTGTTCCCTGTTTCAATCTTTAGTCTTTATCTAAGTGTCTGCCTAAAATTGCCTGTAGTTTAGGTACCTAAGGAAGTGAATAGATAGATTCAGACTTGATTGTTGGCTTTATAGTATGACCACGAATCATGTATGGCTTTCTTTTGTTTCTTATTTCATTTCGTGCCTGATATACATATTGTCATATTGTTGGCACTTGGCTTTACCATACTTCTTCTAATTCCTCATTGTCTTCTTGGCACGGAAAATGACCCGTCAAAATGCGTATCTCTATGATTAAAGTTGCGCAGTTGGTTTCGCTTCTATTGTACAGTGCACAACCATCTTCCGCGTATTTCTTACACAGATCGTGTGAAGCCGATAGCGTGAACACAGACAGGTTTGACAAGGCAATCAACTCCGCGATAGATTTAGCCATCACAGCGTAAAGGACTGGGATAAGCCAGAAGTGCAAGATTTGAAGGAATGGATATTTGGCCCAAGTGCTAAGCGTGCGAAAAGTACGTATTAAGTGGGCTAAATATTATTATTATATGGAGGCTAACCATACTTTTCGAAAAGAAGCCTTTTGGAATATTTTCAGGGATGGCCAAGATCCGACAATATTCAGGTCTACAACGCCGGACAAAATCATATTCTTATGTGACGCAGATAACTTAGAGACTTGGGATAGGCCTCTCCTAAAGCCGTGGAAAAATAAAACGTGGACCACAATAGCAATGGAAAGTATTTGTTCTGTACCGGATGTTATGGCCAATACGTTGCTATATAAGGGCACGTCATACATCATACCTTGCCCTCCGTTCTTGGAGCTCATCAACGAGACGAAAAAACCATCTATGAGCGACATACATCGAAAAAGGTCAGACGACCGTACTGACATGGATAACATATTATTTCTTGAGAGGATGCTATTACACGAGGTAAATCTCACTATATTGACCTTCCATTCGCATTGCAATGTTGTCGTTGCTAAATCCAATGGATGACTTCAATATGAAGAAGGGGCGAAGAGCTAACTTCATTCAGATTACGCACACAAATTATGCTGGACGCTCGGGTGATTTGAGCATCGATTACGGCCAGATGTTCGACTTAGGATTCCATGCCCATCTTCGCGCCTATGATTGGAACCATGTCCGCATATTGAGCAGAGATAGCATTGCATATAGAAACGCCGGTAGGTTCTCCCCTAACCAGTACTCACTGAGTCCATACCCTAGAATTTGAATGTGTATTTGGATAGGTAGCTAATAAACTAACTGTATGAAGATTCCCTCGCTCTATTTGCGTTTGGCGTCGACCTGATCGGCCAAGGACATACAGTTTTCAAGAATGGCAGTATTCAGGAGTCTAAGGGGGGGTGTGGTGGTTTGGGGGCGGGGCCGTGGTTAATAAAGCTAATGAAAAGCGCTTTTGGACGGGGTTGACTGGGTGTAAAGGGGTTATCTAATACTCAAGATCGAGAATCCGGCGGAAAGGACATGCTCCCTACATTCCAACCGGCCTATGCCAAATTTAGATCCATTAGAATATTGACTTTCTCTTTGTAATTATGAGATAGAATTTCACGATTCAAGCTGCCTCGAATAACTCTGTTAGAGATGGTTTGGTTTTGATTTCCCCCCTTTTCGACAACCTTTTAGCTTGAAGGGTAGGCACCCAAGTAAACGCGAGCTTAACTAAATCGACCAGGACTGGCAGCCTAGTATAGTACCTAAGACATTGTAGAATAAGTAGGAACTCAGGGAAGCTAGGAACCTCGGCGCCTAGAGTCCTCACATCGGCACTATCTAGTAATTAACCTGTATCTTCCAAAACAGACTCGAAGTAGAACTAATATTCTATATTTAGGTTAGGTATTTAGGTACCCATTTTGCTACCTAACGTAAAGCAGACGAACCCGACGGGACGCGTAATAGAGACATTGGTCGCTAATTACCATTCGTTATATAGGAAAAATAAACCCTAGGTTAAAGCTATACGGAGTAAGAGAAACTAACTCTGACATAGGCCCCCTTCAAGGAGAAATGCATAGTAAGTATATTATCTTGTTGGGTTTTAGCTACTTCAGTAGAAATAAATTTCTATATAACTTATATTCAACCCTCCTTAACCTAGTCCGACTTGTCCTTCAGCCACGGAGGTACTTGTAAGAAATGCCATGCTAGTTTCATCAAGTCGATCGTAATATTCGCTTACAATAACCATATCTATTAGGTATAGGGTCCTTTAGAGGATGATTTAGCACCAGTAATATTGTCAATAAGTGAGCTTATGTAGGTAGACTAGAACATCCCTTATCCACCAACTGGACATGCTGAAAATGTGTAACCGCCAATGAAGAACCATCGTCTCACAACGCCAACGCCACAATCAGGAATGGGGAAACATGACTCGAAGGGAGCTGCTATGCATCTAACATCTCGTTTGGGCCAGTATTGCCTGATCCAAACTTCCGCCGCAGCTCATATGTATCGACGGGAACTGCCACTCGCACGCTATCGTCCATTCTAGAATACCACCACGCCTAAACCTTCAATGTCGTCTGGAACCTTATATCGCCGTCGCTAGAACGGAAGCGAGCAAATTACTTGATTCGCCAATCGCTTACATAGCCATCTCTGCCTGCAGTTTTCGAAGTTCTGCTTCTTCGTCGTCCTCCTCGACAGCCACGGGCTGTTTGGCTTGGACTGTTTCAAAGTGTTAGCGCCTCTATGAACAGATTCGTTAGGGACTGTATCAAACTCACTCTCTTGGTTTCCGACGGCGGGCATCCTGTGGATCGCATCCGACACCGGTACGCTTCCTGATTCGAGCATTTTCTTGTCGAGTTGTTCCTGTTGCATGGCCTCGAGCTCATCGTTCAATTCGTCCTCGTCTACCGGCTCTCCGATCTGGTTGCTCGTAATGGCTGCGACGATTTCTTCGCTGAGTGCGTTTTGCTCCCGGAGTTTGTCCCTGTTCGAAGCTAGTAAGCTACAATGTACAATAATACGAGTGAATTTGCGGTTGGGGTGCATACATAGTCTCGTCGACTTTCTCGGGTGTGAGCTTGCCGTGGATCTGCTTCATGGCTTCGCCTGCTCTCTCCATGGCAGCGAGTGTCTCTCGGTTGATGTTGGCTGACTCGATAGCATTGATCTGTTGTTCCAGCGTCCCGATCTGTGATATCGTCTGCTCTAAGCTGTGCTCGTGTGCCTTCTTCCTCCGTAGAGCGGCCTTCGCGGCTATCAGTGGATAGGGTCAGCTCGGGTCAGGTGAGCTCTAACACATGGTAAACCACTCACCGTTCTTATTCGTGTTGACGTTCTTTCGTGCGATGGCATCCTGCTCTTCCATCTGTGCCATGAGATGTTTTTCGCGCTTCTGCAGCATGTCCAGCTGCGCTCGCAAGCCGAGAATCGCATTTTTGGGGCTATCCTTTTTCTTCTGGGCAGCGCCGCCGCCAAACCAGCCCCAAACGCCAGACATGGTGATGGATAAACTTGTCGAAGCCGAGGTTGATTTGGCGTTGAGAACTTGCGAGTACGGGTTGGGAGAAGGAATCCGATGGAATGCCGGCGAGATATCGATCGCGGGGTAGATTTGGTGGTAGAGTCGTGGTCAAGAAGATGACGTCGCTTTTCCTAGCGTGTCGAGGAAAGCAAAGGCGTTGAAAATACCGTCTGGAGGGAAACGTTGGTCGATTGAGGGTTCCGGGCGGGAAAAGGCAGCCTAGCTGTCACGAGATTGCTGAGGTCCGGGCGGATGAGATATGATGCAAGGTTGGTTCACGCTTAGGAAGACCAGGTAGTAGCAGGTGGATGATTAGATGACGCCGCAAAGCGACAGGGGCGGCAAGGTTCCTGCCCGCCGCCTGCCCAAAACTGATGCCGCCTGATCTTCCCGGACCCGAAGTTTGTCCGGATTAGTCATCACAAGCGATACCCAGGCAACAGCTAATGAACTTAGCTCGCAGGCCAATGATGCCAAAGCAAACTTGCATCTTCCCTCCTACTTCACCTATAACTTTACCTATACTCGCCGGACTTGGTGAGCTTTCGTCTGCGTAAACTTCGGGGTTTCTTCCGAGTTTCTTCTCATGTTAGGCGGGGAAATACCATTGATCAATTGATGTATTCATCAATCCGAGTTCACCATAAACCATAGTCCTCTACTCGCACCCAATGTCCAATGTCCAATGGACCTCTCCCTTCAGTGCGGTGCCTCCTCTCAAGTCTCCCTGCGAAACACGTGGGAGACAAGGTTAGGTTCCTAGGCTGGTAAGACTGCCCTTCCTCCCCATCTTACCTCCAGATTAGCTCAGCCGCTCCCGCAATTCCTATTGCTCGTAACAGTGGCCTTCAAAATTAAAGATATGAATGGGCAGAGCCCTGGATCTTCTGGGCGTTCCCAACTAATGGGCATATACACTAATTTTGTCATTAGCGTAACTGGATATTCGGCTCACTCGGCCACATTGAGCCTCCAACATGAATACCCCCAGGGAAATACAACCAAGGCTGATGTTAACGTTGCACTTCTACTAGAGAGCCTCAAGCACGAACAAACGGATATTGGCCAATGGATCCATGTAATAGGTTATATAACATCTATCAAGCAAACATCGCCCAAAGCCAGTATGGAACCACATACCGCAAGCGTAGGAGTACAAGCTCTTGTTCTTTGGATTGCCGAGGACCTGGACATTCCATCATATGAGAAGGCTCTTATTTCCGAAACTGAGCGATCGAAATGAAAAACATTCAACCGCAGCCCAAAATATCGGTGAAGTTATACAACGGAGCCATCAGATTAACAACATGCGATGCATACCACTGGCGAAGCTGACAATGCGTGTTTATACAACCTGGGAGCCTGCGCATACTCCGAGCCAAGGTACCATTACAAGCTGCTTAGGTTAATTCAAACGACGAAAACGTAATTACAAATCGATTGACCCGGATGTCGATTTGCCGGTGATGTCGGCTTGCCATTTGGTACCAGAACATGATCAATAATGATATTCATCGCAGGCTATCCTCTTATTCAAATACCTAGGTGATGGTCTAATGTTATCGATCGCGGGCGCTCGGAGACTGCCAAGAGTTACCGCAGCCAACCCCCCGGTTATGTGCCAACTCAGCACAGTGGAAAGCGGCTGTTCTTCCAAAGATAAGCTCCGATCGATCCCCGGTGCGACCTTGCTTCAGAAAAGCTCCGCTCTCGGCTGGCCGCGAACTTCAGACCTCCTCCATGTCGTTGGCTGGACGGCAAGGTCACTTGATTGGAAGCTAGGCCGAATAAACAAAAGGAGCTATATCAAAGCCTTATATCTACCTAATTGTCTCGACTCTTGATGGCTTGGGCCATTATCTGCACGACTTCTGCATGACATGCACAGAACCGCAGGGTGAGATGCTTAGTACAAGCCAATTAGGATTAGGTATGGCCAAAAGGAGCTTAAGCTTCTTTGGCTTGTTGCGGCAGGKTGAGCGTCTATGCAGACAACCATTGAACTATCGTCTTTCAATCTTCGGGATCCACAGAGGCTTCAGCATTGCCAGATGGCAAACCCTCGCTGGAGGGACGACGCCCTCCTGCAGCTTTCAATCTCAGACAATCCATTCTCGACCAACTCGGAGCCGCCCAAGTCCCGCTTGGTGTTGGGACGCACGGTCCTCGACTCCTTTGCCTTCTGTTTTTGCGTCTGTCTGACGAACACATTTGCGTTACATCGGCCCTCTGCCGCATCCCCCCAGATAGTTCGCAAGTTTGCTAAATATTATTACTTCCTGGACGACTCGCTTCCCTTCTTGTCATCGTATGGTCGCCGAGAGATGTGGCCTCTTCGATCTTTTCCTCGGCGCTTTGATCCTTCCCCAGACCCCTTGGAGATCAGGACTGGTTGGTGCAATGGGCGTTTTAGCGGCTTCTCGGAGTTCAATTGCGAGCGTGCTGCAGCCTGCTTCTCCCACATCTCTTTCGACTTTAGACAGATATCGTCAATTTGTTCCTGAACGCAGGTCAACGCTGGCAGGATTCGTGACGGGCGGGCTCGCTTACGTCTGTCAAACATGCACCAGGCGTTGTGATGAGGAAGCCATCTTCTCCCTAGAAGTATATTGTCAATGTACTGCCCACAAAGGATCGTCATGATCATCGTACTTCTCGAGTGTACGGTCTAACGGTGGCGTCTGGCCCCAGATAGTATTGAAGCTCCTGGGTAATGACCTTCTTGTGGATATCTAGATGCGGAATCCAGTATTTGTTCATGGGAGTGGATGCCATCTTTCGGGCGTGTACTGGTCGAAAGGGTAATCGCTCGAGAGAACGTCCAAGGTCAGCATGAAACCGGTCAAGACGGCTATTTATGCGAGGAGCCAGCCCAACAGCAGTTGCGCCGCGCAAGCTTATTGCCGAGTAATCAGCAGCAACTCAGTTCTGCTGAAGGGCACTGCTGTATTTTATTCTCACACCGCCCTTGACGTGTGAGAGGCTTTAATAGCCGTGTGCTTAAGTCTTTTGGCTTACCATAACTTCGTCCCGAATGCGACTGCGGTCTGGTAGGTGCATATATACACAAGGGATGCATGGTTCGCCTCACTTACACGCCCCATTTTTCCTCCACGGCGAATGGGCTTCACCCACTCCTCTGAGCACAAAACATCTAATACCCACAGGTTAGGTATTGGGATTAGCTCTTATTGCTCAATTTTTTGCAGACAGTACTGTATCTGGATCACATTGCAGCAATCCCCCTGCTGTGCCGAACCCTCTACTACTTACTTTTTTCGAAGCTGCGTGACGCATTCACGCCCGAGTAATCCTATATCAGTGAATCGGATGCCCTATCAAGGGATGTATGGCCTTCAGTCTTGCGTCTGTGGCGTTTTCTTCTCGTCGTTTATGTCTACCAATGAGGCCATTAATAAACAAGGTATGCACGTTTGGTCGTCAAGAAGGCTTGATGGAGGTCAGCAGGCCTTTAGAAACGAATAGACGCTGGCCTGTTTCGAAAATCTTCTATCTGCGATCCAGACGCCTAGACTCAATATTGCTACCATCTTCTTCCGGTTCGGCTCCCGAAAGCAGCCCCAGTTACCTGCGTCATCCGACCTAGATTAGGAAGTTATGCCACTTATTGACTTCCTAGCTAGGCCTTTAGGGCTCCGATGTCCTTTTCCATGCGAGGCTCTCGGCCGATTCGGGATACAATCGTCTGGATCCATTTGCTTGGCACGGTTCGTCCGCTTAGTCGCCTCTCATCAGCTGAAACTTCGAGGAGAATTGCCCGTTTCAGGTTGGCGTGGAATCGAGACGAATGAATCCAATCATGATAATAAAACCTCATCTCCAAATTCTCAATCTTACGTAGTACAATACGACTCCCCATACTACTCATAATCCGTTCTGGTTCGCCTGCCTTCTGCCGTGGCCTATGTGAGTATGGCCGACTCCCCGATATGCCACTCGGATGATTGTAATATCAGTCGTCATACGCCTTCGTTGACTACATAGCCATATCGCCTAAATATGGTCTAGGATAGCATATTTCAGAGGCGCAAAAGGCGCTTGGTGAAGACGACAGCTAACTGCACATTCGCCAGTCGCTACCGGTTTGACGGCTCTCCGAATTGAGTATTCCGACGTCTACCCATTTCCATCTTTATCACCACTAAGGGGACAGGATTAGGGAGAATGGCCCAGAAGTTGACCGGTTGCAGCGGAAGAGGATAGGTAATACTGGGACGTTTCTGCTTGGCTGAAGCTCCTTATATTACATATTGTTCGTATTTATTTCCAGCAAGATATTGGATGATCTCCGATCTAGTCCGCTGAATTAAGCAATCATCGACCCCTAAGCCTCTTTTCTGGTAACCGGATAGTGACTCTATGCGAAGGAATCTAGAGACGAGTCTTCCACTCTAGAGGACAGGAAAATAGTTCTGTAAGTGTTCTACTCGATGCACTAAGATTTTCGCGATCTAGGCTCGTTACTCCAACAGTAGCGTAGATAGCCGTTCCTTAACAGACCGATCATGTCAGATTCTAGAAGTTACGGGCGTTGAATGTGTTACGCACGAATTGGCTGTACGCCTTACTTGGAGGCTATTATAGGTGTCCTTCGGGTCTCGGAATAGGTGGCCTGGGTCGGATGTAACAGTGAAAGGAAGGAAATGCTGCATGAAAAGTCACACAATCGAGGCCTTTAGTGGCTTGATTACGATGCGCTTCAATATATTAAGCATATCGAATCTTAAAGAATAGATGATCTGGTAGTAACACTGTCCACGACATCCCTAGGAACCCAATCGCCAGTGGGCCTTCGCTAGCCCCCTTTTTCCGTGTGAGCTTGTAAGGGAGCGAGTAACAATTGCCCCTATTCCAACCGCTAACGACTTCGCATTCAGCCTGTCTTCGGCGAATGCTTCATTTTCGAATCAGGCTTTGTAATTCTTCCAATCAGACATTTGGCACTCTTTAGACTAGAATCGTACTTTTTTACAACCAGCACAATATTCGAGGCCAGCCCCGCCCATTTCCGTGTCCTTAACACAAATCAATCATCGACATCGAAGGGGGCATAGACCGGAGGCGAGATAGCGGCGCGTACCTCATACTTTGACAGCTCATGCCAGCCCTCTACATCTAAGAAGGTCGAAGAAAATTTACGGTGGCTGCAAGTGCACAGGAACGCCTTGTTGTCCTCGACTATTAGGGGTATGGTCTCAGTGTACAGGAGAAGAACAATAGCATAATCAATTACCGCGGCGCAATCCGACAGGACAACACATTGGTTGGATACCAGGGCAAGGAATTGAAAGTCGCTATTGTCAGCATTTGTAAGACATCAGGAGATAGGACAATTACAGGTACTTCGGGCGTAGTAAGGGAGACCTGAGACCGTGTAGACAAAAAGCGGTCGTCTCTATGTATTTCCAACCATATAGCAGATAGGTTTACAGCTTCTTGTACAACAACGTTGTTTCCACCCCCTATCATTGCCCGTATCGTGACGTCTTGGAAGGCGGATAGCTCTGAGGGTAGTAGTAGCGAACCAGCAGGCGCCGCTATGTATCGCCTTCTTAAAACTCACGTAACTTTCCCCGGGCAACTCCTCGCCATCCTTCAATGCCTGTTCTTAAGATACTACTACTTCTACTTGGTAGTTGTTAAGCTCAACCCATTTCATATCCCTTTGCCTCTCATAGCTGGCAATGGAGCAGTCTTCTATATTGAGGTGTGGAATGTTCCAACTTACCACCTGTTTCTTGCTCTCAAGAAGGTACGTGGAGTGTAGATAGTTAATCCATTCACAGCTCGTGCGACATGTGCGGTAATATCGACGTAGGAGTTTCGGCAGTTAGGTCTTGTCTTGCTTTCTCTCAGAGGAGCCACGAACTAGAATTCGAATCATAATTTCTCTTTTCTAAGTAGGACGGGCATATAACAAGACAGAAATATTTGTCATCGTAGCTTCTCGTCGAAAGGCCGGCATTAAGTCTACCAGTTAGACGCGTTTCTTGCCAAAAACTTCTCGCCGATGTATACCATTATAAAAGTTTTAAGGTCGAGTTCAAAAATAAGAGCTTACCAAATCGAGTTCCAAGATAATCGGGAAGAACGTAGATGAGATATGACTTTCCAAGCTTTCATACCTGATGGCGATTTTGAACAAGACGTGATACATTCCCACTCTTCTAAATATCGCAGTTAGTAATATCTAAAGTCCAGGCTACCTTATACTTCATGTTAGCTACGGCTTTCAAGGCCTATTAGGATATAACTTACCATAATCACGACTGGAAGGCGCGAGATTACGCACATCCCCGTATGAAAAGAGCAGAATCATAATCCCCCAAATTCACGGTTGAGATTTACCAGTGACCATATTGAATGCACGACCGGGGAGGGCTATATTGTCAGTAAGCTCTCCCAGGAGTAGTTTCAATGAGTTATGAATTTAAGTAAGGTCTTGTGTAAAGTCATTGAGATTTGCTAAGAACACATACCTTGTAAACTCCTCATCTTATAGGCAAAGCAATTCGTCTAAGACAAACACCAGGCAACTAAGTAAGTATCACAGTGAAATATCAAATAGGCGTATAAGCCGCTGCTTCTATTCTAGTGGGTCGGGTACAAAACGTACCTCCTACACTAGATATGACAATAAACGTAACATATAAGAACATCACCGCAGAAACAAAATGTGCTAAATGTACTCTGATTTAAACTTGATAGTCACATACTCAGCTTAGAAAAAGAGTAACTATCAAAGGGTAGGCATTTGTTGTAGTAGCAGTGGTATCTCCATATTCGATATACCTTGAGTACCGAAGTACTTATTATGACTAAGATATTTCATTGGATATTATTGGCTCACCGTGATCTAAGCCAATACGATTGGACCATTTTTCTTCAATACACGTGTATACTCTAACAGAATAAAGCAGTATATCCAGTTGTCTCAGTCCTTGGTTGATATTGGCTTTCGAGGACTAGACTAATCATTGACTTGTCTCATCTTAGATTGAGAGCTAATAATTATTAGATGTTGAGACATTACTTACCTCCCATTCACCGTAGACTATGTATGTATTTGGTTGAAGCAGACGGAATGAAGACGTGGCTTACATAAAGTGGAACGCTACATATGTATTCCATGCCCCGCAGTAGTGGATGTTACCGGCCAAAGGAGCTGGGCTGAACCCCGCCAATTATGTAAGCGGTCAGTATTAATATCGGTACGTATTAGTATGACCTCATGCAATGACGCCCAGCCGTCGCCTGACAATACACTGTACAACACGCTGTCAAAGCCACAACGGGTGATTTGGTTGGTCACGGCTTTCCACGTAATTATCGACCGGACTGGGCTACTGATGCTTGCAGTCGCCAACCACATGACATTCCTTGGCTCACCGCATTGGTTCGCAATGGGCCTAACAAGGTTCGAAGGCGTCGTGCTGTGTTTCTTATGCAGATGCTGGGGCGATTGACCGATCCGCGGCCAGGGTTCAATCTGTGAGTGCCGGGTCGCTAGAAATCCTGATTTGGCGGTGGCCATGAGCAAAGGTGGCATTGCATTTGATCGGAAACATACATGGTACCTAACTTAAATGCCTTGTCTTTGGCCTGGACCGGCCAAGGCAGCGTCATACCTCGAGCTGTGATTGAGACCAGGCAACCTTCAAGCTGCGGATAAAAACCTGGTTAGCTGCTCGAATGCAGCTCTCGCAATCTTTCACCTCTAGAATATCTCTTATGCATGAACCTGAATCATCTAGACCGCTCATCTAATAAACAGCTCACAACAAACCGTCTAGCAAAAAACATCATCAACATACAAGATGATTCTCACGGATATCTTCTCGATGATTCTCCGGCTTGCGGAGCTAGCGTTTGGTGCCATCGTCGCCGGAATTAATGGCCAATATCTCCACGATGTTCAGGACACTAGTAGCTGGGATCAGGGTCGTTTCATCTACACAGAAGTAGTAGCTGGTATCGCCATCTTCCTTTCCATCGTCTGGCTGTTCCCATTCGCCGGCAGCTTCGTCCACTGGCCTGTCGACCTCGTCATTTCCATCTGTTGGTTCGTCGCTTTCGGTCTGCTGGTCAATGTAAGTAATCTATCTGCTACAGACGAAATGCTCGATTCTAATGGCTTGACAAGTACCTCAACGGTACGTGCGGATACGTCTTCGATTGGAACAATGTGTCCTTCCGCCACGGCGACCAGTGCGGAAAGTGGAAGGCCGTCATCGCGTTCTCCTTCTTGTCTGCCATTTGCTGGCTGGTCTCAGCAATTGTTGGCATTTTCTGGGTTCGCGACCACGAAGCTCGTAGCTACCGCCGCCGCACTTGGTACCGATCTCGCGTCTAAGTGCCACAGCGGATACCCAACATCTCGCGATATTGCAAAGTTATACTCCGACTTCTATCATCTTTACCTGACCCACCTCAACATTTAATATTAATCATTTTTGGGGAGGAATCTTTTCTTGATTTTAAGCGTAATGATTATGATAGGGGAGTTTTTGGCTAGCTTGGCTTGGCTTGGCGCCCCCCAGATATGTACTGATGGTTGATGCTCGTTATTGAGATAAAGACCTGTTTGGAATTGCGAGGAGAGATACCCAAGTAATAACATACTAAATTTAATGCATTGCGAGGCCTATCTGCGACCGTGAAATATCATATGATAAATGTGTATTATTTACGTATCGAAGCATAATATGCCACACTTGTGATATCAGCCACAATATTCCCGTTTCATACATAGATGTAGGGATCATATTTCCCCATAGACCTAGATCTTACGTAGGAACTAACTTAACTCGGGGAAATTCAATTCCCTTAGGTACCTAACGTTAATAATAGTATACAGACTAACGCAGATTCCGATCTGCTTTATGCCTCCCGATGGGTCGATCTACTGCCCCTCCCAAGTCGCCTATAACCTCATGTTTGTGATGGGAAATAAACATTGATGTAAGAAGCACGAAAATTAATTGTTATGCCCTATGGCTTGATGGTAGGTTACGTGGCATCCCACCAGCGGGAAATTCGTCATGAATCTATTGTAAGCAATTTTGATTGGGCGTCTTCCCGAGATCTCCTGCATATGAGACAAAGGCATATTGAGTTTCACTTATGAGAAATATTAGAGATGTCTCTTGTTTGTCGTGCGAAGTTGGCAACAGGGAAGTCTATGACAGCATCGATGTGGGGCATTTTGGGGGCGGACTGGGGGGCAGAGCTGAAGGAGCAAGGATAGTAGGGCTAAGGTGACGCCACACTTCTGTCACCAGCCACACTCTCGACCACTCATATGCATATGAGATTACATGGATGTAATCCCGACCCGAAAGAGAAGGAATCGACTTTATCTCCATCAGCAAGATCTTCCGGATATCGGCAATGATGATTAGTATGGAACCAAAACCGAAGACCAAAGTCATCAATCCAATCGGGTTATTTCTTTAATTCGGGTAGCTACTGTGAGTAACTACCTACCCTACGTACGTTAGACGAAATCGACGGGACTGCGGGACTCCTCAGGGTTCGGCTTTGTCCAAGGGACCAACCATACTACTCCACATATCGTCATCTACCTGTCTCCCGGTAGCTAATGTGGAGATAACCGCCACAGCCTGCTCTCCTTTACTACATATGACGCCAACAAGTCAGCCACAGAGTTGTAAGGCTATGTACCTCACGTATATTGATGTTGAGAACCTAGACCTGCTAAGAGGAGAAGCCACCGGCTCGGTAACACTAGTTGATGGCCGAAGAGTCTTTGAGTTTAGTACGCTAGGTACATATGTCCGGAATCAGCCCGCCGGTAAGTCTTGACAAGCGCGTCTGGCAGGGATGAGCGTTTCCAATCAGGGGCGATGACGCTTCGATGAAGTAAGAGCAGCTCTCAAGCTTAGTAGCTCGTAGTGTATTGGTTGGGTGAAACGCGCCAACCAGGCTTTGGAAGGTGTAATTTAGGAAAGAGATCCTATAGCTCTTGATCGAGATTCCCGATGATGACATATAGCAGCAAATCGAGAATGTTTCTTGGAAACAAAGTATAAGCACAGCTCCTAGAGTCTGCCTCATATCAGTATAAAAGGAAGTCAAGCATCCCAGACCTCAATTCGACCTCTTCTCACCAGTTCACCATCAACAAACGTCTACTATACACACAACCTAAGAGCAAATCTTGATACCCCTTAACTAGCAAATCTCATCTTTTATATTATACTTCCACGAATACAGCTATCCAATATGTCTGGTGTTATCAACAAAGTCAAGGACGCCGTTTCCGGCCACCACCACACATCCACAACTAACCAGAGTGCACCCGAGGGTACACATGGACCTCACGGTAGCCGCGTTGCCAACGCTGCTGACCCCAGAATCGACAGTGACCGTATGTTTCCTTTATCCACGACCCTTCCCTATAAGCTTTGATTACTAACTTAGTATAGGAGACAACCGTGCTGCTCCCGGCTCGACTATTGGTGGCTCTCATGCGTACACAACCGGAGACAACTACACCCACTCCGGTACTACAGGCTCAGCAACTGCTGGTCCCCACCGATCAGACCTAGTCAACAAAGTCGACCCTAGAATTGACTCTGACCGAGATGGCCGATTTGTTGGCAACACTGCCGGTGACTATGGCGGCAGTGGCCGAGAAGGAGTTGCTGGCCCTCACAACTCTCGTCTAGCTAACGCCGCTGACCCCCGCGTTGATTCCGACCGAGACGCTTCCCGAACCGTCGGCAACACCTATGGAAGCTCTGGTACTGCAGGAACTACAGGTGCCGACTACACCCCTGCTGGCACCACTGGCAACACCTTTGGTAGTTCTACTGGTGCTGGATATGGCTCAACCACTGGCACTCATGGCTATGGCTCAACTACTGGTACCCACGGCTACGGCACTACCGGCACGACTGGCACTACCGGTACCACCGGCACTCATGGTGCCCACGGCGTGACCGGAACCCATGGTGGTACTGGAGCATATGGCGCAACCGGAACGCACGGCGCGACCGGAACATACGGCACACACTCTGGCCCCGGCCCAGCGCCCGACACCGCCGGTCCTCACAAGAGCAACATCGCCAACAAGCTCGACCCGCGCGTCGACTCCGACCTCGACAACTCGCGGACAGTCGGCGGCGACAAGACTTTCCAGTCGTAAGTACGCAACTGTCGCCCTTGCTTGCTTGCTTTGGATTGTTTTCGTATCGTATCGTTTCGTTTCGCATGGGGACAAATTTGTTAACAATTGCCTGAAGTGGAAACTACGTCGCCAAAGACCCTACGGACGCTGCTCAGGTACCCCCTTCGACGATGCGGAAGCACCTCGGCGAGCCTGTGGTCGAGCATGGCGACCATGGACACCGACACACTGATCGGAATGGTGTTGGAAGTGCCCAGGAGAGACATCATGGCTTGTAAGATGGAAAGGAAAAGGAAAGGAATGGGTTGGTGTAATGAAGGAATGAAAATCCGATATTATTGTACACTAGATGAAAAGTGTTAATGACAAGCATGACATCCCTGATGATGGGAAACTTTCAAATGTCCAATATTCTACGTGGAAATGGAAAATCGTGAATTCTATTGGGACTTCAATTTTAAGTTATTGATGGATAAGAGTAATTGACGCTCGCCTTCGCGACGAATAAGTTGATGTCGGTTCTCCTACTGATCAGATGCGTAGAAAATGACGCTTAGGAGGAACATGAAAGCTGTTTACGTTTCCAAGGTTACGAGCTTAGTCGATATAGGTACATGTAGGTGCTACCCCTTAATGTTTCAATCGTGTCTCGAATTCCATTCAATATTCAGAGTAACCTCCCAGCTCTACGTCATAACCTGACTATATGACAGTGGTGCTTCTATGCGAACTTATCGCATTGCAAATAGGGGTATTATGATCGTAATCTACGTCTTCCATATGGGAATCCATCATATTATACGAAATCTATTTCGTGAATACGCCCAAGCGATGCGGAACTACGTGGTACCAGCGCTCGATAGATGGCTGCCCTACATCGATCTTCTCCCAGGGGCCAGCTTCGCGCAGTGTCTTTTCGGTCTGCCGGCAGAGTGTACATCCGCCGAGGAAGTGCGGCCAGAATATATTGAGGAAGCCTGGCAGAGCAAGATGTTAGCAAATTTTTGGTATCTGGCTGGAAAAGGGGCGTCAATGGACTCACGCTGATACGCCCTCATGTACCAACTGTACTCGCATCTGACGTGCTCATAAATGAACCAATGTCCGCCCTACCGCGACCGATTTAGTAAGAATTGATTATTAGCCGTGATTTATTCCACGTTACCTTTTTCAGGTACCCGTATAGCTCGCGAACGTTCTTCTCGGGGTCGGGGATGCTGCACAAGCACAAAATGCTGACAATGCAATCCACGCTCCCCTTTTCGACGCGACCGTCCCACTTCTCGGGATTATCTAGGTCTTCAATTCCCACGGGGACAATCTGATAGACATCCTCGAGCCCGGCCTTCTCGATCGCTCGTTTGAGGTGTGGGTGTTGGTCTGGGTTCGGCTCCACGCCATACACATGGGTGATGACCCTCTTCTTGTCGCTTCCAGCGTTTCTGCGTCTTACTGTCCCTTCGGCCGTCTCGGCCTCGGCATTGGGATCGACCTCTGCCACCGTCTTATACAGGTCGACCCAGAGCCCTGAGCCGGCGCCTACCTCGATGACCGTACCGCCGATAGCCGGACCGACGGGCTCATCGGTGACATTTCCGCCAGTTGCACGGCCCTCAAGCAAAGGCACCACGCGCTCGCCGGCATGCATGCGCAAACCAGGCCCCCATAGCAACCAGAAGTCGCTGAACCAGGCGTCCTGGAGCTTGCTGGGGGAGAGCAGGACGTCGAACTTGCGCTCGCGGAGGAGCTTGAGTATAGTCTTGGGCAGACGCGATGCCGAGACGCCCATGAAGCGCCAGGGGTCGAGGAGGCCCAAGATGGCTTCTTTTGTGCGCTGGTAGAGGGACATGGTATTTGGTGTGTGTGTGTCCCTTAGGGCAGGAGGTAATACTGGCAGATAAGAGATAAAGGAGTGAGAAGTGAGGAGAAGGGAACCAGCACGCACCAGCTACCCCTGGGATTGGTCCCTCCTTTATATATACGGCACGTAAAACCTTGCTCTGAGTCAATAGTCACATGCGTCCAGACAAGGATAAGACGGATTATGCCCTCGAACACACACACACACATTCAGCTCAGGCCATTGGCTAACGTGATTGGTTCTCCTAGACTAAAAGTTGACGCGGCAGAATATACCTCCCAATTCATTAGTCAGTGGAGCATCCATCACACACAGTGCTAAAACAGTATAACGCGGGGGATCCATGGGACCAATGTAGCCAGCCTTCTTCTCTATCGTTTCATATATATGTAAACATCTCTATAATATAGGCATAGGTATCATTACAACTCATCTTTTCCCTCTTTAGCAGCGGGGCTTGGCACCTCTGGTCTCCCGCTGTCCTTCTGTAGGTCGACGCCGATCTTGCCTCGCCATTTCTGCCAGACGGACCAGAACTCCTTTTCCATGCCCGACTCCATCTGGTCCGGTAATACTACAACGTACTCAACGTATAACTTTCCAAACTGGAACTGGTGGTATACTGAATCCCCGTCCTCGCTCCAAATCGGCATTCCTTCGCCCTCGATCGTTTCCACATGCCCGGGTTGGACGACCTCGCCGCGCTTCCGACTCAACTTCACGACGTGGCCGTCTAGGTGCGTGAGATTCCGCGTCCAATCGCCCATCCAGGCTTCCCGGAGGGACAGCACCTCGCGCCAGAAGAGGTCGTTACCCCTGCGCCGGAAGAACGTCCCGTCAACGTGGTCGGGGTTATCGTTGTCAAAGTCGGGCTCCTTCTCGACTAGGGTGACAACGAGATCGCCGGCGATCCAGTCAGGACTCGCGTCGGCCTCGTTCTCGTAGACGATCTTGGCATCTCGCGCTACACCGCGCTCGATCTTGAGCTGCACCGTGGTCGGCTTGCGGATAACCCTATTACCGCCACAGACGGGACACTTGTGCTTGATGGTCTTGCCACGGCCGCCGCACGCATCGCACGTGGTCTGGATCTGCTGGAACATGCCTGGCGCTAGCTGGTGCTTGATAATGCGCACGCCGTGCCCGCCGCAATGGCCACAGGTCTCCACGACGCCGTCTGCCGAACCCGTTCCGTCGCATTCCTCGCATATTTGTTGCTTGTCCCACGAGAACTCTGTGTCCCTGCCATTGTAGAAGTCGCGCAGGGATATGCCGACCTTGATCTCGATGTCGTGGCCACGCGGCTGTCCTCTTTGGTAGTGACCACCTCCGCCAAAGAAGCGGCTGAATAAGTCGAAGGGATCGTGATGGTGTCCACCGCCTTGACTGCGCTGCTTCAGACCCTCGTGTCCGTATTGGTCGTATATTCTTCGGGACTCAGGGTCGATTAGAGCTTCGTAGGCTTCGGATACCTCGACGAACTTTTCTTCGGCCGTCGGGTCACCCCTAAATGTCGCATTAGCTACCAGATACCAATGGTGTTATTGCAATGCGTGAACTTACGGGTTCTTGTCCGGGTGGTATTTTTTGCTTAATTGTCGGTATGCTGACTTGATCTGCTTGTCCGTTGCCTGGCGGTCTACTCCAAGTACCTAATGACAATTTGTAAATAAAAAGAATTATTGCAAAATCTCAATTTCAGGGGAACACACCTTATAGAAATCCTCGGCGCATAAAGCGAGTTGTGCCAAGATAAAGAGCAACCCGAGGGTCGCCCACCGGAATAGCATCTTGCCAGATAAATGGCGGCGAGCGAGCGTGCGCAAGCCTGCTAACCAATAGGTAAGGGAGAGGTATCTCTTTTAAGACCAGTCAAGTAGAATTCTAACAATGGGTGGTCTTATGGGTAACACCAAAGCACGACTCTCCCATGGATGCAGCAGGACCAGCATGGGAATTGGCCAGCGTGGTAAATTAATCGTAGCGTTATCAGAGAAGCGAATGTGAAGACGTAGCTAGCTCCCTCTTTGTAGCGTTGACCCTTGAAAAATACCAGCGTGTCAACGTCAACGTGGTAAAAACCACCGAGCTGCGGGCATCTGGCCCGCCGAGATAAGATAAGCCCTGTAACCTTAAATAGTGGGGACTGTCTCGAGTAACTTGGCGGGAACCGAGACTCTGATTGGCTATAGCGCACTAGTGGCTCCAAAGGAGGCAATCCAGAAAATAGCAGGCAGCTACGACGAGCTTGCGACTAAGTCTTCTTCATCCCCCATCCTCGCTCCATCTCGAGCGTCGATCACAGCTAACTCTCCAATAATTGACCAACTTAATCATTGTTCTGGCTTAGGTTATGGTCTCAGGGGTCCCTTGAAAGTTCCATATTTAGCCTGGAGCATCTATCGAAAGAGATTCTCATACTTAACACCATCACCATCAAGGTTCTTCCCCAGCTTACCAGTAACTGGACCTAAATCATGAGCGGCAAGCGATACGCCTTCGTCCCTATGGACGCAGACGAAGTCGGCCCGCAGAAGGTTGAGAAGAAGTCCAAACATCGGCGCCGCGACGAAAACGGGAAATCGAGTTCGCATCGCGACTCCCACCGAAAATCGCATCGCAGCCGCAGCCGCAGCCGTTCACCACGTCGAGACCGAGATCGAGACCGAGACCGAGACTCACATAAACACAAATCGAAGTCGATACGAAGGCGCGGCGACGATGACTTTGATGACAGATGGGGCGATGAGGAGCCAGGGAGCGAGCCTGAACCTTCCGACGGCGGACGCGACGAAGAACCTGAATTTAAGGAGTCGGCCCCCAAACGCGTCAAGCTGAGCCATGATGAACGCGAAGAAAAGGATGACGGTGCCGAGTCCGATACCGCGCGCGACATCGCTGAGAGGGAAGCCTTCGCCAGGCGCCTCAGGGAACGAGACAGCGGCAAGTCCAAGGGCGAAAGCAAGGCTGAAAGGGAACGTCAGCGCCTTGCCGAAGAACTTGCCGCAAATAAAGCTGCCATGCCGGATCTCCGTGAGCGCTCGCGACAAGATTACCTTAAAAAGAGGGAGGCAGAAAGACTAGCGCTGCTACGAAAACAGGTCGCGGAAGAGACGGCCGAATTGAACAGCGGTGTACGGTTGTCGGAGAAAGAGAGGGCTGAGTTTGCGAAGAACCGAGAAATTCTGCGACTGGCTGAGGAGCGGTTACGAATCGATGACCATCGCGATGGTTATTATATGCCGGAAGATTATATCACGGAGAAAGGAAAGATAGATAAGAAGCGGAAAGAAGAGGCCCTATACAAGCGATACGTCGAAAGAGACGAATATGGCCAGGAGAAGTTTGTCACCGAACACGAGGAATGGGAGAGGGAACAGACGCAGAAGGCAAAGGCCCAAATAAACAGGGCAGAAAGAGAATACGAAGGAGATTATGCGCCTGTCCTTGATCCGGAACAGTACATCCAGTGGAATTTGGGCTCGACAATGGCCGGCGAGGGAAAGACATTAACGAAAGAACAGAGATTTCTGGAAGCGCAAATCGAGGCTGCTGAAAAGAAGGCCTTGTCGATTCAAGAGACTAGGAAGAGTCTCCCTATTTACAAGTACCGAGACGAATTCATCGCCGCCATTGAACAGTACCAGATTCTCGTTCTCGTTGGCGAAACGGGTAGCGGAAAGACTACCCAGTTACCCCAATATTTACACGAGGCTGGTTATACAAAAGGTGGCAAGAAAGTCGGTTGTACACAACCCCGAAGAGTCGCAGCTATGAGTGTAGCAGCTCGAGTTGCGGAAGAGATGGGTGTCAAGATTGGCAATGAAGTCGGTTATTCGATTCGATTCGAGGATAATACCAGCGACAAGACTATCTTGAAGTATATGACCGACGGTATGTTACTTCGAGAATTCATGACGGAGCCGGATCTTTCAGGATATTCAGCTATAATGATCGACGAGGCTCACGAACGGACCGTGCATACCGATATCTTGCTCGCCTTAGTCAAGGATCTAGCCAGGGAACGACCGGATTTAAAACTTCTCATCTCTTCGGCTACGATGAATGCTGAGAAATTTGCTAAGTACTTCGACGATGCCCCGATCTTCAATATTCCGGGACGAAGATATCCCGTCGATATTTACTATACACCAGCGCCAGAAGCGAATTACTTAACAGCAGCTATCACGACCATATTCCAGATCCACACAACTCAAGGAAAAGGAGATATCTTGGTGTTCTTGACGGGTCAGGACGAAATTGAGGCGGCAGAGCAACAATTGACTGACACGGCAAGGAAACTTGGAAATCGTGTTAAAGAATTAATCGTCTGTCCCATCTACGCCAATCTTCCTTCGGATCTCCAGAGCAAAATATTCGAACCTACCCCTGAGGGTGCTCGTAAAGTGGTGTTGGCTACCAATATTGCCGAAACAAGTTTGACGATCGATGGTATCACCTACGTGATTGACCCGGGGTATGTGAAGGAGAACGTTTATAATCCGGCGACAGGCATGTCAAACCTTGTCGTTGTTCCATGTTCCCGGGCTTCCGCAAACCAACGCAGTGGTCGTGCCGGCCGTGTGGGCCCTGGTAAATGCTTTCGTCTTTACACCAGGTATGCCTATATGAACGAAATGGATGAATCGACTACGCCAGAAATCCAAAGAACCAATCTAAACAGCGTCGTTTTGTTGCTCAAGTCGCTTGGCATCAATCAACTACTGGAGTTTGAGTTCATGGATCCGCCTCCTACCGAATCTTTGATTGGCGCCTTAAACCAACTGTTTGCGCTGCAAGCCCTGAACCACAAGGGTGAACTTACGAAGGTCGGTAGACAGATGGCTGAATTTCCTACGGACCCCATGCTTGCAAAAGCCGTTCTTGCTGCAGACAAGTATAAGTGCGTCGATGAGGTACTGTCGATAGTATCAATGTTGAGCGAGGCTTCGGCGTTGTTCTTCCGGCCGAAAGACAAGAAGATCCATGCCGACAGTGCTCGCAACCGCTTTACGGTCAAGGAGGGCGGTGATCATTTAACACTCCTGAACATCTGGAATCAATGGGTCGATAGCGATTTCTCTCCTATCTGGGCACGCGAGAACTTCTTACAGCAGCGCTCCCTAACCCGTGCTCGAGACGTCCGCGACCAGCTAGCTAAGTTGTGCGAACGTGTCGAAGTAGCGCCGTCCTCGTGCGGCGCGGCTAACATCGAGCCGATCAAGAAGGCGCTCACAGCGGGCTTCTTCCCCAACGCAGCCAAGCTGCAGCGCAGCGGCGACAGCTACCGCACCGTCAAGAACAACACAACGGTGTGGATCCACCCCAGCTCCGTGCTGATGAAGTCGGACCCGCCGGAGAAGATGGTTATCTACTACGAGTTGGTGTTGACTAATAAGGAGTACATGAGAAGTTGCATGCCTATCAAGCCCCAGTGGCTTAATGAGGTCGCGCCACATTTCCATAGGAAGAAGGATCTGGAGGAGCTGGAGGAGAGGAAAATGCCTAAGGCGCAGAGAAATGGCTAGGAGATGTGACGAATAGGCGAAGAGGTGAATGAGTCGTGGAGCTTTTGGATATGAGTATAATATGAAAACCAAGATGAATTTGAAAGCACAAGCGGCATGAAGTAGATTATCACGGATGGAAGTACTCGGATGAAATATCCATAGTAATTCAACACTACATGTGGCTACCTGAATCAGGACACATTTGTCTCAGACCTCTCAGATTTATTCCAAGAGTTAGTTGACTACTACGCCGATTGAGAAGGCCATTGAATTTCTTTTTTAATGGTTTAGTCCGTCTTCTAAACTTCATTGATTACTGCTTAAGCAGCTCCTCCTCGCCAGCCTTTGGAACCAGCTCCTCGAATCGCCGCAGGTCCATGGGCTTCTCCAACAGTGGGATTACAAATGGATCGAAGGTTTTCCAGTATGGGTTCTCGAGATGGTATTTCTGCGACCCCTCGTTCTCGTACCGCTCCACGATGGTGAAGTCCTGCGGGTCGTGGACGGATTGCACTGTGAGAGCTTAATACATGGTCTTCGAGGGAGCAAGCAGTAGACATTCGTACCAGGAGGAGGGTTGGGATTTAATTGAAAGGTGAAAGAGTATAGGGGGATGACTTACTGACAAACCACGATAAAGTCTCCTTGTCCTTGGAGTACACCGCGGACGCCTCGTTGAGCTTAGCGTGGACCTTGGCGATGTTCTCCGCGCCAGGCTTGGCGCGGAGGTGCACGACTATTGTGTAGACCATATTCGCTGATGGTATGTTATACTACACCGGTACAATTCGAGATATGAAAAGGTAAGCCAGGCTTGTGTGTGGTAAGAGAGTCAGACGAGGGATTTCGAGAGCTTCTTGGTCTAGTGTGGTGAGAGTTCACCGTGCCGCCTCCACCGCACCTCCGCATTTGGCGTGAGACGGGATGGGGATAACAAGCACCTTGCATATTAAGCTCCGATCTAACGTACGGAAAGGATTTGGTGTTTTGTGATTGGTCAGAGCTAGCTGTGACTTAAGTAATCGTGGTACACATGTCTTCGTGGAACTTCAACCTCCCCTTTTTTGGTATGTTGGGCCAGCAAACATCTCTAGGAATATTGGATTTATCGAGATATCTTATAAAAGATTACTTCCATCTATTTTTGAAATGAAGTCCTTATCTGCTAATGATATGACTAAGCCAGTAAGTTCTCTCGATCAGTCGAAGGTAATATATACATCAAGCCCGTCGGATTTCATTAAAAGGTAATCCAAGTTAGCACACAAGGAGCATACATAGCAGCTTAGTACACCGGCATCTTAAACGCCGGGAAAGTATAAGTCCAGCTATCAATCGAAGCCTTATCATCCACACACTCGAAATCAGAGCTGTTTCCACGCCATAATGGCCTCGTGGGCCACTGGCAAAGCATCTGCGTCTCGCCCGCATGCGCACCGGAGGACACAGTGGCGTTGAGCCGGCTGGGCTTCACCCCGTTCTCCACCCAGTCGATCATGATGGCCATGTTGTTCTGAGGAAAGGGGCCTGGCTGCAGTGAATTGGTGCCGCAGTGCCCTGCCCCCGGAATCAGGTACAATTGGTACCAGTCCTGCAGGGCGTCGAGCGCGACCGCGTCGCTGAGGTTGCCGTACATGATTGAGCGGACTGATTGCCAGTAGTGCACCGAGGACGCGGCTGGGATGGAGGAGTCGGACTCGCCGTGGTAGTGCAGGAGCTTGCCTCCGCTGGACTGGAACGGGGTGAGGTCCGGGAGAGTCGTCTGGAGGCTGTCGAGATAGCGCACTAGCCCGATGTTCATCCACTCGACGAGTGTGTCGTAAGTTACGTTGTCTAGGTTAGATAGGTTGTCGAGATCTAGTAGCTGGATGAATTTGGTCACGTACTCGCCGCCAGTCGATGGAATGCTCAGCTCCCACTTGCCGGTCGCTGTGTTGTACGTCGGGCTGGCGTCGCCAAGCTCGGAAGCGATCTGCCAGGACAGATAGGCTCGTTGGCCGGCAGAGTTATGGGGGCCGTTGTAGATGGCCTGAGCGACGGCCACTCCTTCCGCAGTGACGGTTCCATTCTGCGCTGGCTGGTAGCTGGTCGAGCTACCTGGTGCCTGGCGCTTGTGCGTTTTCTTGTTCATAGAGCGCTTGTTGAAGCCGAAGCCAAGGGAAGTACTATTCTTGGCCGAACAGTAGTAAGGCTCGCCGATGATGGAGCTCAGGTTGAAGTTAAGCATGCAAAGATCTGTTCGAGACACGACACCATCTGTTCTGCCGTCGAGCGGATCGCAAGCAGCAATGGTTGCGTTCACAATCTTAGCTAGCTCACATGGCGGCGGGTAGTAACCCTGAATCTCCTCAACGGCAGATGAGAAGACATGAAGCACTTGTTGGTGCGCGAATCGGAAGGCCGGAGCACCTGTAATAGCACCATCATATTCCTCACCGAAGCGCTGGACTTGGCTCATGCCCTCCCGTCCGCCATCGGAGCAGCCCTCGAAGTAGGTGTAAACTTTGGTGCCATCAGACAAGCCGTAGAACCCCCGAGTCAGCGGTTTTCCGACCTTGGTCATTTCGCCGAGGGCCTGGTACCCAAACATGTACGTAGCGTCCCAGTTGATAGACCCGTTTCCGTACAGCACCACTTCGTCATAGCTATTGCTGAAAGCATCGTAACCTGCGTCGGTTGCTCCGCCGACGGCACCGTACGGAAGACCGCCCGTGGCATCGCTGGAGAGTGAAAAGCCGCCTCCGCCACCGACGTAGAACCGGTTTTGGAAGTCGGATGGTTGTGGGAAGGCGTACTTTAGGACAACCTTGTCACCCTTGCCGGTGTGCGTGTATGTGACCGTTACGTTGCAGTAGGTATAAGTGGTGGTACTGCTGCCGGTGGCACCGTCCATACCACCACCGGTTGTTGCATTGTAGACGATGCTAGCCGTTACCGTCGATGGAATCAAGTTAATCCCGAGAAGAGTACCGTTTGCCGGTAAGGCAGCTTGTACATTGGATACTGTGCAGACATCCAAGATGGATGCAGCGTTTGAGGAAGCCACTAATGCAGCGAGGGCTGTTACTCTGAGTCGACGCATCTTATATGTCAAATGAAAGAATGAAACGAAGCAATATCAGAAGCGACTGAAGGTAGGTAGAGCCTTTACTAGGACTCCTATGGACTAGACAGGAGATCTAGTCTTAAAGAAGGCCGCGAAACCCTTCCTAGAACCATACTTTAGTTTTAGCTCTCTTGTATATATCCTCCTCTCCAGGTTTCATAGCCTAGCTAAGATATTCATCGTCACCGGTAGCCCTCCGAGCTTACGAAATCTCCCGGGCGAAGTCGCATCATGACATAATACAACGACGCGGCTGACCGTAAAATCCCCGGCCGGTGGACCGGTAGTGGTGGACGGAGCCGCGTGGAATAGTTTTCCCAGATCAGCAACGCGTTCTATGCCTTGCGGGCATTACTTACCTGTACAGGGAGATACAGAGGGAACGGAATATGCCAGACGTGGTATTGGTTAGGTACCTAATGTAGTATTCTAAMCCCGCCTAGTTCTCATCTAGGACCAACGAAAAGGCCCAATCCCTCAGACAACTGGGTAGTCCGCCGGGAATTCAAGACCATAGCGTTCATATGAATCATGGGCTGGCATATACTTGACCCCTGTTTATAGACTGCGTAGCATGATCTGATAAACAGCATCGGTCCAACTTTGTTGGCTTCTCTACGGGGCCTGGATAGGCTTGCTCTGCCAGGCCTTAGTGTGCATTTTCGCGTAGCTACCAGGGTCCGCCGCGTCAGTCAGCCCTGCGATGTTCCAATGGGACCGGATGGTGACGCGTCACTTAAAATGAACGGGGCCTCTACTAAAAACATCGTTAGTCGAATAGTATTCTATTTATCGTTTTCAAACAAGAGGAGGGACTATTTTAAGTCTCTTGCTAGTTCCAATCGCCCCATAAGGTCGCCGGCATTCAGCCGTTCAAGGTGTCGACATGTTAGATCTTTGATTTAACCCCGGTCCTCGTATACCGCCTAGACTGGAAAGTTCCGTTCCAGTCGAGGCCAAAGCATGGGCTGATGGACGATGTTCGGAATTTTCCTTACTCGTCGTACCTCTCCGAGCTTACTAGCTTTATTATCCTTCAATACGAATCCACGAATCCTACCTTCCTATGATTCGAGGCTGGAATTCAGAGGCTAGAGTAAACCACCCAGAATCGTCACTTGGAATTTCACTTCAATCTAGGGGATCTGAATGTAAGTGACAACGTATTGTACGTTATATTCTAATCCCTTCTGGTATATCAACGTCGCCTGCTACATATATAGGTATGTCTCGCTCTCTATCCAATGCTAGTCCACGTAGTTTAAAGCTGATGAATCTTTGATTGATGCCATTTGCCGGCGCCAAGGCGCAACTAGTTTCTGATGCAAGGTAATGCGGCTTCGTTAGTCTGTTGCTACTTGTACGTAGCTTGCCGGTACACTCTTAGTCACACCTCCTTTTTCCACTTCAGCCCAGCCGTCGCCTGGGTCTTCCTTGATCAACACGAATCGTTCACCCTCCGTCATGCTGTGTTCGACGTCACTCTGCGCCGTGTAGTCGTACAGTGCGACAACATACTTCAATTTCTTAGCACCGCGACGCGGCGCAACCGCTGGTCCTTTCTTTTTGACAGGTGGGCCTGCCGTGTTCACCGACGAACCTGAATTTGAATAGGTAGATGCAGGACGGCTCCTCAAGGAAGACCCCGTATCCTGTGGGACGATGGGATCCGGGAAAACCTCAAGATAAGTTGCGGGCACTATTCCTTCCTTGTAGCCAGCCCGAACTTTCACCCATCCTGACCCGTCTATAATAAAATTAGCAAAGATGGGATAGAAGTTAAAATAAGGATACGGAACTTACCATCCGGCTCAAGGATAATAACCTCCCGCCCTTCGGGCACAGTGACTTCTCCGTCGCCGTTTGCTTCAAAGGAATAGAGCATCTTGCCCTTCTTCTCGGCAGCCTTGTTGGCAGGAGGGACTGAGCTACCAGGCAGCTCGCTGATATAGGCTGTAGGAGGCGGGGCTACGAGACGACTCTTTTTTACAGCAGGTCGAGGGCCAGAAGGTTCGGGTGGTGTATCGTCAGCCGGGGTGCGTGGGCTTGATACTGTGCCGCTTATTGATCGATTTGCACTAGCTGCGTATCCGGAGCTTAATGAGTTCATCGTGTTAGACCTACTCAGAGCAGGTAGTTCCGCGACGTGGTCCGGTGTCCCAGAAGGAGGCTTTAGTAGAGCTCCCGCTGCTGCTTGCCTCTCCGCCTTGTACTTCTTCCGTTCCTCCTTCGACAGCTCGCCAGGGCATTCTGCCGGAACCTTCATTTCGCACTTACTGTGGCACGTGTACCCACAATCTCTGCAATCAAAGCCTTTTGCTGACAAGCCCCATATCCTTTCGCCGCATAAGTCGCAGTTCGTGGGTATTTTGAATGTTTGCGACTTGAAATTGTGGTTCTTGGCTCCAAGTGTGACATCTCCAACTGCTGAAGTGATAGTTGAAGTCTCAACCTCGGCTGTTAGTCGTTTGCGGTCGACTTGGTGTAGTTCTTCTTGCATCGAGAAAATCTGTGACACCACAAGCACTTCATCCTTATTCTCTGTCCCCTCACGTATTCTTTGCTTAACACGCTTTACCCCTTCAATTTCCCTCCTCTTCTTGTCAACTTCTCGTCGAAGTTCTCCTAGTTGACTCTTTGATTTGTTTAATACGTTGCGCAAGAACACTTTGGCTACCTCGTCGGTGACCATGAGATCATCATCGTGCCATACAGGGCTGGGTTCGAACACTTTGTCAGGTGGCTCTTGAAACGCGCCCATATTATGTCGGATGTACATCATAGAGTCCAGGTACGGCTGGTTTCGGGTGATCTCCTGGGCTAAATGTTCGACGAGGCTGTTACTCTGTTGCAGCATCGTCGTCTCTAGGCTTGCTGCAGTAGACCATAATGAATTCAATTTCATGGTTCTGAATTCCGACAGGTCTTGCAAGCTGTCTAATAGTTCAGGGACGTATTCATGGTAATACTTCTCCTTCTGCTTATTTGTCACGTTGATGGCTATCAAGTAGGTATTCTTGACATTGTTCATGTCTTGTAATTGCTGTTGGTACTGGCTCTGAGCTTTTGCTTTATCGAAAGAAGACTCGGTCTTCTTCCGCTTACTTTCCACCTCTTGGCATGCGGCATCGTACTTGGTCTTGGTCTTGCGTAGATCAGCATACGAAGAATCCCTTTCGGCTTCTAGTTTCGCGGCGTATTCGACGTGACGTTTGCGCAACTCTTCGAACCTTCCGGCAAAGTACTTTAGGGGGTCAGCGACCTTTTGAATAAGCTCGTTCCCGAATTTCTCGTGTTCTTCGGCTATCGACTCGAGGGKGGTAAGATGTGTGGTCCATATAGTCAGAGATGCATTCTCGAGAGACCCCGGTGTCATAGCAGGCGTGTCGCCAACGCTCAAACTAGCCGATTTTTTACTCTTCTTCTCGAAATACTTCTTGGCTAGAGCGTTCAGCTTTGCGCTGTGCTCCTTCTCGATAACACTTCGTTCACGGTAGAAACTTTGGATATCGTCGAGCCAGGCGATGCCGTTGGCTACCCAGGCATTAGCGGGTTTGAAGCCATCCTGTAGACCAGTGAAGGTTCCATTTAGTAAATTCGTCATGCAATAGCGGATGTGAATAGTGTCAAACCGAGGTAGGCAGCCCAACTTACCTTTAACTCGGCACCAAATGTTGGTGCAACGTCCACCTCAGCCATTGCAAGGGGCGGCTGCTGGTTTCAAGCATGCAGGCACAAAATCAACGGGACTGCGAGAATCGTTCGGTTGGGTAGAGAAACTTGTCGCGCAGGTCTCGTCTAGCAAGGCCATATCATGGATACGGAACCCGAGCCGTCGTTGTCTTGAAGTGTTGAACTCGGAAAATGATGCAAAGGGTCGCGAGACGCAAGACGACACTAGCTAGTAGCACAGCCCACTCCACCGACCAGTTGCTGCCCGGCTGTTCGGTACTCCCCTTTAATAGACCACGCGTAACCCCGCCTTGTAACTAGGAAGTATATTGAAGTACTTATATGAATGTTTGCTAGTCGCCTCCACACTTAATCAATTCAAGAAGATGCCTATACTTCACAAGGCAAATTATCGGTCTTTTAATATCTGGTATGAGTAAGAACTTGTAAAATTCAAATATTTCAGTCTGTAAACATTAATGTTATGCAATTCAACTTAGAAACCCATTTTTGTTAAGAGCGTCAATATCAGTCGCATGATCATAGAACCTATGGGGTACCTATAGGTACGTGTCGAGATACAATTAGAGTTCCACCGACCCGTCCCGGTCCTGTAGAGTTAGAGATCGCACCTGGCAACAGCTGTGCAGGAGACCCCGGTTTGATTCAAAGAATTGCCCCTCTTCAAATTACCCCACTAAAAATCTACAGCCCCACCAAATATCGAGCTTGGAAAAGCTCCATCTTCTGAAAACGTCTAAAGCCATCATCAGATGCAGTTGCGGATTACAAGCCCCAAATTATTTTGTCGGCCTATACTTTCCTCATCCTCCTGGTATCGGTCAAGACATCCATCTACCGCTGAGTTTGACGACTCTTCTTTAGGCTTCGTCTCCTCCAGCCTCGACCAAGGATTCCTGAGAGTCACTCTGCCATTACCCCTCCACCCTTACCTCTGCCGAACGACGAGGTATTGTAAAACTCGACTTCCATTCCGATCCAGCCTCGGCGCAATAATCGCGACTGTGCGCGCTATACTCCTCTCCCTTTTTCATCAACGAAATCAACATCTTGCCACTTAACGAATCGTGATCATTCATCATGGCCGACCTCGCGAGTCGCATTAGCCAACCTCAACCCACCGTGGCTCAGACAAAGGATGAGTCTCGACTCCAGGAAAACAGTTACGATGTTGAGGTCCAGCTCAGCGACCTTCAGAAGGACACGGACAATCCCTTGGGATCTGCGCACACGTTTGAAGAGTTGGGACTGTAAGTGATACGTCACAACAAATGAGACAAAAAATATAGCATACGCTAATCCCTTCGTTTTAGGCCCAATGAAATTATTCGAGCCCTGTCAGCTTTGCGCTTCTCAAAGCCATCGAAGGTCCAAGAGAGAGCGCTACCCCTAATGCTTGCCGACCCTCCTCGAAACATGATCGCCCAGTCTCAATCCGGAACGGGCAAGACGGCAGCCTTTGTCATCACAGTCCTAGCCCGTGTTGATCACAGCAAGCCTACTCAGCCTCAAGCTCTACTGCTCGCCCCGAGTCGTGAATTGGCCCGTCAAATCGAGACGGTGGTGGTTCAAATCGGACAATTCTTACCTAACCTGGCCGTGGCAGCCGCTATTCCCGGCTCCATTCCTCGAGATGGACGTGTCGATAAGAGCATCGTCGTTGGTACCCCTGGAACGGTCATGGATCTGATCCGAAGACGCCAATTCGACGTGTCCCAACTGAAGGTCCTTGTTATTGACGAGGCTGACAACATGTTGGATCAGCAAGGCTTAGGCGATCAGTGTACTAGAGTGAAGAACCTGCTTCCCAAGACGATCCAGATCCTGCTGTTCTCCGCTACTTTCCCCGAGAAGGTTATGAAATACGCAACCCAATTTGCGCCTAATGCGAATATGATTAAACTGAAGGTCCAGGAGCTCACAGTTAAAGGTATTTCGCAGATGTACATGGATTGCCCTTCGGAGTCGGATAAGTATGATATTCTCTGCAAGCTCTACGGCTTGATGAACATCGGCTCGTCTATCATCTTTGTTAAGGTAATTTCCCTGCTAGACTACCAAACGACCATGCGCTAATAGTCGTAGACTCGGGAGAGTGCCACCCAAATCCAGAAGAGGATGTTAGACGATGGTCACAAGGTTTCCGTCCTACACGGTGCTTATGAAGGAAGCGAGCGAGATGCGCTTTTGGAAGAGTTCCGAAGCGGAAAATCCAAGGTACTCATTACTACAAACGTGCTAGCTCGTGGAATAGATGTATCCACAGTTTCTATGGTCATCAACTACGACATTCCGATGAAGGGAATGGGCGATAGTATGCACGACACGGAAACCTATCTCCACCGTATCGGGCGAACTGGTCGTTTCGGTCGCGTCGGTGTCAGCATCACATTCATCTCCGACAAGAAGAGCTTCGACGCTCTCAAGGCCATTGCGCAGGATCTCGATATTGACCTGGTTGCGCTCAAGCCTGACGACTGGGATGAGACGGAGATGCAAGTACAGAGAGTTATCAAGTCAAGCCGAGCTCAAGCGGATTTCGTTCCAAGCGGAGGATCTGCGTAACGAGATGACGGCTTACTCGGAAGGGGCTTCGCAGGCATGATGTGGATTAGGCTTCGAACGTTGAGTTATGTATGAGCATTCGGTGACTGAAGCACGCCATGGACATTTGATGTCATGGGATGTGCCTTTTTTTCCCTCAACCTGGTTGTTGGCGAATTCAGTTTTCGGGCACACTAGTAAACCATAATTCTATGCGAGCGGATTGTAGTTAATGAGAGACGACTAGATACCTACCAACAAAAGTGATCTGATTTCCCACGAGAGAATTTCGCCAGAACATCGAAGAATCCTTTCATGTGACCTTCCCGATTACTATGCTACGCCTTAACTGAACAGGATGTTTCAAATCAACTTTTACGGGTAAAAACAAAAGAAATTAAATCATGGACTGTTAGAATCGTAGAATAGAAGGAAGACGCAGCGACCGTCTAAATATTTGTCACATATCAAAATGAGCAGATAGGGTGTATGGGGGAGCGAACTCGGCAACGGTTTTGTACAATGGTGGCTTACTTCGGAGCCGGCCAAGGATACACAACATTGGAGATGGTGTAGATGTCACGAAGTTTCCCCTGACTAGCCGTACCACGTTGGCGTTGTCAGTGCCACTAGTAACTCACGACAGCTATCTCCTACATGGTGGTAGTTTAAAAAGCTGGGTAGCAGCTGACACCCATATATGTAGAATCTGTTGGAATTATATGTTAGGTCGGCGACTCAATAGGTGTAGCGTAGTCGGTTGGATGGCCCTCAATTTATGTAAGAAAACTTCCAACGGCAAAGACAGACTAAAGGGGTTGTCATGCCGCGAGGGCACATATTCGTCCATCGTATATACGGTCTCGGCGATGCGCCTTCAAGGAGATGTCAGTAATTCTGAAACTTATGGGCGCTAGCTCGGGGTTTCTTTTGGTCGCATGTTGAGAAGTGTCAATATTTTGAGGTTGGACAACAGCGGCACTGCACCGCCTCAATTGGTTGCTCGATATACTGCGACCTACGCTAGTTCAAACATTACCTGGCGTGCATATGCTATGTATGTACGTATATGCAGGTATATGCAGGCACATAAGCAACATTGAATGTATATAGCTCTACCTGGTGTGTAAGATGTATGCATCAATCGAGAGGCGGAGGCGATGAAAAAGTTATGTACGCAGCATATATGCACATGCAGTTCTGAACTTGGACCCGCTTGGCATTGCCTTACATGGAGAGGTGAGAATCCCAAAAGGTAAGTTGCGATGCTACTCTACTACCTCAGTAGCTGCATTATGTATGTATGTACGTATGGTTGAGCAAGTGCAGATGCAGGTGCATTACATACATGTAGTACCCCAAGTACCTACGTACATGTTGAGAAAGAGAAAGCGAGACGCCCAAGAGAAGCTGCAGGCCAGTGGCTGTCAAGGATGACACTTTAGGCGCGCGCAAATGAAGCACCACACCCCTACACCCTTCCACAGCTCAGCCTACCACACAGCTTCCACAACCCTCTCTCCACACCCTCTTCCAAAGCTTACTTGGCAGATAAGATCTATATTTGCCGGTCTCTTATACGACCCTTGTCACCTCAGTAGGTACCCTAGGTCAGCCGCTGGGTGTGTCTTAACGTTCTGGACCGTACAGGTAGAACCCGAATGAGGAACATGTCGGCCAATCAGGATTCCCGGTCGCTGATCCTTTCTTGGTTGAGCGCATCCTACTCGCACTCGCACTCCTCAACTTACACTGATTCTTAATATTGACACTCCAGCTCCAAGTATCCGTTCAGATCGTACCTATCGTACCAATATACCACATATATCCCGGATAGGCGGTATCTTGCAGTCAACATGTGCTCGCATGGGAACATGGGTGTCTCTCTGCAGGCAAGCAAGCATTGCCATGGCCGACTCGTACGGTCCATGGCTATGGCTCAACCCATATTCCCGTTATGGTACCTCTTCCTCGGGTGCTAGCCGTCTGGGCTATTCATTCGACGGCTCTGGCTATTAGCCGTGCCTATTCTTTCCTGCCGGTGTCCAATCTCTGTGCTCTCATAGTGTGGCTTAATCGCCCGGGACGTCATCGACATGGATAGAACATTCCCAATCACCCGTCATATAAGTGGTAAGGCCCAAAGCGGTCTTATTCATGAGGCCCATTCTCGCCCCCTTCTCGTTCATCTTGTTGGTCTGTTATCACCTTCTGTAACAGGCTCCTATTTTTCCCTCTCTCATTAATCCTAGTCTTCCTTCGACCTGTTTCTCCATTTCCTACCTTTCCTAGCTTTTGTATTCTCCACAAACTGGACGTCCTTCACTTCCTTCGTAGGCTGTGCAGAACCAACATGCTGGAATGCTGGTTCTGCCTTCCTAAGTCATCTCCTTTCTCATAGGTTAGTTCAGCCGGCCTTCAGCATCATATAGTCTAGGTCAAGGCCMCCTCTGGTGCCGCCTCGAGACACAATCGTCATCTCTCTTTTTTGGTTCCAGTGGGGAGGCCTCTAGATATTCCATGAGAAGTCTCTGATTATCAAAGGATGCAATGTGCCTCCCTGATGAATAAAAACTGTTACGGGGCACGGCTATCAGATTATATACTGACAGCTCATGAAGATATTTTCGAGTAGGATGGCTTTCAAATTTTCAACTTTAAACATACCTTTAATATGGATTACGATATCAGCCGGCTTTACTGCTGGCGTCGAGCTCGGTGACGATATCGAAACCTTCGTCCCGACTTGTGCTCAGTCCTGCTTGGAGTCCTTTATAGCAGGCAACTACCCGTCGACGGACTGCACATCGAACCCGACGCTACAATGTTTGTGCCCAGAGCAGTCGAATTCGGGATACACGCTTGGGGAAGGAGCACTACAGTGTATTACTGTTGAGGAGCAACGTGGAGTGTGTGACGAAAACACTGTTGGCGGTACGAACTCCTGGCTTCATATAATACGTAAAGGCTAACATGATACTAGGTTCTGTGAAGCGTGATGCCTATCTTATGTGCTCCAAGATAGCAAACGCGTTACCTAACACCCATACTGTCCTCACAGCCACCGTTGCTGATAGCCCAACTGGGAACTCGGCGTCAGTGGTCTTGTCAACGATGCCGACAGGGACTGAGACGGTGCCCACATCACTTCCAGCCTCCACGGTTCCTAGTACAGGATCCCTAGCCACGGCTACAGACCCAGCAGCTCCCTCGCCAGCAGCCAGCCAGACACCTTCTCTCAATGGCGCCCAAGTTGCTGGAATCGTCGTTGGTGTAGCCGGTGCGATATTGATTACATTAATCGCTATCCTGGTGGGTAAGCATATACGCAGACGGGATTTTCCAGATCTTGAGGATGGTTTCCACCCTATCGATAAAGAGGGACGCAAATCTGGAGCGTCAGGGTCCAAACCGGATGGCCCCTTGGTGATATCAGCGCCTTTCCGGAGATTTTCGATTCATCACTTGGGCCCTCGACCGTCTCGTACGCCGCCGCCACAATTTCCTGGTCTTCCAGTGAACCCTCGAACTCCACCAATCCCTAATTCCCCATCGAACCCCTTTCTTTCACCAAATCCCAATCAGGAAGGCGTTGAAATCGCTATCTCTCGTTCCCAAAATACGACTCCTTCGGCGCCTGCGGAAATGCCAGTACACAGACCCCACTCGCGACTCCTTCCAGCCAAACCGGTTTTAAGTGTGAAAATCCCTCCACCTAGGCCCCCACCACCGCCAGAGCCTCTATCGCGACCACGGGCAGCAGTGACGCGTACCTCCTCTTCGCGGACAGCACGTACTGACAGGGCTAGTATTATAACGGCATTTGCGGATATAGATACTGAGGTCGCAGAAGGAGTGCAGGTCCTGCGGCCACCGACGAGCAATATTTACTCAGAAGCACCCTTATACTTCGATGACAGGCGAGGAAATTGGGTGTTAAACAACAATCCTGAGTCCGATCTAGCGCCGGCTACAGAGATTGCAGAGCTTGATACATATACCCCGATGACGAAGTCACCAATAGAGAGAGAGGAGGAAGAAAGAAAAAAGCAGGAAAAGGCGGTAGCGATGGCAGCGGCGATTTCAGCCGCTTCTGCATTACCTAAGAGACTACAACCAGCATTCTTATCTAAGGAACACGCTGAGGCGACGCTCAATCGTTCATCGAGTATATATTCACAGGCAAGTGCCATCCGGCACAATCCCCACGTTTTCTCTCGCATGAGGAGTAGCTCTCGATCCCGTTCACGCTCTCGTAGGGGTAACGGGACCCAACTAGCCCGATCCGATACAGTTATGTCTCACGATTCCGTTACCACTATCAACACTTGTTCAACTAGCCCGTTTGAGGAAGAAGTTCCTTTTGAGCTTAACGATGCTCGTTTGTCGCAGCTCTCGACGGTCATAGAAGCGCCTTCTGCAACGACAGTTAAACACCCTCAGGTCCCGGGATATCATCTCAAACGAACAATATTGCAAATAAATTCGCCGAAGAGACTCGACTCTGCAAACTCGCCTCCCGGCCAGCCTAGTCCAACATTAAAAGGGGCTGCTCTTCCTCCTCGGGACAACGGTTCGCCTTATCCACAACCCCTAAATCCCAGGCGCACAAGGGGGTCAGAAGTGCCGAGAAATTTGGATGCAGAAGATTTACCAAGACCTCCTCGATTTGATGAAAATCGTCCGCCAATCCAGAGTCCCTTGTCACGCTTTGCGCAATTGGCCCCCAACGCTGAGGCTCAGAATCCGAAATCGAGTAGTCCCGAGAGACTTCAAACACCGCCGATGCAAACATCTGAGTCTGGATTTTCGCCTAGCCCGCCTAGTATCGAAACATTTGCAACACCATCTCCATTATCATCCCGATCAGGTAACGCAGAAGCTCGATCCCATGCAGCACGTGCCGTCTCACCTCTAAGCTTGAGAGCAACAAATTCGGGAACCAAAGGTGCCAGTTCATTATTAGCAAAGCGAGTTGGAAATGGCAAAGCGGCGGCACTTGCGCTCAATTCCAGTAACAATAAAAAAGATCGATGGAAAATGCAGAGAGACCAAGCCAACATGCTAAGTCCAGTCGACGCAGCCCTCTCTACGGGCAAAGGCTCTCTGCCCCACACACCGACTTGGCTGCCAAAATTAACTCCAACAAGACATGGTGATGACCTGTACCTGAACGTACAGTAGAGGCTGCCCCATCATCTATTATCACAATTGAATCAATTATTATTTGTCTTCTACGGCTTATTTCGGCCGATATTTAACATTATCGATTTTATTGCATCAAATATACCCCACCGACGTCAACTAGACGACTTTTCTTCCATCCTATTCAAATATCACTACAGTTGCTTTATACTACAATCTATCACGCCCGCAGGCTCTCACATATGCATTTGATTACCCGGCGTTTGGGTGCTATGTTAGGTACATTGAAATATAGGAAAACCAGGGAGCTTGATTCAGGGTAAGGGGACATGTGACCGGGACTAGAGGGGAATAGGAATGCGATACCCAACTGTAACTCGCATACAGGGCGCGTTCGTTACGTTGTATTATATCTATATCTACCTTTGTATATGTATAATACCTAACCTAGACAGCTCAAGCCTGAGGGAAATGTATTTTAGTACTTGGAATTCAGAGGCTCGAGAAAATCAATTAGAACAATCCACTTAGCTAATTCATAAGTTACTTACCACTATGGTACATGGATCCAGAGACATATAGCGTTACTAGTTTACTATGTTTACGTCGGCTGTGATTCTATCAGAATACTCGGTTCCCCGTGCACTTTCTTAGAAGACTCAATTAACGAAGTATAGAGTTAAACGGCATACCCATTTAGCGCTTATAAAGAGGCTGAGCTAATTAACCGAGCATTAAATAGTAACACATATTCGGTCAATATTCAATTATACATACACGTCTCTGACCAAGATAGCTTACATCAGATGTATATCTTCAATAAGTCTTCACAGCCTACCTACCTGTTCCTGCCGCAGTCAAGTTATCCGGGCTTCCGGCGATGGGTCGCGGAGGTGTGGGGACCTTGCATGACACTATCGAGAGGTACAGCGGGGCTTAGCTCGGCAGCACAGCGGGAACTAGCCCCGCTTTCCCGCTATAGAAATTTTTAAAGTTATCCATTCCATTCTCAGACAATTTTTTTTTTCTCTCTTTGGCGTCTGCTGCGGTGCGACTCCAACCTCGCAAAACGTAACCTGGGGCACAGATTCGGCAACGCACTGCCACCACAACAATCACCACCCAACAGGCATTACCAGAGACACAAACTCGACGTCGACGCACGAACGGTTTCTAAGAATAGGATTTGGGGTTTGGGCTTTTGAGCCGCATTGTTGGGATTCGGACGTCTTGTCTTGTCAATAGTCGTACGGGATCGTTCCTACGGTTAGGTGCTGCTGGGTTTGGGACGCACATGCGGAAGCAGTGTTAGAAACATAAACAGCGACGGGAATAGAAGAGAATAGAACGGAAGACTACAGGTCCGAGACTAGACACCAAATCAAGCCAGATCAGACAGGCTACTCTTGTCGACGAGGCTTTCTTTCACTACCCGTATACCCTTCGGCCCAGAAACTCCGACGCAGCCCACCAACCGACCAATACTCGGAAACCCAACAGGCCAACACAGCACAGCACACCATACCACACCAAACCAAACCAAATCAAACCAACAGCATGGCCCAAGGCTCCTTCAAGCCCAAGAAGCCCTCCTCCACACCCACGTCCTCCTCGGCCGGACGGAAAGCCAAGCCCCAACCGCCGAAGAAGGGCGCCCGCGTGGCCAAGGCGAAGAAGGCGTCGGCCGCAGACAAGATGCAGAAGAAGTGGACGGCGGGCCTTGTCGCCAAGACGGAGAAACTGCTCGGCGAGCGCGCGGGTCACCTCGAGCTGATTGGCAAGGGAAGGCTGAAGGGTCCGGATAAGGAGAAGGAGAAGGAGGGGGATAAGGCGAGGAAGGGCGGGAGTAGGAAGTTTGGGTGAGGGGGAGAGGATGTTGGTTTTGCTGAAACGAGAGCCTAGCAATGGGGGAGATGGTAGGTATGCCGAGTATGAGGTGTGAGGGTTGGCTAGGGGAGGGTAGAGGAGGGTAGAAGACAGAACAAGGCTGCGTAAGCGCCGTTGCTGGTTGTTGGCCTTGCGCCCGCAGTGGTGCGGCGCGGGTTGATGGTCACTGTCGCAGTTGCGGTCCGCGTGATGTCCAGGTCAGCTTCTGCGGTCGGCTAGGCCGCTTCTATGCGTGTGATGAGCATGGGTATATCACACTTAAGGACAAGGCGGACAGGCTGGGAGGGAGTCACGTCACTGAGCTAGCCTACACCTCTATGTTATACGGGTCTTTGACAAGTGGCAATTCGCGAGGATTTTTTTTATTGGGGTGTGGTCTGTTCGATGAACCCCTTACCTACCTCTCACATGAACAGACATTGGCTATTTGTCAGGGGCCCGGAAATCCTAGCTTTCGAGGTCAGTGTTACTCGCGCAGTATACTCCTCATGGCGTCAAAGAAACTAGCCCAGATAGAATACTCAGGAGAGGTGTACCCATAGGCACCGGCATAATGAATGGAAAAAGAACAGAACCTGCTCTCCCACCGCGGGATAATCCTCAGATTCATCATGAAATCGTAGCGTCTTTATCTAACCTCACTTCTCTCCTACTGCGTAAAACTTATCTAGACCTCCACTCCTCGGCTATCCCAGCCAGCCGCTCCTTTATAAACTCCAAGTCCTCCTCGACGTTAACCCGCCAGGTCGACACAGCAAGCCGGCACGCGGGCTGTCCCTTCCACTTCGTCCCGCTCACGTACCACTCCCCGGAGTCCTGGATCTGCTTGACCAGCACCTTATTCAGCTCATCGTCGCGCGCGCGGAACAGCACCACCACGTGCGTGATCTCCGGGGTGGAGCCCTGTGGTAGCAATTCGTAGTCATCCTTCAGGTTCGGGTCCTCGATGAGCGCGGCCGCGACGCCCCGCGCTAGACGCACCATGCGCGCGAGCATCTCCGCGACGCCGGACCGGCCCTCGCTCACTAGCACGGCGTAGACCGGGAGCGCGCGGAAGCGCCGCGAGTTCTCGAGCCCGATGTTGAGGGGACTCGGGATGGAGCTCGGTCCGCCCGACGAGAGGTACACTGCGTTGGGGTTCTGGAACACGGCTTCGAGCGTGCTGGATTGCCGGGTGAAGAATATGCCGTTGTCGTAGGGCTGGATTGCGTTAGAATGGAGGGAGTGGTGGGAATAGGGAATAAGGGAAAAAGAGGAAAAGGGGAAATAAGGGTTAAACTTACGACGTTGAGCAGCTTGTGTCCGTCTACCGTAATGCTGTCTGCGAGCTCAAGCCCGGCCGTAGACTTCCGGAGCCCTGCGAATTCGTCTGTTGCAGGTAGAGACCGGGCAAAGATGCCGAATGCGCCATCAACGTGGATCCATGCTTTGTGCTTGTCCGCCAACTCCCGTAGCTTCTTCATGTCCTCCGTGCTAGTCGTAGCGAAGCGCCCCGTATTAACCTCGCCCGCGCTGACAGCTATGATACTTGCGACATCTGCGCGCTGCAACTCCCGCTCCACGGCATCTAGGTCCAGTCTCCAGGGCTCAGCATCACTAAGCGGTAATTCCTTAACTGCATGGCGCCCCAATCCCACTACCGAGGCAGCTTTCGACAGCGAGCTATGCCCCATACTCGTCAAAACCTGAATCTCCCGAATCCCCGCCTCCGCACACGCGCCTAGGATCCCCAACTCACCCACCCCATCCTCACTCCCAGCCGGCAACCGCTTAGCAACCACAACCTCCCGTCCACACGCCAACCCGAGTATATTACTCGCCGTCGCGCCCGTCGTAAACGTGCGGCCCTTCCACTCCTCATCGGCCCCCAAATCCAACAGCCGCAGCAGCAGCCGCAGCGCCACGTCCTCGACCTCGGTGCCGATGCTCTGCTCGGGCAGATGCACCTGCACGTGGTTATCGAACGCCGAGACCAGGTTATCGGCCGCCTCGGCCACCGGCAGCGTCGACCCCGTCACGAACCCGTAGTACCGGCCGCTGCGGTTGTTGCCGCCGAGCGCCGGCGCGATGTCCCGCGTCAGGTGCGCGATGGTGGCGGTGGGGCCGCGCCCATGCTCCGGGAGGGTGGTGGGGGATGGGAGCGCGGAGCGCGCCGTGGAGAGGTGGGAAGCGCCCGGGAGGGTGCGCGCTGGTGAGCCTGGGGTCACGGAGGCGCTGCTGCGGATTAGGGCGTAGGAGGTGGTGAGGAAGGCTTCGGTGTCCATTGTGGGTGTGGGAAAGATGACGTATATTGGGATAGATGGTGAATTTAGCTGTGCTTTACCGAGGAGTACCTAAGTGCCTGTATGTTGCAGGGCAATCTGTGCAATATCGCGTTCAATTGCAGCCTTGCAGTCCTCACGATGAGCAATTGCGGTCGCACACGAAGGAGTGACTCTTAGAATCCCTTGGGTTAAACTTTTTTTATATTCGTCCACCGGCAAATTGTGTCATCATGCTTAGTCTATCGATCGCAATGTACTGCCTTTGATACTGCGATATGAAGAGGAAGACGCTAGGCTCACCGTCAAGACTCCGACTTGCTCTATTCCTATTAGTAAATTGTTGGAGGAGTGATGTAGTAATATTGATAGATACACGTATCCACTACAAACCTATTTTGAGGTTCATAATCTCCACTGCATGAGCCGTAGACCAAGTAGAAGTGATTTGTTTGGACGATTAGTTGCAGTTTTGCCAGATTACGAGTAATTTAGCAAATAAATCACTTGCTCTACATATTCCTAGGCTTGCACAGTCGTAAGTTAAACTTCGTTAAAATACTGTCTTCTTTCTTATTAGTTGTGTCTCTATATATCTCCATAACTAGCCAGAAATTATTATCATTTCCCTCTTAGAATTGAAGAAAGTTGTATAAAGTCTCACTCCTGATAATCACTAATCGCAAGTCCTTCATAGAAGGGAAAAAAAGAAGTTGACAGGCTATAAAAAATTGCATGGTATTAGACGTTATTGCGATGTAAGTCCCTGACATTAACCCCAATGAGGAAAGCCATTGGACCAAGTCTCGATGAACGCTTCAGGGGGAAGGAAAAAAAGACACCGTATCATTTCGGCTAGGAGGAAAAGCCGCGCAAGAATGTATAACGGGAAAAGACATAGTATGATGCTGGCAACTGGTAGCCGTGGACGTACTGGTCGCGGTGGTCTGGGGGACAGACGAATGCCCGCGCGGGCGACGGCATCCCTTATTCGATGCCATCTGACTTCGCGCCAATGGCGATCACGCATCGAGATAGCCTGTATTAGAATATGAACCATAATAACGAAGGGTAGACAAGCTGTGACGACCGAGCAAACTCTCCAAGCAATAGCTTCGGCCGGGGTTGGGAATTGAGAATTCCATGCAAGACAATGAAGGCCGCCAAAAGGAACACCACCTAAAATGGCTCCAACTGTCCACACGATAATATCCTGCTGAATCTCATATAGAATTTCCGATGTTTGTGATCTAGTCGGTGTACCGAAAAGATAATTGGCGTCATGCGGTATGGGAGAAGGACCAAGATCTTCATCAAATTTGCTTTCTGCTCTCCGTCTATTCCATAGGTAGGAAGGCCCGTAATCAGCAAGTGCGTCGATATCTTCGCCCATTCCCTTCTCATCCTTCACGAGGCTCTTCGCCATCGGGATGATATATATAGTTTCTACGCCCTGAGGGTGGTCCCAATATAATATATAGGTAAGGAGGCTCAGTACTGAAAATGCAAGTGTAGCTATCTCAAGTTGTGATGACGGAAGCCCTTGGAGTTCACGGGCAATAAGTTGAATGATTAGGTAGAGGACCTGGCCGATAGCAAGCAATTTGATAAGTGCTCCTCCTTTATTGAGTCTATCCAAGTGCTCAGAAGGGATATTCGGTATGGTCGCGAGTCCTCTGTCAATTGCTATCTCCCATTGCCTAGCATTCAATGCCCAGTAGCGATGAGAAAGACGATGTAAGGTGATATGAATCGAAGCTGGTAGGGGTCCCCTCAAACATTTCTGTACTATGCCTTGGTAGTGCAAAGACCTTTCAGGAGGATTGGTAGATCGGAAAGCCCCTCCGGTTGCGTGTGGCTGGTCAACTTGCTGGGGTGCAGAAGGATTAGGCTGAGATGTATTTTCTGTGTTGTCCTCGATCTCATCCATGCGGGGCAGTTCCAAGCCAGAAGATGTATCGTCATTTTGGATAGTCTCTTCTATAGAGCAAGGGACGGGATTATATTGCTGTTCACCGGGTCCTGTGGTAGCCATACCCAGGTGAGACTGAGCATCAAGCACGAAATAATCCATGTTAGCTAAGTGCCACTGGACTTTTCCCAATCTCTTAGGTTTTGCGTTGAATTCCTTAGCCTTAGCAGCAAAGAACTCGCTTAGTGCATTGCTGAAGATATACTCTGGGACTAAAATCGTGATGACCATCCACTTGATCTTGATTGTAGACGCCAGGATAGCTAACCACACCTTGCCAAACCTTTTGGCCCGGCGAATTGGGGGAACGTTGAGATGTAGAATGTTCCAAGTGCATAGTATGATAACTGAGAAACAATTCCACACAATCGACAGAGTGCTGCGAGTGTTGGGCCCAGCGACGTAATTTACGCTCTCAGCTGGGAGAGTGCAGTTGGGTTTGAAACTGGAAGACTGGCAGCAGCCAGCCAGTATCAGAAAAGCGTAGATGAGCCGCAAGAGGCATTGAGCCACGGGTAGTGCCATAGCAAATCCCATGGATCGAAGTTGGCGTAATCGGTTGCTTCGTAATTTAATAATGTGACGATAAAGACCGAAGTTGTGAATGAAAGTTCAGCAGTATGCAGTTATATATGAATGGGGGGCTTTTCAGCTGGGTTGCTTCCAGCAATGGCTTCATTGCTCCCCTCTTCCCATCAATTATATGCATATCCCAGCTCGATATAACCTGGCAAGCCATCGTAAATCGTGATTGGCTTTACGAGTCAATGTTGTAGATCGCGATGTAACAGCGAGATGACTAGGCCAAGCGGTCAACTGTCGCCGATATCCAAGTGCTCATTATTCCAATCGAGGTAGGCCACGTACAATGGGAAATATAGTGACTGCTACTGACCTTGGGCTTTGCAGCTCAATTGCCAACTTCCTTTGGTCATCACCACAGCCATGGATGTCCTAAATAAGCCAAAGACAGCTGCTGAGTTTATCTCTCCTACCTGCATTACGTAGGTAATAGATGCTTCCAAGATAATATACCATATACCCTGCTTTGCGAATTGAGATAGAAGATAATCCTCTCCTCGAAAAGGGCTAGATGAACTCATGCGAGACATAAGTGCTTCATAGGCGGGACAACGATGCCCTTTCGTATCTTCCTCGCTATACGTTCTTGGCCAGTTGGGTCGATTCGCAAGGCTTTGCGGGGTCGATTAGGCCTTACAACAGCCTTCTCGTGATCGCAGGACCCCAACCTGGGGATTCAGGGCCTCACAGATCGTTAGCCTGCGGTTTGTCCTTTTGTTACCGCTAGCATCGTCCAGGGGGAAGAAGCTAGCTTTGGAATCTTCTCCCTCCATTTTCCACTGCTGGTTTTCATTGTGGTGATGTCCGGGCCAGCCACGAACGCCTCAACCCTCTTTCCGCCCAGGAGGTCAGACTCGTCGGCGTGGATGAGCACGTATACGCCACGCCCTCGATGTAGAGTGTGCACGGTCCTACCTCTGTTTCGGTGGAAATTGCCCTGGGGCGACTGCGGAGCTATGTAGTAGTATTTGGTGGTCGAGGCGTTGTGGCACTCCGGGTTGAAGCCCAGTCTCTGGGGAACTAGTCACGAGGCTGGGGTTTCTGGGAAAGGGGAGATAACGGGAAAGGGATCACATTATTTATTAGTTGCTATTTAAAGAAATTAGCTTCAAGGTATTCCCTTTTAAGTGAGACTTCACGTGAGGAACAATGATATGTAAGGGAATAAGTTCGTGGTGATACCATTAGGTATTCAGGTGTACGCGTAGTATGAGATATAATTTTCTTATCCACCCTGTTGGTGCCAGCACATGGTAGAATGATGAATGAGATGCATGATGCGGCGTCATCATTGATAAGCTCCAATTAGCTAGAACAAACCTGGGGTTATACGAAGCTACCCAGTGCTGGAAGCATGAAATGCCGGACTTTGTAGGTGCGAAAGAGGCGTAGGGCGTATTTGTGTGGATATTTCAATGATTCCAATGGTGGTTCAATGATGGGATTATCGATACGACAGTGAGAAATGGTTCAATAAGGTTAACAAGCGGCCAGCTGGCTGGGACTGCTAGGCCCGTTTAGGCGCTAGCGGTGCTAAGTTTGGCCAGATTAGAAGCTGAGTTACGGGTGAGCTAGGCGTGAAAGCGGCCTAACGGCTAAAGCTCGGGCCTGATTTGGGTAGGTACTTTGCACCTGCAGTGTGCTAAGCGGGTGTGCTAGGCGTGCAGCGACGTGGATACATGTATGGTGCTTCTCGTACGTCTCCTTTCTTTTTGTGGAGCTTTTAAGTGGTTTCCTCTAAAGAAGTCATTGCGATCCAGACCTGTCCGAGGCCCCGTCGATCCTTTCTTCATACTCGGTCCGGCGTCGAAAATGTCATTAGGAGACACTCTTTCTCCATTTTCCTTTCGTCTTTTCTCTTTTCCTGTCTTGGACCTGAATTGACGACGGCATCGACGGCATCGTTGGCATCGTTCGTGCCAAACGAGCGTGTACATATTCCATTCTTTCCCACCCATCTCCATCACAAATCACAATGACCAGCTGATGAAGCCCTAATCCGAATCGAGGAATCGACAAAACCCCCCTGACCTATAACCAAACAGCGACATMCCCTCCTTCGGCTTCAGTCGTCTCCCAGCCTCCAGGCGAATCTCCTAGTTGGTTGTTTTCTTCGTAAGCCCGACCTTTTTTTCAGCCGCGCGCCGTTGCAACCGAATATTTTCCTCGACTGATGCTCACGAGAGCATCAATTGCCATCTCAACAAACGAAGCGCAAACATGTCTGGACTCATGAGCAAGCGCCAGCAGGCGCGCAACGAGAAGGTCTTGCAGGATCTTGTACACAACGTCCCGGGAAATAATTTTTGTGCCGATTGTCAAGCAAGAAACCCATGTATGTCTTGTCACGATGCTGGCATTTGATTCCAACTACTGTAGAACCTTCGAAGCTGACATTATGACTTTTAGCTTGGGCATCATGGAACGTATGTACACGAAGCCAATCGCCCTCTTCATGTTGCGGCCCTCCAATTGTCACGAAAACAACCCACTTCCCGAACGAAAGGAGACAAGACACTAATATGGCTATAGTTGGGCATATTTCTTTGCATGCGATGCGCTGCCATCCATCGCAAATTAGGCACACATATCTCTAAGGTCAAGTCGCTCAGCATGGATAGCTGGTCTAACGAGCAGGTCGAGGTATGAAAAGCGTGGTGATGGTTACTTTCTCAGTCGTGACTGACGATCTCCATAGAACATGAAGCGAGTAGGAAATGCTGCATCCAACAAAATCTATAACGCCCAGAATAAGAAGCCACCGGTGCCCATCGACGCCGACGAAGCCGACTCTGCTATGGAACGATTTATACGTGCTAAATACGTACAGGCGGCCGTCAATGGCACGAAGAAGCATAATACCGGAAGCTCAGACGAAGGCMCTCCGCCGCCACTACCACCCAAGACTGGCAGCCGTTTCTTCTCATTTCGGTCGAAGAAGGATACGCGTCCACGCGATAGTGTTTTCGGCTCCCACGACGCCCAACGCGGTCAGTCGGGCAGCAAAGGCTCAAAGCCATTCGGAGCCACTGTGCAACAAGACAGCCCAGAGGCTATGGCTCAGAAGTTGACACAACTGAGGGACATGGGTTTTACGGATGACAAACGTAATGCTATGATACTGAAGGGTGTTAATGGTAATCTTGAGAAGACAATCGAAGCCTTGGTACGGTTAGGAGAAGGTGGGGGAGCTTCGTTACCTTTACCATCTCGTGACGGCTCTGTACCTGGTTCTTCTCGGTCATTGACGCCGCAGCCCATGACACCTCGACCTACCTCTCCGCGGGTTACGATTGGGCTATCCAAGTCCAGTCCACCGTCGGCACCGAGTCCAGCCAGTCCCGCATCAAACAACCCCTGGGACATACAACCGGCACAACCTCAGTCTTCGCAGTCGACTGGAACTCTACAAAATAGAAATCCTTTCTATGCTTCTAATCCGTTTGGAGTGCCTAACCAGCATGCCGAATTCAACCTGAACCAGAGTCTGCAGAACCTATCTCTGACAGCGCCACCTCAACAGCCGCTCTTCCCACACCACACCGGAGGAGTACCTGCTTCTCAGCCGCTATCACAGTCCTTCTATCCGCAGTCAATGACTCCGCCAATCCCGCAGACACAGAGCTTTGCATCACTTTCTTTTAATAGTAATCAGACCTATCCTCAACCGACTGCGCAACCAACGCATAATTACAATCCCTTCTTGCAAGCTCCTGCAAATCCACAGCCTAACCTTTCATTGAACACTTCGCCGTTCCAAAGTCAGGGATCGTTCGCTACCAACCCTTTCACTAGGTCACCTACCCGAATTACGTCGCCCATGACTTTGAATCAGATACCCGAACAATCACAACAAAACTACTATACTCAACCACAATCTCCATATGCGAGCAACCCTTTCTTTGCGACGAATCAACCCCAACCCCAGCCTACACAACCCCCCAACCCGACACTGCAGCCCCAGGCAACCCAGCAGCCATGGTATGAGCCTCAGCCTCTCATCCAGGTTGCCCCTCAGCCCACTTATCAGCAACCTCAAAGACCTGACACCGCGTCCATCATGGCTCTGTACAATTATCCTCAGCTAGCTCCAGCTCGACCGCAAGGCCAAGATCAGACCGCTGGCCATGCAGAGAGCCACGCGGCCCCAACATTGGCACAACCACAGGCGCCGCCGCAACAACCAACCACATCATCGCCCTTGTCAGGAAACAAGAACCCCTTTTTAAATAGTGCAGCAGGAGCTGCTGCATCCACAACCGCGGCCCCGACCTCTTTTGCATCGCCAAATAATCCTAATCCTGCCCCGTCGGGCGCCCGAAGCCGAGAGAGCATGACTCTCGGTATGGAGATGGCGTGGAATAATGGTCGGCACAGCCCAGACGCGTTCGCCAGCCTGAGCGCGAGAAGTATGTAATGAGGTCGGATGCCCGTGTATATAATATAATAATCAAAGGTGTACCATAAATGAACTTGCCACGAACAGTTTGCTCTCGAGTCCCGAGTCCATATGTACGCAGCTAATGTCGTAACGCATCGCTAACGGCTAGATATACATACCTACCTAAATAAGTAGCTAGGTAGCTACCTTATGACCTTATGACCAAATCGCTCTTTGTCCAGCAATTTCCCTACTTATGGATCTCCTTCAGACTGAACTCCTCCCAGGGTATCTCGTTCAGGTCCTCGAACCCCTGCCCGTCCGTCCGAACCACGCTACTCCACCCCCGGATCGCGGCCCGCCAGTAGCACGTCTCGGCCGCAGGGCTGAAGTAACCCCCGCCGTCCAGCAGCTCCCGCTGCCGCCGCGCTATCCCCTCCGCGACCCGCGGGTGCCGCTCTAGCCACGCCACCGTCGCCTCCAGGTCGCTCCAGTCCGGCGCCACGAACACCATGTTCGCCTCCTGGCCCGGGTCGTGCGACCGCGGCCACGCCGCTTTCACCCACGGCGCCGGGTACGGCGCAAGCTGGTCCGCCCGCGACGTCGTGCCTGGCGGCGTGCGCGACACGCCGTCGAGTGAGGTGCTAAAGGCCGGTTTGACCAGGTGCGTTAGGTGCTGCATCCATGCGATGGGCGGGGATAGGATCACGGATGCGCAGAGCTGGTGGTACTGGAAGCGCCCGCTGTACGTCACGCCCTCCGTGTGCACCACGTACCGGTGCCGGCAGAAGTCCTCGATCGCCAGCGCGTTGCTGCCGTTCGCGAAGAGCGCCTGCACGTCCGCCCACGGCGCGTCGCGCGTCGCGGCCACCAGGTCCTGCCGCAGGCGGCCCGCGCGCGGGTGGTTGAACCAGGTTGTCCCGCGCCACACGGCCCGCGCGTACTTGCTGGGCCACGAGAGCCGCGCTTCGACGGCGCTGATGGCCGCGCTGGCGCGGTGGAACGAACCGACCGTCGGGATCGCCCACGCGTAGAAGCTGAAGTGCGGGATCGCGAAGTAGTGCTTCGTGGGCCCGTTGAAGGACGGGTCGGCGGGCCGCGAGTACGAGAATGAGGGCGACACTGGGTCGTCCTCGTGGTTGAAGGCGATGATTGTGTCGGGGAGGGGKTCTGATGGGGGGGKGGTGAGGAGCGCCGCGGCGATTTGGTGTAGGGTTGCCGAGCGGTGCTCTAGCATTTCTTTGGAGAGGTCAGATTTGCGCGCGTACGACAGGATGTACAGTTTCCCGTCGCGGATCCGTGCTATTAACGGGCCTAGATCGTGCGGCCGCCGCGCGAGTGTGAAGGGTCCCTTGGCGACTACGTCGTCGATTTCTTTAGTTAGGCCTGGAAACGCGGCTGCGCATTGGGAGGAGGTTAAGAAGCGGTTGTTGAGGAGCGTTGGGGGCAGCTTCTTCATCCAGGCTGGGTTTGAGTGCGGGTGGGCGTGGGCATTGGGAAAGGTGTCGATGACCGTTCGTGATGAGTCTAGGCTCTGGTCCGGCACCAGGAGAAAGCAGTATAGTGCTAGACAGACCACGGATATGATGAAGACTTGACGCAGGCGCGCAGCCGAGGCTGGCCCACGTTTGCTGGGGCGCATTGCCATTGACATCCCGCCCATTGAGGCGGCATGTATTCCATCTCAGATAACTGGTTTCTTCCTCTCCAGTTTCTTCCCAGATCTCTGGACCCTTAGAGTCTGGATCAAGGGAAGCGCCAAGATTCAGGTGGGAAACATGTGCCAGAATAGGCGTGAAGTGAAGTTACGTGTACGAGAGAAAGAGAATAGAGAGGCTGCCATTTGTGCAGATCTGTCAAGTAACACTGATTACGGGTTCGTGACGATTGTATGGCCGGGGGATCTGGCTCCGGGGGAACACACGCTGCCTTGTTCTGTAAGTCCCAAGGGTCGTGGCCACGACGTTGGATTTCAGGGGTTTAGGCGGTCCGCCCGCCCTGGGGCTCCACCAATCAACTTAAGAACTCGACCAGGTCCCCCGTCTACCCCGGATAATGGCGAGGGACGAACCAGATTGCGCTAGATCTAAACTTGGTGTATGGTAGCTCGGTTGCCTTGAAGCTCAGCTTAAAAGTGAGAACTACATGCAGATGTGGTTGTCTGCCTGGTTATACTAATTGAGCTTTTATATCTGAGAAGTTCCTATACTGAGATAAATACTATGTACTCTTTCATAGGCATTTCAGTCAGTACACCGCATCATCATTGCGTTCGACGAGAGTAATTTCTCACTCTATTACGGCCGAAGCAATAGAACATAATCGATTATGGGGATATCAATAATTGTTTACGTGCAATAAAGATAAGTTGCGGGTTGGCAATGTGCTTCGTATGACTCAATAATGTTGAAATCCGCGGATCCAATCCGTCGCAGTAAGCCAATAGCACACCGCCCCTACACGCTCGCTCGAAATAGGCATCCACTGCAACCTGCTTCAGCAGCTTATAAAGCGGGCATCAGGTCGAATATCATAGCCAAAGGAATGTTCTTTAATAGTTTATATGAAGTCGTTTGAAGCATCGGCAAACCTTAATTAGATTTATTCAAGCCACATACGCGTACAGATTCGTAATGGCTACCATTCCAGATACCTGGTATGACCAGAAGGTCCGAGATGAGATTGCGACCACAGAGCAAAGCGCTACTATGAAGGCTTACATCAACGGCCAAATACAAGTAGATGAGGCAGCACGGCTCGTCACCGCGGACGTGCTCAAAGCAGCCGAAGAAGATATGGGTGAAGGCGGGGAAGTTGACACAAAGCTACTGGAGTTGTGGGGGTTCATCATCGACTTCATCTTGGAATGGCCGGCTTCGCATTCAAAGATTATCGAGCTTTTATATACTATCAGAAGGCTCCCACACATTGATCGCAGCGACAAAGACAGCATTGAGACATTCCAGGACGACAGCACTGGGGTAGTCAGAGAATCCCAGCTGTGGGACGACCTACCTAAGTTCTGGAATATGCTTAGCGATTTTTGGGATTGTAAGTCCCCTGACGCCCCTCTTCTCAGCCGAAACAGGTCTGGGCGTATACTAACAATTTCGCAGCTGAGGCGGCTTGGAGACATGATTGGACCAAGTCCAGCTTGGGAAAAGGAGAAAGTCCCTCATGGTTCAATATCAACGCATTCGCAGCTACCGCCTTCAAGAGTGGGCCATTCATGGGTACAAAGCTTTTTGGATATTGGGGCTGTTACGTCCTCAGAATGATATCAAAGAAAGAGCGAGAGCTTTTCGACATCGATATCCCCGTCGCCGAGATATGGATGCAGTCAGCCGGCGCCGAGTTGCATAACTTCTACTTGACACGGTTCAACCGAGTATCGCCACTAGATAATTGGGAAGACTGGGAAAAGGCCCTCCGAGACATAGCGAGTGACAATAAGGTGAATGCTACCATCAGGGAGAAGGCAGCAGGTCTAGTTGCGGCAATGGGGCAGGCTTCGGCAATAAGTGAGGGCGAAAAGTATGAGAATTTGCAGATTACATTGGCGTATGCAAACAGAAGTCAGCAGTCTTAGCAAGAAGAAGTGTCTCCTAGAAAGTTATATGTAGACTTATAAAAGCACAGAAGAGGAAGAGAGAGACCCGGTCATGTATTTAAGTGGTATAGCCCCGAAGCTACGGTTAAGGTTTCGGGTGCCGCATGGGGCTAAGTCCCGGCACCGTTAGCGGGCTTGAAGCGGGTCCCCACCAACTAACGATCGCGTGCTCGCTCGACATGCAAAACCCTTTTTTCCCTCACGAGTCACAACGCTCTCTTTCGTCACGTACTGGTTCGGCTATTGATGACTATAAAGATTAGCGTGAATCTGTAGAGAGTTGTCACTTCGTCTCTCAAGGGTTGGGAGATATACATTACGACCACATACGGCCTGAAGCGGTTTTGACACCGTTTCGGCCACAAAATGGTTCGGAAACTTTCGGCTCTCGGTAGATACTCACTAACGTATGCCCACTAGGTTCATGCAGATGCCTCCAACTTCGCCCAAGGCGTAACGAAGGAAGAGGCTTATGAGCAGGTTCTCTTGCAAGCCGAAGGTCTCTTCGACGGCCAAAGAAACTGGGTGCGTTTACACTATTTTAATTCGTGCTTGAAACTTGTACTCACGCCCCTATCTCTATAGGTATGGTATGTATCCAAACGCTTAATATAATAGCGATTGTTTCATATCTCGTCGCCAGCTCAAGTCAAGACTGATCGGTGATGCCTTCAAAGCAACCTTGCCAACACGGCATCTCTCCTATGGCATGCTTATAAGTCATTGCCTCACCCGAGCAATCAGGTGAACTGGGCAGGTTAGTAACATGCTAAATGGAGGAGACACCCGGTTTACAACTATAATTATAACAGGCTTCTATACGCTTGACCCCCAAGCAGCACCGTCAAAACCACAACTCATCCTAGGTCCGTTCCAAGGAAAAGTAGCATGTCAGGCTATCCTATTCGGCAAAGGAGTATGCGGGACTGCGGCAGAAACCCAAACGACGCAGCTAGTGGCGGATGTTGAACAGTTTCCGGGCCATATTGCTTGCGACGGAGATAGCAAGAGCGAAATCGTGGTCCCAATCGTCGTGGATGGAGAGGGAGGGACGAAGAAGTTGGTAGCTATCATCGATGTTGACTGCGCCGTCCTCGATGGGTTTGACGAGGTGGATAAGAAGTACTTGGAGCAGTTAGCAGAGTTACTATCACGGAGCTGCGATTGGTGATACGCGGGAGAATAAGAATCTTAAGGACATACACTAGGACACTGGAGGCTCCGCCACTCCCCAATGCGAGGAATTCGGTGCTGTCCGCGAAATTTAGCCAGCTCCAAATATGCCCTACTATTTACGGAGCGCGTGTCACACCTGTGGCTTGCCAATCATAGCGCATATGTGTTCCCTAGAGATCTTACCGAAGGACCCCCACCCCACTGATTCTGGCCCCAGTCGATGTTGGTAGGATGGTATCTTACCCCTGAAGCCCGTTCGTATTTATTTCTCGAGTTAGCAAGACTACAAGCGCTGTGCTCTACTGCCTTCTCGCATATATACATCCTTGCACTATCTCGAGTGTATCTGCAGCGGATGACAACTTACGCGTATCTAATCATTGCAGGAAATAGGCCCGCAGCCGAAACTTGCTCTATACGTTCCCATACATTTAAGCCAACCAACCTTGGTAACAACTGAGAGAACTACGAGCAGATTTATTTCTTATCCATTTTTCATGACTCACCCTTAGTAGTCTGAATCGAAAGGTGCCGATATTTCGAATGCCTACCATCTAATAGAGATCAATTAGAAAGGAACAGACTGGTTGCTGAGTTTAACGGAATCGGCTTCAAACTATCCCGCCATGAAGCACAGAATAGCAAGGGGCTTTTCACCTACCTTATACGATCGGCCAAGCTCCTCTGTCCACAGCACCGCGCTCGAATGGTCAGCAACTCACCCGACAGCCGATGGGACTGATAGACTATTGCCATGCTGAAGAGGCCGCTTACGAAGTAGAAGCGCGAACGTATACATATTTCAGGTACTTATAGGCGGCCGCGCTATCTTTGTTAATTATTAGCCTCATATAGCGCTCTGGTGGTCGATTAGCCGTGACGATATATCTGGAGGTTTCGAAATCGGATCTTACACACTTGCGTTATCTAGCATCGCCACAGCTCTAGTTCGCTACATGCATAGATCGAACTGTCGTTGCTGGACCCGTAGGGAAGTCTCCCCGTTATGAAAGGTGGTGGGTGGCCTTGATGAATTCAGATTTGCCTATGGTCATTACGAAACCCCTATTCCGAGATACCCGGTTGGAGAAAGCAGCAGAGCAGAATAAAATTCTTACCTTAGGTACATTAAGACAGGGCACTAGATATATGCCAACGTATTAAGTAAGTATGAATAGCCCCAGAAGTCCTTGCCGAATTGATACACTACCAGTCGCACGGCTCTGGGTGTAGGGCGATGTGGAAGCGAGGAATCTGCCACGAGGCAGGCTACGGTGTTCTTATGAAATTCCATTCGCTGGCTCTTGTCAGCCCTAAGTATGCCTTGTAGCTTAAACTTGGGAGCTGGCGAACCGAGTTTCACAAGCATTAGGCATCCATCAACGACCTAAGTAATGTACGGCTCGCCATCTTAAAGACTACCCCCATCAATTGTTCATAAGTGAACACCCCGGATTCGAACTTCCGCCTTCATCCTTCCATAATAGGCAGCAGACCAGCTATTCCAACTCTCAGCACAGAACCTGATTACAATAGAAATGGGCYCGGCCCCCGCCACTACCAATCTCGCTACATCAAAGCGAGCATTTATAGTGGACGGCGCATTATTAACTGTGGCCGTGAAGTGGCAACACACCACGAAATTACTGGTGAATTTCCAGGTAGGGTCTAACATCCATTATCAACTGAGCTTACTATTCCTGGGAACAAGCGAATTTGACTGCTAACTAATATTTAGTATAAACCTCTCCGAAATTGCCATGTTTGTGGTCTTTATTTGGCTGAAGATGCTGGAGATGAATTGACGACCTCGATTGGTGATCATAAGGAGACCAAGTATTGTCAATGTGATACTGTGTGTATTGGAAAGGCCAATGGTGTTGAACGCGAATCTGAATTGTCTCGACCCGGATTACGGAGGCGTCGAGGGCAGGTCAGCTCTATAGCCGACTTCATTCAAAGACAGAGAGGGGATACAATTCCGCGCGAGGCTAATATCTTGAGCGAGCGTCCCTTGGATCAGGGCCTACTACTTATTGCGACTCGGGCTCCGGCGGCCCTTGCAAATCAATCTTTAGTAGCCCTAGCTAATCAAGGCCTCTTGCGGCTAATGGAGCGACTGGTGTCCCCTTTCCCTTACCTTCGCTCACATCACCCACGTCCTCTGTGGCGTTATTATAGGACAGGAGTAGCAATAAGAATACGGGACCCCCCGAGTCAATCCTGCCAGGAGTTCCTCTCGGGTGAAATTGCAGGCAGTACTGGGATAGCTGCTGAAGTTACCCATATCAATTCGCTCATGGAGCCTGAGGATCTTGAAGACCCGCCAGAGCCAGACTCAATAGAAAGCATGATTGATATGAGTGAGCAGGCTTCACTGATAATCCAAGCGCCACATTCACAAGCGGAGGAATTTCACCGCCCCCTAATATCCATCTGCGTGATGGAGAAACGGACATACACATGCTTTTATTTACTGGCAGTCGCGGCGTTGTTGATATTGGCCAGTCTGGTAATATCGCTCTGGTGGTCGGCCGATCATGGCGATGTGTCCGGTGGTTTCGGAATAGGCTCATACATGGTTGGGTTGTCAAGCGCGATTGTTGCTGTTGCAAGCTACGCTCATCGCCCAAATTGTCGGTGTTGGAACCGTGGGCAGGCTCTTCCGATGTGGGAGATTGACAATGGTTTCAGAGATTCTAACCTCGTCCGCGAGCCATATGGCCATCATATAATCACTCTCGGACAAAGGCCTATGGTTGCGGCTTAGGCGTCATATAAACCGCCACAGGGTTCAACTTCGAATGAGTGGTAGTGGTATACATTTCTTCAGGCGTTAGTTGAAGATATCGGGGCTCTGTTTTTCTTATCGCTTATATTGCTACGTTCTCTACCGCTGATACCCCTACTTGCTAGAATTATATGTTGGACAAAAAGGTAGATTCAAGGAATACATCACTGATTCAGGATGAATTATAACAAATCCTACGTCGAAATTAACTTCTAGCATTGATTAATTAAGACGACGAAGATCGAATTATCGAGGCTGATCTCCTCCACAGCTTATGCATCAACCGGGCATATTGCCCCGCATCGGATAGCCAACCGAGCTAAATCTCCAAAATCGGATATCCCGATTTCGCAGCTCTTATCACATACCCACGAGGACGAACAATGTGACAACAATGCGAAGTTTCGTGAGGACCTTGGGAGTGTTTTCTAAGACCATCCTCGCGACTACATCTCAAACCCGGACTTCAGCGGCAACCAGGCCTCTCACATTCCTTGGGTCCTCCTTCGTCCGCACAATGGCGACGTCCAACGAGCCCGTACTGAAGCAGCCCCTCAAGCTGGCCTGCATCCAGCTAGCCAGCGGCGCAGACAAAGCCGCGAACCTGGCGCACGCGCGGGAGAAAGTCGTCGAGGCCGCGAAGGGCGGCGCAAAGCTCGTCGTGCTGCCCGAGTGCTTCAACTCGCCCTACGGCTGCGACTACTTCCCCTCGTACGCCGAGACGCTGCTCCCGGGCCCGCCCTCCAAGGAGCAATCGCCGTCGTACCACGCGCTGTCGTCCATGGCCGCCGAGACGGGGGTCTACCTAGTGGGCGGGTCGATCCCGGAAGCGGACCCGGACCCGTCGACCAAGAAGTACTACAACACGTCGCTGATCTTCGGGCCTTCGGGCCAGCTGCTGGCCAGCCACCGCAAGGTGCACCTGTTCGACATCGACATCCCCGGCAAGATCACGTTCCGCGAGAGCGACGTGCTGTTCCCGGGCAACAAGGTCACGCTGGTGGATCTACTCGAGTACGGCAGGATCGCCGTGGCCATCTGCTACGACGTGCGGTTCCCGGAGCTGGCGACGATCGCGGCGCGGCGCGGCGCCTTCGCGCTCGTGTACCCGGGGGCCTTCAACACGACGACGGGGCCGCTGCACTGGCGCCTGCAGGGCCAGGCGCGCGCCATGGACAACCAGGTGTACGTGGCGCTGTGCAGCCCCGCGCGCGACACGACCGCGTCGTACCACGCGTACGGACACACGCTGATCGTGGACCCCATGGCGCAGGTGCTGGTCGAGGCCGACGAGAAGGAGGCCATTGTGAGCTGGGAGCTGGACGGCGCCCGCATCGTCGAAACCAGGAAGAACATCCCGCTCGCGACGCAGAGAAGGTTCGATGTGTACCCCGATATCAATGAGGGTAAGATTGCGTTTGAGGAGCCCGGGTTGCCTAAGTGAGGACGGGGGGAGAGGAGCTGGGAGGGATTCTGGCGGTATTGGGGGGGTGCTTGTGTGTATGGAAGCGCATCAAGAGGCTGGGAGGGGGKGTTCTTGACCCCTTGAGTGGTATCCTAGGAGAGGGAGGTACACTCGGGAAGGAGGTGGAAGGCATCTCTACCGAGATCACTATCTATCTCATTGTCTTTACGAGAGCGGCTAATATCGCCCATACGCCTGATACGCCATGAACAGTTATTAGATGTAAATATCCTAATAGAGGAATTGTAGGATCCTTCAGTGGTCCTTATCAAAGCACGTCTTATGACCTCGTCCTTCGCAGAGTAGGATTCATGAACGGACTCGTGTAGCTTGCTAAAAAGGAAGGCGTATGCGTTGCCTACCTCGCCGGTCCGTTGTCTTGCTAACATGATTCTCACCTTCCCTACTCGAGCAAACTATTTACTTTTTACCGCTCGACTCTTCAATAAGACGCATGGGATTCAACTATCCTCGCTCACCGCCTATAATCTATCCTCAATGGGCGCGGGAGTGGCGTTTGCATCTAGAAGTATACCGAAACTTAACACGGCTTGTCCGGATGACCATAGTCAGTACCTAGGTAATGAGCACTTTACTTACGAATAAACTAGGTGCTTGCGCAAGACCCGGACGTGAGGGAGGCCTAGTGAAGGAAACAAACAGCTGAACTTCGTATATGCTTGCACGGGTTGTCTCGGCCATTAAATCGCAAAGAACTTTTGGCGCTCTCAGACAACAGATAGATAGATACCTAGCACACGCGTCTTTTTTCTCAACCCCCAGCCTTCCTTAACTCCAACTCCAACCCCAAACCCCCAAACCGAGGAACTAAAAAAATAAAATAAGAAATAATTCGAACCCGGAATCAGCGGTATGACATGATCGGATCCGTGTAATTAGATCACGAGGTGCACGGCAGTGGCTATGGTAGCGTTGAAAATATCGGTCTCCTATGTAAGAGGTAGCTATCAATGTGCGCGCGCGATCGTAGTACCATTTGTGTGTGATCGAATAGCTGCCGCGAAATTGTGCACCATACACGAAAGAGGGCACGCGAGCAATTTCCTTAACGGACGGTGAGTCTAGACAGCTTACTGAGCTAGCTAGGTGCTAGGGTTATTTATACAGATGTGTTTCMCCCCCCTTCCTGACTCCCCGCCGCATCCCACCCTCCTCGGTAGTCCTTTAACCGATATTGAGTACGTGAACTTCTGCAGGATCAGAAGCAAGGGATATATGGGCGGTAGCTGCGAGTAAACGTAGCCTTTTTGCGCGGCGTATGCAAGATATCACGATGCCTACCTAGATATTTATGACTACCCAGGTGTTTACGAGATAAGGAGGAATAATATCTCCATAGGGTTTCATCTTGCGTGGCTGGCTGGCGACAGCTCTTCGGACATTTTGAATAAGAGGCGGCGGCGATACTTCCATACTGTACAGTACCGCGAGAGGGAAATGACCAATATGTGACAGATCACATTCCTGCTGCTTCTCCCCGAAGCCATTCCTGTAAGTGCCATGTTCTGCATGTCAGCTCGCCATTCCGATGCCGCTCGGCAACTGATCTGTAATTTTGAGAATCTGTTATCTTTTCCCATCCCGTCTGACTTAGCCGCCTGTCTCCGCCACACCCTCTTGGAGCCCAGAGTGCCGGGAGTTCCCAGGTTGGTAACTGTAGAAAATTTCCAGATTCGCTTGGCGTCTTCCCTCGCATTGAAATTCATACCGCCAAAAGCGACGGAGTTTCACTATCGCTTCTTATTCGCAAACTTACTTCGCAAGTCGCCTAAGGAGCCCTGGCGAGGATCTAGACGAAGTACTAGTCTACAGTAGCAGTAGACTCATTGTACTAAACTCGTCTAGACTCTTTTATTAGTAGTTACTCATCAATATGCAGTAATATAAGGCGTAAGTGGACCCCGTTCCCGGAAGTGTCCCTAGGCTCGGATGCGGCTCAATGTAGCCGGGATGCATCTTGTAGATCACGAGAATGACGGGAGACGTCTAGTTGTGGTTTGGTATTGGGACAGATACCATGGTTCGTAAGGCTTTTCTCTCCGGATTCTAAATCCGAAGGGCCCTCGGAGAATCGGGATGTTGGAACCCAAAGATTCGTGATAGGTATTATTCCACGATGCTGCGAGCCGCGTCCATTCGAGACAAGCAGATGGGGGGCTAGTAATGTTTAGTCGTGGAAATGGTCGGTTACGCCTTGTCACCATGCATTACAGCCATTGGAATTTCTTCCATGGACCCTTGCTTGGCCGGGGATAGCTCCCCGTTTGGACGAGTTCTTTCAGAAAGTCTAGCCGGTCTGGTTCAATGAGGGTAAGCATATACCTGGCTCAAGACATCAGTGCGCATATTGGACAGAGTAAGGAAAGCCAGTACCTCGTAATTGCGACGGAGGATGAGGCAACAGAGAGGTCATAACGGAACTCTGGGGAAAGTGAATAATGACAATATGCAGTCTCCCGCATGCATCTAGCCTAGACGACGTCGCAGTGGAAGTTGCGCCGATCCCTTACTCATAATCATGTAGTTTCACAAACGCCCTTTTGAAACAGAATCAAGAGAATACTTCGTAACCTCAACGTTTTTCTCTTCGTAGGACGMCCCTTACATGTAGAGAGGACTACCGGTTCGCCTGCCTCATCGACCTGTTCATCAAGATCGGGACGCTTTCGGCAAATGAGCACGCGACATGAGCGAGCTCTGATGTAGGCGTTCTAGACGTCCTTGCTCATACGACTTCGTATGTGCTACCGGATGACAAAAGCCTGCAGCTCGACCGTTGCACTAGAGCCCCGTTGAGGAACTTTTTCGCACCCGATTCAGGTCAATTGGAGCCGAAACCCCCATGCGAGACGTGCCGCAGGAAAAGGCAAGAGGTCGCATGACCACTTACCTGGTAAGGATGACAGATATGAGAGGACACAGCGCGCAGAGAGGGGGGCGTATTGACGTATAGACGCATTAGGTAAAATGAAGCCATCTCGAGAGAGGGCTGCAACGGTCTCAGGCCTGTTAGATAGCGGTGAGAGCACACGTGCTTGATATACGCCTTGTGATTGGCAAAGCCGCTAGAGGGAGCTAAATCTATCTTACCTGCAGTGCATCTGAGAAATGGGATGCTACCATGTATAATCTAACGACTTATGCATTGGCTTGGGTGCTCCTGTAGGTTAGTGCTAGCTGATCCGGCTGTTAGGAAATGATACTGGATAGAGTATAGGTTTTGGTATTATCGCCCAATCAGAACGGCCGGGTCACAGCTCGATCAGAATCAGGGTCTTTTCCGGTGACGAATCAACTTACACCAATTCCGCAATTTTGACCTCGTTAGTTGCAACGAAGGTACGAGACTTCTATAGAAGCGATGTGCTTCCGGCTCAACCAAATGGAGCCGTTATCTTGTATCGGTTGGTTACACCAGATAAGAGGCTGAAAATAATTCCCGATAAATGTATTCTTGCAATAACAACGAGGGAAGAGAAAAAAAAATAGATATATTCGAATGCGACGTCTCTATACAAGTCAACAGATAATAACGAGAAAGAGGGTGCGGTGATGTAAGGTGATGCGAGGGTGGAAACCGATATTCATTATTGCTGTTGTATGCTACCTATGTACATGTATAGCGGCGCCTTCCAGCGGGACCTTGGACGAGTGGAAACCGACGTGGGTCTATCTAACCGCAGGTGCTGGTGGGACGTCCAGGGATCAGCGCAGGGGCCGAGACCGCCACCGCTAAGGTGTCTAGCGCAGCAAATAGACAAGGTGTGTCTCGGTTCTTGACAATGATTTGGGAAACTGTCGAAATCTGGAAGGGACAACGTTAGAATCTTGAGATCCTTTGTCCGGTTTCATGGACTAGCTTCCCCGCCGAGGCAGAAATAAGAACTGCACCACTCGGCGCTACTGTTAATAATGACACCACTTTCGCTTTTAACTTCAAGGGGTTCCCGTCTTTCCACCCACGCTGCCACGACGAACCCACTCTGTCTAACGAAGTTTGTTATCGCCCAATTGAGGCTTTGCTGTATACTCTACATATAGTCTCATTGCTCTTGAAAACTGAGAGGAGACGATCAATATTTAAGCGTCCCGTCTGTGCAGACATTGAAAACAGAGACTCTGGCATTGTTTCCGTAAAAGCCTATCGGATCCGAACATACGGGCTTCACCTAATCCACCTCGGATCCCTCTGATACGTATGGGTATCCACCTGGTGCGTCTAGGCACGTAGCAACCAGGGCGACCGTATCTATCCGCCGAGACATATAACGTCATATTCTATTGCACATGGGATAGCGGTCCACACCACCTAGTCTATCCTTATCAACGCTTGTTCCCAGAGAAACAAAAACTTCTACAAACTTCGACCAACCTTCCCGTATATTATACGAACACGTCCAATTCGTATTATATAGATAAGGGGGCGGCGATTGGGTCCATTCTTTACTGACGAGACACGAAGAGAGAGCCACAGCGGCTGTTAGACGGCTCGTGGCGCATTCGACTAGAGAAGAGCAACGATGAAATACGGGGAGCACTTTGAGGAAGAGTCGGTTCCGAGCTGGAGTCTACATAATATCGACTACAACTCGCTAAAGCACCAGATCAAGGCGCATACCGCCAAGGACCAAGCCACAGCCATTGCAATCCCGGGCCAACAGGACCAGGCCCTCAAGAAGTTTGAAGATGCTTTCTACCTCGAGCTTTGCAACCAGCACAACCGAGTCGGTCTCTTTGTCACCAGCAAAGCCGACGAGATCTCGAGACGCCTCCGTATGACCTCCCCTACCACAAGCTACAAACAACACAATCAATTGAAGGTTCTTGTTACAACTAACAGTGTTTTCTCCAGGTCACCTCTCCGACTCGGTGCACCAACTCATAGTACGATGTAACAATGCCGGTGGCGTGTCACCTAAGCGACAGCGACGGTTCGCCAAGTACGCGCTACAAATCGACGAATGCGGCGATGACATCCAAGCCCTGAGCCGATTCGTCAATGCCCAAGTTATCGCGTTCCGCAAAATCCTCAAGAAGTACAGGGTATGCAACCTCACGTTAACTTTGTCCTGCTGCGGAAGGAAACCTACGCATAGACGTGATAGAACGCTAACACCCCCGCCCTCTACAGAAATGGACCGGCTCAACAACCCTAGGTAGTCGTTTTAAAGAGAACGTCCTCAGCTCGCCCAAGAGCTTCACGAAACGCGATTTCCACCCCCTACAACTACAACACCAAGAGCTACTCGCGACTTTAGAAGCCGCCTCGCCCGATATGAACTCTATACAAGTCGAGCGCCAGAAGGCGAAGGCACATTCCGAACCGCATAACGAGAGCCGCCGACCGTCGCAGACGCTAGCGCCGAAACCCGCATCCGTCAGTACACCAGGGGGCTCGTCTATGACGTATTGGAACGAATACGATCACGGGAGCGAGGCAGGAGATAACGACGATGGAGGATATGCCCTTTACATCGACCCGAACGCTAGCGCAGACTTCCCAGGCTTTATCTATATCAAAACCATATTCATGGCCCCAGTGGATAAGGTCAAACACTGGCTAAAGGCGCGCGCTCCGCAAACCGCCGAGTCGCAATCACTTCTCCACGGCCAGTCGCCTGTCGATTACTTCAGTGTTCAGCATTCAGCAAATACACAGACGACCGACAACGAAGCAACTGAGGACGAGTACGCCTCGTCATTGAATTCTAGTATCGGTCGTCGAAACAAGTTCAAGTCACGCTACGCGGCGCTTCCGGCTACGGAAGAAGACCAGGACTACCAAATAGCGCTATATCATGACAAGGTTTTAACAAGGACCGTGGTGCTCGCCTTTATCACGGCTTTCGTTCTTCTGACCATATCCGGAGTGTTGATTGCAACGGGCCGACATAAGATGCGGCTCGAAGTGGATGCCGGTGTCACCATCGGATCGGTGGCAAGTCTATTCTGCGGCTGCATGGGTTTAGGCGCCATGCTGTACCGTCATTATCCCGTCGGCTTTCTGTACAGGTTAGCCGTCTGGGCTGCGTTTATCGCCGTATGTGCCCTTAACGGCATGTTACTTGTACTCGTGGTCGGTAATAATGGCTTGTGATAACATCCAACTGCTGATCTTCCTACTTATCACTCTGGCCTCGGCTAGGGGCCTGTGTCATATTGAGTTATCCGGCGTTCTACAGGGCGTTTCATTAGAGAGGATTGGACCAACCTTGCATATACGAGGTCGCATATCATGCATCCCATATGATCCGCGCCTCGTCATTTAATTGCGAGGCTTCGAAGAAGTGGATAAGAGATATGGGGATTGGAAGCCTCACCCGAGCTGCGGAAGGCAGCGGTCTCGATAAGTCTACTCTTTCTATACCTCTTCTATACTTGTGTTTTGAGAGCGTTTCTTTATGGGATGGCACGATACCAACTGTAGATCCGAGCTTGCGAGCCTGTTGTGGGTTATCTGGTTTGCTTGAGAGAATGAGTATTGCGCGGCTCGCTGCTGCTGCTGGCGCGGCTTGTATTGTACACGAGTATGTAGGGATCAATATAGATTGTACGTCTCCGTGACGGAACTGCAATAGAATGACATCTCTCGGCATTGTGCCATGCAAGGTGCTTTTGTACGTAATGTTTTGCATCGACACCTCCTTTTCAGGACATAGGTAAGTAACCGGCTGCTAGTAGAAAGCATCGTAGAGTAAATAGATACTATATTGTTGTATTGTATCAGAGCTATTCATATAGATCTCTATACGATATATGTAACGATACTATAGCTGCTATTTATACGTAGGAGATGTATTAACTGATTGTTTGCATAGCAGTAACTTGTCGCCAGTAAGGAGGACATCTTGTCGCACCATAGAACAGGAAATATAGGACAATTGGAAGTCAAACAGATCATTCACATATTAACACCGGCCTTAATAGCGAAAGTTAATGGTTTCCTTGATGTCCTTTTCCCGCTCTTTTTAGGTCTCAGATTGCCCCTATTTCCGTTCGTTTATCTACTACATGATAGCAACCCCTTAACCGTCATTGTTTTCAGCGAAGTCCCAACGCAATAAGAAAAAGGTAATGTCGGAAATGATGCTCATGTTCCGATATTATAGACCCATATGATATGTGAATATCCCGTCTCCCTGTTGGAAAATACCCATTTATACCTATAGACCAGGCCAGCATTAGGTGGCCGAACATAAGTCATGGAGAAACAACCGGGACCGAAAGGATATACATATGAACGCCTTCAACAAAGTAAACCTTCCCACCCATCCCAAGTACCCTCCTCCCTAACCTTGCCGTAAATAATGCGCCAGGAAGAGAAACAGCCTGAGCCCGCCTCCATCTAGTCCTCCAAACATGAAAAGGCGTGTATACATATATAACAGGACACAGGTATTAACGAGCGTCATACCCCGACATAGCTTACCCATCAAGACCTCATAGTCCAAAACGAAAGCTTGTTGTTTTTGACGGGCCGTATGTCACCGCCGCGAAAAATCAAGACATACCGCGTACGAGGGCGGCTTGATTAGCGAGTTCTTCAGGTAGTGGTTCCGGTCGAGCCCGATTTTCTTCTCGAGCTGGCTCATCATTTTCTCTGCTCCTATAATCAGCACGTTGCTCTCGCCATTTCTATCTGGCTAGACTCAACCCAGCCCCTTTCAAGTATGTGTAAAGGCCAGAGAGCCTCCTAGAGTAGTAAAAGCGCCAATAAAGCCAAAAAAAAAAATTTTTAACTTAAACGAATCAAAAGAAATAAAAGAAAACTCAGCCACCTACCAGCAAGCCCCCACCGAAAACTAAACAACTTCAAGCTCTCGAACTTCTCCGCGATATTCTCCTGGCACACGTCCATCTCCTCGGGGAAGATCCGGCACAAGCTCGCGAACGCGACGATGACCTGGTAGCAGGTGGCGCCGGCGGGCGCGCACAGGAGCGCGGGGCTCTTGGGCGCGGCGCCGCGCGCCTCGTAGTCCGCGTTCAGCTTGCACGAGATGTCCGTCGACATCTTGCACGCGAACCGCAGCGCCGCGATCGCCGTCGCCAGCTCCGAGCTGTGCGCCAGCAGCGCGTGGGCCGTCGCCCCCGCGCCCAGGTCCGTGCTGTGCTCGAGGATCGCGAGGTACGGCAGATACAGCGTGAAGAGCGCGCCGACGAGCATCGCGAAGCAGTCCAGTGTCGACTCCCAGTCCGTGTTGTCGTTGAGGAGCGTTAGCGTCGTTTCCCGGATCTCGCGGTCCAGGTCTGCGTATGTGGCGACGAGTGGCATTTTGCCCGGTCGGCTGTCCCGCTCTTTGTCGACCCGGAGCGCTTGGTGGAAGAGAGACGCGGTTTTGGCGGAGAGTTGGAAGCCGCCGAATCGCTCGGTGCCGACGATGACGCTGGTGCTCAGGTGCCGGGTTACGGAGGGGGCGAAGGGCGGCGACATGGGGTGGTCGGCCCCGTCTGGACCGGCGAGACTTGCTGGCGTCATTGGGGGGGTTTCGGGGAGGAGGGTGTTGCGGTTGGGGGTTTCGAGGAGGAAGGGGAGGTCTTTCACTGACTCTTCCCGTTGGACGAATCTAGGGGTGTTTCGTAAGTATGATGGTAAGGATGGAAGTGGGCACAAGTTCAAGGAAGTGATGATGGGGATAAGGGGCAACGCGCAAGAGATATCAATCCTACGGGTTAGAATCCTTGCGATTCACCGGCCCCCCCCGCCCTTAGAGATGGTATAGTGGTATAGTACTCACTGTTCGAGTATAAACATCGCCCACCAAAGACATCCGCTTTGTTCTTCCTCGACACTAAGCATTAGTGTGTCGTTTCCGCACTCGGCCAGCTGCCCAGGCTTTATATCCATAACCCTCGCCGTAACTACAGTCTGGCTCAAGGTCCGGTACGCCGTCACCGCGTCGCCGTGGCCGTATTCGTACAGTGCTAGCAACACGCCGCACTGCACGATCTCTATACCCGGGTTCGGATCCCCGACACATGCCAGGAGTAACGAGGACAGTAACCGCTTGACCGTCCTATATGTTTCGTCAAAGATGGGATGCTCGCCGGCGTCCGTAATACGCATTCGGGTGGTAAGATACATGGTGACGATCAGCAGCGCCACCCCTTTCGAAGACCAGTCAGACGCCGTCGGAAATGTGAGGCTAGAGGTAGGTGTTGGAAAAGGGTGTTCGACGTGGCCGTTCGTTATCGAGCCCGCCGAGTCCGACCGGGGTGGCGAATCCACCATGGTGACCAAGCTCACGACCTGACGCTCGAAGAGGGTCGGATGGACCACCGCGAACCACGGATGTATGCAGAAGAAGAAGGTATTTATGGCGGAGCGCCAGTCCACCTGTGGAAGTCCCGGACCCGCGCTCATGGAGATAAGAGACAGGATCTGCGATGCGGTGATCCCCTCCAGGGGCTCGGCACCGCGGAATAGGACATCATGCGACAGCGGGCGGGACTGGTATATGACAAACTGGGCGGCTTGGGGGTTTACGTTATTTGAGATATCTTGGACATAGTGACACTTGGCGTTGAGCCTGTTGTCTCGGTCAGCGTCTATCACTTATTTTAGGTATATACCTTAGGTAGCTTAGAGATAGGTAGGTGGTGGGTATCTCAGAGAAGCATCTAATACGTGTTGCTGTCCGGGACTGAGAAGAGAAATATATACGCCGAAACTCCATCGAAGACCTAGTAAGAGCAGCATACTATACCTTTTACACCTGTCGCAGAACGGCAGCTTCTTATCACACTTGCGCTTAGACGCGCGGCATTTCTCACATGCGCGCGCAGCTAGGCCTCCTATGGCAGCCGCTGTCTCTATCGCGCCATACGCGGGAGGGCCCTGGAGACAGTGTCGCTTTGGAGAAGGCCCGGGCGACGATTCGGGCGTCGACTCGGAAAGTGGCGAGAACTCACTAGAAGCCTGTGTCGTCGGCATGTCGCTGACGTAGGGTAGCGCGGTGCCTAGGCGAGCGCCTGGCGCATTTGCTATGTCGTGAAGTACCCAGACCCAATCGGGGCCGGTGGAGGAAGGATTGATGTCCCTTAGCTGCCGCCGATGCCAGGGACCGGAGTTGTCATGTCCTCACGTGCAGGTTGACTAATGTGTCTGGGGCGCGCGTTGAGAGGCCGTAAGGTGTGTCTCGGACATTCGCAGCCTTACAGGCCAATGATGTAATCGCGATGACCCGGCGACCACGACACCGAGAGCTTTCCGCGGACTAAGCTTTTCCGAAGTCCTAACGACTCTCTTCGATCGTTTTACTCAGGGGAATGGTAAGTCAGAGGTCCCGTTGCTGTTTGCGCTCGAACCTGCTTTTGGTAAGGGCAAGTCGATTGTCCCTAGGGTGCTTTAAGTGGTAATCGGTGATCGACAGGTCGAGCTGAGTAGAGTAAGAGCATGAACAGGGATTGGCCGATCATAAGCTGGGTGGCACAAGCACGAGGGAGCGCGAAATAAGAAAGATGGGAGTTCAAAAAAATAACATGGAATGTCTTGGTTATGCTCGCAGCTCTGGTTGCCTTGCTCCCTTGCTAATCGCCCCCCGAATCATAATCCCGGAGAGTTTCAATATCAGACGGCACCCAACGCGCCAAGGGTTGACGATTCAGTACCCGGCGAAACTTCATCTAGTAGCCTCTTCGCGCTAGAAGACACAAGTCTTGCCGTCTCTAGCTTCCAAGGTGTGAATACCGAGGCTCCTTGGCCCCCTTCCCCACAGCCATCTCTTCTAAAGGTGGGTTGTCCAGCAGAAGCCATGAGCGACATTAGCTGTTACGGAAGTCGACTGGTAACAGCTAGGTGAAAGTCTGTTATATGTATCTAACCTACCTTCTGACTAGCCCCTCGAGTTCGTTTCATTCGAGTGTAACCTAGCAATTTACCGACCTACATGTACCCTTTTATCTCCATGCATGTATGTCTGACCTAGACAGCCTAAATCCGGAAACGAGAGAGATTTCACACTCCCACCGAGAAAGATGCGAGATACCTACGAGATACCGGTAGATAGCAATATAGATGACAATGCGAGGCTGAGAGAAGACGACGAATGACAGCTGTGGCCGCGTCACAAGAGGGGACGACGCCAAGGACGCAAAGGACCGATATAAGCTAAAACATGTCAAATGTGGGATCACGAACCGCCATTGGCTGAATAATAATACGCTTCACCCCACCATCTACAGAGGAGGGTGGTAGTTTTCTTTTTTCTGATTTGTTCCAGAAGAATTCTGTGTCAAAGCGCTGCCGGTAAGGGCTGCCCCCTTCACCGTTGCCTGCATGTGAAGGGATGAAGGGTGGGAACCATGGGACGGGATGGGGGGAGAAAGAACGGCGACCAAAATGCCATTCTAGAAAACTCGGACGCGCCAATGAGAATCGACGGAGGCTTAAAGGAGGCTTGAGCTAGTGAATTTAGTAAATGGAGATCTCCGACCCAACAGTCTCCGTGATGGATACCTCGTGTGAAATTGGCTACTGTCGCTTAGTCTAGACGCTTCGGCGTTAAGCTTGTCAAGCTGAAGCAGCTTATTAGCCTTATACTCGATTTAGCTAAGTCCTTATTATCCCATATTTCGATTAACCAGCCTGCCGTCCTCTAATATGATATTCCGCTAGTAAAAGAACAACCAGGGCCGTGCCGTGCCTTGTAAGTATGTGGACCTATGTCAGGAGGTAGGAAAGGAACAACTCTAAACACCATTTCCATAGGATCTCTGTACTTGAGGTAACACATGCGTCGTAATCATTATTGCCGCTTTAGCAAGCCACTGAGCGTCTCTCTTTCAACAAGTAGAGTTCTAGCCAGCCCGCCAAACTAGGCCATTCCTATACAAACTCTTGTAGAATTTACATGTGGTGGACCAGGTTCAGGGTTCTCCCGGAGTTAAGCACGTACGCACTATAACAAGTTTAGCTGTCGTCCCTCTCGGCCGTCCTTATCGATCGACAGATATTTCAGCTGTCCCGTTTGCCCGTCCCTCTCACCGCCAATACCCCTTTTCCATACTCATGATCTCGTCAAATCGTCAATGTGCCATTAAGAGGCAAATCCCTACTGCTGGCACCCACAAAAACMCCATACGCACCGGGCTGAAGGAGCCACTTCTGCGCGACCACGTCCCAAACACTCAGGTCGCGCCTCGTCAGGTCGAATGAGACGGTAGCCGAAGCTGTGGCGTTGATGAATGGCTTCTCAAAACCCCTCAGCTGCTTGGCGGGCGCGTTCGGAATCGCGACGTATAATTGCGCGATCTCAGCTCCGTCGACGTCGCCCACGTTCCTGATATCTGCCGTGACCGTCGCCACCACGTCCCACAGGTCGACCTGCCCGCCCTCGCGGATGGCGCCCGTCGGGTACTGGTCCGTGTTTGCGCCGTCGCGTTTACTCACTTGAAGATTGCTGTAATTAAACGTGGTGTAGCTCAGCCCAAAGCCGAACTCGTACCGCGGCGTGATGTTCCTTGCGTCGAAATGCCTGTAGTCGATATACACGCCCTCGACGCTGAAATTGCTCTGCGGGAACTTCTCGTATCTCCCCTCTGGCAAGTCTGGACCTCCAAAGCCTTCGTAATCGCTTTCATTTCTGGCAACGGTGTACGGCAGCTTGCCTGAGGGATTCGATTCCCCATAGAGTAAGGAAACGAGCGCACGGCCCGACGCCTCGCCAGGCAGGTGCGCGAATACTAGCGCTGTCACATTGGGGTGATCAACCCACTGGTCCACGAGCCTTACCCCTGCGTTGTGGAAGATCACGACGGTGTTATTGCACCGGTCGGCCACGTGTCGGATCAAACCGTCCGTGTAGTCGTCATGTAGGTGCGGGCGATCGTACCCCTCGCTTGCGAAGGCGTTGACAATGACAAGACACGCATCCGAACCACTAGCAACATCCGGGTCCGGGGTGAAGAAATCCCAGAACACGGCAGTGCGGTCATCTAATGCGCGCGCGTTCAATACGTCGAATGGCGAGCTGACGGACGCAGGTGTTACGGCACCGGAACCACCGCCGCAAAAGAGCGTTCCGTTGGGTGCAATGTCCGAGAAGTCGCCGTAGTAATCGCCCCCAAAGCCGGCGGCCGTGTCACGCCCGAGATAGGACGACTCACCTCCGAACGTCCACGCTGCGACGCCTCCGTTTGATTTGTAGTTCCACTGGTCGGGGTTCTTCGCCGAATACCCGAAGACCGAGAGCATTCTCGGCTTCTTTAACGGGAGGGCATTGTTAACATTCTTCAGCAAGACATGACCCTCGATGGCGCCATCCAATAAAACTTGCTGTGATGAGATATTCCTTGCGTCGACAATGTGGTGCGGTTTGGTAAGGTCTGCAGGCATACCCACGCCGGGTTCCGGGAAATCTTGGTCTTGTCCTAATTGGTAATAACCGGCCATGATTCGTGTTGCCATGTCGTTCAAGCGGTCCTCTGAAATTGAACCGTTCTTTACCGCCTGTGTAAGGTTGTCTCCCCAGAGCTCGGAGTTGGGCATCACCATGTCCATCCCGGCCTCGGCGGATGCGACTCCAGCGTGCATGGCACCCCAGTCCGAAGTAATGGCCCCCTGAAATCCGAGCTCTGTTTTAAGGATTCCGTTCTGGGTCTTGCTGTTTGCACAAGCGTACGAGTTATTCACTCGGTTGTACGAGCACATGACGTTGGCAGTCCCTGCCTTGACAGCATCTTGGAAAGGCCTAGTATCAAGTCAGCTATTTCACTCTCTCATATCCAGTATGTAAAATTACCATAGATAGAGTTCATGCAGAGTCTTGTCGTCAATGTTGGAAGAGACAGCTTCAACGTCGCCAGTAGGCTGTCGATTCGTCTCTTGTTCATTACCAATATAATGCTGTATACCATTGTGTAAGCCGAATTCTTCTAAGGATCTCAACCAATCATACCTTTGTGCTAGTGATAACCCCTTGGGACTGGATACCTTGTACCGTTTCCGAGACAAGGGCGCCAGATAAATACGGATCAGGCGAGAAGCCTTCCCAGTTACGACCGCCACGTACGACTCGTCCTAGAGGTCCAACGACTGGTCCGAGATGGATGTTGACTCCCTTGACTCTGAACTCGAGACCCATGCTTTCGGCGCGGCTTCGAGCCAGGACCTTGTTCCAGCTCGCAGCAACGTGGATACCGCTCGGGAAACCGCTGACAAAGTCCGTAGCTCTGACGCCCTGTCCGGCATCGTTGAGACAGAATCCTGAGAAATTCATGCGGGGGATGGCGTCAATGTTGCCAGAGCAACCGTTCACCGTACCCGAACTACCTGTCGATGAGGAAATACCTGACGCAAGGCGCACCTAGCACCGAATTAGCCCTGCTGCCTTAAATTCTACACTTGAATAAGTACCTTCTCTTCGGTCGTAAGTTGCTTAACGAAGTTGACGGCTTTGTTGTATGCATCGGCCCACGCTCCAGCTCCCGTCATTGCGGGAGATGGATAGACGGGCTCGGACTGGCCATAAAAGAACGTATCATCCGAAATGAGTTCCTGTCCACTAGCTGTCCCCGCCGCCCCTCCACTACCGTCATGTCTATTCCGTAGGGCAAGGAGGCCTAGCAGGCCGAAGAAAGGTAAAATCATAAGGCCGACAACAAGGGCGACGCCCCTTTTCCTCTGCAGTATGGGAAAGCGTTGCTGAAGCCTACCCCACCACGTAGATCTGTCCGGCGGCTTGGCCTGGCCTTGTGATATCTGGGGGTGGTTCTGCTTTACTTCTGCCATCGTGGATGCGGAGCGAGTACTGGTCTGTCATCTGGCGATACTATAAACGATAGCAGGTAGATAATACCGAAGCCCTACAACGGGGGGCTTTTCGCTCAGACTTCTATCCAAAAAGCAATACGATGTCGGGGACTTCACAAACACCGTATCAGCCACAAAGTCTGGAAAGGACAGCCTTTGGAAGTTTGGCGTTTGGCGTGCTCGATATTTAAGTCAGGCTCGACTATTAGCTTGACTCGGAGCTTCTCCTTCCAAGTAGGGAATGTCCAGTGGTAGGKATTTTTGGATTTTTAGCGACCCGAGCTTGGAACCTAAAAAGCAGAGAGGCGAGTACAACGGTTATCAAAACAAATTGTACAAGCGAGTTTATTAAGTATTATCAATTCGGTAGTCAGAGACGCATCTGCGCATTTAGACACAAACGAGTGTTGTCGAGAGAAAAGGTCTCCCAAGGGGACTTGAATACGCGAGCGTGATCTCCCTATCTGACGATTCGCTTGAACAGGCTGATGTCAATAACGAGCTTGTTGTCCCCCTGTTGCCGGGCAGATCGCTATTTGGGGGTGCACAAGACCTCCGTGATTGGTCAATCGTTGATGGCTAATTACATATGAGGTAGTTGGCCAGGTCGATCTCGTCGCCTAACGGCTCAACTTGACTAACTGGTTTCGGCACTCAGAACTGCCTTCCCCACGTGTCATAACCTTATTACCTCATCAATAACTGAATTAATCATGTAGGTAAGCACATATGATATACATAGTCGTCTAGTCGTGTATGTATAATAGAAATCGAGGCCCTTCAATGTTCTTTCATGTAAACTTGTACAGAGAATTCGGACTTTATATGAAGATTTAGGTACATGAAAAGGAATAAGATAACGTTTATATAGGTTCCAACTACATAGCAGCCTTACTATATAACATACATCCATGTACCTAGGTTGGGACGTTATTGGTAAGGGTCCCAAACGGATGTATCCAGCACCCCGTCCCCACGATATACAGAATGCGCGTCATTCCCGTCTGCTTCAGATCATGGAGTCCTCGAAATAAGGTCCGCTGTTGCGGGCCGTGGTTGTTAAATGGTGTTCCACCGTCCCGTGTCAATGGGAACGTCGAAATGCACGTTCCCGAAAGCTGTCCTTCAAATGGTACATGTACAAAGTACTCGTATCTACGCCAGGTATTTATCACAATATATAGGTGTATATCAAGGATATCGACATATTCGAATGTTCAACGGTAAACTCCAGCCCCTAAGTAGCTGAAGTCCACCGCCAATTTTAATAATTCAACTCCTATCTGATCTGCCTAATATCTACCTCATATGTGAGTAGCTACCATCATACTTAACTTCTTCATTCGTCAACTCGTCTCCGAAAATGCTTCCAACTCGAAAAAATAAAAATATCATGGTATCCATCATAACTAAGGAACCGTATCATATCGGGGAGAGATTGTAATCGTCCAGTGTGTATATATATATAAAACGCCAACCCGAGAGAACTCCTACTTGACCAGCCGCGGCTAGACTCGTCCTCCCAAGGAATGTCTGCTTCCTAAGGCTATAATCTACACTCCCGGTGAGCATAGTGGTCGACCTGTCCGACTACATGACCATTCTCTCGACCGGCCCGTGATTGAATTAGATTTCAAGGGGGGTAGGGGTGTAGCAGCGAATGGTGTACTGCTGCGCGTTTGATGCACACCGGGGGCAAAACCGCTTCGCGTCGTCGTGAGGAGTAATCGCGCGGCAATAAAGAGAGCGCGGATACTGATGCTATATGCTTCAGAAAGTTCAGTCGAACTGATTTCCTACATCTCGGGTACAAACACACCGCGAAATCGCTGGCCAACCAGCGACCCCTGGGGATTTGTGGTATGGCCAGAATCGGTTCCGCGTGACAGGATTCGGGAAAACTATGTGCAGAAGCAGGCGACTCACAGTATCAGCTGCTTCAGATTGCGCTGAATGATCATGTCCTGCACCGAGCCCATTGTGATCTTGAGCAAGTTCGTGTCCGTCGCGTTGGTGAAGTGTCCGTAGATCTCCTTCTCCGGGTTTCGGTTCAGAGCCCTAAACTTATCCATGAAATACTTGCTAGCTTGCTTGTAATCGTCTGGAGGACCCTGATAATCGACGAAACCATGCGCTGTTATGGGACTCGTTGCGATCTTCTCCTTAAAGAGATCCATCTTGTTGAGGAATAGAATAAGGGCCGACTTTGTGAACCAATGCGAATTTGCAATGGATTCCCACAGCATCAAGGCTTCGTTCATTTGGTTCTAAAGAAGCATGTTTGTTAGCCTGGACGTTGTCACCACATTCTAAGTTTGACATCCCCAAGTAAGTTAACTTTGAACTTACGCCATCTTTGTCTTCAACTAGGCACTGGTCGTAACCGCTAATTGCGACCAGGAACAGCAGAACATTGACATTTTCGAAGCAATGAATCCACTTCTTCCGTTCTGATCGCTGGCCACCCACGTCAAACATTCTATATGTCAATTGGCCAAGGTCGAAGATGGTTTCGGTGATACCGGTCGTCCTTAGTCGTGATCGCAGGAGATCTTGGTCGGTAGGAACGTAATCGGGTGCCCAAAGGCGATCAGCATCTTCGCAGAAACTTTTCGAAACGTTAGTAGGTTAAACACTAAGATTGGTGGTAGACCTACTATGATAGATTGTCGTGGAGCGCATATTCATTGCCCTTCAGGATGGCCTTTTGCACACCAGCATCAGCCCAGAGGGCTTTGACGGGTTCGAGATAGTCAGGAGGTAATGGATCATGCGGCGAGATCTCAGCGTCGACAAGGAGTAGTGCTTGGTTTTTCTGAAGAGCCGGCTGTTAGCAACCCATGGTCATGACAGTGATTCTCGCTACATGGGAATAGTCATGCCTCGGAGGCCCCTAGAACAAACTCGTATTGCGCATTTAATAATAGCAACACGAGTCACATACCTCATTGTCTTTATTTTCGAATTCGATTGAGTAATCGGCCATGGCATCGAAGATGACGCGCATCGATTGGACGACATTGTTGAATACGACGGGTTTCCATTCTAGCTTCTCGGTCTTGCTAAAGCCTTGTGCGTAAATCAACTTCATCTGCTTGAGCACCGTTGACTTGCCCGACTCTCCGGCACCTAAGTAAAAGCTCCGAAGTCAGATGCGGTGTCCCGCTAGCTGAGACACGAGAATACTGAAGATTTGTATGAGATCCCAGAGGTACGTACCTAAGAGAAGTAGCTTGACTTCTCGTTGCATGCGCTTTTCATCTTGTCGGATAATTTTGTCGAGCTCCCGCGATCGGGCATTGCCCTCTTCGTCCTTCTTCCGGCTGCCGAAACACATGATGGGCAAAGCGTGACAAGATTGTGGATTACTTCTAGAACTGTACTGCTGATGCTCGTGTATTCATCCGCATCCGGAAGCGCGGGAACGAAGCGGACCCTGAGAGAGTGTATATATACAAGAGGACCTCGCACCGGAAACGACTACACGAAGCCCAGTCGGAAAAGAAAGGAATGGAAAAAGAAAATTAATGACGACTCAATATGGTGCAGCTTCGCGATGGCGTGAAGAAGGCTGCTTAGCTCGGGCCTGGAACGGGACGGCTTGATGATTAACTGGTGGAGACCCTGAAGCTGGTGTCGCGATTAAGGTTGCAGAATGTTGCAGAATGAAAGCACGCTGGCGAGAGAGAGATTGAAATGCTATTGTTTTGATGTCCCTTTTGCGTTCGGTGCCTCCCTGCAGCTTAATAAAAGAACAGAAAATTACAAACTTGTCACCGGACTGGGAGGGTTTGGCTGGGTCAGTGATTTCGTTGCTTCGAGTCTCCGGGGGATGATCAGACTAGAAGTAGGAACCCTGTCAAGTGGCCAGGGTATGGAGGAGGCTCGAGCGAGAGGAAGGGAAAAGAGACGGGAAGCTTTCAATAAGCTTGTCGGCGGGTAGGGCTTGAGTGATAAATAATCCCGCCCCGTCAGCAATGTAGGCAGGCCAGTATTTCTTACTACAGCACCTACGCCCTTGTTCGTAGTTGGGCTATGTAGGAGGTATGTATGTGTGTTGTACCTCTTGACCAGGACAGGCAGTGGAAAAGGGGGGTAAGAAACAGAAAAGAGGCGAGGTAAGAAGTAGGGTACAGTGCTACGCTGAGTGAATAGAAGAAGGCAGAGAAGAAAAGGATTACACCGATGTATCAAAGGGCTGTCAGCTCGACGTCCAAGTCCATCTAAGCTTTCAGGTGGATGTGAGCTGTAATAAACATCGAGGCCCTTTTTTCCTTTTTTTTCTTTTTCTTTTGCCAGAATCTGCAATACCTTGACAGGCACGCAGGCAGTAAATGGGCTTCTTTTCAGGAGATATTGTAAAAGTAGATTGATGACGGGAGACATTCAAGGATTACGGACGGTTCGCCTAGACGAAATCTGGACTGATAGGCGCGGCAAAAATGTTATGTCAGAAAGCGCAGGACTTGAGCAGGTAACTCGCGGGCAATTAGTGGTCAATGTTTGTATTTCTTTGTAATTGCTGCGCAGTTTCAAATGAGAGTGTACCTTGCAGAGTGGGGATGGAAGTACTCGAAACACTTGGATGGGCCTTTCCTGAGGTCCTCCTTCCAGGGATACGTTGATTACCTGCTGAGCGACTCCGCCTATGAAGTACCTAGCTACCTATCGACATCCATCCATGTGAACGGAGGAGGTATTGCATATACAACACCACGCGACTACGACGCACAGCGTATTATTTTGCGACCTACAGCACGACGTTGACCAACATCCATCTGAGCACTGGAACCTTCTTCTTACTGATGTGCGCATAAGTGTGTTGCTTGTAATCTAACACCATGCGTACCTTAAGGATCTGTACCTATATAAGTACCTAAGTACCCACCAAGGCGACGATAGAGTTTACGAAGTCAACCGGACAAAGTCAATTCGGGCGACTAGGCACGACGGCCGGCTATATTAGTACAAAGCGCCGAACTATCCCTCGCTTTAGTGGTCCTCTTCTCGTCTTTCATCTGAAATGAAATTTGGTCTGGCTGCTCATTTCTTCAACACCGGTGAAAAGCCCACCTGGCATACGTCCCCTAATTTTCGGTATGGGAGAAAGGTGCCAGTGGTCCGTAAGGCTATTGAGCAACAGTGCGACGGAATCAGCACCTGGAACTTTCGCAGGCTCCGCTACAAACACGCCATGCTAGGGTGCTACGTACCACGCACTTCACAAAGCATGCAGGGATGCTAGGATAGGGGAACAGGCGCCGCACGTAGGGTTCGCAACCCGAGACGCTAATATTCGAACTGCTAACTCGTCCTGGTTGGCTCCTCCAAATGCAGGTAATGCGTGCGAAGTACATAACCACAGGGTACTTCTATTCATGCCTACATAATGTATTACGGCGGTATCACCACGCTTTGTCGACCAAACACCAGCCAGTGATGAGGCCCTGTCATTAGTCGTCCTACGATAAGTCTCACCAATCTCGATGCGTGTGTGTGCCATTGCCATGTGCTGTCAGCCTCTCAAGGTTACTCGCTCAATGACCGGGCCGTCATCGCAACCCTGCAACCTTATGGCCGCACTGACTATGATGACGAGGGGGTGGCAGGGACACACAGCTCGACAATGTACGAACCTGGCTTTGTCTGAACTCCGAGGCAATACTACCTTCACAAAAGGGCACTGCTATGTTGCGATGTAGTATGAAATCCATCCGTATCTGTTATTTTGGGCATATGGGCATTCCATTCTCCTGATTCCGGTCCTTCCAGACCCTCTCTCGTCGGTCGGATTCCCAAGGCAAATCGGCATGGCGTTCTCAACGAATCTGATTGCGGTCTTGTCTTGTCTTGTCTAAGCGCGGATGGGTCCCGGCATCCACCCAGACCAGTACAAAGCAGCAGAGGTAGCGTCTTTTCTGCTTCCACCATGCTTACAATTTATCTGCAGCAACCATACATAGTACACCAATCGGCACAGCGCTCGCTGCCAATCGAAGGCAGGCATGCAACGCCGAGAATCAGCTCCTCGACCAGACTAGTGCCTAGCTGGGGTATATACGACGTAGGTGCTTTAAGTTAGGCCAACACCCGCATGGCATTAAGAGAGGGAAAAAAAACGTGGCTAGAGGTGGAGTAGCGGGTACTAACGTGCTTCCAGCGGAACCGATCAGGCCTAGCCTAGAGGCTCGTGTCACCCTTAATTTAGGGCATGGGGCTAGCGTAGCCGAAGTCTTTCGACAATCCACAAGTTCCTTCCTTCCGCGCGATGCGTGTGGGAATTCTTGTGGGAATTGTTGCGAAGTGATCGGCATCTAATTCGTACCCCCGACCGCAGGTTTTACCCTTCTTACCTTATGTTATGTACATACCTGTCTGCTAGTCCTGCTAGTCATACAGAGTTACACTCCGGCCAGACTTTGAACATCTTCAACCGTTAATCGGTCTTTAGATACTACTCTACATACGCTCTGCCCATCAACTGACCAAGGGGCGCCCCAACCTAATTATAAACACATGGCTTGTCGAGATCATTTATATCAGGAGGATCTAATCTACCCACACGTGCAGCACGCAAGGTGTATGCGCACACCTTCCGATTCTCCTCTAATCAACCACTGAAGCCAAATCTGTGGTCTCGATATCAGAGCCCCCAATCGTGGGGTTCCAGCCAATAGCTCATGGCCCGCTACTAAGAAGTCCTATTACATAGTAGAATGTCAAGCCTATCATCTTAGAGCCAATGCCTACCGTATGATCATGCCGCGGTGGTTGCCCGATCCAACTGTGCCTCGGCCACAAAACCACAACTGGAGTTAACAGTGGGCATTTGCTATAGCCCAAACAAAATCTGAGAGATCGTCGTTGTCTTACTTGCACAACTTGATGATTCCATCTACAGTGTATCAACCAACTAGCCTCGCCAACGGGCAGTTTTCCGTAACAGCGTCTCACACCGAAAACGACTAAAACTCGAGGAGATCTCCAAGCCACAATACCTGGTCAACGAATGAGAAGGCACTGCCGTCTCACCCCGGAGGACAACCCACCACCACTGCGACTACGTATTCACGAAGGATTTGAGCCTTGCTTTTCTGCACCACTCTATGCAGACAAGGAAGCCAGATCGCGCCCGCTATTGGCCACGCGTGTGGTAAGGTTACTATAGCAGCCCCCAGACATGCCGAATGGTGCCACTCGCCCGCATGCCAACCATCATCTCCAAATACGACCGTCCTCATGGCCAAGGTGGTACAGCTCTGAGGGAAGCTGGGATTATTGTGGTTTTTTTCGGCCCGTCAGGGTCTTCTCGGTGTTTAAAGTGATCATAGGGATCGTAATAATGTCATTCAATGGATCTGACATACGGCACACTAACATAAGGTAGGTTGTTCAGTCCAGGGAATGCCGTTGCACGCTATCAGTGATCTCCCGTACGTCTGTGCGTGAAACTTTGAATAAACCTCAAAGCGGGCTACGAGCGAGCGGATCTAGCCACCCGCCCGGCAGTTTGTGGACCCATCCAGTAGCCCCCAACTAGCTGACGTATAAGGCACTCGTTCAAGAGGTAATAAGCTGCTTGAGCTCCTTTGGCCTAACTGGGAGGCCATCACATAACTGCTGTACTTGCCGCATATATACATATCGGCAATATCTTAGAGCCGAACAGCTCCAACATTAGCTCAGGTAGGTAGTCGTACACAGCCTAGTTCGTCTCCCGATTCATCAGTCTCATCCCTCAACAAGCCTCTCCGCCCACGCGATTCAACGCTGCTTTATCATGTAAGGAGGCAGCCGTTGTGTCTCGGGAAAGCCAACAGCCTGTGTGCTTAACCCCGAGGGCAATCTGTAGATCACAGATGTGAGTCAAGAGAGATATCTATCTAGTACATAATAATAGCTTGGCTGGTTCGTCAACCCCACAAATTAGGGGAGGAAGGAGACGGAATCCGGCCGGACGTGGTATCGGTGGCGTTCGCGACGGCACATTATAAGAAACCCTACCCAAGATAGAGTGAGGTCGGGGTATTCGGAGCTATTAAAGTTTAGGTGCTTAAGCGCCCTGTCAGTCATGCATCGCAGTGTGATCGACAGCGACATGACGGCGTGTGTTTGCTTGCTGGCCCGTTTGCTTTGCTTTGCTTTGCCGTACCCGTGCCCTTGCCCTGTCCTGCCCTGCTTAGTACGCAAAGCTCGCTCACCGATGCCTTACCTCGCGCTGATAATCCGGGGGAGGCACCACACCACGCGGCTCCTTAGCTAGCTAGTTCACCGGCCATCGATTTCTTGCATATGCTATTCCTACCTATGTTTGACGTATCTGCAGCTTGATACCATCTCTGGTTACGAAGATTAACTGACGGATTAAGGCCAGATTAGCTACCGAGCCAGAAGGAAGAAGGGTAGGCCGAGACATAGATATGATATGACATATGACTCCTATCTTTCCCCAAGACCCGTCCGTCCTGCGTCGTCCCTCTCCTACCTATCGCAAACTTACACCCCCCGGCTCCTGGCAAACCTCCCATCTCATGGTCCGACTTAGCTCAGAGGCAAGCGCGTGCAAGCGCAAGACGAGCGCTTAATTGCGATAGTCGCCATCGGCCCGGCTAGAGTTCCAGCGGGTTATATATAGAAGCGTTCTTGCAGCGGCGTCTAAATAGCCGATCACAGACCGCGTTATTACTTACATTAGGTATGTATGTAGGTATATACCATAGCCACACAGCCAATGCCTCCCCCTATCTTAGGCAGGTATTCACCCCGTATCTCTAAGAGCAACGTGTTGAGACCAGAAGAAGAGTTATTCCGTGAGGTAACACTCAACATATTTCCTTGACCGCCAGTGGTGGCCCGTAGCCCCTAATGTGTCGGTGAGTATGTCTGAGAGTTGCCGCTTATTAAGCTTGCCGAAAGGTCCGCGGGAGCTTTGCCATAGTTTTAGGCTGGCTAGTTTGAATACATAGTAGACCGCCGCTCGCTTATGTCTTAAGCATGTCTTAAGGTGCCAAATTTTCTACTTCAAGTTCCGGTCCCAGGCTAATCGAGTTTGAAGATGCAATGGATTCTAGGGAGTCGATGTTAGAGAGCTCAGACTAAAGGCCTAGGCATGTAGGGTGGTTTGGACAGGATCACAATGATGAGGATTGAAAATGCATCCCTATCGCAGGTCGCGCCTTTCTTATAGTCCGTGGTAATATTATATTGATGTTTCTGCTCTTGTCCCGCAGACATAAGTAGGTTTTCCTACGACCTATCCGCAAGGCTCGAATTGCATGTACTTCCACCTCATAGTACGAGGTGTTTTACTTACCATGGGTCATTCGTCGAATATCATAGCGATTCGCCCGATACATGACGGGGTCGTCTAGAGAGCGTCCGATAGGTTGGCGAAGGCAAAGCCCCCAAACTTCTAGAGCGATCCTTGCACAGCCTGCTTCAACTTCGTCGCTCAGCCTTGCGCGGAGCCCAGTTTGTTACCTAAGTGTGTATTCTGAACTGCCTGACTGTCTGGCAACGAGTGTCCCAGTTCCTCAAGGATGTCTCTTCTCTTTGGTGAGACGAGGGGACGTCTGTTCGAGGGAGAAAAATATTGATTTTGGTATATTGGTGATCGGCCGAGAACGACGAGTCTTATCCGTCTGCGCGTTCCCTTATCTTCATCTCTCCAACCATTAAGCAATTCAACGCACCATGTCAGGCGTCGGGGAGGCTCTTGGCGGCGCTAGTGCGATCGCCGGATTGCTCTCCCTTGGGATTGAAGTAGCAAAAGCGCTATATGCCGTCGCAGATGGCATCGGTGTCGCTGGCCAAGAGGTGCGCGAAGTCGCCTTGGAAGCAGACCAGTACACCCATACGATGGAGGCAATCCAAGATGTCCTTGAGCGTCAGAAATGCGTCGACCCCAAGATCATGGCTGTGATCGAGCGTCTCGTGCATATTTGCCGGCCCATCTTCAAGACGTATCACAGTCTGCAGAGAGGCCTTGCTCCGCTTCTGGAGCGCTTCCGCGATAGCAAGAAGAAGCTCGAACAAGTCGGCCTCCGCCTCATGTGGTACCTCAGGAGCAAGAAGAAGGTGTATAGTTGTAGGGCTACTTTGAAACGGCAGTTCGCCCTGCTAGCGCCACTCTTGACGGCGTTGTCCATTGATCAGAGGGGAGATACGACTCGAGATAGCTATTAGTATGTGCAATACTCCTTAGAACTACGAGTAGAGCAACTGACTAATCGTGAGAAGTGTACAGAATATCCAGGTTCGAGTCATACTGGAAAGTAGCGCCGCGAGCGTCGAGACCCTACACCGTACCTATGGTAAGGGGCCTCAACAGCTCTATATAATGGATCAGCATCACCAGGCTTTCCTGTCAGCAGTCGAAGACTCAGGAAAAATTAAAGCAGCGTCGTCGGATACTCTCATCACTAGGGAGCTTGTGGAAGATGGAGACGATACTGGACTAAATGCGAGCCAGGTGGCATCTACTGCTGCAGCTTCAAATAGCCAGTCTGCATTAGTCCGCTACCAACCTCCCGGCGGAGATGAAGAGTATCTTTCACCGGAAGAGCTCGATGAAATTCACCAAGACGTAGAAAGAACGCTCGATAAAGGACTAGGGAGTGTAACCGACGACGATATCGAGGACGTTATTCTCGAAACATATTCTGTGGAGAAGCAATTTCTGCTCCTCATACAACAGATACTAGCTGGTCTGACCGCAAGGAATACAGGAGAAGGCTTGAAAGACACAGATCCACCAAATAAGACCAATAGATCTTCTACACCTCAGGTTCAAGACCCTGGGCAACGGTCTCGAGACATCATACCAGGGCCTATGGATCCATATGGACCATACGAATCTTGGATAACGTTGGTGGGACCAGATGGGAATTCAGCTAAATTCCCCCCTAAGGAACTTGAAAGTGACGATGTATGAGCTATTCCAATTCTGCCAACCTCCACCCCCTACCAAGAAAAAAAAAAGATATCCTTTTCACTTACAAACCGCGACTTAGCTGACTGGCATCCTATTCTTAGGGAATTGTCGAGGCACTCCGCCAAATGGGCTTTCAAGATAGGGATTTTGGATCAAACGCGTCTTGGAGCCTTGAATGGACTCTAAGTAGGAATAAGCTACAGGTTTTAGATGCAGACGGGATACCGGTCTTTCCGAGATTTTTAACCTGGTATATCAAGCCGGGTATGAAGGTACTATTCCAAAGCACACGCTCCAGGCCCCCCGCTCCGACCCCGACCTCGATTCAGTTAATCCCTCCACCGAGAAGGGTTAAAAATGGCTGGAAGGCATATTTTAGGAGATAAAGGGACCGTTGCTTGAAACGTTGGGAAAAGGTTCGATGTTGATCTCTGATTATGTTGGGCAACCTTGCCACGATCGGGTCGTCTGACTTATACATTATTTATACTTCTCTCGTGTCGACGCTTTCCTCAGAATAACAGATACTGCCTGAACAACATAGAGATTGTGTTTGAATCAACATTTCACCAGCCTAMCCCGCCTTGGGCCAGGAAAACTCTGATATGAGATGTATAAAAAAGAAACATTCTGTTGAGTTCACCGTACAGGATTGACGATAGCCTTCTGATGTAGTTGTAAGCCGATCTATTCATTTCGACGGCTATCTATGGGTCTCTTTAAAGAGCCGATGAACTTCTATGACAGACGTGTAATTCATGAGGCGATGATGATTCCCACGGCCTATGTCCGAACCAACCAATCCGATCCCATCCAACCAGCAAACCTCCGCCCCGTATCACATCTCTATTGGAGCGCCTGAGCCGCGAAGGTAGGTAGAATGAAGCTAGCCTTGTGGATCTCGGCGTTGTAGTACTTGCACAAGCGGGCCTCCTCCTCGGGCGACCAGGAGCGCAGGGGCTTCTTGACGTCGCGGCCCTCCTCCTTGCAGCAGACCATGAAGCCGATCTGACCAGACGGGTACGTCGGGATCGTGGTGTAGGCGTACTCGGCCACGGGGAAGACCTCTCTGCAGTCCTTCTTCAGCTTGGTGATCAGGGGCAGGTGGAGCCATTGGTTCTCGGCTGTGACGCGGGCACAGAGTTAGCAGACTTAGTCCAATTGAAAAACGAGGGGTTTAAAATTCCAAACCAAAGAAATGCGAGGGGCAAAGAGGGAAAGGGGGTTATATGGATGGGGAATAGGAAAGAGGAAAAGTGAAAAGCAGATCTTAGCTCCGATGTAAAAATACCAATTTTAGCTTGGACAGAGACCCGACTCGAGACAGAACGAGGAGACAAAGAAAAAAAAATATTCAGAGAATAATATAGAGAGCTGCGGGGAGGAGATCTCGAGGACACAGTCCTAACAGCAGCAGCCCACGGTCGACCCTTTTTAGGAAATTAGAGTTGTTTAAGAACAACCAGGCAAGTTCAGTGCCATTTATCCAGTATCACACTCTCGAACTTTTGCCTGATATAAAGGAGACATACAACCTTGAGTGGTAATGACGCCGCCGGCACGCAGAGCGCCGTGCAGCAGTTGGAAGTAAGACTTCTGGAACAGGCTCTCGGCAGGGCCCTCTGGGTCAGAAGAGTCGGTGATGATGACGTCGAAGGCGTCCTTGTAGTCGTTCAGGAACTTGAAGCCGTCACCGACGTGCACCTTGACCTTGGGGTGCTTGAAGCCCTCAGCCATGCCTGGTAGATATTGCTTGGAGAGGCGGATGACGGCCTGGGTTAAGAGGTTAGTTTGACTCTGCGCTCTCTGTTCATCGGCAGGATGGCAGTACCTCATCGATGTCGCAGAGAATAGCCTCCTCAATGCACTCGTGCTTGACAACCTCACGGAGGACACCTCCGTCACCACCGCCAATGACCAGCACCTTCTTGGGGTTGGGGTGGGAGTTCATGGCCAGGTGCGTGATCATTTCCTGGTAGGAGAATTCGTCACGCTCGGTGCACTGGATGACGTTATCCAAGACCAGGACGGTGCCGTAGTTGGTGGACTTGAAGATGAGCACGTCTTGGTACTGGCTCTTCTCGTGGTGTAGAACCTTCTCCACCTTCAAAGTCATGGCCTGGCCTGAAATGACAACGTCGGGCTTCCATTAGAATAATCCACTGAATATATCTTCCCTCCTGGCCAGTGTGAAGCCAAAGGGGGAAGGAACTCGTCGTCTTCACTCACCGGGCCACATCTCAGAGATTTCTCTGAACCAGCCATCTGTGAGATATCGTCAGCAATTGGTGAGCTCAATTAGAATAAAATGATGAAGTCTCAGAGAATTTAATGTAAAATGAGAGAGAGGCCTCTTTATGCCAATATTTATCTACATATCAAGTAGTAGTTATGAGAATATCAACATGTTACACAATTCCGTCCAACGAGTACAACCTGAAAGGGGGAAGGAGGGGAAGATGAGTTATGCTCGTCCATAACTGATTAATGGGCGCACCACGCCAACTGGTAGTAAAACAGAGGATGCGATCATATAGTCTCGTTGGTAGTAAACAGAGAGTGTGCGGTATGACGAAATATTGATACATGGTTCACTCATGATGCATCAATACAACATACCCTTGATGGTCTCGTGGGTGATTTCTCCAGACATTTTGGGTAGTGTGAAAACTGAATACCGCCGGCGGGACGAGAATGAAGCAGGCCTACAACCACTAGAATGGGTATTTAAAAGGTTTGAAAAATGCGCCGTCGTCCAACGATAAGAAGGCGAGGAGCAGGAGGAGTAGCAATGGTGGTAGTACGAAAACTTCAATTGTCGAATGTCACTCTTGCGCGGCGAAAATATTTGCCATTTCCAGCACCGCATTTGAAAATTTTGCGGTGAGGGAAAATTCTCCGTCACCTTACAGGCTGAGGGGCCGAGATGCTAGCAAGCTAGAGTCCCCAACTTACATGTATCTGTTCTTTCCCCTTCCAATCCCGAACTAAGTAGAGAGAGGTACAAACCTATACCTTTGGGGTACCTAAGTAGAGCCGTGATAGGACGGATCGCTGGTTGTACATGCACGTAACAGATTTCGGCTCGAAATGCACGAAATACCATGTGCGGCTAATGAACCTTCGGTAGCCAACCTTAGCCTTATCCCACTTCGTTGGGCAACAAGAAAAAAACCTTATTAGAAGGGGGACCCCGTTGGGCATCAGCTCCTCTGATAGGGTAGGACCCAGTTTACCTGGGCGCATCAGATCGAGTAGTGGACATCCATAGTACCTCAGGTAGCCGATATTCTCACCAGAATTCTTGGAATGTCATGCTACCCAAGGTCGTCCTGTCATACAGCCAAGATGGTCTACCGACCCAGAAGCAAAGAAGCCGGACGGAATTCCATATACACGTAATAGTTTACAAGCCTATGTACCTAGGTTGGTAGTACAATATTAAAGCCGGCCGAACTCATAAGCCTTGTCAATGCGTCTTTCATTTTGCTCAATACACCTAGAATTTGCAACGCAGAATGCCTTCCATACTGATGGCATCCGAATGCTTTTGCCTCTCGAAACAATGCCAGCGAGAATGCTATACTCTATAATGTCCTTCGCCCCCTATACGCCGAATTACCAGCCCGTGAATGAAAACCGCATGATTTGAAAGCAGTAGCAATCTACTTCTTGTTTGCACTCTTGTGCTCCTCAAGCACGCCAGCCAACTGTTGTGCCATTTCTGGCTTCTTCACTTGCAGGACCCATGTTTCAAGGCCCGATCCATCGTCCTTTGCTGCGAGGAAGTTGACGGTCTTGTCCTTGGCCTTGTAATCAATGTCCGAGAGTAGAGCCTTGTTCATGGCGACGTGACCTCTCGGCTCAGCACGGAGCAATACGCGGACAACCCCGGTATGATCGTGCTTGAGGACACGGAGAGTTCCGACGCCTTGAGTTGACCACGGCGACTTCCTTTCCTCCTCTTCATCACTACCCTTGGTTATCGGCACGTACTTGATAGCTTTGGCGCGCACCTCATGCAGAACCTTCTCGTTTTCCTCGGTTGCTGCTGTGAGAGATATTTGCGCCTCCTCACTGTCGTCGCCTTGCGTTTGTGGCTCTGGAGTACCGCTTATTGGGGTTGTGCCTAGGCTGGACGGTGCTGGGAAAGGCGAGCCTAATAGCGTGTTAATATAGTCGTTGTGAATTTTGATCGCCGAAAAAGTACGTACTGGCTCCCGTAGGTATGTCACCACCTGCTTGCAAGAAGCTACCGGTATTGCCCGGTACGGCTTGGGGKGCAAATAGATTCGAGTTGTTCTGAGGCGGTGTTGCTCCGGTGAAACTGAAGCTAGGAGCCCCATTACCTGCATTAAAAGATGTTCCGAAGAGATTATTCCCCTGACTAGCTGGAGCTGGGTTAGGCGTAGATGGCGCTTGTTGACCAAAAGTAAAACTGAAGGAAGACGAAGATTGGGCCGGTGTTGAAGGTTTGTTACCGAACATCGGTGCTGACTGTGTGGCGCTAGAAGAGGCGAAGGGGTTATTAAACGATTGCCCATTTCCCCCGGCCGTAAAGGTGAAGCTAGCTCCAGAACCGGAGCCGGAACCAGAGTCAAAACCGGGTTCGGGTGACCCATGGGTAAAGGTGAATGGCATGGTACTTGTACCAGTTGTGGAGCCTCCAAATTGAATCTCGGGTTTATTTGACGATCCACCATTGGTTTGTGTAGCATTAGTGCTGCCACCGAATATCATCGCTGGTGTAGACGAAGATTGCACGTTGTTTGTAGCCGGGGTCGTAGGCTGGGCTCCGAAAATAAAGCTAGGCCCTGTGCTCGAAGGAGTACTACTGAAAAAGCTTGAAGCGGTCGTGGGTTCATCTTTCTTCTGAGCGGGCGCTATACTGCCACTAGTGTTGAAAATACTAGCTGAGGAGCTTGAATTGTTGCCAAACAATGAAGATGTAACTGGAGTGGCGGGGGTTTCAATAGGCTTAGCTTCAACGCTCTTAGCACCAAATAGGTTTGTTGACGTGGTTGAATTGTTGCCAAATAGCGAGGATGCCGACGTACTGGTAGTTCCCGAGCCGAAATCCAACTTGGGGGCGGAACCATTGCTGACATTATTCGCGTCACTCACAACTTCCGGCTTCGAGGCACCAAACGTAAAGCTTGCGGCTGGTTGTTTCACTGGAGTGTCGAATAGAGACTTCGCTGCGCCAGAGCCATTAACCTTGGCGTTATCTGCACCAAACAATGGTGTTGTACTCGGTGAAGCGCCGAACAAGGCCGATGTAGGAGCTTTCCCAGCATTATTTCCAAACAGTGACTGGCTACCAACACTACCAGCGGGTTTGGACTCAGCAGTACTAGCAGTATTGCCAAACAAGGACTTAGCTTGGGCTGGAGCAGGTGTACTCGTTGCCGAGACACCAAAGAGAGGGCTTGACTCTTTAATAGCTGGTGCCGTTTCTTTGATCTCAGCCTGGGGGGCGCTATCAACAGGTGGTCGGGCATCATCTGAGTCGGCCTTTTGTTTCTTAGCAGCTGATGAATCTCCCTCGTTGGCTTTCTCAACACCCCCAAATAGCTTCGTGGCAGGGGCGGKGTTGAAGAAGTCGGAAGGTGTCGAGATAGACTTCTGTCCCGAAAAGATAGAGCTTGCCACACCATTTGACTTCGGTTGAGACAAATTAGAGGCTCCATTAGATGCACCAAACAATGACGTAGCAGTGGGCTGGAATGCAGGATTGGCTGGAGCACCCGCTCCGAATAGAGCCGCGGGCGCCTTTGCCGTTGCCGAATCCTCAGATTTGGCGGGCTCCTTGCCTGATTCTTCATTAGAACTCGTAGCTGGCGTTTTGGCAACCTGAGATGCTGGTGGACCAAAAGAAATTGGGGTTGTTGCCGGGTTAAAAGTGTAGTCGCCTGGCTGCTTAGCGGGAGTCTTAATTGGTTCCTTTTCAGCAGCAGGCTGTTTCGTTGAGCCGAAGAGAGCGGGTTCTGTTGCATTAACTGTAGCTCGAAGCGGTTGGCCATTAGATCCCATTTGAACCCGTCCAAATAAGCCTCCTTTCGAAGTCTGAGCTTGGCTCGAGGCATCTTTGTTTGTTTGACCGAAAAGACTCTGGGCATTACTAGACTTGGTGCCGGAGAATAGAGCCGAATCACTCTGAGTAGGAGGAGTATTCGTGCCGACGCTACCAACGGTGCTGGGTTGCTCACTGGCTGGTGCCTCTTGACTATCGCCTTCTTCTGATTCAGACTCGGTATCACCTTCATCAGCGTTGCCATTTTCGTTGCCACTGCTAGTCGTAGAACTTTCAGAGAGATAGCTGAAAATATTGCTAGTGTTTTTGGTTGGCATCGACCCAACCTTTTGTCCGGCAAGTACTGATCCAGTGGGGCTGTCCTCCTTTGGAGTTTCTGCTGCCATGGACTTCAAACCATTCGTGGACGTCGCGAATAGGTTCGACTTGCTAGCGAGACTCGAGTTCTGGGATTCACCAGGTCTCTGGGAACCAACAGATGCCAAAGGAAGCCTCTTGAGAGGCGAACCATTACTACTCTGCGCTCTGTTGAGAATACTTTCAAACTTGGTCTTGGCGGCAGAAGGAGTGGGTTTCTGTACTTTATTGGGTTGGTTCTCATCGGGTTCGTCAGTCTCGTCCGCCTTACGTTTGCTATTCTTAAAGGGTGCGGGTCCCTTGAGATCGGTGTGTTCCTCAACCACATTACGGCGCTTACTCCGGTTGGCAGTAGACGCCATTAGGGCATTATCCTTTGGTGCCAATTCTTCTTCAGCCTTGCGCTTCGTTGATGTGCCCGGAACGCCGCGACGGTTGCTCTGGACTGGGGTTCCCGGTGCTGTGGTCTCGGATTGCGGTTCAGGGTCAGGTAGGTTGTGAGTAGCTCTCCATCTCTTAAGCACTTCTTCCGACGGCTTGACGTTCTTGAATTCGTAAAGCCCGTATCGGAGCATGATCAAACCCCTGCTCTTCTCGTATTCCTTTGCGAAGTTCATGATGTTCAGCTTCCAGTCCTTCTTCGCAAAGATCTCATCGGCGGCGTATTTAAGTCTTCGCAAATCAAGGATGCAAAAGAACTGTCGTCGCTGAAGATCGTCGAAGTTTGGAGGGCACTTGTGGGCCAAGAACTGGTCGGCGTATATGGTCCCAGTGCGGTTGGGATCGTTGGGAACCTCTTTCGCTAGAGCTTCCCCAGACAGCTCGGGGTCCGGGGATGGTATCCTCATCTTAAACAGCTCCGCCGACGCAATACTAGACATGCCGCCATGTGTAGTCTTTTGGGTGAACTTGCGGGCAGTGGGCGTTGTCCTCGTTGCATCTGCCGGTAGGGCTGGCGCAAATTTGGTGGTACGAGTAGTCTGTGGGGTAGAAGTGCGGAAAAGATCGCGAGTATACGATGAATTCGTTGCCAGCTTGCCCGTAAGACGCGCCGTGCGCGCGGGGGTTGGTTTACTCATAGGGACGAGCGACGACCGGAACCTGCTTGATGAAGCAGATCGGAAAGGAGTCGAACCCTGCTGGCCCGGCGGGGGGCGAGGCTTGAGAGGTGTAGCGGAATTCATTGTGTATAGATGGTTGGAATAGGATTTGAGATGCGGTTGATTACGCGTGATTGGAGTTGTTGGAAGAAGAAAGGGAGCGTCGTTGATGATGGACGCGTCGAGGGGACAAGGCCGAGCTTGGGATTGCCTAGGCGACCCGCTTGCGACCAGTCAGAGGTGGTAAGATGGTGGATGGGGAGTGGAAGTGAATGCCAAAGAAAAGGCAGAAAAGGCCGAAACGGCAAGTCTCAAAAGACTTTCGAATGTGTTGACATGCAACAATTGAAACGGACCTAAATGGGATGATGTTTTGGTTGATGATGGTCGGCGATCTCTCGACACCCTGACGACAACAAGGGCAGGAAGATTTTGCGTCCGGAGAGGAACAGGGTGTGATGTTATTATTTTTGGGGTTCTGTGAGCCGTGGCCACCTAAGGAAGAAAAACACAGTGACGGTAGGCAGGTACGTATCCACACCCTGACTGTACCGCAACCCACAAAAAGGGCGTCAAAGTCAATTGGGTGCCAATGCCAGGCTCGCGCTTTCTGGCACTACGTTCACGTCATTGGGTCAAAATCACGACGCGCCTACCAAGTACCTTAAGTATTGGTACCGAAGCGAAGGAGCACAGGCCACATATTCATGTTTGTTATTGCACAGACAATCCTCAGATATGCCCAACTACATCCGCTGTAAACCTTGAAAACCATTGGACCAAACACTTCTCTCTTTGTCCGGAATAGGTAAGTTCGCAGTTCATGCCTTCTAGAAGGTCTAGCGTGCAAGGCACGACGCTCTACGGCCTTCCATGCCACTAGAGGACTGCATTAGACCTTGCAGTAGACTTAGTCAGAGTATATATCATTGGCGAGATAATCTTAACTGGTTGGTTTCGATAGTTGACTCTTTCGTCAAGCATTTCAGACAAAGCAGCAGGATAGTCACGAGCTGTTTTCTTTGTATGCTCGTCAACAACAACATCGACTTTCGATACCTGCATATGTACTTACTTTTGCATACCAAGATGTATGAATATACCTACCTAAGGTATGTATTGTGTCTAGCTCTAATTCGAGGCCCCGTGTGTCGCATGAATGTCAACCTGCGTATAGAGCCGGGGATTGGGTGGAAGGCGAAGCTCTTACCTCTAGCTATCAAATACCTGTATATAGGTTCACATCTTCAAGGATACATGTATTTTCGATGGGTGCTACGACCATCCTACCTATCCACGTTCCTATCAAGTAGCTCCGGAGACAGTTTGCGAAACATTTGACTGTAAAGAATTTGTCCCGTCACTTATACATATTGCTGCTTCTTCCATGGGATTGAAAAGTTGACCCCGCCTTTAGACATCGTTCATGGAGTTATGATTGCAAGCGGTATGACACCTAACTGTGCTTCTTGTGAGGTAGGAGGTACTGAGGTCAATAGATATGGCGGACGGACAGAAATTTGCTTTGATTATGTAGCATAGTGTCGAACTTATATGTATCTCTATTAAGTACGTGCTATATAGGATGTACCTTATGTAGGTCTGGTAGGTAGGGTTTTAATCCTAAACTGGACTACGAGCCAGCGACAGCCGAATACCTCTTACAACTTGGCCTTTGTCTGCGCCTTCTTTAGAACAGGTTCTAGCTTAGTCGCCTTCATAACATCGCCCTTAATCTTAAGCTTTCCCGACATGAACAACCGTTGCGCATTGGCCTGACCGGATACGAGCTTGCTAAAGTCTTCGTCCGAAAGCGATAGAGTGACTGTTATAGGGCGAATTAATACATCAATTCCGCATGGATGGCCTCGGTGTGTGAATTGTTATCAGTCGCTTCTTACCTGTTGGTTTAGCCCCTGTACCAGTTCCGACAGTACCCTTCTCCTTCAGGTCAATATGCCAACTCTCGGTCTCGCCGGCTTTATTCTTCAGAGTAAAGGCGAAGACGGCATTTCCTTGCTTGATGGCGTCTTTTCGGTCGGCATCGCTCGAGTTCAGGGCCTCGTTGATAGCGTCGAAGGCTGCCGAGGACGGGAACTTGTCTACCAACAGGGAGGTCAGTCTACGGAGTTGTTTGGGGAAGCGCGACGGCGCATTTGCGACACCATACCGTTCTTAAGACCCATTTTTCTGGTATTTTTCGAACCGGGAGTTGGTACAGTACAATCGCAAGCTGTAGTTGGTAGTGGTTGGTTTAATCAGTAAGCACGCGAGATAAAAGTTGGAAAGAAGTCAAGATTCGAGGATCGCAGGATTGAGTAAGCTTAAGGCTACATAAAAGTAAGGGCGATGACGCTGTCTCTCGGTCCTTGCACATGTGAATTGAACCTCGGGAACTACCTAATTCGTTCATGTGCTAACCACGGTGGAGTATACCCAAGTACTATTTGGGTAAAGTGCAACAAACCGGGCGCTATGGATCGATGATGTTAGTAGCCACAAGGCGTGACGGGGGAAGACGGGGGAGAAGCTGGGGTCATGATTATGTAAGTTGGTCTGGTATTGTCTGGTCCGAGGTTCAACCAGCCTCTTCTCTAGCCACACCGTACACCTTTTCACCTTTTCACCTTTCACCGTTCACCGTCGGCTCAACCCGACCACATAATCAGGTGTAGGCAGCTAACCTTTATACATGTAGTAGGATGGGCTGGACCGCTGTGCCGAGATCAAATCTCCCCGCGACAGCGCGAACGAACGAACCTATGCACTTATTAAGGCCCCAGATTTCTGCACAGGGCGACCTAGATTCACATGTTGCATGACGGTGCGTTCCGCGAGCTTACGAGTGTGCTGTACCGAAGCTCTATTCCGTTAGCTTTATCTGCGCCTAGCGGGCGGCAGCCCAATAGGGAGCCGGCCTCTGTACCAACAGACGATTCCCCCGCGGAGAACCCCTGGCATCTCAGAATCGTCATCGCCTGATCTCTTCTGACCTTTCCTTGTCTGTCGAAAAGCTTATTTCCGGCGTGACCCGCCGTCTCACCGGTCGACACTGATCGAGCACCGCCAAGAAGTAGGTTCTGGTAGAGAGTGGGTTGTGTGCTGTCATTTGGGGGTCCAACTGTCGTACTAGGTGTGTGCTGCCTCCTTGTCCGAGATCTCTCCTGCGCGAGGATCGAGGTGTGCAGAGGCATCATCGCGTCAAACAAGCACGGGGAATGGGGGATTTATGGGATTTGAACCTCGTCGTCTTAAGTGTTACAATGGCCTGAGCATGACGTAAAGGTAGAGACTCTTGTATCGCGCATGTTTCGTCAGCATGACTGCCTCACCACGCTTTGGCCTCAAAATTGTCCTGGCTCCTTCATCGCCGAACTGCCGAGCACTGGTCTCCTCGCCGACTAGCTGTCAATAATACTGCCTAGGTGCTGTTCCTATCACCGACGTCGATTCAGATTCGAAAATTTTCAACTTCTGATTCTCGACCTTCTGCCTGGCGTGTGTGGCGCATCTAGGCATTTTAGGAGCCAGACGCTCGGGGTCTTGTCCGGTCACTCGGGATTTGAGTGCCAGCACCCCCCGACCGAAAGACACGCTGTCATTGGCCTGTAGGGAATTGCGGAGATTCTGGCAACTCTAAATTGTACGATATCGCTGCGACCGACTTTCAACAGTCAACGTACATCCAAGTACCAAGAGGACCCGGGGACCACTCTATCGCCAGAGTCTCCCAGCTTGGCTAAACCGTACAGCTGAATCGTTACAATGCGTCGTATGATAGGATATTCGAGAATTGGATGACACAAGTAGACTATCTGTTCTGTTATCAGCCGTTCTGGATAATATACCCCTTCTGCCTCTCCAACGTCTGCGCCGCTGCCCTGCTTTTTCCAGCCTCGCCACTGTAAAGAAGTCAAAACCCGTACCCGAAGATGCAAGGCTCAGACCCCGTGCGCGCGGTCCCAAACTAAAAGACTGAAGCTTAACTTCGACTTCACACGCCGAATGATGGAGACTGTTAGGAGAGCGCAGGGGTGCTGGACGTGCAAACGTAAGTTTCGAGTATAACATCAGCAATCGCGACAACTGACTAAACGGTTGGAAGGGCGTAAGATCGGATGTGACCGCGGCTACCCAGCCTGTAACAACTGCCTTCGCACCGGGAGAGAATGTTTGGGCTACGGGATCCGCCTCGCATGGCCAGATCAGCCGGATGGTCGTCGCAGACTAAATCGTCTTCCTGACCACACGATCCACCATCACGAAATCGATTCCGCCTATTATGGGAAGCAATTTTTGAATGTGACTTACTCAGACCTAGCCGTTGCCAGGAAAGGCATCTCGCCTATCTGCCTGTCAATCATTCGTGCCCAACCACGACCGGGGCGAACCATCCCAATCTTCACGAATCTTCACGAGCGAGAGTCGCATCTCATCGAATACTGTGAGGGCAGACCCCAGACTTAGTTCGGTTCCTTGCATGTCGAGCTGTTACTAATACTTATACTAACCACGTCAGACCGGAGTAAGCTCTCCCAAATGATATCCACAATTGACGTCAATAATGGCTTTCGCGATGATTTGCTACCCATGGCGCTCTCAACCATCGGCAGCGCCTCGGATGGTCTTCGAAATGCCATGCTGGCCGTATCCGCTTTTCACCTCTGGGGCCCAGAGTACGCGCTGTCTTACAAGGCCGACGCCCTTCGCTCACTATCTTCCTCTCTATCGAGCGAATCCATCGGCATTACTGAGACGCAGCTGGCCACATCGATGATGCTCTGTGTCTATAATGTGGGAGCATCCCTAAAACTTCCCCGCGTATGAGTCGCTAATGTAGTATAGGTCTTCGACGAGACCGAAGGCAATTGGAACCTGCACCTCCATGGCGCTCAGACCATCCTCCGCAAACTCGCTGCTATCCACGGCGGCCATTTGAAATACGGCTTCTTGTACACCTGGTTTTTATATCACGAGATTTTAGGTGGTTTTAGCCAACCTCTCCACCACGGTTTCCGAGGACCAGCATCTCTACAACTTCTACATGACACGACCTTCGATAAATCTTTGGTATTCTTCACTTGCCACCTTCTTAATTAAGACAGCTGTGGCTGACTATCAGTAGATCATAGGATCGCTTGGATGTTCTGTCGAAGTTATGGAAATCATCAGCTACGTGAACGGACTACGTGCTATTGAGCTTCGGGGTGAATCTGCAGATTTCAGCCCTGAAGAACGTGCTCGGAGGGCTGATGAATGGCATGTGATTGAGAGTAGAATAACCAGCCTCTCACAGCATCTAAATGCCCTCGACGCAGCCCGCCTGCCACCCCAAGAACGTACTAGGATTCTTACTACTGCTGAGCTTTATCGGATCGCCGCCTTCCTTTATTTACACAGGACAGGGGAATCCAACCAGAACCAGGACCTCAGATCAATGTACCTAGAGCAGGCATTCCAGGCCTTGAACAGCCTAGAAGTCTGCACAAGCCCTTGGCCACTATTTGTCATCGCTTGTGAGACCGAGAATGATCAGCAAAGGATAATGATTCTCCAAGCGCTTGATCGAATGGACAATGAACGGCACATTGGCAATGTATTTGTCCTACGGGATATAATCGAATCATACTGGAAACAACAAGACCTCCAGGCCGATAGCGGCCGAATCTCTAACTCCAAGTGGTGGAACGTCGTCAACCTGAATATCACTGCGCCTTGGTGTATCTGAGACAAATAGAGCTCATCACCATCCCCCATCGCCGTCTTCCTATCGTCATCATCTCTACCACCATCACTATAACCACGACACGCTCCATCCTACTATCCCCCACACGCCATCATTACGGCCGACTAAAGGCCGCAACTACTTTGCCATTTTTGTTACATGTAAATCTTGGGTTGGATTGACCAATAAGCTAAGCAGATCCGGCCTTGCATAATGGCCAACAACATCGATAAACGCCTTCGGGTAGTCGATGTCTCGCAAATTGACATCCGCTGTCAAGATAGTCTCGGCGCCAGCGTCGACGGGCTCACAAAGCGGCTTTCCGTCTGGCCCAAAAATCATAGAAAAACCGCCACCGGGCTTAAGGAGGATTATGTTAGTATGTATGGTATAGTGGGACGTTCGAGGACCTTACCGTCTTCGTGACTGGGTTGCCGGAAAGGTTATTTTTTTCCAGGTTCTTCTCGGTTAGTATTTGTGATGCAACAAGAACGAAGCATTGTCCCTCAATGGCCATGAATTGGCTGGCCCGGTAGCTCGCTTCTCCTGTTTCGTGGTATAGCCATTTGATTTTGGCGGGATCTGGCATCTCGAACTCTGCGGGCCAACTTCATAACTCTCGGTCAGCAGGGCTTCATGCAGAAGACGAAGAAAAAGCTTAAGATCACCTTGCAACATGTATTTGAACTCCTTGCGAATACTCGTAGTAACGAAGCAAAGGCTGCAAATGCTCCCAACAGTTCAAGCCACCAATCTTGCCGAACTTCGACGGCACAACACACTTAAGCGACTCGGCTTGCCCATCTCCCCAAATTGTCCGCTCTATGTGTGTGGGCTTTATCTTTCGTCGGTGGTGAACTATCTCACCCTCCGGCGAGATGAAAGATTGGGCCATGTAGAGACTAGCACCATCTCTTTCACTATAGCCAAGGACGACGAACATGCCTGCCTTCTTCACTGCGGCTAGGATACGTCTCATCTGGTCAGAGTCTCGACCCATAGAGTTGGCCATGTAGTCGTGGATGATATGGGTGTTGTCGATGACACTCGAAGTCCACATGGACCTATGTTGAGGCAAACAAGTCGACGTTAGCATCACAGCCACTACCGGACCTTCAGCTTAGCTTACCACGGGTATCCAGGAATCCAGACTTCGGGGAACCCCAGAACCTGAACGCCATCGGCAGCTGCGTTCTCGATAAGAGAGATGGTCTTGTCGACACTTCCGTCGAGGTCAAGCCACACTGGCTCGGCCTGGACGGCTCCAACACGAATTTTAGCAGTCATTGTGAAGGTCGAGGGTGAACTCTATACAGAAACTTTGCTTGTGGCAAAGAGGGGAAGAACCCCGAGGTATAGGATCATCGGCCGGTAGATTTTATACTACATCATGCTCGCAGAAGCGTCTCACTGCAGCGTACAGGTGCGGGGAGATACGGCGTCTGCAGTCAGCAAGCAAACCCCAGAAACATCTCATGTCCCTTGCTCGAATCCCGAACTCCCACTCTTTCTGCTGCTACCATATGGCGCCAGTCTGGACCCCGGCCGCCGCGTCACATCACGGGCTGGGTTTCGTCATTGGTCGCGACGGAACAATCAGGAATCAGGTGTGGCCAATAATGCTACACATCGTGACGCTTCAGGCAGCGCCTCCCGCTCTATGCGGCAGGTTCACGACATAATCACTGCATGCCTAGCTGCGTGCTATAAGCAGAAGCTTAAATCCCCAGTGTAGTAATCTTTTTTTACGCACCGTGATAAGGCTCTAGAGGAGCCCTTGCATACGCACTATTCAGAATATCCCGCTCTCGGCCCCTTCAAGATTTTTGAAACCCAAACTTCATGGTATAAAATCCTTCTGGAAGCAAACCCGTACGTTTCGTACAAACGATCGCAGAGTCCTTCCTGAGTCCCCTTCCACGATCTACTAGCGCCTCCTCAGCTAGAGCGTCCACGTGGGTCTCCGTCCAGATCCAGGAAAGTCCGTGAGGCTAACGTGGGACGAATCCTGGGCGGAGCGCTGGAGCCGCGTCGAACATGCCTCAACTTGGTCTAGTCTACGGGTGATTTGCACTCTCCAACACGTCCTACCGTGCTCGGCTGGGCAAGAGTCCGCGATCACGGGACGGGCGCCCCCCTTTTCGAGCGGCGTTTCGACGGCATGTGTTGAATAATAAGAATCCGAATAGGGCCATGCTTCATTCACCGGTTTGACAAGGATGGGGGGAACTATTGTTATCTCGGAATGGGGCTCCGGACACCCTTGGGACTCCCCTACCCAGGATCCTGGGTGTGTGGAACCGGTACCTAAGTGCCTCAGGCGTACGGAGTATGGATGTGCTACCTCACATAGTCCGGGCCAAGCCAATATCGCTTTTATATTGCCCTTGTGAAACCGTGGCACCCCTAGGACTTTTATTTTTTATCTAAGCGATAGCGCTACGCTTCAAAGCCGGACATCGATCCCTTACCTCGATCGGGATCTGGCACTAGCATGGGAGCTTTATCATATATCAAGAAAAACAAATACGCGAAAGAATTACCTAAGAAATTGCGGCAATTGCGGTAATTGCGGATGGGAAAAGAAAAAACGATAATGGAGATGGAGATGAGAATGGGAATGAGGATGAGGATGATGAAGAAAGGAAGAAGGAAAGAAATCTACAGCCTCAAAAAAAACGGGGGAAAGGCCACGAATTTATGCTCATTTTCCTTGTTGTCAGTCGTACACAGAAAGCCGCAATTTCATAGCATCCAACGAGGCGAAATACGTGCGCTCGCGCCTATAAATGAGCGGTGAATCTACAGTCATGTTTGCATATTCTGCAGCATCAGCAAGCAGCGATCCGGTAGGAACAGCTTTTCTGTGTGTGTACGTGTGTGTACGTGTGTGTACGTGTGTGTGCGTGTGCGTGTGTAAAGCCACCAGAACAACCCCATGCATCTACCCCGACCAATGATAAGCCGCTGATCCAAGACGTCGTCTATCGCTGATTGGCGCCGCCACCGCGTGGGAGCCCTACGGAGATCTTATGTAGGAGCTAGGTTAGGTAGGCTAGAGGTGGGAACGTCATCTTATCTATCTGCTTTACGAGCGGACATATATGTAAGTAGGTAAGGAAATTACGTGAGCTTGATCATCTACGCCCCAGCGTGGTATCCCGTCTATCAGTGGTAAGGTAGTAGTATAGTAGGCAGCCTACGGCTACGGCTACTACCCGTCCAGGTAGATAGATAGATAGATAGATAGCCTGCCTGTGTTTGCTACCTACCTCATATCTGCTGCATGCGTGTGTAATGAGGATCGGTGTTGCAGGTTATTAGAGGGGCTATTTAAGGGTACTGTCGTCCGGCTCTGTCTGTATCTCTGTATTCCGAGCTAGTGTTTCCTCTTGCTCCAAGGGACGTCGTACAGCTTAGCTTAGCTTACCTTGGGTATCTTACGATTTCTGAGCCGGTGTGTGTTCTGGTTCGACCATGTCTATCCAGAACGAGTCCTCGCCGCTGCCGCCGCCACCGGGCGAGGGGAGGCTGCAACCCCGTTTGTCGAGGTTGACCATGGTCGCTTTGACATTCGCCATCCTGAAGTGAGTCCGGTCTCACTGTATCCCCATCATGAGACGAGCCGGGGGTAGCTGATAAGCCGTTCTGATTAGCACATGGATCGCATTGGCAGGATCAATCGGGCTTGTGCTCCCCTCAGGGGGTTCCGTCTCCTTGTTATACGGCTTCATCTTCTGCGTCCTGTGCAATCTCGCGCTTGCGGCAAGTCTAGGCGAGCTGGCTGCGATATGGCCCACGGCAGGAGGACAGTACCACTTTGTGTACGCTTTGTGCACCGATAGTTGGAAAAAGTCAATGGTGGGTGCGTTCCTCGCGGTTTTGACTTGGGAATGCGTAAGGGGCTGACGACATACGTTCTAGAGCTTCTGGGTTGGTTGGACTAACATCGCCGGTTGGCTGACGCTGGTGACGACCGAGGGCTTCTTCGCCGGTAAGCCGTTTGCTATCCCGCTCTATATCCCGTTCCTTTTGATCGAGATCTCACTCTCACGGAGGCAACGCGGACATACCATTAACACCGTGCCCTAAACAGCGCAGTTCATCCAAGCCGCGGCCGTAATCGCATCGAGCGGGTCCTACACCATCGAGGCATGGAGCACGTACCTGATCTTCCTCGCCATCGTAGTCTTCACGACCGGGTCCAACATCTACGGGAACCGGATCCTGGGACGCTGGAACGACGCAGCGTTGTACTGGTCGCTGCTCGGCGTGGTCGTCATCAGCATCGTGTTACTCGCGACGTCGGATAAGAACGATGCGCGCTTCGTGTTCGCCGAGTTCCAGAACGAAATCGGGTGGTCGGATGGGATGGCGTGGATCTTGGGGCTGCTGCAGAGCGCGCTGTCGCTCATCGGGTTCGACGCCGCGCTGCATATGACGGAGGAGATGCCGAGCCCGGCCGTGGATGCGCCGCGGGCGATTATATATGCGGTTATTGTGGGCGGAGTTACGGGCGTGGCGTTTATTCTGGTTATCCTGTTCTGCATTACGGATCCGGAGACCGTCCTGAGTACTCCGACGAATATGCCCATTGCTGAGCTCATCCTTCAGGGAACGGGGAGTCGTGCCGCGGCGACGATATTGACGCTTATGCTGGCGGTCTGCTTCATCAATGGTACGAACGGCTGTGTGACGAGCTCGAGTAGATTACTCTACGCCATGGCGCGGGATAAGGGGATTGTATATCACAACTAGTATGCCATGCTCCTTTCCCCCTTTTTTCATTCTCTCCCACATCGATTAAACTAATTCTCCAATCTTCTTTCTCTAGCTTCGCACACATCAGCCCGGGTCTCGACGTCCCCGTGCGTACGATAGTCTTTACCTTCGTCTTCAACGTGCTCTTCGGGCTCCTCTACCTTGGTCCTTCGGTTGCCTTCAGCGCGTACGCAGCTAGCACTACCATCTTCTTGAACGTATCGTACGTATTCCCTGTCGTAGTGCTGCTGCTGCGTGGGCGTGGCGTTCTGGACCAGTACCAGGTGGAGGGCACGTACTTCACGCTCGGGCGCAGCGGGTGGGCGCTGAATGTCGTAGCGGCGATATTCGTCATTGTGACTTCTGTGGTATGTCCCTATTTTGACCTATCGTGGTGTTTCTATTTACCTAGTAAGAGGGGAATAGAAGGAAGCAAAGAGGTACCTAAAGAATACAGAACACTGACGCTACTGCCCAACTAGTTCTTCTGTTTCCCAACCAAGCTCCCTGTTTCTGCAGACGAGATGAGTAAGCAACCCAGATTCATCAGCCGTCGATGATCGAGTCTTACTAATTGTCGGTACCTACGTACAGACTACGTAGTCGTAGTGATCGGCATATTCCTGATCATAGTCGGCACATACTGGATCGGATGGGGCAAGACCTTCGAAGGACCCGTAAGTCATCTGTCCGCTTACCTACACCTACCTTATATCCTACCTCTACTTGCATTATCGAATTATCTAATTTAATTCACTATAGAAATTTGAAGCTATTATTGGACGTGCGCCTGGAGATGACGAGGCGCCAACAAGTGACACTGCATGGGAGAAGACAGGCTCTAGCAGCCTTGATTAGAAAGGAAGGAGTTCAGGTAGAGGTTGCTCGTTCGTGATACCCTCCCTGTTTGGGATTTCTGGAGTTACTAGACGCCGGACCGGGCCGGACCGATATTCCGGGTACTTCGTATACCCATGTAGAACTACAGGTGTGTTCTTGTTTCGTTTGAGGACTAGGATATAATCTATTAGGTACGTCCTAGGTCGGCTATAATAATTAGATAGACATGTAAGCCTGGCTACTTGTTATTTGGCAGCATTTTGAGATTGGTGAGCTCATAATGTGATATGAAGCAGTCAGCAACTAAACAGGTAGAACCTGCATGTAAGCCAAAGGACCTAATAACTTCCCMCCCCTACACGAGACGCTAATAGTCCATGACGAATGCAAAGGGATACATATAATTAAAGGGACATATCAACGAGTCAACTAGAAGATCGTTGCCAAATGTAATGTAAGTGGTCGAAACAACCATATCACATCACACCTCAGGAGCAAGCACACAACACGATGATTTTAAAACGTATGTTCATTCACGATTGGGTATTTACATAATATGACATATCTACTTGAAAACCTCGGTCCATCTAGGACCAGGTATCTGTTGGTTCGTAGCCGATCCCGAAGCCGTACATGCAATGATTCTCCTTTCATAGCTGAGATGAAAAGCTCAGTGTAAATAACATCTGACGCCAGGTATGCGAAAACGCCGAGTGATGCGATGGGTTTGATGTCCTCGCGATGCTTTATATGCATCGTTTTCTTTTGTCCTATCCGAGTCGCGTCTTACGTACTCGCCGCTCTAAAGATGAAGTTTTAGAAATTTGATCGAAGGGTGCTACAATGCCTTCCGAATGAGTTCGGACGGATTGGTCCAAGTCGATCGGCTTGGCTGAAAAACAACGCAAAGCGTTGACGCCGCCATGATAACTAGAATCGAGCTCGGAGACTGGGAAGCATCTCTGGGACTGGTTTTGTTGTCAGCCGGAAGCTGATATAGTCTGCCGTTCCAATGAGAAAAACTGAGTTCCAAGAAGTCGTCGGGGTTCCAAAGGCTTAGCCCGCTCGTCAAAGGTAAGGTAGTACTCGTATGATCTCGTAGAGGCGTGTAGAAAGCTGGATAGTCCGCAATAATCTGTGATGCTAGATGCTTATCGACTCAAGAGTATGGTAGGTTCGACTCGCTCTTGTACCCAGGTTCGGTAGGCTCAATGTCTTTCACGGGATGAAGTAGCATTGGAGGCAAACAAGGCCGACCGTGCGTCTCTTCCCAGTCCTTGCCACCTACGTTGGTATCCTCCCAACCCATGAAGTTAAGGTAGAGTCGCTGAGGAGGATTTGCACGATAATACCAGGTGCTTCCACGGTACCTCGCTTCTCGTCCCCAGCCCATGGCGGAGCCGATGCCTCCACTTTCACCCTTGAGACCGCCGTTGAACCACTTAGCGAGGTCCTTGCCTTTCCAAGGCCTATCAAAGAAGACGGGCATCGGGACGTAAACTGCCTTGAGACCATGGAGTAGCGCGACGGTCTGCGTAACCATCTCCGATGAAATGTGGTTTCCTCGAAGATTCTCGACATGCATGATATCAAGCAGCCTCTTGGAAACTCTAGAATGTGTCACAATGGTAGCTCTTCTCGGGAGGTCTGTGGTCGCGTGTGTGGAATCATTAAATCCCCAAAGCTCGTTCCCACTGATCCAAGAGCTATTTATCGGGTTGAAAATCGGGGCAACAGTAATGAGGTCTGCCTCTTCACCAACACCCCATTTGTAGTTATCGTCCTCGGGATTCGCAACAGGAGGCTTCGGACCGACAGGGTTGACGAAGGGTAGCTTTGGAGGTCCCCAAACCGTATCCTTCCCCGACACGCGCTCAACTTCCTTTCTGAACTGCGTGTCGTAGTCACCGTGGAAGGATGGGATATAATAGCGTTCATTGCGTTCCCAAAGTCCTCGACGGGGTTGACGCTTGGCAAAGGTGGCAAGTTTCTCGACAAAGTCGTAGTTGTGGCCAGTGACTCTTGCATCAATCTCCCAATTCCAGATGTAATCGAATTCAGGGAACTCCTGGGCGAACTTCTGAACTGACAGCCACTGCGAGACATGCACAGTCGCCTTCTTAGGGTCGATCTTTGGGTACATAGTCTGCGTAGCTTCATCGTTCCAGAGGACCGCAATATCCCTAAACTCCGGTGGCACACTCCTCTGAAGCACATATTGGTATGTTTCTTCGTCGTCCCAAATCGCATATGCAGTGTCCTTGACATGGACGAAAAGGAACACTTGATATAGACCGCCGGTGCGAAGCGAAAGTTCCGTAATCAGAGATCGAATCACCTGCTTGTCATTTTCACTGTATTCCTTGCCGGTATATGTTCGGAGCAGAAGAGCTGTCCTTGGTTCAGAGCCGGCCAATGCCTTAGACTTGCCAGACTTGGGTTGTGCGGGAAGACCCCTCTTCTGTCGCAACATTGGGCTTCCCTTTTTTAGTCCCTCGTGATGGATGGGTTCCGACTGGGTGAGTTCGCTCTCGGTGTCACCATTCATACTCGAAGTACTCGAGTTGTGGCGTGAATAGACGTTGGTGAGGTAAGGATTAGAGTGCCCTTGCATGTTGTATCGAGCCTTGTTCTTCCGGGCACACTTATCCTGCAGCTCGCCCCAATGAACCTGGTCCCAGTCTACAGATGGATTCGAGGTGTCATTGTCCGCTTGGTAGCCGTATATACCTAGCCGCGTCTCACGCTCATAGCACAAGTTCCCGTCCATGCCAAGAACATCGTAGCTCCCAAATCCAGGTTCGGGGAATTCCTTGGGTTGTCCCTTGAATACCATCACATCCGCCTCCGGTAGGCCATCGGGGCCTTCACAAGGCACATACTTGGCCCTGTCGGCAAGCCAGCTCTTCTCGTTGTACTTAGGATAAGGGTCGTAGACATAAGGCTGACGATCAGTGAAATAAGTCTTGTGCGAGGAAGGTTTTAAATGTTCTTCAATGGTTAGGGATCGTTTCTTGTTAGGGTCGAGAGTGTTGAGCGTCTGCCCAAACAGCGCGTCGGCACCAGGCTCCCTTCATGGCCGTTAGTACTTATAATAGGATGATGCCAGACTAACGGACTTACTTGGCAAGCGCATCATATTCCTTGTCAAATTGTTCTCTCAAATTCTCCTCCCTTTGCTCCTCCGCTTCTTTCTGTTTCTCCTCTTCTGTCTTTTCGTGAACTTCAGGTTGTTGATTCTGTCCGCCGTTGTTGGGTTCGTTTGCTGGCAATGGGACTTGTTTGGTCTCGGTGTTGTCTTTTAGAGGAGCTTGTACCGATCCAGCACTTCCATCGAACCACCTGGTAGTATGGGGAGTGGCAGACCCATGCAGCAGGAACCAGTAAAGCGTGGCGGAAAATATAGCAAAAAGCAGGAGACCTTTCGGTCGCGATAGTAACCGACGGGGTTGTACCGCTAGCATGATGCCGAACCAATCGGTGGGATAGACGCGGCTTACGGGCGCAGGCGAAACGACAGGTCGGTATCGTGACAAGGTTTATTGAAGGTCAACAGCTAGGAACATCGCGATACAGTGGTGACTGTTTTCCTAGTTCGAGTATCGGGCGTTTGATTGGGATCGTGAAGATTGCACCCTCGGCTCGTTGGTCAATATTAGATTCCTCGTCTAGGAATTTGATCTGCGGTGAGCAACGGAGCGAATTCGCGACCGCGGCTGTTTCTACCTAACTCGAGTGGACCGTAATACAATACGCCGTGTATCGGTCAAAGTCGAACTCGACTTCTATGAATTGAAAAGGGAAATAAAGGAGTGTGAGGGTTACCGTTATAGTGGATAACCGATCGGGTAAAGAAAGATTACGACAGCATTCGAAAGGGCCGGCGCAAGATACCTTGACAAGTGGCCACGAAGACAAGGGAAAACGATGTAGGGAAACCACGTAGGAAAACAGGTGCCTCGACCGAAGAGAACGTTGAAGGGCAGAGGAGTGAAAAAAAGGGACGGGGGACCAATCTCGCGATGTCTTGGCTGTGGTGATCAACACCAAAGCAATTCAAGTGGGATATTCGAAATTGGGGACCCCCTTCGCTCTCCCCTTTTCGGGCAAGAAGTTGAAGGTTAAAAAAGACTAACGTTGCGCGAAAGGGCACGATTGACTTTGGGACGTGGAGCAGTATAGGGGACCTGCATGGGACTACTGGGGGAGGGAGGTACTGGGTACATTGGCGCTAGCGTTGATTGTGTGCTCCTCCGATATCCTATGTACATGTCGACGTAATGGAAGGCGAAGAGTACTTAAATATTGTGGGGGTTCAACGACACGACTCGGTCGAGCAAGTTTCTCATACGTGGCAAACTTAAAACAAGAAGTACATACACATGTAGTGCATGTATCAACCACCTCTTACTCGTGCAGCCCTTATCGCGCAGCTTTAGGTTATCACTCCAATACATACTTACATGTATGTACCTACAATACCGATATATATCATCTGAATTCCAACAACACTACATACTCTGCCGATTGATATTCTAAGGTACGTGTAATACAAAGCAAGAAGATACATACATGTATACATAATGCAGGACAGGTCCGACATGGCTGATTGCTACCGACATATCTGTGCGACCGCGGGAGAGGGGTCTAGCGTCGCAATATTACTCAGGTACGCGTATGTGCTGCGTAGGCGGGKGGCTGCTTTGAGGTCAGCCCGAGCGCAGCGCCTTTAGCTCGAGACAGGACAAGGCGAAGTTGAGACTTTTTAAGGGTCCAACGGTCCAACATGTGAAAGACAGATTTTCTTACATGATTGACGTTGATGAGTTGCATCTTGACAATTCCCAATTCATGTACATGCCTATATATCCGCCTAGTGGATTTTATGAATAGCTATTGTATATTTCACCATTCTGCATTCTCAAAATTGTCAAGGGGTCGCCTCTTATGCTCCCTTAACCCCCATGCTCCCTTCTTATTAAATTGCCGCAAGATAAGACCGATTGAAGGTCTGGCAGTTTTCGCAATAGGCAACTCCCGATTGGAGTATTTCCMCCTTGTTACCATTAATTAGACAAGGGACGACACCAGCAACTTCTGGTTTCTTGCCCTGCGGAAATGATACTCCACGTCCAATCCGACACTTCTGAACACTAGAGACGATAGAGGTATTACTAGTATACTACGCACATATGCCGTGTTTCGCATCGACAGCTATGTGGTAACCTTGATGAATATCCCATTGGAGACCCGTAGTTATGTCATAGCTTACTCCCTTACTAACATAACATAATCCGGAGGATCACCAAGGATGCGATTGTCTGACGCCTAGAAAGCTTGACTCTGCAAGAAACGGCAATACTCCGTTTCGAAACCCACACTTCGCTCCTTCGACCAGATTGACGGATGCTCAGAGGTTCGCAGGATGGAGAAGCAGCATGGTTAAAAATCAGGTCTTGAAGTTCTAAACGTGCCCAGGATACAACGATTCTTCAGCAACAGCAACAAAAGTGCCTCCAAGACATCTCTCAGCTCTTAGCTTCGTCMCCCGTTCGCAACCTTGCACTCATCGGGACACCACATTGGAGGAAACAAGCCAATCTGACACACAAACCAGACTTCCCCAAGCTGGCTTGGCTGGACCGCGGGCGGCTCGACAGCCACTCGTCACGCCATGGGTCAGGGACGCACGCAGAGATCGTCATCGTGCAGGCGCCCACCCGGCACCATCCAATCAAGGAGCCTCGTCGCAGCTTTCTATCTCGTGCGCACTATTGTAGTAGGCTGGCAGGCAGGCAGGCTCCATGTCACATTCGCTAAATTCGTTTAAATTCACCATCCTGGATTGCCTATTCCGGGGGGTGCAGGACTGGACGGGGCAGCTCAATCTCTTGGCTCTCCGCTCTCTCCCTAAATCTTTCGATGTGTCAGATTTCTTCGGTCCGGATTCGTCGGTGTTGGTTCGGTTGGTTGGTTACATGTTGATTTCCGCCCGTTGCTCTGTGGGCGTCGTTGCACACCCAACACTGCCGGACACCCGCTGCTATGCTGACTGTGTGTAATCGTATCCGACACGATGGGTTTACTCAGATGAAGAGGCAGCAAACACGAATCGTAAGATACGTGCGTTTATTTACATAGCCTGCTTCTAACATAGAATTCGGGATCGCGGATGAGCGTTTTTTTGTTAATGAATAAAAAGGAAAAGCGGACACATTTTACCCCGTATGTAGTTCTCACCGCCATCACCATTCACATGCACAGAGAAATATCCTTAATTCTGCCAAAGATATACATTCACGTGCATCCAACCTACATACTCAAGACCAACAGTTGGGATTTCGCAATGCAATCTGTAATCTTGATGTGATACTGATGTGTGCCTGAGTGCGCAGTCCGCGAAGCTACCTCATTCCACCACTCAACCCCGCACCCATTGAGCAAAACAAAAATCAAGAAACCCGACCACAACATATCGTCCTAATACTCACCTCCAAGATACCAGCGTAGCAACACACAATCGCGAGGTCGCAGCACGCAGCGCCCAGCATTCCTATACCGTATCACGGAGCCTCGCCGCCCTCCTTCCGCAGGTAGCCATTTAATACCCAATCCGTGCGTATAGTGCGTGCATGCGTCTCGCGTGAGCCTCGCCAGCGCTTCTGGAGCGACCTGTGGTAGTGCGGCTATAGAAGCCCCTAACACAATAACGCAAAATAAATGAAATATGCCAGGGGGAAACACGATAACGGCTTTCTGTGTAAGAGCAAGGACCTCTTAAATTGCAACCTTGCGGCTGCAACCTACAACACCCATTTTGCCGTCGGGTGCTAGCTTGATGTCGGCAGTTGGAGGTGCATTGCGACTTCGACTTCCTGGTTGATCACACACTTAAACCGTCCTCATCGACGTTTAATTCAGGTCGAGGAGGTAGGTAGGGGCTAAGAGTATGATATCCACAACATCGACGAGTTGGAACATGTAGACGGCCATGAGACTGTTTCTCCAGGCTTGGTGTTCTCATTCGTACGGACGTATCAACAAGTGGCAGTGGTACCAATCTTGCATTCCCGTACATGGCACAGAGATAGACGATGTGGTCACAATGATGTGGGAATACGGTCATACGTAGACAAAACCCAATGGTTACATGTATTTGTCGTGTGATATTACTATCTGTCTCTCATCAGAGCAGACGGCCACAGTAGCTGCATACCTTTGCAAACGGCGTAGCTAAAGTAGTAGTATGATGGTGATCTACAGCTCCACGCCCGTGCTAGATCTCCCAATGACCCCAGTTCTCTTTCCTTCCTCTATTAGCCACAGACGACATAATTAGCTAGGTCTAGTCTAAGATCGTCTGCGGCACCTGCTCCTATGCAGCTCCCAGCTCCACCACTTCTAATCCCAGCTCGAGGGATTTATCCCCATATATCGAAGAGAAATGAAAGGACGGCCTCGGCGCATTCGCCCTGCCAATGCCAGTGCAGGGAAGTTCCGAAAGCCCTCACTTAGAGCGGGGAGGGATCTCCAAATTATCAAATTATGATAATAACGCGTTATATCTGATTATGAACCAGAGCAAAGAGGTGGTAGTCCACCTCGTCAAGGGGGGTATGATATGGTATGTATAAACAAATAGCGGGCTGTGAAGGGTACGTGGAAGGGTATATGCGACCAAAAAAAATAAATGCTTYCCCAGAGATAAACCGCAACGCCGATGCTGATATATAGGTAGGTAGGTAAAGATCGCACAGCCAACGAGAGTGTGTGGTGGCGGTGAGATCGGTCGATGAAAACAAATGAGAGGCGTATCGTCGTTCAGGAAACATAAAAAAAAGGCTCAAAAATAATAGATCCAGGTTTACATCATGCCTAATCTCGTCATCCTCTTCTCCATCCTAGGTATCGGTCCGAGTCCACCACGACCCAAGGCTTGACCAGGAGCCAGACGGTTCCCCGTGGGCAGTCCGAAGGGTCTGTTAAGTGGACCGGGTGTCTTGGGACCCATTTGACCCATTGGTCCCATGGGGCTCATGGGACCAGGACCAGAGGGAAGTCCTCTCGGCGGTGGAGGCCCTTGTGCGCTCGGTCGGCGTGGTGGGTACATCTGCATACTTGGCGGTCCTGGTCGCCTTTGCGCTTGCACAGCAGCTTGCGTCCGTCTCCAAGCATCGCGCTCGCAGTATGCCCTGCCCTCGACGTCGAAATAGCCGTCTCGAAGGACGACGCCGCAGTCACCACATCGGAAGCAACCGGGATGGTACTTCTTCGAGGATTCGTCCTCGAGGTATTGCCCTTCAATACCTCTGTTACAGCTTCCGCAGAGACTACCGTTGAGGTTGTGGTAGTGCTGCTCGCAGTATGGCTTATCGTCCAAAACATAAAACGTCGAGGAAGAGAAGGGTTCTCGACACGTCGTACAAACAAAACATGCCTTGTGATATCGCCCCGTCAATCGGCCATCAGCTGATGAAATCGACTTGCCTGTGATAAGTAGTTTGCATGCCTTGCAGTTCCCGCGAGAGCGTGAGGGTTGCCGGTTGTGCGAGGGTCGAGTTGATGGGGTCTGGTTTAGACCGCTCTGAACGGCGGGATCTTGAGGAAGCCCAGGAGTAAGTGGCGACTTCAAAGGCGAAGCTACTCTTGGATCCCGGCTTGCTAAATTAGTAGGATCCAGACGGAGGGCCTCGGGAGGCGGTCGCCGATTGTTAAATTTCGGCGGCTCGGCCTTTTCCTCCGGCAAGGATTGTTTCCTGGGCGAAGGTAGTTGTTCTTTGGGCTGCATTGCATCCATTGAAGACTGCAGGTCGTCCATCAAAGCGTCGAAATTCGACATGTCCGATGGTCGCCGTGCTCCTAGACGAGATCCCACTGACCGTGCCGGGCTCGTATTCGAACTAGCTTGACTCGGTTGCGACATGTGGCTATAACCAGAGTTGCTAGAAGACTGTGACACGGAAGGTGAGTGGTACGGATTACCAGCACCAAATTCATCATTCGGGTTGAGAGAAGGCCTTCTACCCCCGTCCTGCGTTGGCGGGCGTGCTGAGCTAGTCCGCGGGAGGGGAGGCCGCAGTGCGTCTTGCGCGCCAAATGACGGTCGTTGGAGCCGCTCACTAGCCATGACTGCTCTCTCTGCGACACTATTTGACGCACTCCGTAATCGGTCGGGTCTCGGGCCAGGCGCGGATGGCGCACGCGCTGGCGTCTCGAGTTCTTCGTCATTTGCTTTCAGGAGCTTCTCTGGAAAAGTCTCGGAGCGTTTTCCTAGACCAAGTGGTTGCGGTTCGAAATCATCTCCTTCTCTTTGAGGTGGGCCAAACCCTCCATATCCATTTTTCCGTGGTGCTCTAGGAGGTGCGAGACTGGCGCTATTCTTGGACGAGGTTGATCCTGCTGTGCCTGGCCTTTCCAGCGTGTATCCGACTTGTAAAGTATCTTCGCTTGACTCCACAGTGTTATCTCTACTATTCTTCCGTGCGAATAGGCTCGTTGCGCTCGGCCTTCTATTTGTCTCAAACGGTCCAGGTGCAATGCTGTTCATTCTTGTTAAGAAATTGGTTGATTTATTCGGGCTAGTGCCATAAGCAGAGTCGCCGTCGTACGACTCCGGGTCTCCAAAGCCCCCATATCCGCCAGGCCGTCTAGGCGAGCCTGCTATTGCTGGTGTGTAGTAGTCATCTCCGCTAGTACCGGCACCAGGCCGTCCATGCGTTGGTGTCTTAGGTGAGATGGCCTGAGATCCAGTGGATGCGCTGACTGGAGTTAGTTGATCCTGCTTCGCAAATGCGCGATCTATCGATGCATTAGATGGTGTGATATCCTAAATGGGTAATTGTAAGCTTACTCGCTGCAGATGTATCGACAGCGGGGGGAGTGGCGCGTGCGAATTTGTCCAAGACGTTTGCTCTCAGGGAAGAGAGCGCGCCGCCTAGAAGATCTGGCATAGGAGGAGGAGCTGCTTCAAAAGTTAGAGACTATGTACAGTGAAAAGTCATGTTAAGAGTCACGAACGTTCTGGTGCAGCGGGTGCGCTTCCACAGACGTGATCTCCCATCATTGAGATCTCAACCTGGTTCCCGCAGTTCGAGCATTTTATCGTCGGCATGAAAGCCGATTGCCGTGTTGCTTCTGTCATGGTTGAAAATGTGTGATGAATCCCTTCTCTTGACTTCTCTTTCCCTTTCCTCACTCAGGGTTGGACGAACTGGATTCCACGCATCAGCAGCCGTCTACCTGATTCGCCTCGGATCGGAGTTTTAGATAAGTGTAGATTGGGTTGATGATGATTGATTGACGACGAGTTTGACTGTCCTGACAGCACTGATTATGATATTTTACACGCTGACGGGAAAAGAGAGGATCGATCGGACTGTAATGCTGAATTGCGTGCAGAAACACGAAACTCTTAACTCCACAGCCCGGATAGTAAGTGGCACAGGTCCAGGTAAGGTGTAGCGTAGCGCTGTTGTTGGCGCAGGCGGTATTTGAGAAATGACTTGGCCCGTGATCGTGTGCTCTGCGATAGGCTGTATGCAGAGGTGTTCGTGCGAGAGTGGACGCTGAATGGGCCTCGCCTCGACGATTTTCGTTGCAGGAACGAACAATTGGTCGGAAGGAAACAAGATCTGAGGAGGTTTCAAGAGATCTTGTGGTGTAAAGGTCGGTGAGGAGGTCTCTAAGACGTTGCGACCTGTGTCTCGAAAGTGTGGATGTTAATACGAACCCCTGTCCGTCAACCCCTGGCTGAGCTATGCACGGCCAACCCACTTAAGCCACTCATGGGACCCCTTGGCCCTTGTCTAGCCTAGCCAAGTAATAACTTAAAAGAGTATGTGATAGGGATCTCATTACCTGATGCCCGAAAGAATACATGTAGTGTACGGGATAATTCGTGACGTTGATTCCAGATGGCTTCTAATATGGGATTGAACACCTATTTAAACATGTGGGATGTGGGTTAGAGGCAGTAGGTTAAGAGAAAGAAACGAGTCTCCCGGCTTTAATACACTATTCGTATTGTAAATAGGCGGCGTATCGCAAGGAGGATTCAGGAACTCAAGTTCAAACATCTGTGTTTCCCGCAGTTTTGTTCCTAAGTATGGCAGCCTTTTCGCACATCGAACAACAGAGCTGGCGATGAGGCCACGGTTTGTGGCTCACCTGACAGTTACCAGACTCAAGCGCTCATCAATGTGAATCAGTAGGATCACTTCATGTTAGATACTGGGTTCTGCGCCGAGCTTTTCAGCTGTCAACTTCTACTAGAGGTAGGTGGTTGTACAATATGTCTCTTCCTCCTTGTACACGGGTTCGGAGGATTGCGGCGATGCCTCCCCTTCTTTCATCGACCGCAACAACCATACCGACGTGACGTTGTACTTCCATGCTACTCTAGAATGTTTCTATCATGTACGTTAGGTAATTATTCGGGTTCTCTATCATATCATGCCACTTGTGCATCTCCTTGCTTATCATGGTAACCGCCATGTGCGCTAGAAAACAGAATATTTAATGAAGAACGCCACAAAGTTCGGTGGCCCGGCTCTGGACGAATGGTAGACCGAAGCACCAGAAGCTCAAACACTGTGGCAGTCTGACGAGAGCCAACTTTGGAACTAAATGCCTGCATTTAACACTGATAGTGCTATGTAACACTAATAAGCTGTACGATCGACCTTCCTCACAGCACTAGCAGCCGCTAGACTGATGGGGCATAGCGCAGCTGGGCAGCCTCTCCCAGACAGGGCTGGCTCGGCCAGAACGGGKACCTTGCAGCTCACACGCCCGCGGTGATTCGACAATCCGATGCCCCTGTCTCCACTTCTTTGCTGCGAGAAATATGGACCAAATACGGAGTATCCAGGCAAGTCCCAGGGAGTCCCAGGACCTGAGTCTGTGGAGAAACTCCAGAAGGGGTTATTCGAAAATCGAATTAAATTCCTCTCGGTCCCTTTCGTCGGCTGGTCTTGGGAATTTCCTGGGCAATATCCCAGAGGCATCGAAACTCATTTGCTCATTTGCGAATCGCATGGCCAGCTGTCCTCTCGATTTAACCAGATTCGTTTACACCCTTTATTCATTAACCTGAGATTCTGAATAAAGCCGATGCGACCGTGGACGGCCATGCCATAATTAGCCAATGAGCCCCAAATGAACCAGACTGCCAGATTAAACCTCAAGACGGCTAGGGAATGGAGGTTGTCATGGGATACCAACCTTGCTAGCCTTGTTCCTCCTAATGTGGCTTKCCAAACTTGGCCTCTGCACTGATTATCGTGATAGGTCCGTTGTCAGATTAGACGTCATTTATGCACCTCATTGCTTTTCTAAGCGATCTACTCGTTGCACAACTAGCCGCCGCTATCACAGATCAGGAACCCCAGATATGAGCATCACAGACCCAGCAATTTGACTAAAGACGACCCCTATGATCTCTTCTTCTAGCGCGGACGATCGTCAGCGACCTAGCGCTCTCTATCTGATCTTAGGTCCTTCTAACAATTGTCTTAGGCACGGGCTAACTCTTACAGAAGCATGGCACATACACGTGTCGTATGCAGTTCTCGTGGCGTTGGTGCAAACTAGAGTTCCTTGCATATCGGTCCAGTAAAAACGTGAAGCATCTAACGGCGCTCATATTATGCCATACCCTTCGGTCCAATGCGGCACCTGTTGCTGCCGAGGACCCCTGTTATGCCTTACCTAGCTCATTACATGATCTGCTTTAGCACGAGTCACTTGACTTGAATCGCAGCCAAGAAGATCAACGTGGTTACCTAATGGACGGATGGGAAAATAAATCTTGGACGTTGTCGTGACTATGTAATTTCTACTGCGACAAATATAGACCTACAGGTGTAGAAACCTCCGGCGACTAATGATACTCTGTATAATACTTCCGACGTTAGGTGTGGTTAAATTTCCTACCATCCAATGGTCATCGCCGCGTCTCCTCCCAGCTCTCTGGCGTCTCTTGAGACTTCATGCAGGCCCCGACCAGTACGGGGTAACGACCCGCGAGCTTGGATCCAATGAGATGCTGCATAGGTACCGTCTCTGTGCTACTGAGAACTATGAGCACTCCTAACAAATAGAAAAGCATCAGAAATCTTGTCGCATGAGAACATCATACGTCCCTATCAATTCCAAGACTTATGCATATCGATAATATGAACGCCTAGCCTATTCTCATATCCGACCCTACCCCCCTGGACACGGAAATGAGGCTCAATATAGTAAGTAGTTGGTTGGCAGTTTCGCAAAGTGGAACCCTGGCTCGTGTAACATGATGGTTTCTGAAATGTTGCCCCCTTTAGAAGATGTATTCCATTCTTGAATACGTCGCAGTTTAATGGGAGCTATGTGAGCCTCATAGGGCGCAGGTATAGTTCATATGTCTCGTAACAAAGGCTTGAAGCCTAATAGTCGGGTATTATGTATTGGAATACCGACGGTTTACATTGCACAGACTCTAAAATCCCCTAGCTTCGGCCCTTGTCATAGATCTCCAAGTCTGTGCTCTAGTGGCCAATGGGAGGATTTCACCGTATCCCCCCTTTCCATAGTAAAATTGGCCGCACATTCTGCTTCACATGATTTGTTTCGTCTGTGAGTGCCTTCGTGTTCTGTATTAGATCTAGATTGCTTACCACACAACCTGTATGTATGTTCGCTTGTGACTATGTATATCTGCACAATTTGTTATGCGAATCCCATCACAAAGATTATGCACGATTGACACCTCTTATTTCGGTCATTCTGCTGTCTCTAGTATTTTGCTTGATAGTTTCCCCCACATGAAACCAATAGTAACGATTCTAGAACGACGAAAGAGTTCTAATAGAGGGGAATGTGAGACTTGACATCCCGCGTTCCCGCTCGTTATCTCAGGAGCAGCCCACCAATTATCTCCTGCGTAGGAGAATTTAGGCCAGGCAATCCAAGGGTACCTACCTCTTAAAGACCTCTTACCCATTGGCGGCGCCAGTAATACCCAGTCGCCTTCCTAGCTGTAGACAAACAAAGGACGGAAGGGATGGAGTACGGACCGAAGTCTGATGGACCCGACATCGCTAAAGTATTCCGACCATCTCTGAGCTGGAGCTCTCTATTTTAGCCCTAACTCGTTAAGTCTGGACACCGACATTCCAACATTGACCAATCATACCCCTATCTACCCCGCTACGAACTCGTCCCAGGGTCGGTTCATTGGGACCTCCAAGGCGGGGAGCACACGACATTTAAACTACACCTAACATATGTACGTACTCGTCCAACGACTGCAACGACCGATATCGTGAACTGTCTATCCAGGCGGTTAGCTGGACGGTCGTGCTTCTTATCGTGCCACTTTTGAGCTGTCTCCTGCATGTGTTGTCTTCCTAGTCCACCACGTAGCGCAATAGTGGATTTGCCTAGCATCCCGCCATATCCGTTGAATCCCACATTTATAAGTCCGACTACTGCCCTCTTTGTTGCTTGTTCTCTGGACTAGACATCTTGATCGAATTCTGACATCGTAATACTGTTGAACAATCTGCAACAACCCGACATCTAGAAGCAACTTTTATTCCTGGAAGAGCTACACGGTAGTGTCTCTTTCCCTCCCCTTTTTCTTATCCAAACCTCTTGACGGTACGATCGCGCTTTCGAGCAGCGATCACCATATATAGTCAAGACGTTTTCCAATCTTCTTAACTCGTAGGTTTTGGCCATTGATAATAATAACAATGTCGTCGAGTTCTGACCCCCTATGTAGCGTCCACCATCCGTACGCAGGAGCCCGCTGCTCTGCCTCTCCCGGAAGCGCAGCGGACTCGGCCTTTACCCAATAAAGGCCTCCAGATCAACCAAATTCAATACTTCTGTTAGGCACATTACCAGCAGCGCAACATGGCACCGCACGCCGAGGCAGAGCCGGGCACTGCGTACGGAAACGGACATTCCAATGGCAACACCTCAACTCAATCGCCATCCACCAGCAACGACCTCTTCGTAGTCAGCTCCCCTAATGTGGTCTACACTGACAATGAAATCCGCTCTAAATATACGTATCGGACCACCAGCGTCACCCAAGATGCTGCCGGCAAGTACGTCGCTACTCCCAAAGAGACGGTATATGATTTCAAGGTCGACCGTAAGATTCCCAAGGTGGGTATGATGCTCGTAGGTTGGGGKGGAAACAATGGCACAACCGTGACTGCCGGTATCATTGCTAATCGCCGTGGCTTGGTTTGGGAAACTCGCGAGGGACCTCGTGCTGCTAACTACTATGGATCTGTCATCATGGGCTCTACTATGAAGCTCGGCACAGATCCCAGCACCAACAAGGAGGTCGATATTCCGTTCCACGACATCCTTCCCATGGTCCATCCGAATGATCTTGTCATCGGCGGATGGGACATCAGCAGCCTCAATCTCGCGGAGGCCATGGATCGCGCCGCCGTGCTTGAACCTACCTTGAAGGCGCAAGTCAAAAAGGAGATGGCCCAGATGGTCCCGCTCCCCAGCATTTATTATCCCGACTTTATCGCCGCCAACCAGGAGGACAGGGCTGACAATCTGATTCCCGGAAGCAAAGCCTCAATGGCTCACGTTGAGCAAATCCGCAAGGATATTCGGTAAGCCTGATTCGTATACCTAGACCTTGGTGCTGTTATTAAACTTAAGTAGCGACTTCAAAGAGAAGAACGGCCTCGACAAGGTCATTGTGCAGTGGACTGCCAACACTGAGCGATACGCTGATATCATCCCTGGTGTCAATGACACCGCTGACAACCTGCTAAAGGCCATCGAAGAGGGGCACGAGGAGGTCTCTCCATCCACCGTCTTCGCCGTGGCCTGTATCCTGGAGAAGGCTCCCTTCATCAACGGTTCGCCGCAGAACACCTTCGTTCCTGGTGCCATTGACCTAGCTGAGAAGCACTCCGCCTTCATTGGCGGTGACGATTTCAAGTCCGGACAGACCAAAATGAAATCGGCATTGGTTGACTTCTTGATCAACGCTGGTATCAAGCTGACCTCCATTGCTAGCTACAACCACTTGGGTAACAACGACGGCAAGAACCTGAGCTCCCAGAAGCAGTTCCGCTCCAAGGAGATCTCCAAGTCGAACGTGGTTGATGACATGGTCGAGGCCAACTCCGTCCTCTACAAGAAGGGTGAACACCCAGACCACACCGTTGTCATCAAGTATATGCCGGCTGTCGGCGATAACAAGCGTGCTCTAGACGAGTATTACGCTGAGATTTTCCTTGGCGGACACCAGACCATCTCGTATGTCGACCCTCCATATTTCATCATTATCCACCATCCTCAGCTGAAAAACTAACTTACCCTCACAGGATCTTCAACGTCTGTGAGGACTCACTCCTGGCATCCCCGCTGATCATCGACCTCGTGCTCGTTGCTGAGATGATGACCCGTATCCAGTGGAAGCTCCACGAACAGGGAGAATACAAGGGCTTCCACAGCGTCCTCAGCATCCTTAGCTACATGCTCAAGGCGCCATTGACCCCGCCCGGAACACCTGTCGTGAATGCGCTTGCGAAGCAGCGTGGTGCTCTCACGAACATCTTCCGTGCTTGTGTTGGCTTGGAGCCCGAGTCTGACATGACGCTCGAGCACAAGCTGTTTCACTAAGGAGGCAGACTTGCTTACTATTGCTTACTAGTGAAGGGCAAATCGAATCCTCCTCATAAGTATAACTTGGAGAGTTAGTTTGTTCTACTCTGCTCGCATTGTTACACGCTTTCGTTCCATTCAGTCTCTACCGCTACGAAATTTTGAAGTTCGCGGAATAGCTCAACGCCCTACCTAGTCACAGGATCTCAACATCCTGAAGAATGAGAAATATCACTCCAATTGAATTTTCGATTTATATACTGCAAGGCTGTCTACTTCCCGTGATCTATTCTTCTTCGTCGCCTTAATGCGATTACTTCTAGTGACTAGTATGCTAAACTTGCATGTGCATACCCGGATGGTTCGTCATTCTCACTCTGGAATGGTATCGAGACCCAACCATATGCCCTACCGAACGCCAATGCTATGCTGATACGCGCGACCATGCAAATGCCCCAAAAAAAATTACCAGGACAAGTCCATGTCCATTTTTAAACCTTCCCAAGTCTTTTTCTTTTCTAATTCTATAACCAAGTCCGGCTCGAGCTCAGCCTCTTATAGTTATCATAATTCTTGCCGCGGAACTGCCCACTGTACGGCGACAGCAGCTCGGCACCGCTCGCGAAGCTCTGGCGGGTCTCGAGGCGGGAGCGCGCGCTCTCGCCCGCCTCCTCGAAGAAGTAGTGGTTCGCGGCGGCCGAGTAGCCGACGCGCCACGGCACCACCATCTCGGCGGAGTCCGGGCCGTGGCCGCAGCTGCCGGCCAGCGCCGCGCTCGGCGGCGAGTTTACCGCCACCGCGAACAGGTTCTGCGGCTCCGTGTAGTCGCTCACGAGCCCCGGCCGGAAGAACACGAAGTACGACAGGCACGCCACGTTGATCACGAAGACGAGCCCGAGCACCGGGTAGAAGATCGCCTGCCATGCCATGACGTGCGAAGACGTGTACTGCTGCGTGCGCATGCTCGCTTTGAAGGGCTCGTATACGCCCGGGCTGATGTCCATATTCGGATACCTCCACGTTGCGCGGTACGTCGATGCGAGGGACCCGGTGACGAGCGTCGAGGAGGCGAGGACGGCGACGGCCTCGGCCATGGACGGGAGGAACGGGTCGAGCGCTGGGGATCGCAGGATCAGGTTCGTCATGATGCGCGCGTTGCTCGCGTTGTTGTTCTGCACGCCGCCGTTCAGGTCCATCGACAGCCGCCACTCGTCGGCGAGGTTGCGCCAGTCGACCGACGGGTCGGGCGGCGAGTGCGCGTCCGAGTTGCCCGACGCTGCGATGTACGAGTTCGCGTCGTTGTGGTCCTCGCAGTGCGCCCGCATGTACCCCCCCGATATGCCTGATACGTCGAACTCGGTGCTGCATTTGGGCGTTACCCACGACATTAGCTGGCACAGCGTGTAGTCGTCGATGGTGCCGGTTTTGGCGAGGATGTAGATGGCGTCGGAGCTGATGACTGAGGTGTTGGTGATCATGTTGTAGTCGATTGGGTACTATTTATCTCGGTGTTAGTTCGTGGTGCTTTTAATCGCGTATATTTGTGGAGGTTGTTGCGGGTTGAGAAGGGGTACTAACTAGCTGGAAGACGGGCGGTCGACGCTGGTACTTGGGTCCCCATCGGAAGACATCGTCGACCACCGTCCTATTTAGCCACTCGCTATCTGTCGGCTGCGGTACATCCATAAACCAATCGTCTACACCGATGCGCTGGCCGGGCACATCGGTAAACTCCGTCCGAGCGTTGGGCCAACGCGTGTAGATGAGCGGCGCGAGCTCGTCGCGGGCCATGTTGACGCACATGACATTGACGGCGGGCGAGACAACACTGGCGCGGATTGAGTACTCGCCAACACCGGCCAGATCATCAGGCTGCAGGATGTCGTTGTGCGGGTCCGTCGCTGCTGAGTAGACGCCGGGGTGCGGCATCGCAAGGGTCACGTTGTTAATTATTCTATTGTGGGCTGCGAAGCTGGACTCTGGGTCGCCGAACTCCTTCTCAATCCACGTCGACACCATTGTTGTATTGTCGAATAGGTTGTGCTTGCCGACAGGTCTAGTACTTAAAGATGTGGCTGTCGAAGTTCCATTCACGTGGATGGTATGCCATTCGCCCCTAGATTTTGTTGGTTAGCTGACGAAGTGGTAGGGGTTAGTATGGCGTACATGAACGTTAAAAGATTATGATAAGATTGCCCCGAGTACTGGACGTCAAGACAAGAAGGTGCTGCGTTATCTTTGTCCATGTTCACGTCAATCGGTGTTGAGCAAGCCTCCTGGGCGTAGAAGGGGTTGGCGTAAGAAGCCTTTACAAGACCATCCAGAGACCGGGACTCCCACCCTCCAAACTTAAGTTTAGGGCTCACCATGGCGTCTGATGCCGTGGTGTAGAACATAGTGCAGAGGGTGGCGATGAGAGTTACGACACCTAAGATTGTTGGAGCGGCGTATGGGATTCCCTCCCAGTATGTAAGTAAAGATCCTGGTTGCTAGATTTAACGTTGATTCGTTAGCAACGAATGAGCACCTAAACTGAATCGTGTCTCGGGTTGCCGTGGACGACTTACAATAACCCAGTTCCGCATCGTCATCTCGGCGAGTGTCACGCCCTTGGCCTTCCTAACAAAAGCCCTCCGCGTCAGAACTTGGCCCAGGAAAGCCACGAAGACGGTCACGAAGGACATTTCGATGGTCTTGGCGATCAACGTGCATAGCAGTGTTGCGGTTGAAGGTGCCATCTTCCATCCATCGCTAGACGATATGCCTCGTCCGTACCGAGGCTGGTAAATTGAAACTACAAGCCACAGCCCACTGAGGAGTGTGGAGTACACGGATAAGGCTGCTAGGATAATGAAAGTCCAGCTGTTGCGCTTGATATAGACGTCCCGTCTTGAGTGACAGTCAAGAGGGGGCCGCTCTGATATCAGTTAGAAAAGAAGTACGAAGGAATAAGATGGACGCACCGTATCGCGCTGCAAGCTCATCGATATCGATGTCACTGTCATCGTCCGGGCTGCCACTTCTCTCTCCAACGACCATGCGGGGCGAATGGACTGAACCCATGGGAAAATGATCTGGGTGCAGATGCGCCGGCGGGACTGGGGGTTCCTCTTCGATTGTGTTGTAGTTACTGCTTGCAGAGGAAGATCCGTTCTTGCCCAGCAGTTTTGCTGACAAAGACCGACTGAGCATCTCTTTGAACTTCGTCCGCCGTACGGCTCCTCGTTTCTGCTGAGGCGGTGAGGAATCGCCGACCGAGATGACCACCTCTGTCTTTGGCTGCATGCCGTGGTCATCTGGCCTGAGTATTAGTTCTTCGTCGTCCCGTTGGACTCCAGGTGCATTTGTATGCCTGAATGCGGAGCTCTGCTTCAGCAACGGAGGCCTCGTAACTGGTTCTTCCGCGATATATGACGGAGGTCGTCCTCTGGAGGCCCCAGGTGACGACGACAACGATGATGGCGTAGGAGCACCTGAGTGAGAGAAGCTTATAACGTCTTCATCGATGAATTGTTCCTGACTGCGCCAGGGCGAGAATGTGGATGGTAGAGAGAAAGGCTCTTCGAACGAATATCCATCTGAGCGCCGCGGAACTTCCTCCATCGTACCAATCAGTTGTACCAGGTAGGTAATGATATCCACAAGTCCTATTCTTCGTATGTTAAAGTTTAATAGCCTCCAGTCAATCCATGAGGATGAAAGATGACAGAGAATATTACGGTACGATACAGCGCCCGTTGAACGGKCCAGCAGTCAGATCTCAATTTTTTTGTTTGCTTTTTCATTTTACTGCCAAACAACCCAACCACATGGTTGCCATCCGAGTAGGATCAGCAGGAAAAAGGCCAGTGGAGAAAGAGGATGCTGACTGGGGTGTGGCAGCGCAGATGTCAAAGAGATATGCTGATATGCTACCGATTAGTCGATCCAATGCACGGTAGCGTTGGCGATCTTATACGACCGGGAATGATATTAAAAATTAAGGTGGTACATTCACACATTAGGTAAGAACATTCAATGTGCACGATTATGCTTCCAAACTCTCCTTCAAATACTCGTCTAATGATTCGAACTTCAATTACTAAATATATAATACCTCATATGGTATTTTTTACCCAAGTAGCTATTCATGCGATCACATGTTCTTTGTTTGAAAGAAGTCCAAAGCGGTTGTCCGTAGCGAGTAGGGGCCAGGTACCGCCCTAGCTTTTTATATCCCTACCGCGGTAATTCCGTCGCCTGCTTGTTGGTTGGTTTGCGTCTGAATCCCCGTTCTTATTAACAGTGCGGCAGAGGAATCATGGCTTAAACATTTGCAATTGCCTATTTCTCATACTAAGATCTCCGCTGACATCAGAATTTAACATTGGCGTTGTACAATACGGCGAAGGGAAGGCGGACAACACCTGCGTTCTTCATACTTGCTACCAGAAAACAGCAAGAATTGGAACAACCTATCCTTGCTACCTGGTTAGCTGCAGACAAGGAAATACGCAACACCTCCTTTTAACTACTGTAAGCTCCCGAGGTAAGCAAGGCAATCCAGGACAAAGCAAAAATGCCCATCGGCATGTAATTTAGGCGTGGTAGGGCTAGTAAAAGCAACATGGGTTAGCTACATGGAAGAGCTGCGTCGAAACATTAGAAAGGAAGATTAGCTCATGAAGTCCAGCACAGCCACCCAACCTGCCAACGAAGGCTACATGTTCGCTCCAGTCATTTGCTAGTGCTGTTTCTAAAAACAGAACATCACAGCACAGCTAGCTACATGTTAGGTTAGGTATCTAGTGAATGAGCCTCACAACGTCGTTAGGCGACCCGCCTATAGCAAGGACCTCGTAAATGGTTAAGAGAGCCAGCCAATAAGTTCATCATATTTTCTACTATTAAGAGATAAGACGAGGATGCGATCCTTCTGCAGGTTTTATGCAACTTGATAAGTTCATTTCCAGCGGTCAAATCGATCCTGCTTGTCTCAATTTAGCCATTCGACCAACCTCAATTACCATATTCAAACTGTGGCTTTCGTAGGAGCAAAGAGGCTCAAGCCACGTGGGGGAAATTGAAGATAAAAGGTAAGGAGTAGACTTTACTAAAGACAATCTCCCTAATCGACAATCCGAAATCAATAATTCAGGCTTCATGTATTCTTCTATAATGTTCTTGTTCTGAAATACATGTAGGTAACATTTTATTTTCTTTATTTCGAAAATCCAATTCGACACGGTGGATCAAGCTGGGGAAAGCTGCCTTACCCCAGGAGATAAAGAGCTTGTCACGTTCCATCTTAAATCCTACGGAATAGGCCTCGAACCCCGATGCAATTTTGCGGTGAAAGAGCTCCACGTGCCGTTCCCGGGACCGAACGGCTGGCTGAAATATATACATAATGCCAGGTAACAAGGATCTCGTGAAACAGTTCTTTGGTTGTCCGGTTACACCAAGCTTTGTGAAACATTAGGTCACAGCTTAAACGGGAGCACAGACATCACTTAGGCGACAACCGCGGAGCTCGAGAAGCCCTCCGAAAGTACCAACAATGCTCTCCCTACTTATATTTCGCGACGCATATGGTTCGATTCGACCACAGAAATAGCCACTGTTTCTAAAATCGGTCCAAGTGAGTCTCTTGGATGCTTTTGTTAGGTAAAAAAGGCGACACAGAAACTATACTGGAATGTATGCGCGCGACGCCATTGCCGTATATGGAGGGCTAGGATGTTAGCTTGGCTGCTTGGTGACGAGAGAAACGCCACATGCATGTCAGGTTTCACAAGATGGATTGCGACATGAGGTGGTCTTCGCTAGTGGTTTGCTACCTAGTGACGATCATAGGCATGTGTACAGTTACCAGGTACCTACAGATATTTCCTTATGCCGGAATCTCTGACTGACATAGGGCTTTATTGAAGCAATGTTGAGTGGCTTCAAGACGGCGTTCCTTTCTTGGCGTACAATAGTTCTAAGACCCTCACGTATTGGAAGACTCTCCAGCTCAGTTAATGACATGACTGCGACCTGATGGCATTGCGTGGCAGTCGGTTTTGTGCCACGAGCAAGCTTTGATCTATTATGGGAATCTCAATGGACCTATCCGGGATGACCTAGGGCATAGCAAACATGGACGGGCCGGCATCCCTGGCATGATCCAGAACATTCTCATTGGTACTTTAAATCTACACCTTACACTTTACGTTGGAGATAGTCGTTGATAACTCCGTATGCAGGGCGTAAGTCTCAACGTCGAAAATTTTCATAGCGACGAATAGGTTCATTTACTAAGGTACATGGCTAAAAATGTTCTAGATGAATATGTTGACTGTGGCATACATCAGGTAGGTACGTAAGTGAAGGAGGCTAATATATATTGCCTTTCTTTAATTTGGTTATACTTGGGCGAATGCATTCATTTACAAGACTAGTAAGGGCGTTGATAAGAGTAACAATCAGAATAACAGCAAAAGTGGCAGTAAGACTACCCGATAATTGGTAAGGAATAAGAGTGTTTACATCCTAACGACAACGAGGTCCGTGCTAAGGTCAATGTTCCAAGATTACATATACATATAATGCGTACATCTACCTGTATACTTGTACGTACGTGATCATTAATAGCAACGAGTAATACACGTAGCTATCTGCCTTGGAGTGATCCGACCTTCGGGCCCCACATCGATCCGGACGGCGACTTCACCCTCCAGTTCGAGGATGTATACTTCGCCTGCCTCCCTGCTGCGGCTTTTCTGGTGCACCCACCAGCTCGTATGCCCTTGGGAGCCGAACTTTCTTCGGTCATGGGTTTGCCTGTGGTTATAGCAGCCTTCCTGGCTCTGCCCATCTAGAAGCTGACATTCGCTACGGATGCTTCGCTCACTGCTGATGTTCTGGGCATCGTTGAGAATTTCGCTGCCCTGGAGTCGTGTTTCGCGAATTACACGCACCGCCCACGACCCTCCACGCCACTCGGGCTCTACCTCTCCATATTGGTGGCGCCCGGCATCGCGCGGGCGTGTACCCTTTGGCTATCATTACACTGCAGTAGAAGTAGAGAGGACTGTCTCGTTCCCGTGATAGCTATCCTCGCCTTCGCTCTAACCGATGCGGCATTATTCCTCGACTCTATCGAGAAAAAGACGGATGGGGTGGCAAGCTTAACTTTGGCCCGGGTTCAGAGCCGTGATGAAGGCGTTATTGACCATGACTCTGCTGTCAAGGGTAAAGTCCTGGCTCCTTAGCAGAGGGGCGGGATCTGGACTAGGACTAGCTTCAGCGAGGCCTCACCCGTCTCATCTAGAACTAGACGAAGCTCAAGTCGAGTGCTGGTGCTGTCACCGCGTCGAGTGGTTTGTGGAGGATACGGAGGCTTGACAGATGAAGATCAGGCCGGACAAGCAATGGCGCAGTTTAGCTGGTCAATTTCGTCGCTTCACATAAGCAAGTTTCTTCGACGGTTTCTCTACTCTTCCGCCCTTTCGCCTCCTTTCCTGCATCTTCTATGCGGCTACGATACCGAGTCCATCATTGCCCGCGACCTCGACATCCACCTTCAGCGGCGGTATGCCTCTGGTGACGGCAACGGAGAACACCGGGATGATGATGCGATAATCCACCGCATACTAAGGGGGTTGGGTTTTGGGGCTCTGCCGGCGCGCGGGGGGTCATCAATATCGAATTCAAAGATTACACCGTCCTGGCTGCCATGCACCGCCTGCGCCACGCAGTGAGCAGTTATCACATAGTTGCGCTTCGTAATTCTGGCGAGCTCCTCAAGTATGGTGCCCCGGCCACACGTATCCAGGGGGACCTCGACGAAATATCTACGTTATCATATAAAAATAGGGGAGAGGGAGGGGCTCTGTAACACGCATAGGTAGAGCTGTCCTAGTCGTTACCTGATACATTCGGTGCCCGAGTACGCAGGTGCCTAAAATATCCGGGATGCAAATAAATTACCTCTCTTCCTGTTGGCCATCTCTGTAAGTCCTCGGCGACAAGTTCCAGGCGGGKAGATACCAATAAATAAGTTAAAAATCAAGCGGCGACCGGACGAGCTTTGAAAGCCGCCATGGTTCGGGGAGGTATGGGGCCAGTGAGTATTCCTAACGCCCCTTGAGGTCGAGAGGGCGGTAAAGTTACTATTAATGAGACCTACATGGCCTATTCGGAAAAGGGATAGTGATCGGTGGTCCGATGTTGACGTATGCCTTGCCTTGTTGGGGCCCGGTTCTGCGTGGCGTGGCCAACGTTGAAGGTTCTCACCTATGGATACACACCTGGGACCTAAGTTGATGGTGACACCGTACCTAGGTAGTTTCGCTTCGAAATAGCAGAAGAACATAAACCTTCTAACCCGCCATAATCAGGGGCTACAATCATAATCCACTACGCACCTGTCCCCACTGGAGATGAAAATAACTAGAAGCTCAATCGTTGAATAAGTACTACAAACGGTGGTATATGTATCTCCCTGACCCGAACACTTACATGCCCACAGCATGCCTTCTCATTTTATCGAGCCCAGCCGAGTTTAATCTTGATGCTGTATGCAAGGTACGTAACTGCCGCCTTCAAGAAAGAGAATGTGGTCCCCGTTCCGAACTCACCCATAAGTCTATTGAGTAGGAACATTCTCCGTGCATATATCCGTATCTCACTGATCCATGTGTCATGCGTTGTCTCTCCACGGTTGACTTTGTCTAGCGCGAGACTGTGCAGAGCGGCCTGCTCGGTGGCAAGGCCAATGTGAGGCCGAAAGGCGGTTAACGCATCACCTACCAATATGACGTGGCCGTCGTAGAAGCTTGGTTCCGTACATAAAGCGTCGTTTATCTTCGTCACGAAGGGAGATTTCGTTTTCTCGAGTAGCTCGGCGAAAGGCGTGGCCATTTGCGGTCGCACAGAAGTACGGACATGGTCCCACACGGAGGGTTGGACGAGCCCTCGCGGAACCGTGTTACGATGGTAATTGCCGTCGACGTCGGTAAATATCTCCGTCATATCGGGTGAGCCGTCAGCGACGTTGTAATACCAGACCCAGTTGAGGAGTCGTTTGCCAGGTTCCATGTTCCCATCTTCCGTAGGGATGACGTAGCTACAGAGAGGGCAGATGTCATCAGCACAAGAAATCGGGGGACAATACAATTGGATAGACGCATGAAGTACTCACCATATCATGTATGTACGTTTCATGACATCGAATGAAAGTCGGTCGTTGAAATACGCAGCTGTCTCCTGTGATACGGTCTCCTCCGGAGTACTTCCCCTCCAAGAAACGTAACCGGCGTATTGTTTAGTAGCAGGTGCATTAAGAAGCTTACGGACGGTCGAATGGATTCCATCGGCACCGATAACTAAGTCTGCCTCGATACTTTCGCGTTTGCCATCATGGACATCTTCGAAATAGACGGTCACAATCCCGTGCGAGTACTGTAGCTCTGTAACCCGCTTTCCTGCGAGGTAGGAGGTTTTCCCGTCCTCCTTGTACGGCGGTGGGGGATTGGGACAGGCGGGGGAGGCGAATTGATCAAAGTTAGCCCGCAAGATTCGATAGAGATGTATCCAGTTGGAAAGCCTTGGGCCTCCTTCGCCGTTCAAGAAGTCTGGTCGCTTGCGGTAGGCGAAGTGTCTCCATGCCACGGGAATAGTGGCCTTTAAGCCAGTAGCATCAAACTTGCGCAGGAACTCCTCGACATTTTCGCCAACAGTTATGCCCGCTTCATAACTGGATCGTTCAGATCCGGTGTCCTGCTCAAGAATGGTGACATCGTGGCCCTGACGTTTGAGCCGCAGGCCCTGCATCAGCCCGGATAGGGATCCGCCAACCTAAAAAGACTAATTAGAAGAAATCGAATCAGTATAAGTAGGACTCACTATAACGACTGACTGGGACATTTCATCCCGCGAGGCCGGCCTACCTCCTTCTCCTGTTCTCCAGTATGAATGACAGTTAGAGAAGTAATGGGCAAAATCGATTCTCAGTGACACTTGGCATGTCCATTTCTTTGCTTTTAAGGGCCATTCTATCTAACAGATCTGTCGTTTTCCATGGGCAGAGTAGGGAAGGGATAAGATGTAGGTCCCATGATACTTGCTAAGCCTCACTTAATATATGAATCGCCCAATCAGAAGAGTCATTTTCGATTGAAGAGTCAATTTTGATTGTTTGAGGTAAGGGAGCGCAGTGCTTAATTATAATAGCTCTAATCGATTCGTTTAACGTCTGAGGATCGAGAGTCTAGAGGTACATAATGTATGCCCCGGTTTCTAAGGTACAGTTAGAGATGTGACTAGGTACGCATCATGCAGTATGCAAGGGTATTCCCTGTTTAAGGTTAGCTCCCGCTGTGGGTATATGCAGCTCGAGCTGATCTCTATCAGGTAGGTAGGTACTCGGAAGTACATCCAGCTTCATGATCCAAGGTCGTATTCCCCAAGGCCTACATAACCCGTCTGTTAGGTTCATCTGAAACGTCGTTCGATACAACTTCTTAGACGTACATAAAGTTAGACTTGAATTTTGATTAGAGATAAGAAGCTTCGCTATTGCCTCTAACGTGAAGGACATAGTCTGCCGGACGTCGCAAGGCTACATCAATGACACCCAGATCACTATTCGGTGAACTTGTGCATGGAGGGCCAGTCTTCGTATTGGGAAGAGCGCGACACCCCGTACCTTTGAGGGTGCGTGGATGCGACGGCATTACCGTGGGTCGTGCCATCGCTATGTTAATTCTGCCACGACCTAAACCAGAGCCTGCTTCTCATGTAGAAATGGCGACGAGTAGAATCTTAACACACACCCACCAGTCACCAAGAGTGCAATTAATTCAAAGGCCTTGCTGCATCTCAAATTTCTCTTGGTTGGGGGCTAAGGGGCTAAGGGGGCCAAAGGGGCCAGACACTCTCTGGCTCGCATTAAAATTTTGAGCAGGCTAACTTAAGAGTAGCTTATAACGTATTTGCATTTTCCTCTCTCTCGAGCACGGAAATCGTGACGAGATAATCCTATTCTATCTCGGCTATCTTCTACTCTGAATCTATCTACAATGGGTTTAAACGGCAATGATAAGCGTCTATTTGTGACGCTGATTATCTGTAGCACTATCTGTGCAGCCCTTGTTGCAGCCCGTTTTTGGTGCCGATATTCATTGGCGAAGAGATTCCATGCGGATGACTGGTTGATATTGGTGACTGTCGTGACATATATCTGCGGCCAAACTGCCGTGCTATGGGGTATGCCCGCTTCTCTCCTCTGACGTATCGACAGAGAACTGACAGTCTAAAGGGCTTATTACGGGCAAGGGAGGCAAGAACCTATTGGAGCTTACCCTTGAACTGGCGGAGACAACCTCAGAGACTACGGCTATCGCCTTGCAGAATTACCTGGAGGTAAAGCTACGGTATTTGACTAATTATCAGTATAGGGTTTGCTCTGACAGAGGGCCAGTCTCTATATATCGCTATGGCAATGTTTTTTTTTGTTCTGTATGCGATCAAGATGTCTATCTGTTTATTCTACCGACAAATTTTCACGACACCACGGTATAGAATCTTCTCCCTAATGATAATGATTGTCGCTACCGCCTGGTACATTGCCATCCAAGTCGCCTATCTTTGCTACTGCATTCCAATCGACGTAATATGGAATCCAACGAAGCCTGGAAGGTGTATCAGCTTCAATTTATTTTACCTTATCGCCGGCACCATCGAGACCGTGATAGATGTGGCTATACTGGCCTTACCTATCAGGGCTGTCTTCACAGTTCACTTGACCTTGAAGACTAAACTCATGGTGTCTGGTGTTTTTCTTCTGGGGGGTCTGTAAGTCCAGGTTCCAATCAATCATTACTATTTTGTGCAGGGGCTCACTGGTGCCTACAGCACAATCATTACAAACATACTGCGCATTTATTATTCGTATCAACCGGGGTCGTTAGCTTGTAAGCGCAACAGCAAACCCTCCCCCCCAATGTTACTAGCACTAGCTCATGCATCAGCAGTTACGTTTACAGGCACAGAAATCTGGTCCAATGTCCATATTACAATCGCTGTACTGTGCGCATGTCTTCCAACCTACACCCCCCTAAAAGCGAAAGCGACCGGCCTGTTGGACACACTACGTGGCACATATAGCTCAACGCTGCATCTCGTATTCAGCAGCACAAGAACTAGAGTCCCTGAAGACAATACTGTTGAACTTAGGTCCAACTTTCAAACGAAGAACACAGAGACTACCTACATATGTACCTCTGGCAAAGAGTCGATCTCGGAGACCGGTGTGGCTAAACCGAGTGATGTGTCACGTTACGCAAACGCTACTTCGCCGGAACTAGCACGGCCGTTTGAAGGATGCCTTCGAAAGTGGACAATTCTCACGATCCTTTCTTTGGTCGTTCGCGTCCTGAGTTTGTATGGGATATTGGAATAGCCACTTAGCTATGGTGGACGATGAGACATCTACCTTGATAGTTCCTATATCTGGTTAGTACTAAACTATCATTTTCGCTCTCTAATACGGTTTTTAGGCTACTCCCCTTTCTAAGCATTATCATCAGTCTCGTTCATGAACGCCTTGGGATCCGGGCGTGGGGGAAGGGCGGCGCCTACTCTTTCGTTAATGAAGGCACAGTGTACTATTAATAGACACCCCCAAGGGATACATGTGGGCGAGTCAACGTTTCGCAAGCGGGGATGACTACATTCACATCTCGACAGCACTTGAGCTAACTGCGCAGTCCTGCGAATTTTCTTGGAGCATAGCTGATTACAGTATAGTTCAAATATCTACGACGACTTCTAGTATGCTATAGGAAAATACATGTATGCGCAAGTGTAGATGTCTATTGAAATGAGATAAAGATGGATGTAGATACCTGCCTATGTATGAGACAACCTGGCATACTCGAGAAATCGGATATAGTTAGCTCCGTGAACCAAATAGTTTCTCCCTATGGAAGAGTACCAGAGTGTATTTGGTACAGAGGATGAAATACTGTCGAGAAATACAGAAAGACATAATATCAGTAAGGAATACGCTGAAGGTATTTGAACACCGAGTGGATCGCCAGGTGGGGTCAGATATCGCGGGGACACCCGTAACCTTATTCTAGGTTACGTTCCCCGCAAGTGATGTCAGAGTAAGGTCTTTACTTGGGGTTTTACGATTGTGCGAGGGCAGATGGAGACTAAGGCAGTCTTGGCCAGTATTGCAAGTACTCATTAAGGACCGGGGGTTTTATGGTTGTCAAGGTGCCTCCTAAATTCGTTGTTAAAGACTCACCAAGCCTAGTCTTTAGTTTCGTGGAAAGCATCCCGTTTCGAGATCGTCTGTTAAGCCTTGATTAAGAGGCAACATGTGGATCAGCACTTTTCACCCATGCATCGCTAGAGCAAGATGTGGTGGCCAATTGCGAACATCAGACTCGACATTTCGTAGGCTAGTACGAGAAATGGGGGACGATCGCAAGGATATAGGATCTGATTCAGTCATTCAATCTTTAGCATGCGGATCCCTTGTCCTAAGTGTCCTGAGCAACTTCTCGACCTGCTCGCTTGGCCACTGCAGCCATTGTTGGTATGACGGCTCTAGAACGTCCGCGATACCTTGCGAGATATGAACCGCCCACCCTTCGAGAAACCAGCAGTACTCGAGTGTACTGAGCAGTATAGCAAAATGGGCTAGTATTATAAGAGCGGTTGGCTGCTTTTCGCGTAAGAAATCCACGAACCGATCTTCTAGTCGGTACGTCCATGCTATGATGACCTCAAACTTTCCGATAATTTCACTTTTGGGGGCAACACATGTCCCGAAAGTCTCTAGAAAGCACCACGACAAACACCCAAGGGTACTGTTATAAACTTCATGAGTCGACGTTGGGGCGTTGGAAACGAGATTCGACAGCTTGGACAGGGGCTCCTCCCAGGGTACAAACTCTACCTCGAGGGCGTCCGTTGGTGGGGGATCTTCAGGTTGTGGTGGCGGAAATGGGGCTAAGGCGCCCGAGAAAACGTGCTCTAGGCCTATATTCTCGACAATAAGCCGGACCCCTCTTAAGAGATCTAACCATGGCACTTCGTAGCCATCAGCGACAACTAGGAGATTGCCCGGTCTCGGTTCCTGGGCGAAACTGCAGCAACAAGCAAGAACTGCAGCGACATAAAGCGCGGAACAGTTATCTTTGCTCAGCTGGGGAAAGAGATCCGTGGCTTGGCGGATCCCAATTGAGTGATGGGCATCGGCCAGTTTCTTGAAGTGTTCTGAGCGACTTGGTTCTAACCTCACCAGGTGAAGGGCTGATATTGCCAGTAGCAAATGGAGGGCGCAGTGATGAGTGAAGGCTAAGCGGGGCACTTTGACCTGCCACAGCACTTTGTCCCCCTGACTAAATTGCGCATCGGTCAAGTAATGATGCAGCAGTTCCAATTCATCTACAGTCAACTGAAGAGAAGATTCCTTTATCGATGACAGGTCGGGACTAGACGCCGTTGTTTCAGAGCCTTCATGGGGCCCTCCGCGGAGACCAGCATCCCTTGAAATAGCCGTCCAGTCTTTGCGTGGTCTGCCTCGCTTCCGACCAGTCGGAGCATTAATTAATAGGGGTTCTCTTCGCTCACTGCTTGCTGGAATTGGCGTGAAGTCGCAGGGGATAGAGAATCGTTGGCAATTGCCACAAATGGGTTTTAATTCATCGCACTAAGCTCATCAGTCTAGTCAGCATTGGCGGGATCTCGTTTGAAGTGGCTGCCAATGAAGGTCTCCCCACCTTGACCCTTCTCTGCTTGCAGTTGCGACACCCAGCGCGGGACTTTGTGTGGATTCTCCTCTTCCGGGGACGATGGCCTCGACCAGAGGATGCATCAGGCAAGCTATCGCTCATGATTGAATATGAGACAGCAAATGTCGGTTCGAAGGGACGACCACTATACTGTGTAAGATTTGCAGATGAATTTTCGTACTATATTCGTAAAGCACTCGGGAGACCCCTGAGGGAGGCACACCACGATGGTACTGCTGAACAAGATCGGAAAATAATGCTCGCAACCAACCAGAAGAGTTAGAAATACCGTATCGGATACGAAAATCCAGATCCGCTAGCCGTTACCCCACTTACGACTGCTGAGTGCTTGCCGTTGTGGGTGGGGAACCCCTAAAAGTCAAGCCCCTAGTGATTAGCGCGAGATCGTCCATAGCTGAACCATTTTCGTATTTTATACGTAAATCTCCTGATTTGTTCCTTCTCGTGGCTATCTGCTCAAGACTTCAGCTTCATCCCAGCAGACATATAAGAAACTGCGACAACTAGGCTGGACAGCGGAGATGATACTAGAACGGTCGGCATAAGACAGCCTCGTTGTTGACACATCCTATCAATGATCTCATCAATAGAAAACGCGCGTGCATTGTCGGACATATAAAGCCCGATCTATCACCATGTTACCAACACTGTTCTACACGATACCGGTTGATCCGAGAAGGGCAATGCTCATACCGCCGTGAATATGTCTTCATTATCTGTCAATTATTCTTGTGCGACGTCTACCTTCTCGACTCCGGTACTTTTCGGTGCTCAAATCCTCTCGGTGGAAGCCAATCTTGTCAGCGATTACAGCTTTGATGTCCCTACAGGCTGGCGATACTCTCAGCCTGCAGTCGATGTTCAGAACACTACCTTCTGTAACGTTACTGTCACTTATACGCACCCAGGACAGAATGACAGCATCAATGTGGAAACTTGGCTGCCTGTGAACAACTGGAATGGGAGACTCCAGGCCCTCGGAGGGGGAGGTTGGGTGGCTGGTCGCTTTGCGCTAACGTATGGCGGGATGGCCGGCGCCGTTCACGATGGGTACGCCACTGTGTCGACTGATGCCGGTGTTACCACCGATTTGACTCCCACATGGACTCTTCTCAGCCCCGGAAACCTGAACTTGGCTGCATTCAACGATCTTGGACAGGTCTCCCTGAATGACGCGGTAAGCTCTGAGAATATTATTGTAATATGCCGAAACCATCGTTTGTGCTAATCATGCACACAGGCTATCATCGCCAAAGACGTAATCCGACGCTACTACGGCAAAGGGCCATCTTACTCCTACTTCAATGGGTGCTCTCAGGGTGGCCGGCAGGCTGGTATCCTCGCCCAGCAATATCCTACCGCTTACGACGGAATCGTCGCGGCAGCACCGGGGCTATACTGGGCCGAGCTTCTGATAAGTTCAGTTTGGCCGGCCTTTTTTATGGATCTCACGGAACAATACCCACATGGATGCGAGTTGGCGCAGCTAACATCTTTCGCGATGTCTGCATGCGATGAATTAGACGGTGTAAAGGATGGGCTTGTCGCAGAGCCTGAAGAATGCCGACGGATATTCTCCCCGTCTGACTATGTCGGGACGGTTTTCAACTGTTCAACCACTGGAACGAACATGAAAATCAGTCCCGCCGCTGCATCTGTCGCGAATGCCATGTGGGATGGGCCGAGATATTCCAACGGAGACTTCCTCTGGTATGGCTTCGAAGTTGGATCTGACCTAGCAACAATCGCCGCGACAACTTGCGATCAGAATGGGCAGTGCATCCCTGCAGCTCGAGAAGAGCTGACGTTCGTTTATCAGGACTTTGTGTTAAAGGATCCTTCCGCGAATGTCACAAAGCTCACGTACAGTCAATTTGATTCTATGAGCCGTTTGTTGAAGAGGATTTTCAGTTCCTCTATGGCTGCCACCGACCCGGATCTCATCGACTTCCGGAATTCCGGCGGGAAGATGATTACATACCACGGCCTTGTAAGTAGCCCCGCCCTGCACTACGATCCCAATATTGGAGATACTAACTTGGAAAAGGCGGACCAATCCATCTCGCCTGGTGGCACTCTTCATTACTATAAGGAAGTCTCGAGATTGCTCAATGACACTGCCGACTTCTATCGCTATTACCGCGTTCCTGGGCTTGAACACTGTTGGGGAGGCAATGGAGGCCAGCCTGATGCCCTATTTGATCAGCTACGGCTATGGGTCGAGAACGGAACAGCCCCTGTCGCTAGCCCGGTCAAGGTTCAATCGGGTAATACGACAAGAGACGAGATCCTGTGCCCATATCCCAAGAAGGCGTCATTCCAAAGATCCTGTGCCAATTCAACTTCTACGAGCGACTGCTGGTCGTGTACGTAAGCGTATATTGGCATATATTTCATCGAGTCTTTAAAACAGTGCTGATGGAGGGAGCGTGAAGCTGTCCTTAGTAAGATAATCCAAAGATCTATTAATTACAATTTATATTATTTTTAATCTCCTAATTTGCCCAACATACCATCACACATCTGTGATCTCCAACTAAGCCGAGGGTCGTGCATTCGTATTAAGACGCACCGCCTCGATGCTAGAATGGAACAACATGGCACCCGGGGTCTCATCATCCGCTTACCCGGGTCCATCGGTCCTTAACCTGACGCCAAGGCGATAGCTGAGCTCTGACAGGCTGAGGACTTTTGCAAGCAGCCCTGTTATTCGAGCTAGGAAGCTGAACGAGGCATATACAATGCGTTAATACGTGACAATCTAATCTGTGCCACACATAGAGGACTGCTCCACAGGGAAGGATAACGGAGCCATTGCGGGATGTCGCGGGGGGTTCTCGTACTGTTCCGGGCGTTTTGTCGAACGGCCTCGATCATGGAGAAATGGAACGTGGCGATGGAACGCTCTTGACCAATAAGGGTCTCCTGGTCAGGTCAGACTCATGGCATTCCGGGCTCTTTATTTGCTGTGCCCTTCGGTTGGTACTTTATCATGGAGCTCGCAATCAGGCTTGGCGGCTAAATAGGAAAACGGCTGCCCATATCCATAATCTCTTATGATTTATGCGCGACTTGGGTATAAGTTGATATTTCCTTATTAACCGCCGAATCCTACTAGACCAATCGGTCCGAGCTAAAGGTTAAGCTATATATCAGCCAGCAGCTCCAGAGCCGAATCCGCACAACAGCGCCGGAGTTAGAGACTGGGACTTCTCTCGTCGGGCTCTGTCTCCATAACGAAACCAGCACCGAAACCTCGACACCGCAATTGACGAGAAAGCTTGACACAATGGTCGGCGGCGGCGTTCAAACGGACAATATCGTCCATCGCATGGCGGTGGAGGATAAGGTCCCATGGTACAAGAAGAACAACTTGCGCTACTTGTACTTCATGTTGTTTCCGTGCCTGATGGGGATCGAAATGACCTCTGGATTCGACTCTCAGATCATTAACGCTGTCCAAATAGTACCCGCATGGTCTGAATGTAAGCTCTGGCCGAGGTCCTGATTGATAGGAAGAGGAAACTAACCACAGATGGACCATAGTCTTCGGGCATCCTACAGGGGGCTACAAGGGCATTCTAGCCTCTGCGTTGCCTCTTGGCGCTGTTATCGGTCTCCCCTTCATCCCGCTCCTCAACGATAACCTGGGCCGAAGATGGTGTGTCATGTTCGGCAGTATAACGATGATCATCGGTTCGCTGATTCAAGGGTTTGCCGTCAATGGTACGTGCTGGAGTCATGCGCCACCCCTATACTTTTGTTACACAAGCGCTGACAGCCGCTCAAGGCCCGATGTACATAGTCGCCCGATTGATCATCGGTTTCGGGCTCCCCTATGCCATTGTTGCAGGATCTAGTTTGATCGGAGAGCTTGCGTATCCCAAAGAACGTGCCATTTTGACATCTTTGTTCAATGCTGCCTATTTCATTGGCGCTATTGTGGCTTCAGCTGTAACTTACGGCACTCAGACTATTCCATCAGATTGGTATGTCCCCTTTAGACGTTATGAACCCTTGAATATTTGCTGTGGAGTCTAACAAGCTTTCTTCGCAGGTCTTGGAGGTAAAATGCGCCTGAATACTCCGTTAAGTCGCCGATTAGTCTAACGCGGATATACTAGAGTTCCCTCTCTCCTTCAGATGTCGCCCTCTTTAGTCCAGGTCGCTCTCGTGCTGTAAGACCTCGAGGTCTACAAACTAGATTTTCGTACTAATATCTTCTAGATTCTTGCCCGAAAGCCCTAGGTTTCTCATCAGCAAAGAGCGATACGAAGAAGCCTTTAAGATTCTAGTTAAATACCATGCTGAAGGTGATGAGAATTCGGAGTTCGCGAAGGCGGAAATGGCTGAGATCAAGACGACTATCGCTATCGAATTAGAGCACTCGAAGCGCTCTTGGATGGACATGATCAACACCCCTGGGAATCGGCGTCGTGTCATCGTCGGCTCGCTTCTCGGAGTTATGTCTCAACTTTCCGGCAACGTGGTTATCTCGTATTACTTGGGAGACATCCTTAACCTGATCGGCTTCACGGACCCTTCTTTCCAGGCTAAATACAACATCGGAAACCAGTGCTTGGGTTTAGTCTGCGCCATCTTCACTGCACTCCTGGTCATGAAGTTCAAGCGTCGGACAATGTTCTTGACCTCAATTTCTGCTATCTTGATTATCTATGTGGCATGGACTATCTCCTCGGCCGAAGCCATCGTCGCCGGTTCGAAGCCTGCCGGAAAGCTCTGCTTGTTCTGGATCTACGCGTACCAACCAGCTTACAACATCGGATTTAACGCCCTCACATACAGTAAGCACTGAGGGCTTTATTGGGGGGTATTCCTTACTAACATCAGTCTTCCAGCGTACCTTGTTGAGATTTTCCCATATGCCATGAGAGCACGCGGGATTTCTATTTTCCAATTCTTCGGGAAAGCCGCTCAGGTATTTCCATAAGCTCTATTCACCATAAACTATCAGTTTGCTGATTCAAACGCAGTTCTTCGGTACCAACGTTAACCCCGTCGGCTTAGACCCGGTTACCGGCATCGGCTGGAAGTTCTTGATTGTATACTGCTGCTGGATTGCCGTTGAAGCCTTGCTCATGTGGTGGCTCTGGCCCGAGACGTCGAACCGCACTCTGGAAGAGCTCACCTTCTGTATGGCCTTCCAAAGTTATCTTGGTAAATACTATAAGCTAACGGAGAAAATAGTGTTCGAAGATTTCGACCGTGCTCACGCCGCTACGGAGGCTGTCGAAAAGGAAATTCACCATAGTGATGTTAAGCACCATGAGGAGGCCAACATATCCGAGACTACTAGCAAGGACGTTTGAATGAGCTTCGACACCTGAGGCTACTAAAGTGTACAGTCAAATTCGTGGTATATCTCCTGGCTTAAGGCTATCTGATTTTCGCCACTTACAGATAAGTGGATAAATTTATGGAAAGGTCCTGAGCGACTTGGTGCTTGCTGCTGGTAGTACACGAACTGCAGCCTGTGTGCCCATTGGAGAAGTTGCCTACATAGTTGCAGAATTGAGATACTTGAATGAAAACAAACGATTCTTGAGCCGGTTGTAGAGCCACCAGGAGGTCAGTGACTTATCGGGAGCTTGACCCGAAGTCCTGAGACGGGCTAGACAATGGGCAGCCTCATATATGTATATTGTTGCCACAGGCAGATAGATGAGGCTCTTCGCGTAGTATAGGACCCCCTTGAGTTTAACGTAGTGCTCTCATTCTGTCAGGGGTTAAAGTGGGGCTATGTGTCCATAGAAAAAGGGGTAGGCGCCAATGATTTAGGAGGTATTTATACCTACTACTTACCTAACACTAGTTTTGAGATAGCGTGTGAGGTGCCGTCTACTGGTTATCATTCTGAGAATGAGTCATTTCCAGGGCTGCTCCTTTTCCCTGGCACAATCATGGATACGACCTACTCAGATGATTCATAGACTGGCTTCAACTAGAGAAAAAGGAAAAGCGATTGTGAGCGGGATTATGCTCCGGATAACGTTGACTGGGCGAAGCGGTATATACCTAGGTACCTAGGTACTTACCACTATTCACTACACGATGGTTACCTGCCTTACTCGTGGAAGACCAGGTAAGCTCCAGCATGATTTCCCCTGACGCATATCATTTTGAAGCTGCCGCTCGTGCAAAGATATCATCCGAAGAGCATACTAGCTACCTCTCTAATTGTGAAAGTCAGGAGTAGCATCAATTACTTAAAGTAACGTTTAATCGTGCTGTTACCATGAAATTTGCAAAATCGAACATGCGGCACGAGCAAATCTGTCAGGATTCGGATACTTCGGCTCTAGTAAGGGATACTTAGAACAAAGAAGTATCTAGTATGTATACCCGGCCTTCGGCCGGTTAGTTTAGAGCTCTTCGCGYAACAACGTTRTTATATCCATCATCCTATTGTCGGCCTTATGACAAAATCTGCTGACTCATCGTGGCCATGGCTTGATTTCTACCGTCCTTGCCAGAGTTTACTAGGGAGAAAAGTAACTTGATGGGCACGTACTCACCCCGGTCCGTGCAAAGAGCCTGGGATTAAAAAAAAAAAAAACCGCCAAAAGGCACTTTTCTTCCCGCGGTAGGAAATTCTTGCTAGGCTTGATATACTATGTAATAGCCCTCGTAAAACTCGGGTATTCTTGATAGCAGACCCAGGTTCGGTATAACAGCCTTCGTAAGACTTGGGTATATGAATATTATCGCGACTACCCAGCGCATCATTGAAGCACGATGGATTCTCACGTGCTGCAAACCCCATCTAAGACACAGGATATAATAATCGAGAGCAACTCTCCGTTCTCACCCTACATGTTGCCCCGGGACTCGTATCCAGGCCCGAAACACTTGGACGACATGGACTTCAACCAGAAATATGCCGCCCGTGTCGCATCCAGCCCCCTCACCCCCAAAGAACTAGGATTAGTCCGGGGCCACCCCAGAGACATTTTCCACGAAGAAGCATCCGCCTCGCTGCGCTGGCACTCGACGTTTCGGACAGGCTAGGCGCGGAATTTCGAAATAGCGCTAGCGCCTCAGCATCAAGACGGTGATGCCATGCACTGGTTTCCCGACATTTGCGACTACGCAAACAAGCAGACAGCCGTGTACTTCGTGGGCGGCGGTTCTAAGCCCGAGAGTGAGGCCACGAGCTGGAGTATCCCCGGCCTCGTTGCTGCCCACCGCCGGCTATGCGACGCGACGGCGGCGCGTCTCGGGAGCGAGGTCGTGCGTCTGCGAAGCGAGGACACTGCCAGTGGTGCTTTCCCACCGCCGGTCGAGACGGCACGGACGTGGTGCGAGCACGGCTTGTCCACGCGCCATTTGTTCCGCGCCGTGGTCCTTGTGGCCGATGAGCACGTGTTGCCCATGGAGTGTCCGGTACAGCCAGTTCCGAAGATCAGGGGCCACAACCAGCACTGGAAAGTCGCTGCATAGCTGGAGCGGCTGATGCCCGAGTGTAGCGTGCTGATGGTGCGGACTGGGGACGATGCACATCTTAGCCGGCCCGTTTCGTTCGAGAGGCTGATTGGAGAAGGAAAGACAATTCCACTGGCTTTGGAAGAGAGGAAGCTGGCTAAAGAGTTCGGCGTTGTGCGGGTAAAGATTGGCGTGGCGATGCGCTTCCTATTCGACCTGCAGTCCGAAGAGGAGGCCGCCATCCCAAGCTTGCGACAGGTATCAGCCATGCTCACGGAGGAGCGCGAGAGAGCGTGCCATGCTTGGGTAGAAAGCGTGCTGCAGCATGCCTCTCTCAGGGATGTCGGGGTCGACGGGAACCGGTTTACATGGGAGGCAGTGCGGCGGATGTGGGCCGAACGAGATGGGCACATCTTTGATCATGCCGCCCAGGATGAGACACGATTGACGCCGCTATACTCATGGTACGGGCTGCGGTGAATTCCACGAAAAATAAACTAGCTCAGAGATAATGGTATCATGCTGGAACTAGGAAGGCATTTTTGAGGCCGCCAAAACGGAGGCAACACTGGAAGCTGGACTGTTCTGACGCACGGGTGCCTTGAGAGATGCATGGAGGGAAGGCGTGGGCTTACCGCTTCGAATGTATTCTAAAGTTATAGAAATGTGATGTCCTCAAGAGAGTAGTATGCACCTGCCCCAAGACTGCAGACTAACAACACATCGGTGCGGGCTTCCACGTCATTATTATTGAGGAAGGACCAAATCTGTATAGTCCATAGCTCGCACAGAGAAGGGATTCTGAGCAAGCTTGATTGTCTGATGCTACTACGACTGTCGAGCATTTTGTCCCGTTGATMCCCGCCGTAGACGTTGTTGTTCGCCTGTTCCCCTCCCGAATTTCCCGCTCAAATCCCCCTTTTCGCAACGATGGACCTTACGGAGCCCCCGGTCAGTGGATTCGCCCGCAGAGACGCCTACCACGCGGCGGAAGACAAGGGCCGAGTAGTTTAACTTCCACAACGACACTAGGGCTGGGATCAGCCTACAGCAGCCACAGCTCGAGGATATATATGAGCTTAATGAGAACGAATTCTACCCGAAAGGAATGGAACAGGCTCTGAGAAACTTGGATACCGCCATGTTGGCAGCCTGGAATGTTGATGTAAATAGATTGTCGTATGTGAAGGTGTTCAGTAGAGGTAAACTAATGGTTGAAAATCATATGGCCCTACTACAGGCAGATGCAAAGTATCGGAGAATTGGTTGAGGAATAGGGCGCTTTCAATTAGGTACACGAACCCATCCACTTCCAATATAACCCAAAGTGATCTCTGCTATTGGTAGTTGCAATGTTTTCTACAGAATGGTGTCATATCTAACCCAAAAGTGCAATTGAGTTGCATAAGTACCTAAGGCGACTGGATACCGTGATATTCTAGCAAATTCGAAGGTAAAGCTTAAGTATATCATAATTGGCCAAGAATCATCCAATAAAGGTTACTCTCTAGCGAGGTTTGGATAGGATCTTCGATACATCCTTTCTACATTTCCAAATTCGCTACAGGAGTTGAATTCCCCGGTCGAAAACGAGATATGTGGCCAGATATTGACGTTATAGTCGATGATAATGAGTGATATTAACCACGTTACAAGACATCGTCCACCTTCGAATGACGAATATGTGACCTCTTGGGCGAAGTCTTCGAAAGTTAGGAACTCCAATGATTTTACATAAGCCCCTGTTCGCGGAGTGACGATCCGGCAATTCTTTCCATCAGCCGCACGAAGCCGGCGGAATGTGAGATCATAGAAGTATTCAATTTTCCTCCGGGTCCTTCACCTTAACTAAATCCCACATGCATGAACTACAGGCCGTAAAGACGATAAAGCATTAGCGCCTCTATTGACAGCAGTTAGTTGTGGGCCTACCGGGGGCAGTGGAGGCGCTAATGCTTTACCATCCCTGGGACCTGGCCAAGGATTACGGCATATGTTGTTTAGATCACGGCTAGAACTTCCCAGCACAATGGATGAGGCCGCAATAACGTTAAGAGATCAGCGCTATATTAATAATGTCGATTGCAATTGGTTAGCTCGTAGTGTAGACCCGATATATTCGGCGAGGATGGTGCCGTTACGGTCTCTCGGGACCAGCTAGGAGGTTATCATGAGTAAAGAGTCCCAAGGTACTTTAATGAGGTTCGGAGCGGGCTCCGAATATTTGGAGATAGACATTGGATGAACTTGGTGAGAGGGACTCCAGCTTAGATCATTGGAAGTTATGACCATGGGGTGTCTGTAATACTATGTGATGATGCTTGCGTACCTCATTGTAAGGTTGACGATAACATGCCTCAGAAGGCGTATCACGCGAATTAATATGGCATCAATACAGTCTGCTAACTCCAATGTTGTGGCATTCGATATTCCAAGGCTTCAGGTCAGCTGTTGGCCTCGCCTCCTATCAAAGACGTGATATATAAACCAATTTATTTTTACGATAATTATATAGTAATAATAGGCGTAGTGATGCGGTAACGACGAATTCATACGACATTCCGTGAAATTAAATGTACTATACAAAGGAACTACTGATGAAAATATTAATGCTAGTCTGTCCTGTAGACAATGGTGTTCCGGTAAATAAACGCTATTATCAGCGATATCACCGAGTAAGTTGCCCAGCAAGATCATATTCCTACGCGTTAGTTGCTAACTTCCACGCAGCGAGCAATGGTCGGCCACCTTCCGCACCAATGTTGACCCCCTTTTCCACCTCACCAAGTCGGCCTTACCACACCTTTCAAGCGGAGCTGTGATCATAAACAGCGCATCGGTCGACTCGTACATCGAGACGCCAAGTCGCATAGATTATACCACTAGCAAGGGAGCTGTTGTTGCCTTCACTCGAGCACTATCTAATCAGTTTGTGAAGAAAGGCATCCGTGTCAACGCCGTTGCTGCCGGCCCCGTCTGGAGTCCTCTTGTTGCCACTGGAGTCAGCGAGCAAGGGCAGAAGGGAGAAGGACTTGGGAACTGGACACCGATGGAGAGGTTGGGACAGCCGAGCGAGATTGCTACGAGCTACGTATTCCTTGCTAGTAGCGAGAGTGCGTTTATGAGCGGGCAAACTTTGCATCCTAACGGAGGAATTGTCGTCAACGGTTAAATGGGTGAGCTCTAGGGTTTGGAATTGGATTCTAGATTGTTCGAAGTAGTTTGTTAGGTTCGTTATCGCAATAGGAGGTACGGATGTAGTTGTTATTTACGCTCGTTTACGAGGAACACGGGGTTTCGATAGGTAGAAGAAGTCGATTTCACCTAATCCTTGGGCGCCTATATTACGATAATTTAGCAAACCATAGCTTTTCCAGTTGCATTCCACAGGTAAAACTATCCTTTGTGAAGACATGTCATAAAATATCATTACTCATTCGCCATTACCCAACATGCGCCAACCTTGTTCACAAGACACACGGCTCGTGGCCGACAGATGGTGGTCGCGAGCGCAAGTTCTCCACCCCCTTCTCCGCGTCATGAAATCCCTCCTCACGGCCCTTAACAAACTTCTTTGCAGCTTGCATCAGATAGTCGGAGATAGGTTCACAACCGCAACCTCCATGGAGAAGGAGCTCGTTCCTTAGATTGATCGTCTCCGTCTCCAAGGCTGCTTTATGTGCGATTAGGTAGTTATGCTGCTCGCCCATGATGCGTGCTCGTTCCTGGAGCTCATTGTTTGCCAATTTCTGCTTCTTGCGACATTTGTAAGCCGCCATGCGGTTTCGCTCACGCTTGTCGATTCCTGATTCGTCGCTGGTAAGTTTATTGCTTGATCGCGAAGACCGACGACTGTGTGTTATAAACGGTTGTCCGTTATCTCGTTTCGAGATCGCATATTCCTCGTGTTTGAGATTTCGTAGTTTCAGTAATGCATCATTGTGGGCTTCGAGTGTCGGGCCAGGTCGTGGATATTGTAAGTCGACCGGCAGTGCCATATATCTGGGTGTATCGGGGCTTGCTCCATAGCCCGGATCTGCAAAGCTGTCCTGACCAATGCAAGAGTCGGCACCATTGGCTGTCGCTTGGCACCCTAGCGAGGCGTCTACAAATTCCATTGGTTGTTGCAAGTGGAAAGGCAGTTCAGGGGCACAATCGTGTATGGGTGATGAGTAAGCAGTGGTATTGTTTGGCAGTTGATACAACTGTTCTGGGTTGACACATGATTCGGACGAGTGATCCATTCTAATATGTAGTGATTTCCCGGTTATGAGGTAAATCTTCGTAATGTAGGGGGTGGAAAAGTAGAAAACGCAAATGATAAGTCACAAAATAGATATGGTTGACTCGTGTCTGGGAGGGGAAATTGATCAGAGGATTACAACTCTCGTTATTCGCACTTGGAAATGTTCATTGGATATTATGATCGTGAACTGGCAGGGCCAAACTCACGATTTGCTCCTTGAGGCAAGTAATACCATGCAAGATGGCGTAACCTATATCTATTCCGTGTACATGCAGTTATTCAATCTCGTGATTTCAGATCCCGCCGTCTAAGTCTCCCAGTTGACCTACTATTGGATGCTTAGGTCCGGCACAGTTTCAATCCCCGCCCTTACTGGTCTAGTATTGCCTCACCTTTAGGACTTGAACTTCAAGGCCGTTAATGGTTCTAAGACAAACGTATACTGGTTTGCATATCTCGACCTCCACCAATGTGGGCTCGCTATATCAATAGATGTCAATACGGTGGTAGCGAGATATAGTGGGCTTCACCTTCGGATTGCAGTCCGAAATGTGATTGACTAATCACATTACGTACTGCTTTCACCCCATCTAGCTGGTAAAGCAAAGTGAAATGCGCAAATGTCATAACAGGATAAGAGAAAGAAGATCCTCCATTACCCACAGCTAAAATACTGATGTCATTTGGCGCTGATCAAGGTTCTTTCTGTTTTATCCCTTCCACGCAGCTGGTATATCCTGCAGGCTTCAGCTCGCTAACAGGAATTTAGTATTTGTTGGATTGGACAGCGTCAACATTCCTCCGGATACAGCGAATTGGATAAAGTATCTGCCGATGAGACTGAAATTATCTCCATCCCGGGATATTTTGTCCGATCACATAGGTAGTCGTGGTTGTTCAAAATCTTTCGACCATGTTGACACGTACCTATATTTCGCATTCGATCATAGATCCCTATTATATTCTATGATAAGGAGGGGCGATAATACGATATTAGCAGCCGCGTAGCATCATTTTATATAACGAGAACCCTTACGCCTTCTACTATCGCGATAATTTCATATTCCAATATCCAATTGCAAAAAGCGATAAAATGTGTTTCTTTTAACGGTGTGCTTCGTAACCTGGAAAACGCCTACCTCTTAGATACCTACCTACTTACCTAGGTACCTACCCAGGATAATTTCCACGGACACTCCCAAAAGAACAAACCCTTTCGTATTAATCCTAAGACTGTCAGATATAGACACCGAAGAGTTGAATCAAATACCTAACCTTCCGAGGCTTTTGTCCCTAGCATGTTACACGGAAGTTAGAGGGTACTAGCCCCCTGCTCATGTTAACCGCCAATTCACCACCCACTTCCCATACGGTAACTCTCTTAAGTCGGCTGCTAGGCATTCTCATCGTAGATATTGCTCAGCATATGGTTACATGGCGTGGTCCACAGAGGATCAGACCTTCCGGACTGCTTGTCCGCTGTCGTGCCAAACACGATTGACCGATGACTTATCCAAAGAAGACGGCAGTACTGGTAAGCTGTTAGTATTATAAGTCCCAGCTAAAATTACGTCTCGAAAGATTACGGTAACTCACAGTTTTCAACGCAAAAGAATATTAATATTGCTTCGCACCTCCAAATGCTCTCGAGGAATGTTTCCAGAAAATGAGATAAAGAGAAATATTCACGGCCAACCATAACCTTGGCTACCTCCTATGATTCTTTTAATCGCAGTTGGTCGTTCAATATTAATCGAATAATGAATTCTTCACAGGATGGAAAAGAAATATAGGTAATTACAAATGTTCGTATGGAGTTCTCTTATTAATATTAGGTACCTAGATATTTAATAGGAAATGACTGAACTGTTTTGGAGTAATTTTTATGAGGGGTAGACGAAATGAGATTTTAATTTCCTAGAATGGGCATATATTCATTATAGGAATACCCAGGCGCCTTACCGTAATTCTCAGCTTGTGAATACCAAGGTTACGGTAATTTGCCACCTAAAATCGGAACACGCCCGCCCATGCAACGTCATCGTTCGCTATGATTGTACAACCCTTAGCAATATTGATAAATGATTTGCTATTATCTGTAGGTATCTGACTCTGATATCTCCACGGAAATAATGCCGAGCATGTTAGGTTGAGATACTGGGGGGTTATCATGCGGCTGACGTACTGCTAGTTTTTGACTTACCCCAGGCCTCCTCATCCACACGGTGTTCTTCACATTTTGACGGGGTAGATACTTACAAGGATCATAAACTTCTTAATCGCTTCCAGAAGACTCTTCACCGCACTTGCTAGACTCTCGCGGCATACATCCGACCCTCGGTCAGAACGCCAAGATATATGGGGAATTGCAACGAAATCGCTCATTATCATGACAGCCTACCTACCTAGGTGTGTCGCACAACCGTGTGGCAATGGACTCCCCCTCCTCACCATACTGTACAACATGTCTTCCTTGATTGATCGTCGCTCTCTCATATCAGCGGATACCAACAGCAAGATTCTTCTAAGAAAGCATTCTTTCCTGGAGAACATCACGTGATGCGTACCTAAGGAATAGGGGTTCGGGCTGCTTTGATTGATATGAAAATGTTTTATTTCTCTAATCTTCCTGCATCTCATCCTATTCACTCCTGCCTGTCACCTCAATCCTCATTTCCTAGTTTATGAAAGTCGTATCATAAAATTCGCCGATATTGAATCACTTATCTTTAGTGTCTCATATCGTCTCAGATGAAGATGAATCGGGACCCCCTGTTAGTTCTCGGCCTGTGTGATCCTTACCCACATGTGCCTGTGAAAGGGGATAAAGTAAAATGTCTCCTCCCAAGCGCGGGTCGGGTATATAAGCTGGAAATCGAACACACGTAGCAACTGGAAAGAGCTAGATTAGTACATCTCATGTGTACCTAGGTAGATTACGGAGACTCGTAGCAGAGGTCCTCGATCTAGATGTCGGCTTACCTCGAAAAACACCTTGTTGAGTTCCATGAATGCGATAGGTTTTCCAGCACACATCCACCGACCGTTACCAAATACGATGTCTATGGCGCGTTCCATCTCAGCCTTTTTTTCTTCGTCACAATCTAGGAACCGTTCTGGCCGGAAAGTGTCGACATCGTCGCCAAAGATGGACTCGGTACGTGTAAGAGCCAAGGAATTGTGGCCAATCGCAGTACCACCTGGGATGAAAATGCCGTTGATCGTGTCTCCCTCCGGCGGAGTTTGCTTATCTACTGCACGTTAATGGCCTATACTTGACGTCATAGTCTCTCTCTCATAGTGCCAATCGAACATATGAATAGGAAATAGTCAAGGCTCGTGGATTATGATGAGGGAAAACACCGAACATGAAAAGGCTGGATTTCTCATGTAAGAGTATTTTTACTTACAATGTCCATATGTGACCGGAATCCTCATGCGCAGGCCTTCTAGGATGACAGCCTATAAATTAGGTAAGTTTACGATATTTCTAAGACAATAAATGCAGGGAATGAAATATTTCTTACTTGCAAGTAGGGTAATCTTTGAGCCTCCTCGTACGTAATGGGTGTGGAAACTTCTTTACGGTCGAGGCATTCCTTGATCATACTCTTCATTCGCGAATAAACCCGAGGCGTAGACATGATATACAAGAGCGTAGTACGAATAGCCACTGCTGTTGTGTCTGATCCAGCCTGTATTTGGAGCATGGCTTCATCGGCACACTCTTTCTTCGTCATACCATGGCGAATGAACGACCCCTATTATCAAAGTTAATAGGGGTAGTCACGGAGCAAAAGTGCGCCGCGGGAATAGAAGTCAATAAGGGCTCAATTCTATTACTTACGATCATGTCCTTTGTGGGCTTGGGTTCTTGGAATCTTTCCTCGATGATTTTCCCAGTGACTCTAGCAGGCAACGTTAGGAGCTTTATTGCAAGCATGCAAACATTGGCACTCACCCCATGATCTTTCCCACGCCTTCTGCATCACTTGGCTTAGGACCAAACAACCCGAAAAAGAATTTCGAGAATACAACACGCCTGAAGAAGGGAAGTTCCTGAGCTAAGTTCTGTGCCTTGAGTAACTGGTCGATTTGGCCAGTGTAGCCGTACAAGTCCCCATCGTCATCTAAGAACCCAAATGCTTTGCCATACGCCAGCCGAGTAATGATATCTAGCGTAAAGTAACGAGATAAGACGGCGAAGTCGACGTCCCTGATGCGATTCTTCGTTGTCAGATGCTTGCGTCGGACCACGTCGATGAAGTGAGCGATTTGTGAATCCACAGCGATCTCAAGATCGGGGTTTTCACGTCCATTATATCCACCTGCGGTTTTCGCCTTAAGCTTATCGTGACTGAAGTTGTCGAGGATAGTGATCATGGTCCTATGGTCCGGGTGAAATGTTGCTGCGGCAAACCAGTCATGTTTCGTATATTTGGTCCTAGCTGACGCAATCTTTCGAAGAATTTCCGGGTCGTTGGTCACAATGGAATTGGGACCCGTTCGCGCAAGCCCGCCATATTTCCTTAGTCCACTAAAGTCCTTTTCGAGTGTCCCAAGGAGAATGCTCTTGGCCATCCATAAATAGGAGAATGAAGCGAGGAACGGACCCGGGATGTGACGAAGTCTGTACCATGCTATGATGGCTGAAACCACATACCACACCACGAATAACGCCACCAAGCCCAAGCCCGCACACAGTGGACTTATTGAACCTAGGTCGTCAATTGAGAATAGCATATCGGCGGCCTAGGAAGCGCGTCTCGTTAGTACACCTCAGGTAAGTTGTCTCGATAGAAGATGTCGACCTGCCTCGGGGAGGGGCACGAAGCTTTTATCCCCTCAAGGTGGCAACTAAAGATATATCGGTTGAATATAGCACGTGTATGGTACCATTACTTCGTGGAATTTGGTAGGCTAATACCGATTACATATAACTGCATACCTACCTCCTAGGTAGCTGTAGCAAGGTAGTAGAGCATACTCGCCTCCCACAATCTGCTTTCCTCCCTAGCTCAGGGGAGGGGTTCCCTGCACCGTTCGCCGCTTCACCACCAACGCCCAGCCGGGTCGTTCAAAGTGCAGCTTGTTCGCATGCGGCGGTGAGGAACAACCCTCATTTTCTGGCTGAGCCAATCTCCTACGTTGGATGATAGACGACGGCGATCGACAGACGCAAGACACATTCAGACTAAAACATCGCTATCGCGTACTTGCCGGCGAAAAACGGGGCGGGCCGTAACGCGGGGGKTCCCCGGCGCTAAACGGCTACCAATGAAGACGCGCATATTTGACACACATGGAGTCGTGCTGGAGGTGGATATGCCCTGACGCTTGGACTTTTGTCCCAAGAGGGACGCCTGCACGAATATTACATGTGGCACACGGTACAACACAATAGGTTACATACGGCCAACGTTTTGGGGCCTTCCTATAGCAGGAAAAAGCGATGCATAACATACATATGAATGATATAAAGGGCAATTAAGCTAACTAGGGCAGCACTCTATCAGGTCACCAAGACACATGGGTGTTTCAGCTAAAGCTGATAGGTCCGAACCCAGGTCACCAAGACTCTTCTCGCAACGGGGTAGAGGACATACGTCTGAAACTCGCTGTTGGTTGCTAGATTTTGATTACTGATACTATAATTAAAGGCCCGCAATATCCCATGAGGATCATCACGATGCTAGAAACAACAACGTACTGTTTTGAAACTTTATGTCATTACAAAACATTGGCCCTTCACCATTGATGTTCTCGAGAGCAAGGGTAGGCACTTAGTAAGGCCTCTGGCGGCGGGGATCTCCAGGCTTGTCTTCATGGTATTCTTAGTTAGTAATCGAGCTTGGACCCTTTGCCAAGAAGATCTTTGCTGACGAGTACCAAATAATGTAGAGTTTTGCTTTTTAACAATAAAGATAAGCTCCTTGTTCGGATGATTTCGATGAGCTAACGAAGTGAAGATTACCAGGGGTTGTAAACTCCGATACGACATGGATAAGATCGAGCAGGGATATCGAAGGTTGATCGTATGCTGAAGTTCCAGAGTGGCTCCTAAGGGGTTGTTTGTGAAGAAGCCTAATTGGACGGCTCGCATTGCGCAAGCATCCAAGTATTCCGTTCAGCTACGCCTCCGGCCTGTGGGCGTGGTACCGGAACCAAGCCGTGACTACGGGTGGTTGTCATGTGCATCTCATAGATGGTGGATTCTCTAAACAGGGCTCGACAAAAGGTCACTGCGAGCCGTAGGGAAATGACATCGGAGTTTACACGTAAACATGCCTATAATAGCTTCGCTAAAACAGTATCTTCTCTCTACTTTCCATATTGAAACTTATGCGGACAGTGTGATTCAAATTGGTGGTACAATTAGAGACATCTACGTTGGAGTAGGTACCTCCTAGGTACCTGCATCTGCTACCATTTGCTCCTCGTGTTACAGATACGCCCTTCCAATATCATCGAATAAGTTGTTAGAAACTTGTTGCGACACCAAGGCAGTAGAAGATTCCCAATATGAGGATACCCGAGATTAAGTTGGCCGATAATAGAGTAATTCACCTGGTATGGATCTTTTGTCCATATCTCCAGTCTTATCCATAGCATAACCCTTGTCGTCCAACATCGATATGTTATTGTCGTAGTCGCTCGCATTTTGGAGAAGGTTGTCGACATTCATGCCGTCAGCCCGCTTGAGTTCGGCCGGGGCGTTGTCGTCGCGGTCGAGACGCTTCCCCTCATCTTCAAAACAAAGCATCTCTATGAGAAAGTAGAACAATTAGATTAAATGGAATAAGAGAGGACTGTTAGTTGTGATCGCCTACCCCATCTACGATGTCGTCTCATCAAGCTTAGTCCAAATTAAGAAATGCAAGTMCCTGCCATTGCTTGAAACGCATATACCGAAGGAGACTTCCTCATATAGTGAATGACGTAGAATTCTCGCTTATTATACAAGTAACCAATCCATCCAACTTTGAGTAGAATTGGTTAGAGGTCGATATCATCTTGAATGTATCAAACAGGATATGAAATCATACCGTAAGCTTGAAATCTAAAGACCTAACTGTTGGTAAAAATGCTTTGGAGATGCAAATATATATCCCTAAAAGCAAGTAACTACGTTGAGGAAACTTACCGGTATCAAACATAAGTTTAATAACCTGATCTGCGTGAGCCTGATCAAGAAACCAGATACTTTGAAATCTAGGTAGTCTTGGTGCGACTGTTGGGTATATCAAATATTAATAAATACCTACACAAATAGGACGACGTCTAGAATTGGCGTAGACTGACTGTGCTTGTTGTCTACCATGCTTGATACGAAGTCCATAACGTCAACCTTCTACTGGGGGTTGCCTCCGAAGACCTTAGCCGTTATAGTTGCGTTTTTGTCGCTTAAATATTAGAATAAACCGCCAAGGGGCAACTTGAGTGAATCTTCCGTCTTGACTATATCAATAATGCCGTCTGTCAAAACCCTACCCCCTGGTGTTATAAATCGTTGTCGAGTGCCTCCGGCTAGATATTGAACACCTTCCCTTATTCGCGATAAGATTTCCCTTGAAAGTTACCTAGGCGGCCTTAACTAACCCATATATTAGGTATTATAAGGGTTTCGAGTAACTTGGTGTTGCACGTAGTTATGTTATTTATTAACAAGAACATCTAGTCAAGTAAAAATACGATGTGTCTTGGCTAGTAGGAGGTAGGTAGCTAACCCCTTCCAAACCATGTATGTACGATCGTAAAAGAAGCATTAATACCTCTAAGTCTTCTCGTCGCCTCCGATCGATATCCTAGTCTATCCGCATTCAACAGAGTCGATATGGGAGGACGAAGCAGTGAAGAGGCAAAGTCAGGTAAAGTGTTTAGCAGGCATACAAGGTCGAAGGCTTTTCGTTAAATGGATAATAGATATTTCTTAAGAAAATGAGGGGTTCAGAGACAGCCTATCGATTCCATTTGGAAGTCAACTACGATAATGGCGATGGCCATAACTTACTTAGGAGCTAGGTAACTACTTCCTAATCACTTACCTTTTATACAACAGCTCACATGGCACAATGTACGATGATGCCTCAAACTGAGTAACCACAGATATTAATTAGGTAGAAAACCAATGAATTCGTTAATTAAGGGAAGTGTCATTAATCGTTGACCAACATCGTCACTCCATCATCTCGCTTTACTTAATAGTGCCTCCTACCCACTAATACCAACCGCAGATGAGAATATGAAATCTATCGAGCGAAGAGACATCAAAGGTCGTTAATAAGGAAAAGAACAAAGCGAACATAACTCATAAGCTCAAAGCGTAAGTCATCATACTCATCCCCTATCCAGGCTCGTCCCACCATCATGAATTATAAGGTATCTTTTAACGCGTGTCGAAATAGAGATCCTACCAAGCTGCCTCCAGGCCGTAATAATTCACCAAATGTCTGTGCGAGATCGCTAACGAAAGCCGGGTCCGGGTTGCCAAGTGTCCTCCAAGCTCCACGAATATGCCAGTCGTCCGGGCTGCGCGGGAGATACTCGAAACTGCCGTTTCTCGGAATCTCGCCAAGGGTAGTGTCATTGTTGTCAAGCGGTCGGCCAGAAGCGTCGAAACGATCGGGTAAATATTCGATTTCATCATCGTCAGAAACCGGCGAGTCATCGTTGCGTCTTCTGCGCCGGCTAACGCGTGGGCGATCATACGACGGTTCCGAGCCCGACCGTCTTCGCGAGATCCGAGGCCGGTCCAGACGCTCCAGCTCCTCCTCCTCATCAGCATCTCCTATCGATCGCTCGCCATTCTCCCGGCGGTGTCTCCGCAGAGTTCGAGAAGACTTTGGAGAGAGGGGCACAAATTTAACTCTGGTGCCAGGAGGGGGAGGAGAAGGCGACCGCTGGCGGTAACTTAGACCATCTAGGAACAAGGTTAGGAATCGTTGAGATTTCAGTCTAGCAGAGAGGGGTATGTATAGTAACATGAAATAAATGAAAAACAAACTCAAGGAGACGCACCCTGCTCAGTAGCCGTGCTCCGAGAGGCATCAGGATGGGATTGACTGTCACCAGAGCGTGGACGACTCACATTTTCTGGCCCAGGACGATTGCCCGTGCCTGGTTGTGGGGGTCCAGATGGGGGTGGTCCAGGAGGTGGCGGAGGTAAGTTTGGTGGAGGGAGGTTAGCATAATCTTGAGGGTTGTAAGGTGGGTATGGAGCATAAGCATTGACGTTTGGTGTAGATTGGTTAGGATGCTGCGTAAAACCACCCGGACCGGCTGGGCCAGGTGCTTCGGGCTGCGGTGGCCCTTGAGGCGGGGGAGGATAGTAGGCGCCGCCGGATGCATGAGGCGGGGATGGAGGTACCCCGGCATCGTAATCGTAATATGGATCACCCGCTATCTCATCTTCATAACCTATCCACGTGTTAGGTAAGTTAGTTATCTCAGAGTTTGGTTCTTGCTACGTACGCCTTCGTTCACGGTCACGGGATCGCCTGTTCTTGCGCCTTTCGCGATCCCGGTCTCGGTCTTCCCTATCTAGGGACCTATCTCGACTTATGTCCCTAGATCTCCCTTCCTTTCCTCGTTCTTTACTCTTCTGGCGGTCCTGGTATTTCTTGATTCCTATTGCGGCAGCGGCGGTACCGATTCCAGCTGCCGCAAGGTCACGAAGCCTGCTTTGACTCCTCTTCTTCCGAGTTTCTCGATCGGACGCGGAAGATGATCGATGGCGGCGGCTAGTGCGACGTCGTGGCTCTTCGCCGGCAGACTCGTAGCCCTCGACAGGTTCGCTCCCGTACTCAACTCCGGGGAACGGAACCAGGCCTAATTCTCTATCAGCCGTAGAGTCTCGTGAGTGCGAATGGCGACTGCGAGACCTAGAGTTTGATCGGCTTCTTGAGTAGCTTCGATCTCTATCAGAGGAATCGTCATCTAACTCCCTTTCATGTTCACGTTCTTTCTTCTCTTTGTGACGTTCCCAGAGCTTGCTTGCTGCAGCGCCAGTTAACCCGGCAGCCGCGATTTCGGCACCTAGTGAGAGTCAGAGGAAGTCCTTCTCTAAATACTATATTCCATGCTTACCAGTTCTTAGACGAGATTTCGACCGAGATTTGCTTCGAGACTTAGACCTGTAGTGCTCTACCACGCCCGCGATAGCACTAACAAATTCAGTCAGCGACTAGCCTTGACTAGAGACAACTACCAACAAGGGAATCCGTTTGAGTGAGAAGACTCATTGATCGGGGGGAATTACCTAGTCGCGAGAGCTGCCTTGGCCATATTCGAATTTGACTTTGATTTTGATTTACTACGGCGGTCTGACCGGCTTCGGGACCTCGAATAATAGTCGTCATCGGAATACCGGCGTCGCGGACGTCCACGGTGGGATTCTTCTTTCTCGATCTTACTGTTTTGCATATATTTCAGCCCACCAGCGACTGCTAGAGCAGCAGCACCCTGTTATCACATCAGCATGGATTCTCCTATTCACCTAAGGCATCCAGGAGAACCTACGATAGCCAATCCAGTTGCCAGCCTACTGCGCGACTTGCTCCGGTGTCGATGTCGATAGTCATCATCATAATAGCGGTCATCTTCATACCTGTCCTCGTACCTATCTTCGTAGGCACTCTTTGCACGGCGCGCAACCTCAGTACCCAAGGCTCCTAGAGCGGCACCGGCGAGAACCTTTCGCCCTCTATGGTCATGCTCGCCATCTTTGCCACGACCCGAAAACAGGGCAGTGAGGCCAGCGCCAGCGAGGGCGCCTTCCGCGAGATGGCGCTTCCTGTGATGATCAGAACTCGTACTACGTTCTCGCCTGATGATAGTCCTCTTGACATAATAGTCTTCGTCATAGCCGTCGCTTTCATATTGCCGGTCATCGCGACGTCGTCGGTAATTATAGTCGTCATCCTCCCGACGCTCGCGATGCTCATCTCTTAGGACGATGTACGTGGGCTCCTGACGCGGAAGTATCACGGGGGCCGCTTGAGGGGCCTCGTGGATAACCACCTTCTGTTCGGGAGCTTTTTGGCGAATAACAACAGGCGCCGGCGGAGGGGTGGGTGCTGCGTAAACCTCGACCTCTTTGTGGTATCGCTCGACGTCGACGTCATGAGGTTCTCTATCCTCGTAGACCCGGCGCTCAATCCTGTAGTCTTTCTCTTTGTAGTTGCGAGGCTCATCTACGTGCTTTTCCACAGTTTTCTCTTTGATCTTGAAATCGCCATCAGCGTCTCGACGCACAACGCGCTTATCGACACGGACATCTGTGTCGTCCCATGGGTATTCCGACCGACGGTCCCAATAATTGTCGCGCGGTGATGGCGAAGAAGTCTCTTTGATCTCCTCCACTACTCTAGTGCGGGAGTGTCTTTCGGGGTAATGATCCCGCTCCCTATCAACATCACGGTCTCGCTCGTATTCGACAGTCCAGTGTCGGTCATCAAAAGCCGATCTGGGTCGCTCGGGATAGGAAGTCCGCTCCACGCGGCGATCGACTTCCACCACATCGCCGGATGAACGGCCGACATGGGAGTGTGAATATCTTGATCTGCGATCGTCGTCGTCTTCAAAGCGCTCGACACGATCCCGTTCCACAACCCTGGTACCAGACTGTCCACCACTAACCTTGTATCTTCTCACAGTTGTAGATTTGTATTTCTCGTCGTCGGACGAAGGGCTTTGTTCCCTTGTATAGCGCACATCGCGCTCGCGATAGACTGACATGTCGTCGCAAGTTCCAATAGCTAAGCGACAGTGACGTCACGAAGCTTGAGTGATTGATTCGAGGAGGGATAACAAATGCGAGCTATGAGAGGAATAGACAATATAACTAACTAGATTATCCTAGCGACAAGATTATATATATCGCAACGAAAAATAGAAGGCTGGTGACGATGTGGGATGATTGATGGTGTCACGCAGGACTTATGGTCGTGGAAGTTGGGCTCGAGGAATGATCGGGAAGAACGACGAGCGCTGAGCAATGGCTAACCGGCAATGGGCAGATGGGCGCTGGTTCCCGAGGGGCGCCGACTGTGACTCTAGCAGCCGGGCCAGCCTATTTCATTACCCTTGGCATTCGGAGCTTTTGTGGAGGGGTGAGTGAGACTTGACGTGACTAATGCCAGCTAATGGGGGGCTGTTAGTCGCCTGTCAACCCTGCCCTGCCTCGTGGAATATTTAGTCTGCAGGCTTCCCGGTTCTCGAGGCCTCTGATTGTTTCTGCGATGAGCGGTTATTCCTGGTTACCTTCAAAACGTGCAGCTGTTATGCTGCGCCGTGATGTCGTGCAAACCTGCAGTTTCTTCTACGCCAACTTGTTTTATATGGGAGAACAGGACCCTCAGCTTCGATATTCTCAGTGCGGGGTCCCCGATCTTGGTCGATCCCCTTGACACCCCTCGCGCAGTCAGTTAGTTGGAAGTATTGGAAAGCGCCAAAACCGCACAGCCTCAAATGGATAGCACAAGCAGCTTTTGACGTTAGTAAAAAATTACCATAACGGTCGTGCAGGATCCGGCCTGAATGGATTAGGCAGACAGGTGATTCCCGACGATGATGATAAGCTGGAGGTGAGACTTTTTTCATCACCTTGTGATCATTGTCTGAGCTGGGGGCTCTGATGGCTACCTAGTCTCGTTTGATCACGTATAATTGGTGGTTTGAGAATTATGTGCATCTGCAGCCTATACCCATGCAAGTCCCGTGGATACTCTAGTGCTTGGATGAACATACAATTCCATCCAGTTCCTTCTCTAGCGTTCCTTTTCATATTTCTGTGCCTTCTACATCTTTCGCGGGGATGCATAGATGATCCCTTCCGCAATCTTTAAGTTCCAATAGCAATATGTTCTGCAAGAGGCGTCTGTCAAAAATATGACGTGCCTCAGCTACTAATATTCAAGAAATTTCATAGACGGACACTTTACCAATGGGCAGAGGGAACTTACATGTAGGTACCATACTAAGATAATGTCGTCATCTCTGTTTTTTTACGAGCACGTCTAGCCCAAACGGATCTAGATCTGCCCCAAAAATTAGAGCTGGGCAGTGGCTGAAAAATACGGACTACAGCGGATCCTGCCAGCAGCCGTTAAGAGAGGGAAACTTCCATGGCAGCAGTCATCGGGTGTCCCCGCCATTCAATAGTTCGTCCGTTCTTTTACAGGTGCACCGCCATTTGCGCCTCAATATGCACCGCCCAACCTCACTTACGCCATCGGGGTTTGTTACTCATCAATTCTCACCTGAAGAACTCAACGACGCGTGGGTATCTCGAGGCCACGTTCTTGCGTCGCAATCCCCTTTTCTAACAGCGTTTTCGTTGAGAGAAGCCCGCTAACGTCGATCTCTCAACCCGCACTAAGAACAAATAGATGTCCGAACTGCTCGAGAGGGGCTCCCACCAAGTGAATGTCGTTATCGACGTCTTCGAGAGTCTTTCATGGAACATAGAGAAGCTGAACCTCTCGTCCAGCTACACCGAAATGTCTTGGTTGGGTAAGCTTACATACTTCCTGCCTCTACCTCTTTAGGTGCTCAGCGTCAAGCCACCCGCAATGACTCCCATCTGGACGCGTGCTTGATTGCGTGAGATTGCATGGGGCTTATTAATCAGGTACATTAGATACATATGTACCCGCTCATCTGAATACAATCCAGCCAACCTCAAGTCAAAAAGATGTGGACACCGTCTTGAAGACCTAGAACTTGGATTAATCAATTCTTGATTCCGACTCGGCGGAACACAGCTACCCATGTTTGAGTCAAACTTGATTCAAGCTTTTTCATTCTATATAGGCCTATAACATAGCAAACCGATTAGATTAGTCGGCTGGTCTAATAATTACTCCGGTGGGTTCAAACCAGGAAAACCAACAGTTCACCTACTCATTCGACAACACTATCAATAGGTATCTACGAAGCTTCTTCCGATGCGTCGGGATGCCGCTTGAGTTAGGTTTGTATAGACACGCTTCTTTCGAAGTCCGATTAAGGCAAGGTCGGATCACTGTTCTAGATTTCGCCGCATCTGCCAAGAACATCCGACTCGGCTGTTGACCCCGGATCTTTGGCTCTGTTGATGTCCATCCCCCCCTACCACATTCGGAGATGTGATAATCGCCCTGGCATGATCTTCTTTCAGGGGCCGGTGGCTCTTAACTCATCCCGGTCCGTTCTACACTTTCGTCTCGACGATTTTCTAGACTCTTTGCCTGTCCGGTACAACGTATGATCACTCACCTCCGTACCTACATGTGTCAAACTACATCTATACCTCCGTGTCTATTCGACGATCGTGGACTGCACTTTAGTCAATATAATGGCTCTTCTATCTGTAACTCCATGTTTCCACCCCGCATTTTCCAATTTGCAATACCCGGTAACGTTCCAGTTCCTTGAAGGTAGTAATTTAATCTGCGTCTGTTAACATGGTCTAAGGACGGCTGGGATAAATGGGTAAATGAAGACGCCTTACCTAATCTTATATCCCAACGTCGGAGAATCTTAAGATTCCACGGTCATAACGTGATTGAATAGGTTTTTTTACGTCATTGCCATTGCGAGCGAGACAGGGACGGATGGCATCAGGCTCGCTTATAGCAGTTCTACAGACACTGTCGATGACGCGTCAAATGTCGCATCGAGGATGGGACGAACTGCGGTTAATTCAAGACATAAATTGCACTTGTCGATCTAAGTCTTTTTCGAGGTACGGGTAGAGTACGCGTCGGTAGTGGCAGGCTGAAGGCGATGCGGCTATCCTTAACTAATTGGCCAACCAGCGAACTAAAACTCTTCACGATGCCATGTGGCTTTGCTCTTTTGAGCCTTGGCAAAGCTTGTTCCGATGTATCCGCAACTCTGAATCGGTCTTGCGCCATGCCACGTTCGCCAGCGTCAGGTAGCACACTGATGCCAGATCGAGACCTAGTGGTTGCAGTCGTAATGGGCTTGCGTCGAGAAGAGCTTCATATGTAATTTCCTAGCAATTTGCCGAGAAGCTTCACCCCTGAGTCGTTCTAGGCATAGATCGACCTCATGCAGCTTTTGAAGGAGACTTCTCTCCGTCAGGTCAAGTTGGAAATGTGTATATATACCTGGCTTGAATCCCTCATTAGTCTTCAGAGTCAAGCACAGAGTCAAGTCATCACAGGGTTCTTGGTCATTTTACGCTATACATCATGAAGGGAATTGTCGCTCTCCTCCTCCTCGGCCTCGCCGTTGCCGCGCCTGTTGCCGAACAAGACGAGCGTAAGTCTAGTAAAACTGCCTGGCACAATGTTCTCAATGCTAACGTACCTCCTATCTTAGTACCTAGCGAGGATGCTTTGAGTAGGTGCCTGCCCGAGCTCACAGAGACGTCGAGCGAACTAACGCGTATGGTTTAGCCTCCCGCCCGCACCCCAGTGGTCTGCCCACTCCGACCTTCTCTCTTCCGCCGCTGCCTACTCTCTCATGGCCTTCTGGATCTGACTGTAAGAATATCCATTGCTGGCCATCCTTAAAATCATGAACTGACAGGATCATCAGTCCCTCACCCAACTGGCCGCCCAGGTGGCCCGGGTGGTCGCCCCACTGGTCGTCCAAGTGGTAAGTATAAGTCATCCCCTTCAATAAGACCGTATCTAAAGGGTTACTTAGGCCGCCCTGGTCGTCCGACTGGACGTCCTACTAGCCGACCACACCCTACCGGTGGCCCGCGCCCTACGAGCCGTCCCTTCCCCACCGGCCGTCCCACCGGTCGTCCCGGCCGCCCTACTACTAGCAGTGACCGTTAGTGTCTCTACTTCTTGTTTTATATGAAGGATCCTTCTCTAATCTACTTGCAGTGCCTGAGCCAACTGACGCCGCCTAAACATGCATTACGTATTGGGCTTGCGAAGCCCCGATGGGCAGAATGACAACAGGAGAAGCCATGGTCCCAGCTATCATTATGTTCATATTATACGAGATAATTCAAACTAGGGTGGATATGGTCGCTTTAAAATTCTGAATCAACAAGAAAAGACAATAACCAGGGGCTTTACAGTCCCGATAACATTCTTGTATTTTGTTTCATCCTCTAGCAGAGAATATATAGGTATATTAGTGTTTGGTCGCTCAACGGTCGTGTCCTGAATAATCTTGATTCGTGGATTAGGTTTATACCTGTAGTTACATCTGTCCCACCTTTTCGTCTCTCAATGACGTGCATCTGATCGATCTATATACTCTACGACTGTAAATTGATTGCGCCTTCTGCTGGTGTCTTCGATGCGGTCAGTGGGTAGCCGCAGTGGTGGGTCAGCAGAACATCAGGCAGGCACATATCATGTTCGTCACCAAAAGTACTTGCATAATACCTGAGAGGGAAAGAGGGAGGGCGAGAGTATATGGTATGGCCAACGAACTGTCATTATCGAACCACCTACATCTATGGCCCTTCATCGCCAAACGCTTTACAGGTACCTACTAAACTCTTACCTCTAACCCCCATTCTTCTCAACACCTAAATATTATCATCACTGTGAAACAACCGTATATAGTAGCAACTACTCATCCTATATCTCATTTCTACTTTCATTTTGATAATTTCCCCGAGCTTCTGGGCTCTTTAGATCATCGCAGTCTTCGCTTGGTTCCGTACTGGGATTCCATGATTTCCTTGGACGTACATCAATTTCTCCGTCACTGATCAATCCAGTGGCGGTGATACCCATAGCTACAGGACTAACCATGGTTCCGGCTTGAACGACATAATTATCCCGTCGCGAATCCCCAAGCCCCGTCGACGTCCAGTGACTATCTCCGTGCATCCTGTACTTCAGGTTCCTAGCTCCCTGGCTGCGGGAACGCTTTGCGGTAGTCTTGCAAAATCAGGATCTATTAACAGTATTCAATTGCTGCTGCCAAGGGAACCGTTACCATGGAGCCTAGATTACAATCCGACTTACGCCCCAGCAATTCACTTCCTTCGCTAAAATCTCCCGGCAGCCGCCCAGCATCCCTCCTCTCCACAGGATCTCGGGGTGGGTCATATCGTCATGGCTTGTTGAAGTTAGACACTTCTACAGACATATTGGCGAAGGATTTACCAATACCTCCAGTTTTAACTCAAGATCCATCAGAGCCGACAGGAAAAAATATCACCATGAAGCACCGGCTTCCAAGTGTCTCAGCCCCAACAAGAAGAAAATCGTCTACAGCCAATATCGTTAGTCACAGCGAAGGAGACCCTATCGTTGATGAGACAAGGCGACCCGGTGTAGTGTGTCTTGATCCTACGATGCMCCCTCCCGGCAAGCATGCCAGTATCCATCACCCCGGCTTGGTAGCGGGKGCAGACTTTTGCGATGCTGGACTTGCTGTCGAGCGCGACTCTCCGATCAGGACACCACCAAGCAGCATTTCTCCTGTTGACCTGTCAGATGCAATCCTAACTGGACGAGTCTACCGCGTCCTTTCGGGAGGAGACGTATGTGAAGTGGAAGTGGATGTTTCCGATCACATCCACAAAGTACATAGCTCAGCCGTCAAGGTTCGCCCGGCTCCCGGGTTGCTTCCCAATGTCGAACCACATGAAGGTCATCATATTGAGTCAAAGATCCAACTAGCTCCTGGGATTGTGAGAGATAGGGAGGTCATTCATCAAAGTGAACCCCTCATCCAAATAGGCATCACATCAGAGAAGCCCTATGTTTTAGAGCMCCTCCACCATGGCCACAGCCTCACATCAAAAGTCGGCGCATTTCTGGACCTCAATCCTCATCAGGGGTCCGGGCCCAACGTACATGGAGGGCATATTTGGGCTCAGAAGGTACAACCTCACCAAAAGTTGTCATCTATCTCGTCCGAGACCGAAGAGAACTCGGTCCCAAGCTTAGATGTGGAGAAACACGCCAAACAGGACGAAGGTCCGTTGCAGACGACCTCATACTGGGGATTCCTGCCGAAATACGATGAGAAAAGGAGTGAGAAGGCTGGTGTGATCAATGAATCTCTAGACCATCCAATTACTCAGGAAGAACACGACAAGCGGCATGTACCCCCATCTGAGTCTAGAGATCGTTCTTTTACTGCACCTTGCATCGAGAACCGGCCTTCATTAAGCGCTAGTCAGTATTCGGCTTCTGTAAAAAGCTGTGACATTCCTCCTAAAACCGCCGCAAGGGGCATAGGGTCAATCAGCAATCAAGAGAATATCCAGCACGAGAGTGAGGGTATGATGTTCAGAAAGCCTTTTAAGACTAKCTTTTCCCATGAGAGACTGATTCAAGATAGCGGAAAGGAGAGAGAAGTGTCAATACCTTCTATATCTCCAACCTCTCGTCTGAATCCAGCAGAGAGTGAAAAGGATGGCCAGGAACATGGTATATTGCCAGAGGGAATTGACCCTCGGCGTGCTGTCTCCTGGCTTCGTCAGCTTCTCGGGTATCCAGAGTCGGATACTCCGAATCTTACCCAGCTGCCAGAAAAAYCCCMCCCCCGCCACGAGGAGCATCATGATTATCCTAACAATGAGGCCGACGTGACGGCGTCTAGAGTAACAACTTTCTCAGGCCAAAATGCAGCTGACGCTGGAGCAATGGATACAACTATGCACAAGCTTGAGCGACTACTTAGCGAGGCGCTATTTCTCGCCAGTGAAGTGACCGAGAAAAATCCTTGTGGACATGCCAATGATGGAAAGCAGGGTCCCCATTCGTTGAACACATCTGAAGTAGTGCAGCCTAACATCCACGAAGAGACCGGCGTAAGCTCAGATGACGATATGTATGAACCGATACTTACCAAGACACCTCCAATTGTCTTTGTAGGAGCTGTCGAAGGTTTCGGGCACGGCTGCGAGGCCTTGTCTTCAAGGTCAACGAAAAGCCATAGGGTAACAAAGCCAGGTATACGCAGTGGCAATATCAGACGGAGACTCAGTGTCCGTGGTCTCCGGAAGTCCAAGAGAATGCAAGCATCAGCGCGGGAGACACGTCTTCACGTTCCTGATGACCACTGTGTCTTGCCTATGCCACCACCAGATAGCAAAATCAAGAGACAGTGCCTATCTCCGGTACCTCATGCCTACGACGAGGATGACCCCGTAGGGGGTATAAGACATCGCACTAAAGACGTCCCCAACACTCGAGAAGTCAGAGAGTATATTCGCGTCTTCCACCAGCCGCCAATTACACCTCGAAGGAGCTCCAGAAATCTTCGTCAAGTCTCACAAGGGACCGGCGCTCAACCTGATCGAAGCGGCACGTTCCCCAAGATCCGTCGCAAAGATGTAGACGTTTGTAGCTTGGATGGCGGCTCTGATGACCTCATAGACTTTTCAACTCAGTACAACTCTAGCGACAAGCAAGAGGCTGATATTTTAGGACTCAAAAAGCCCACGCGTGAGCGCAGCCCGAATGTCTCTCCTACAAAAACTGAGGCGTCTGAAAGAATAGCAACATCCAAGCGAACTCACGAGCTACGCCACATTAGCCTTCGAAGGAGGTCTCACGTCAGTATCAGGGATGGACAACGATTTAGCCTTGCTAAGTCCGTGAAACGGCAGCCTACTATTGCCCGCGATTGGTCTCCCATACGCAAGAGATTTGTTGCTTCTGTTGCATGTACCAGTACCGCCTTGGTTGGTATGTTGATTGGAATCTACGCAGGCCTCGTCCCATCAATCCAATATTTCATCGCGGATTTCAACCACTATTCGATCATCGGCAACGTCGGGTTATACCTTGGGATGGCTCTCTCATCGTTCTTCTGTTGGCCTTTACCGTTGCTGCATGGACGCAAGACTTACATCGTGTGTAGTCTATGTATAGCCATGCCGCTGCTATTTCCCCAGGCTGTTGCAGTTAGCGTCCCTAGATCTCCATATACCAGCGTCTGGAGATGGGCGTTACTTCTCCCCAGAGCTGTCATGGGGTTTGTTTTGGGTTTCGCCAATATGAACTTTCATTCGATACTCACGGACCTTTTTGGTGCATCTCTCATGTGCAGCAATCCACATCAGGAAGTTGTTGACCATCACGACGTCAGAAGGCACGGAGGTGGGCTTGGCGTCTGGCTCGGCATCTGGACATGGTGTTTCATCGGCTCATTAGGTGTCGGCTTTCTTGTCGGCGCTGTAGTCATCGATAGCTTACGACCATCGTGGGGACTCTACATTAGCATCATTCTAGCTGCAGTCGTCCTGCTTCTGAACGTCCTGTGTCCCGAAGTCAGACGATCGGCCTGGAGACGTTCCGTAGCCGAAGTCAGGACTGGCTCACGAGTATCCCGAAGAGTAGCTCGTGGCGAGATCATGATGCATCGAGTCAAGGATGGTCCGAAATGGTGGGGCCAGGAAATGTATCATGGAGTCGCCCTTTCCTTTGAAATGCTTCGCCAGCCCGGCTTCGTCCTTATGGCTACATATTCTGCGTGGATTTATGCTCAAGTGGTCCTGATCATTGTCGTGAGTTGAACCTTTGACCGCGAAATTCGCATCTCTGCTAACACCTATAGCTCTTGGGATCTTTAACTTCCAGATATTACCACTTTCGATCTCCATATGTGGGCGCTGCGGTATCTTCTGTCTCTATCGGCGCACTTTTAGCAGTGCCATTCCAGAAGGCGAATTTATTTTCTCGTTCCCGCTCAACAGGCCCAACGACAAACAGTATGACCTTTGATAGAAGGATGAGCTGGTCTTCCCATCTCGTTCGACGAGCTATCTTCGTGATTGTGCTCCCAATCACCGGCATTTTATATACTATCGTCTCATCCGGGCCGCCCATTCATCTCGTCTTCCCTTGCATTTTCGCTACCATGATCGGCTTTTTGTCCTGTCTTGCTATAGCTGAATGTAATGGCATATTGATGGAGGCATGGGATTGCTCTGATCTCCAACCAGGCATGACTGGTCGCTCTAAATCAGGAAAAGATGGTATAAAACGGATGAATTACTCGTCTTTCCCTCGAGTAACGGCTGGGTGGAACATCATCCACAGCATAGGTTTCTTTTTCGCTGCCGGAGCCACCAGCATTGGCGGCGTAGCTACGCGAGTCCTAGGACAAAGAGCTACAACAGGAGTTGTAGCGTCCATCTTGTTTATCCACTCTCTTCTGCTTCTGGCTGCATTTGCTCGGTTTCGAAAAGTCCAAATCATACCCAACTCGAAGAGTTCCGAAATGGACAAGTGGACACAAGAGCGACGAGACAGTCTTCGCCGTCGCGCCTCCGCAATAGCCGCTGCCAAAGCCAACGGTCTCCAAGACGTGTCCGAAATTCCTGAAGAAGACGTAGGCTAGAGGCCCATCATTCTTGGAAATCCATCAGAAAAATACCGTCGCATGAATATTCTTGAGCTTGGTTCCTTAACTCGATGGAGCGAGATCCGCAAGAAAAATCGACTGATTGATGAAGGTGTTCACCTTAACCGACAGACGGTCGACTTGGCTCGTGATGAGATTGGGCGCCGAAGAAATGAATTCATGGGTGATATTCACCAGGGAGCGGAAATGTTGGGAGAACTTGTTCGCAAAGTGAGCAAGAGAAGTATAAGGAGCAAACGCAGCCACGACAGCGACCACGATGACGCCCCGGGAACTGAGCTGCAAAATATTAGTCCACTGGGACCACCAGGAGCTGGACTTAATCATCAACATTCTTCATTACCGCGAGAGGCCCTTTTTGAGCACGAATGCGTTATGGGTCAGACTGTGCCAGAGGAAGGAGAAGAGACTTCTTCCGAATCAGACGATGACTACATATGGACCCATACGCAAGAACATTCTTCTCATATGATGCCTAAAGTGAAACCTTACGCCAGCTTCGATAAGCGAATCCCGGGAGGTGATAAAGCGAGCACTGGGGATTATGTGATTGATATGGACGCTTCTGGGGGTGAGCATGTCTCTCATATGGAACCAAAGGTTAAGCCTGCCGACCCAAGCGGTTCGCATCACAAGGATCAACACGTTTCGCACATGCAAAGCAAAGTCAAGCCAGTCAAAGTGAAAGCAGAGAGTCTAGAGCGAAAGCAGGGCGCTCAGTCGCAGGAGAGTAAAGTTGAGCCATTGAAAGCGGAGTTTGAAGATGTTGACTTGGGTGGTAAGTCTGATCGCAAGGATTCGAAGGCATTGAAGCAGGATTGAAGAAGAGCGCAAGCAAGGAAGGCATTGGTTGCTCTGAAGTGGAAGTAGAAATTAAAATCAACTGTATTCCTAGAATCAGAATGGATATCGTATATTGAAACGTGTCGCTGCTTGGAAGTACTGGGTGATGAAATGACTTTTAGCTCTCATGAGAATTGAAGTTCACAGGATTTCCGTTTGCTGATCCTACGGGAATACCCCCGTTTCTCAATACCCCATCTAGGAGGATAATCCATATGCACATATAAGCAGATATTCAGGAATGGGAGCGCTTCCGCTGCGGCGTTCTGAACACAGCCCGCCACGAAATATGCACGTAACAGCTCATCTTGTATGCACAAATCCAATTCGATGTGAGATGGTGCTCAATTTCAAGGTCTTTGACGGACGGACTTCTGTTTCTGCAAACTGCGCAGATGTAAGCGGCACATAATTGGCTCATCGGACATAATGATACATCTGACGCACTTGCTGGATTGAGTCTAGCCGCCGACATTCACTTGAGTTTCATTCACCGTTCCGTCATCTCAACCCCGACCAGGCGATGCTAGCAACGGCGCCACCATGAAGCTCTACGCCATCGGAGATCTCCACCTCAGCTACGAGTACAACAGAAAGGCGCTCGAGGAGCTGACCCCGCACCCGGACGACGGGCTCATCCTGTGCGGCGACGTGGGCGAGTCGGCCGAGCACCTCGAGCTCGCCTTCTCGGCCGCCAAGCGCAACTTCAGAGACGTCTGGTGGTGCCCGGGCAACCACGAGCTGTACACGATCGGGTCGTCGCGCCCGGACCTCCGCGGCGAAGCCAAGTACCGCCACTGCCTGGACGTCGCGCGCAGACACGGCGTGCACACGCCCGAGGACGACTTCGTGGTGTGGCGCGGCGACGGCGGCCCCGCGCTCGTCGCGCCCACCTTCACGCTCTACGACTACAGCTTCCGCCCCGACGACGTCACCCGCGAGGGCGCGCTGCGCTGGGCCGAGGAGCTGGATACCGTCGCCACCGACGAGTTCCTGCTGCACCCGGACCCGCACGCGTCGCGCGACGAGTGGTGCGGCGAGCTGGTGCGCAAGTTCGAGCGCAAAATCGAGGACGCGAGGACGAAGAACCCCGGCGTCCCGCTCGTCATTGCGAATCACTGGCCGCTAAGGGAGGACCTGGTGTTCATCCCCCGCGTGCCCCGGTTCAGTCTCTGGTGCGGGACCAAGATGACGGAGGATTGGCACACGCGGTTCGGGGCTAAGGTCGTGGTCAGCGGCCACTTGCATGTCCCGCGCACGGACTGGAAGGCGGGTGTGAGGTTTGAGGAGGTCAGTCTGGGGTACCCGAGGCAGTGGCAGGATGTGAGGACCGTAGGGAAGGATATCAATTCCTTACTACGTGAGATCTTACCCGGCCCGCCACCACCGCCAGGAGGCGAGTCGGAGATGAAGTGGCGGCGGKGGGGKTGATGGTGAAGAACATTGTATTGTTTTCAACACGACAATAGGGTCGTCGGTGTGCTACATGTCCACGGTGGTGGTTTGCTGAGAGCCGAGAAGCAGGCATGTTGCGCTATCTCGGACTAGGAGGGTACGGGGAAGATGAGTGGGCATACAGTAGGGCATAAGATTAGAGTTACGGTGCTATTGAGACGGCCGAGTCTTCGGGATCGTAGATTTTTAGGAGCGGTTTACTCGGTGCATTCTTAGACTAGGGACGTGCATGCAAGGGGAGAGCTAGTACCTACCTCTAGCTCAAGTCAACATCAAGAAGTTGGTTTATCTTTATTGTATGATGTTTATGTCTGTTCGTAAGCCAAGGCTTGGGTGGGTTAAGTTTCTGGCGGCCCCATTTCTCTAATGTCTTATAGAAGGTAGGCTCTCATACTTTGACGAACAGACTAGACATATATCTCGCCTCGCACCATAAGCCTAGGGGTCTCACCGTAAATTAAAAGTGCATTATTTACATTGCTTTTAGCTCTCATCCAGGGTTCGTGTCGTTGATATCAAGTGCTTCCCCTCGAGAGCTGCGCGGTGGAAACCCACMCCCCTAGGCTAGCCAGTGAGAGCCAAGCTGATGGGTCCCAGCATCTAACGCCCAATGAGCGTGAGGCAACAGAATCTAACTTGATAGTAATCATTGACGGCAAAATTTTTCAAGCAGTTCAGCTCGGACCAGCCGCACGGTTGGCCTGGGCGCCACGAACTCATAGTGCCTCTCCTCCGTGGCGCAATTGGCTAGCGCGTCTGACTGTTAATCAGGAGGTTGAAAGTTCGAGCCTTTCCGGGGGAGTTGATTTATTTTTGCAGTTTCTGCAAATTTGCAACTATTTACGAGATCTCGATATGCTCAGCCATAGTTCAAGTTTTTTGAACAACCGGGGAAGGCACGCACAATGTCGCCTCCGGCATTTTTTTGTCGGTCGCATCCCCCCAATTAGGCAATTTTCGTCTCCGTTGATGGTCGTTGTTTCCCACCTTTCAACTACGTCAATTCCGAAACATCACGAAACTTGCATTATTCCTTACCTCCTAACTTTATATATATCGAATAAATTGTGTCACTAATGTATGTAAATAGTACAATCCATTTCACGCCGAATTAAATGATTCTCGACAAGAGAAGATTAACATGACTCATTTCCCCTGGAGAGAGTGTGGCATACTTTTTCGTAACCTCACACATGCAGAAGGTATCGCGAACTTACAATTCCCAAGTGGAAACCACATACGTAAACCACCACAAACTTCTACAGAGATAGCCACAAATTAATTTGGAGTTCTCGATTACATTATGTAATGATCTCGAAAGAACCCGATCGTCTCGATCAAACCCGGACCTGTGGTAACATCCCACATTGACAGGCCGGACCATCTGGTCCGTGGTCGACGGCAATATTTGATATAAACATAAGAATACTGCCCCACTCTTGTCACCACCATGGCAGAAATATGTTGTATCGAGGAAAGATCCCCGCCCTACTGACATTTGTTTATAATACCTCGACGGTACCTAGGTAGGTAGGTGACGAGTTGCTGGCGGTCCCAATGGTACAAAGAGCATCAAGGAGTTGATGGCTCTAAACTAAGTAGGTGCTTAGTTTAGAGCCATCGATATCTACCTAGGTAGGCCTGCTAATAATAATGGGCAAGTCCTAGACCAATCTATCTCCTGATCAAACCCAGGTGAATTTCCCGGACATCGCTACGGACTACCGCAAATCGGCCGCACCATGCTTTACTTGAAGAGTTGACCGACAGTACCAGCAGGGTGGCTCTGAATTCGGTGGAATTACCAAAGGCTTGCAGACTTTAGCACGCAGCATACAAGCTATTGATAGCAGATCGGTCTGCACTAACCGGCACTTCGAATTGCATGCATTAGATACTAGTGGGAATCATCGACGCGTAATCTCCTAGATCTTCCGACATCTGTTGCTCACTTTTCATCGGATATGGTCGCAGAGAAGGCAATGTCCTCCAAATCACAACACGTACTTCTTGGGACTAACAGTTGCTAGATCGGAAGCAGACAATGGATCGCTCCTTTGGACATTGCGGCCAAGTCATGAGCATGGTCAGGCCGGGTAGCGAAGCAACTAGCTGCACTCCGGCGATACTTCCAGGAGACCTAGGATTTCCTGTTCGCTGTCATGGAAGCTTGTGTCCAAGCAGGGCCGTGAAAATGATGTAACCTGAGAATACTTGCATCGCCAGCATACGAATACGACCCGGTCGGGAAGGGGAACTAGAGCAGGGCGGAATGCTCAGACATTCGAAGATATTCTCTACACGGCCCCTCGAAAGACAGGAGGCGATGCCGCTACACCAGGCTGGCGGTGTGGACGACGTAAGGATGGAAGGATACTTGATAGAGCATGGAGCCAATGCTTCTTGATGTTTTCATGTCCAGGGCTTGGCTCTCCAGAGCCTTGCTAAGGTATCCCAGGAGACCCCTTATTCAATCGCCAAGGTTCGTGACTTGGGTCAGATCACAAGATGCTCTATCACGAGTCATGTTGTCTAGGACATGAACGCTACACCAATCCCTAACGCTCCTGGTTATGTGCCAAGTAACTGAATTATGTCCAGGATGCTGTGTCGGGTCCTACTAGGGTTCAAAATCTAGGGATATCTCGAAGCAGATACTAATTCGTCTCGTCACTCAGTTTTCGTCTCGTCGTTGCCCTTATGGAGTTGGGAGTAAGGGAGTGTCAACTCGTTGATAGAGCACTGCTTGCGGATACAGTATGATCGTACGATCCAAATCTCCTAATTGTCTGGGCACGGGATGTTGATATGCATATAATAAGATACATATTAAAGCTAAGAAAGGGATAAACGTTTATCATACCGGAGACTTGTCATTGAGAGAACGGAGAGTTGGGGAAGTTATTATCCCTTACCTTGCCTCGCTAGCACGGCAATTCAACATGGCAGATTACTCTAGGACAGCGTTCGTACATCACTTCCAGTACACTCATATGCTTGAATATTGCTTGAAGACCTAGAAGCTGAACTCCTTTCTTGGATCCACTATACATCTATCTAGGAGGTATGTTAGAATAGATCCCTTGTTCAGCATCTCGATTTTACTAGGATATCAGTGTATCCGGGCAATTCATAGAGCTTGATTTCATGATTACACTATCTAGCATTGATGTGTTGAGTAAACTAAATCCTCCTTGGCGGCTTCCCAATGCTTTGGGGAAGTTATAATTAGTCCAGCCAAGAACCCTATGGTTACCTTAGGTGGACGAAGAGAGGTCAAGGAGGCGCCTAGACAGCCTCGTGTTGGACAGACTAATAATTGATGGCCGATAGCGGGATATAGCTGTGCCAAAATACCTAGGAGGTAGGTAACCAGTACAATTACCCCTATTCTAGGTAGTGGTGCCCTCATCAGTAACCGAATCCCTATATTTCTCCGCATTAATAATCTGCGATGAGACCGAGGAACGTGTTCATTTTTTCTCTCGGTAGCTCTATATGCAGGATCCTCGATACTCCCTCTGCTCCTGGGTTACGCAAACGAGAACGGGCGACGTAGTAGATGAGTCAGACCCGACCACAGATATGCAGCCACGGCGCCACACAAGAGGTTGCAGGGTGCAATCAATCTGAAGCGCCGCGATCAGCTGGACATACAACTGGCTTAGCTTTCGGTCTGGCAAGGTTTCAACGAAGCAACATCGAAGTGCCGAATCTAAGATGTGCCAAGGGACCTCGTATCTTGCATATGTCACCCATAAGCACCGTGCAACGAATTGGTCATGGCTACTGGGTAGTTGCTCGATATTGCGCATCTAGCTGACGCCGCGCATTGGAAAGGCTACCTTCACTGCTACGTCATCTAAGGGTGGTCTCGCACCCTGTTTCCGGTAACTTATTAATCTTCACGAGAGACGAGACCCGACGCGCGCACTCAACTGCCTAGCCGAGGCAAACCAGGAGACGTGTCACATATCAGCTACAAGTGGCGTCTTCTTAGATTAAAACCGGTCAAGAAGCCGTCCTTGACTCCCTTGAATAGATCACCCCTAATGGGCACAATGGCGGCTCGGCACATTTTAAAAGAGGCAATATGTAGGATGAATAACACGAGATACCCGAGTAAATCCAGGACGATCCTGTACGATCTACGACACCTCCCTCGCCACCTACACACCGAAAGATGGGGGATGGGGGATCACCACAGTAGGAACAGTAGTAATTCAACGCAAGAGAATGCGAAGGAAGTACTGCGTTATTATATTATACATAGGTATATACATATATGTTGCTGAGACTAGGCTGCTCCAACCAGAACCAAAGCAGATAGATGATTCGAGATCGAACATCGACCATGCGACCACCCGAAAGCATGCATTATCCGCTTTGTGATGGTGCATGTGGAAGGCTGGGATTGGCCTGCGGAACTCGGCGAAAATAAAAGGGCTAAGAGGGGGGAGGTCAGATCAGTAAAGGCGCCCCCTCCTGCAAGATTGCATGGAGAAATCGCGAGATCGGGTCGAGTTGCTCAGGCCGAAAAAGTTAAATGAAACGACAGGTCTCTTTTTCTTTTTTCTCCTCGTCCTATTCCATTCCTCCGTGCCGTTCGAGAACTTGCCCCCCCGTGGGAAATCGTAGGCAGCTGTCAGCGTGCCCCCTTTCTATAGCGCCACCGCGTCGTAGACTTTGGGCCACTAAAGACTGTCGCTTAAAATCAGCAATGAAGTTTGTGATCAACCACTACATAGCACGGGAAAATCAGCGCATGTGGCTCCTTGTCATCGTATATAAGTGGCTCGGGGTTCGATGGTTGATTGTCTCGGGGCCATCGGTTGCCTGCATCTTGCCGTTTCTCCCTTGCTTACCTGCTTGCTTCTAGACCAAGGCCAAGAGGGTGACTCAAGGGAGTCGGTCGTGTAGCAGCAAGCAATCCACAAGCTAGCAACAGGATCACCGCGAGGAGTTGCAGAGTCGGGTCTACGTGCGAAGATTGGGATCTGGGCTACCGAGACTTAGTTATACTTAATTGTGATGAAGGTGCTGTGAATATTCTGCTTCTCGTACGTACTATGTTGCGTGGATATCCTGGCCTGTAAGCGCGGGTTGGGCCGTGGCGTGGCGTCGCTTGAAGGGGGGGGAAGTATCCCTACCTGGGGTATCTAGCGTCGCCCTTTCGTCTGATGAAGGCAAAGGTAGGACATAGAAAATTTCTCGGAAAGGCTCTGCTTGGAGGTGACAAAGTAGGACTGATTTGACAATAAGGCTGAAACAGCAATGCTCAATACACAGTTGTCAGCGTCTTACATAATTGCTTTCTGGGAGGGTTGCACTGGTTGGGAGGTACTGGGACCCAGAGCCGGGCAAAGTCATCACGATGCATAAGATCGTGATCTGGGATAATCTAGGGCGACTAGGGTCGTATATTACGTTGGCTGGGGAAGTAAAGGTGCTTGTATACCTATTACCTCTCTTGTCTACGGACAGCCGGTGTGTCAGCAAAGGGGTTAGCTATTATAGCAGCAAGTGCAAAGTGTAATGCTACTACTATGTATTATTCGCCTACCTGTGCTTTAGAACCTGAACGACGAGGGCCACGGCAGGCTATCCTTGAGCTAGGGGGAAGAATACTATCGGCGACTGCTTTACCGCGGTCCAGGATCCAGCATGTACTTTTGACTAAATAGAACCGTACAAACCGACGTGCGGATACTTGTGATATAGTGTGGTAGCACCCATCTCTAATAAGTGGTTTTGTACCACATATAGTTCCTTGAAATAATGAGAAGTGATTTGCAGGAGTCCCCGGACCAAAAGTTGACAACGCGCTGCCCTCTCTCGAACCTCTTCTCATTTCGTGGGAAGTGACAGGTAGCAATTCTCCGCCGTGACGAAAGGGCTCTTCGGCTAGAGGACACACAAACGTCAGAACCAGCCCCTTACCCCCGGGATGGGCTTTATGTACTATGTGCAGCAGAGGGGTCCCGGAAACTACCCGTTGGAGAAAGACTATTTGATAGTTCATGGGATGGAACAAGATTGTTGGCCAGTCTTGCTTCGTTTCCGGGGGCTAACCCCGGGCGAGGGCCATGTATGAGGTACTGGGATAGGTCAGAGAAGTCAGATCCTGCAATGCACCCATCTAACAGGAGGAGGAACAAGGTCCCGATCTTATTCATCATTTCATTCAAGGACCAGGCTTCGAGATTGTCTGGTGTGTGGTGGGCTGGTGGGCTGTTTGGTCATCATCACTCCTCTCACCGGAGTTTGCTGCGCCAATAGGAGCGCGCCAATTCCCTGCTTCCCCTCGCCGTGATAAGCATCAAGTGGGCAATAGTGGGCCTCACAGTGATCGCCGGGACCAAGCCACAGCGTAGCATTTTAGTTTCCCGAGCGTCGCATTTGGGAGAGCTCCATCGCGTTAGGTAAGGGAAGTTCATGTGACATTCCCAGATTCATTTTACCTTGGCTTGAGGACCTTGGCAGCCTCGAAAGATTGGATTCCCACCCCCTATCGAAGAGGAACATGACCTGGTTTCCTACCTGGCCGGCGCCAGCCAGCCCTTTGACCTACCGACATATGTATGTGCCTAGGTACCTACGTATGCATTATTACGAACTGTACTCCTAAGCCTACTTACGTAGTGCCTTGTTCCTCACGTGCAGGCAGTAGCATCAAATCTCAACTCTTGAACTCTTGGACACGGCTAAACCCACTCAACGCTATCCCCGTTATGAATGTATTGTATTGTACAATCGCATACATAGAAACCACAAGGTGGACCGTATTCATGAGTCGTACGAGCGAAGGATCCAATGGTCCTGGACCACGGAAACCGGTGGCGCCCACTGCAGAACCATGAAATATTCATGCCTGTCCCCTGCGAGAAAAAAATGACCTGTCATTAAATACACCCGAGGTCCCAGGGTCGCAACGCTTTCGTTGCTGCCAGCTTAGCCCGTAGGATACGACTACAATGGGGAATGATAGGACAGATGGAGACAGCAGCGTAGCGAAGGTTATGTCGTGGTTTTATTATGTATGTATGTGCATAAATACGACAACATGCGCAGAGTTAGCCGTTATGACCCGTGTATAGACGGGAAGAATAGGACTAAATAGACTGGCCAAGACATCCGAAAGGCACACAAAGCAACTCCGGGTGCCCGCTTGAGAGCGCATGCAACAAACATATTGCGGCAAGCGGGACTCCCGAGGCCGGAAGAGCTTCTGTACGGCAACATCACCGAGAGGTGAGCCAGTATCATCATCACACAATGCATACGTGCATTGGAAAGAGGGGATCAGGTTTCAGAGAAAATAGCAATTAGAGTGGTGAATCCTACACATCGCCGTACAACGCAGAGATGCCTTTGTAATCTACATACATCCCATCCATGGGTAGATAGCGAGGTACACATGCAATCTTTCCCCTTACAGCCGCCAACGAGCGAGTCGGCTGAGTCGATGTGCCCCTTTATTTATGGTACGCCCGCTCAGGGCCGAGCCGTCACAAGCTTCCAGATATGGCCGGGCAAGGKGGACAAAGATAGATGGGTGGTTACTTAACTCGGATGCCGTTACGACACGCATAGTATATGATGAGATAAGAAGAGGTAGCAGTTGGTGAGAAATAGGAAATGCCCCACGCCAGATCTGATTCCTATATAGATCAGACGATCAGACAGGATGGGTGTCATTGGCTAGKGAACGGCGATCCAGATTTTCAAAACGAGAGCATGTTCCATTCAGCCTAATCTCGTTCAATAAGATGCGTTCGACAGCAGCGATATGATGCTTACGCCAGCAAATCGTGCAGTCAAGGTGCATCCTTATACAAGATGGACATCAGCAGGGCAGCTCATACAGATTGGACATTAGTCAACGAAGGAACTTCGTTCATGTGGATTGAAGCCGAGTTCCGAAGCTGAAGAGGTCATATGGCCAGTCCACTCCATAACGCGCAAGATTGATCATAATAGCGTAAAATACACATTTAATGAGCGATTTTCAACCTCCGGTGGGTGGACTGAGAGATATATCGAACCGATCATAGGATGATAGTGGTACACTGACGGAGTTCAATATCATATGCATGTTGGGATATTCGACGCACCGCTGTGGTTGGTACGGAGCAAGGTCCGTGGTTCTATCTCGTGCGTAGGGGACGGCCAGAGTGCCTCTTTTATAATTCTCGCAGCGAGGGTCACGAGCGCCATTTGGGACGGGGAATTATCGTCGTTACGGTAGGTGTTCTCGGCTTTTCGCAATGGAACCACAGCCCGTGGGAGGCCACCGCGGGGCGCAGTGAAACGTCAGTCAGAATGTGGTATTATTTTTATTATTATTATCGCTGGAAGACACGGAACATCCCAGTCGGTACCAAAGTAGCGAAAGAATAAAAAAAAAAAAGAACAATCCTTCCGCGAAAAGCCAAAGCCAGATCTGGTGGTCTGCATATCTAGGCCGCCGTTGGATCCAGATTACGCCGTAGTCTTGGGTCGATGGCTGACATTAGGCACCCAATCTTTCAGAGCCTGTCCGTACCACTCTCGCAACCAATATTAGTGAATCGCGGGAGCGCGGAAGATAAGTTATCCTACCATGGTTCCGGGTGCGACGTAAGTTCAGGAAGGGGAGACGTTGGTTGCCCGCCTCAAGAAGCAAATAATTTATGTATGGGGAGCGTTGGAAAACGTGTTTAACAGTTGCGACGTAAGAACGCCTCATGGTTTGCAGCAAAGCAATCCATCAGTTCCGACGTGGTGCAGCCTTGCTGCAAGTTTGACAGCAGCAACCCAGAAGCAAGAGGGATCTCTGAAGTGAGGCTCTTGTTGGTGAGCTTTACGGGTCATTGGTTGATTCTTTAGCAAGCAGTCCTTGTACATAATGCCGGCGAAATGGGCACAGATCGTGCGGTGGTACCTACTGCTCAATGCAAGCTGAGGCATCACGAATCATCATTTCGCCTAATATTCTGTAGCCTGAGTCGTTCATTTCCTCCGTCACCGCGGGAAGCATCCTTGAATGCAACGGTACCGGACTCGCCCATGTACCAAATACCAGGGGTACCTCTCCGCCAGTATGTATAATACGCTACATGGACCCTAGGCTAGTTCGAAATCAGAGGCATAATGGGTTAATGGAAGGGTGGAAAGAATGGGAGAGATGCGATACATTACCCAAGCCAAGACTCGAGAGTGGGCTGCGAAGATAATTGAGATGTGGTCCTTCACCAAATACTGGTTCCGAAGGGGTGTAAAACTTTCTGTCGACCCAATCGCTTACTTAGGAGACAGGATCTGGTTCAGGCATCTCACTTCCTAACCGAATAGCGATATGGCCTGTTGCACATGACGATCGCCCCCGGTTTGGGAAATCTTCAAGGGTGCGGATTCCTGAATCGGATGTAAACCCGGCAGTCTGGGGCACCTTCTGGTTCTTCTAGACTTTCTAATGTTCGACGAGTCCTCCGCGCGTGGGGTCCGACTCGAATGATTCCAATGCACGAGCTGCTGCTGACCAGGGACTGTTATGGCGGTGGAATAGGAGATCTGTACTTCGTATCTAGTTCCCCTTCACTAATAATTCGACCCACGCAACTCTGTGTTCTCCCAAAGCAAATCCCGAGCATGCCGAACTGGGTAGGACAAATCCCGACAGCTTTTCACGGGCCACTTATATTATTAGTGCTGGCTGTCGTTTTGATTGCATAGCGCAGCATTGCGTTTCGCTGTCTCCATATCTATCTGTATGTAGAACGGGCAGTCCGCCGATAACCCAACCCATACCATACCCATACCCATACCTATACCTATCTTGCGGATGCGATCCTTCTGCATCATTACGCCGACGTGCTTCGAAGCGAATGAACCCAAGCATAAGCGGGATATGACAACTTAAAGCAATGTCTACCCTCACCGTTCTCATCTGTGGGTCTGGGATGTATAATTAGTAATTTGGAATTACAATAGTGTATGTGAAGTCAAGGTATAGATGGCAGTAGGACTCCGTTTCGCCAATGAGAAGCCAGCCAACTGGTTCCTTCAACATGGGTGATAATGGGCTCCTTTGAATGCGCGAACCGAGCGTTTCACGCTGGCAGGCTTCGAGCATTTTCCCAAGTGGAGACAGCCCGAAGTTGAAAAAGCCGTGTCCGGTCAGGCAGCCAGGGCTGGCTGTCAAAAATGGGTAAATGTTTGAACTGGCGATCCTAGCTTCACTTGGCGATACTCAAGGTGCGACTGTGGCCTACGGTTTTTGGATAGTCAATAGGTCCTTTACCCATAAGCCTAGGGCTCTTTAGGGGGCCTCTAATCCTGCGCTTAGCATCCTGATGGACAACCTAGGTTGCCCGGTCTATAAGTGTACTTCGTATTAGTGCTGCATGTACAGACTAAACAGGCCTTGTTCGCTGCTGGATGATATTTATGTAGTGTAAGGCTCAAATCGCCAATCCATGACTTGAGATTTTGTTGAATTTTTTTTTAAAGATAGATTGAAGAAAGCGGCTGCATGTGATAACGTGCTGACATGAAGGATTAAATTAGCAATGGCATCGAGATTGTCTTCTTCGGGAAGTGGAAAAAGACGCATGATTCTAAAAAAAGGGATATTCCTTGTCGTTAGTCACAAAATGCAACCTGCTCGCGGTCCATCTGTCCTAATCGCAAGTTCTATGAGATTCCCGAGAGATGACTCTAGATCGCGCCCATACGGTATGCTACCATTTGTAATTTGGTTCGTAGTCCCGCTGTTAGAGGCCCGACTTACAAGTTATACAATGCCATAACGCTCATCCCCTTTATGGAATAGAGAATAAAATGACACCTCAGCTTCCCACGCTAGCTGTTGTAATTACGTCCAGACATCGTGTTAGCAAGTCAAATGTCATAAACGGTGTGGTAAGGCAGCTTCAGAAGGGCCATGACGCATGTATAACTGAAGGTCGACCGATCCTACTGTTTTCTTGTTTCACAGGGGCAATCTTGTAGAACAACATACATGTAGTCAAACAAGTTCTTCAATGACTGAACGACATGTTAGGAGTCGCTAAAAAAGGAGTGCAGCGCCTGCATTTCGATCTGAGCCTCATATTATCTTATCCAATTGATAAAGATGTTTGCATAGCTTGCATGCAAACTTTCTCAAGGAAGGGGCACGAGATACACGAGGGTGATAGCAAAAAGGGCTCCATATGTACCTAACCTTAGCATGGGGCGGTACGGACATTCCGATGCTTTGATATGGAGCCCCGGGATTTGTTGGACCTTTTGTACACGGCTAGTTTACGAAGCTAGGCATCTTTTCTTTTTTTAAAGTAGAATGCAAACCTCCTGTGAGGAACTAATCGTTACATGTTCGTCGTTCGGTAGTTTGACTTGCAAGATCAATTGATGCAGCATGCCGTTGTCTGATCGAACCCAGCTAGAAGATACATTTTTATGATGACACACACTTCGGCGATTAAGCGCCCGGGAGAAGAAGCATAGGAGTATCTGGATTGATGAAAAACGATGATTTTTACGGACCTTAATGCCTTTGGTTTATACAGTGACGAAAGACGACTCGACCACTCAGATATATAACATCTCATGAATCGGAGGGCTTTCTCTTTAAATACTGCTGTAAAACACAAGTCCTGGAATCACTCAGTGTGTGCGTTGCACTTATATGAATGGACAAGCAATCCACAAGACAAGAATGGTTTGATGTTAGGCATTCCAGCTGTGGTTAATGGCCTTGACCATATGCCATTGATACGCTAAAAAAAAAAAATCCCGTTACGAATCCATCAAATATTCTTAGATGTATATCAATGACGGCTACGGTTTCCAGCCAGATGGTTCCAAGTTGCTAAAATATCTCGACGTATCGGTCGCTAATCTGTCGAAACAAGCCAATCTGAATGCAAGATCTCCGAGAAAATGCTTAGTAGCATGGGGGCGCAGGCAATCTAGCCGAGAACGAGTCCTGATCGATTAATTGCACGCTAGCCGTAGTCGAACCATTTGTCCACATGGTTCTCCAAATCTGACCAAAACCCCGGGATAGGATGGAGATCTTGGATTGGCTGATGGCCGACAGCCAACACGATGCCTGGGTAACGGTTTTGTACAGCACAGTTCGTGTTGGATGACGTGAGCCTCTGCCTGGCGGCAAAGTTGAATGTGTTATTATGCTTGGCTTGGAAGAAGACGTTATGTTTAGAGGATGGATTAAGTTGGACTTGCGTGTCGTGTTGCTGGAGACGGAGKGAGAAAAGTGGTGGAAGGTCAAAAGTCAATTGCTAACATTGTCGAGCTTGATCTCGTTATACGGGGTACCTAATTGAAGCGAAGTTGCATTAAACATGCACTAGACTACATACCTTAAGTACGTATCCCATGTATTCTCCGATACGTGTATGCTCAACCCTCAAACCCTCAACCCTAACGGTTGCATATGTCTCCTTTAAGGCAGGAAGAGAAAACAGGCAGGATTTAGCGGGCAGGAGCCACGACTTGAACTTTAGGTACGCACCAACAGCTAGTGCATGCCACATACATGTATGTATCTCCATACATGTCTGTAGGTGGGATTACATGTACATAATGTAGTACCTACACTCCGGCGTCGCACTCCACCATCTAATCTGATCTCGCTCTCATACGCTACGAGTCAATCTTACCTGTAAAGTTAACGTCACGACAATGTAATGTTTACTTCCCCTGATTGCGACGGCAATCAATAGATCTATTCGGCTTTTGACCTGTGCCGTCTCTCGAAGCCTACTCTACACTCCTCGCTGCATCTAGGTTGTCAAGCATTGTCGCAGAAGTACACGTGTCAGTGACCCTTTCTTTTAGGTCCACAAGTACACATGGTCCTTGAAAGACACTTCCAAATGGGTATATATGACTATGTCTTAAGTTGCAGAACCTCGATTGATAGCTCCGCAACTACTACGACCTAGTTTAGGTGTTTCTATATAAACGAGTCTCAAGAGGATCGGTATTGGCCCTGAGCTGCCATAACGCTTTTTTAATTAAGCCCTATATACTTACCATGTGGTAAGGAGCCTGTGCAAAGACATGTCTTAGTACAGGAGGAATCAGAACCCAATATGTAGTTCAATCTCAGAGTTTGCGTCGTGTGCGTCTTGGGTTGATGGTCCCCGAAAGGGATGTCTCTTGGGAATTTTTTCCTAAAGGCTCAATCAACTCTGGGCAACATTGACCGAGTGCAGTCAATCCAATATATTGGGAGGAAATCAGAGATCGGACAAAAAATTACGAGGCAAGCATCCACATCTTGTACTTAGATCTATACTTGATTAGTCGGTCACGGGGAAAACGGGGTTGATAGCGGCAATAGGATGGAAATAACCAAAATGGGTTATCGAGCATCGAACACATGACAGGCTAAGTTGGCAAGATGAACTTAAGTACAATACCTAGTACTTCAGGCATTGTACTTAACACTAGAAATCTCAGGTGTAGCCTCAGGGATCGGACAGCACTCCTAGCATCCTTTCGGCAACCTGCAGCCGCTATACCTGGCCCCTGTCAACCTTCCCCACTTGACTAAAGTAGAGGTAGATTTCGACGGCTGCAGTGGACTGCAGTGGACTGCTAGGGGCATGCGAAGGAGCGGCCCCATGGGACCCACAGCTCTTTTCAATGAGATCCATCTGGATACCCATCTACATGTACCTMCCCTGCCACTCAAAACGCCAAGGTACGTGTACCGTGTACCGCCGCGGTACGTACCTGCACGTATACGTCGTCTGTACAAGACCTGTGCAGGTGATAAAATAATAATAACTTGCCTAATTTTTTTTTTCAGCCCATGCAACACATGCTCGCCATGTTCTCTCGTAACCCCATCCCCGTCCCATGTCCGCACCCTGGTCTCCGAAATCTCACTTTTCGGCCAAAGAAGCAATGATGCTCGCCTGCAGCTCCATTGAGACCTTGTATCTTTTCTGCTAGGTTAATAGGGTACCCGCAGTCGTCTCTCGTCGTCCAAGAGCAAAGTTGCTTGACTCGACTCTCGCAAGTTCGGTGCCTACCATCTGGTCCGCTTGCCCGTGATGTAGGCGTGCAGGAGGGGTTCCTTTGACTACATACATATCTGCTAGGTAGCTCTGGCGGTGCATCGCTTGCTGCGTGGTCATCCTCTTTGGATTGCGGATTGTCACCGAGAGATCGTCATGAAGGTCGGGTTCCTAGGCGTACCGAATCATACCCTTCTGCCCCCCAATCAGGAACGCTCCTTTGCGGAACACCCCTGGTCACCCTACCGCCCATCTCATCTTCGATCTGAGCTGCCAAAGGGTTGGCAAAGATGCTAGTCGATGGGTCCCATCGCCACCAAGGGGCCCTGTAACCTTCACCGTCTAACAGCCCTGGATTGCCAAAAAGTGGTGCCACCTTATTTCGCTGTGAGGATAATGGCGTGACCTGACAGGTTTCGGGACTCGTCATTCCTATACAAACCAGGTGCTATACCAATACTGTATAGTACCCAAGTCTTGGGTCGTCGGGAGCGATCCGTTCGCGTTCAGATTCGCCCACAAGTCCCATGCAACTGGGGCTACCGTACGTTTGAGAAACAAGAGATCGTCATCTCACTATTCCCAGGCGATCATAGCCGACTGTATCATTGCAGCAGTCGCCGGACCTTGCTCGCATCGAGGCAAGGCCGTTTCGCCCTTCATGTACGTCCGCACCCGCGAACTGCCAAATTGCAGCCACGTTTATTCGCAGCTGTGGAATGAGACCTCAGTTAGGCCTACCCACGATCATCAAGGGTCCAAAGTCCTCAGGTATCGAGTTCCTTGGAGGGTGTGGGGAGGGCATTGCTCAGAAATCGCAAGCAATCTTTCTTCCCTTTCGACCCCCCCAGGATTTTGTCAGAACCGGAGGTCGCTGTACCAACTGACTGGCTGCAAGCCCTGACTTGTGAGATGCTCACCCTTGTCCTGACTATTTTGTGCCCCGTTTCCCCCACTTCAAGCGACCCAGGTCAAAGTCTCCGTAATGTGGTTGCTGCACATATAATAGTAAATTGGGTAGACAGGGGTGTCCTAAGTTATGTATGTGTGTACACTACAGGTTGGTGTTCCTTATTACGCATATTTGCCCATCTACGTATGGTACATCATACACTGGTAGCATACACCTCGCTCCAAATCTGCTGTGCTTATTTCTCTAAACTCTCTTAATACCTACAACACATCACCCACGTTTTCGTCATTTACTTTTGATTCTTTTTCTTCCTTTCCCTCCTTTCCATTCGAACGTCACGAGGCACCCGTGACTTCAACCGTATTCATAATCAGCTATCTTTGGTTCATCTACCGCCCCTTACCAGACGTCMCCCCGATCTTACTCAACATTCTACCTATCCCGTCTATTCTTCTCTATAGATAGCGTCCTGGGCGTGCTGTGATAAGCCTCGACATACTTGGGTCGTCTAGGAAGAAGGCCTGCTACATCCCTCCGAGCGTCCAGTAATCTGGGACGAGCCATACTAGCGAGACAATCATATCGACGTCCACGTACCCAAAGGCCGAAAGGAAATTCCCAGAGTTTTGTCTTCGGGTCATATTCAGACCCACTTGGTGACTACGTCAAAAAAGGTGAGTTCCCAGGAATGTCTTAGGGGGGAAAGCCGCACCGCCACTACTCGTGGTGACTCGATTAGTGTCTTGTATACTGGACCTTCCCGTCCTTTAACGTCGTCTGGGACGAGACATTTTATGTACCATTGCTCTAACCACCCCATCTCGCTCCGCCGTCACGCATAGTTAGTTGATCTGATGTTTCTAACAACTGGGTCCAAAGATACACCTTTTGACATTCTGACGCCACTCCTGCGTGCATTCCGACCATTATATAGAGCGTTCTTCGGGCTAGTTGTCAACTTAGCTCCGGTAGCCCGTACTAGGAGACTATTCCGACTCGAACCTATTTAAACTTCTCACCCGCACGACGCGCGAAGCATCAAGAGTTCGATATTGGGTTGTTGCCAGCGACGATTGTCCTTGTAGCCACAAACGCCCTCAAGCAAGTCAGATGCCTAAGTCGTCTTAGCTAATCGGTTGGAGATTTTGGCATCGCCATTGGTAGCAGTCCCGCTATGGAAGTGGGTGAATCTGGTACTAGGCAAAGGTCCGTTCTTATTTAGAGCTACTCGCTCTAGTGCGCCCGGAATCCTTTCATCGAACTTGAGTTGATCAGTATCTTTCTCTTAGTGGTTATMCCTCCGCTAGCAGACTTGATACATATAGCCAGCGTCTCCCAGATCCAGCAGAGCGACATAATCGCGAAGCGCCCACAATGGCAGCTACAGCTTTAATAAACCCGGCTCCGCCAGCATATCATCCTCATAAACCTCCGTTCCAGCCAACTTACCATCAACCACCACCACCAATGCCTGGTATGATATCACCTGGTGAGAGTAGGAGAACACCGAATGAAGCGGAACCCGCACAACGGCAGTCCCTCCCTTCCATATCAGAAGTTTTCTCAGCGGCAAAGCCCAGCCATTACTCACCGACCACCCCTACGACGTTGGGTGGCTCTCACAGCCTTCCTCCGCCGTTAAGGTCTGAGCCGCCGCCCGAATCGAGACCACCGCCTTCGCACGAAGACAAATTCTTCCGTTACTCTCAACGGTCAGAGGTCGGAGTACCGCCTGGCCCTCCGGGTCCTCCCAGCTCAGCATATGCGTACCCGGAGCAGCGGGATCCTATTAAGCCCCCAGAATCGGTATCTAACACTAGTCACACGAATCCTCCGCCGCCCCCTCAAATCCCATACCCGCCGGGTCAATACCCGTTACCTGCAGCGCCAATCTCGCCGCATCATCTAGGCCATTCACTCCCGCCTTACGAACAGACGAGGCCTCCTCTTCACAGCGATGAAGAATATGGCATGCATCGGAATCGGTATGATTCTAACACTTTAAACCGACATTTTGAGTCGTGGGGCTATCAGGATTGCTTAAACAAGGTCAGTTTCTCTGTCTCAATATCTAACACTCTATCATAACTGACGGATACAGCAGTTGGTGTGGACGTCAAGGACGGTCTGTAATTTCGCCGAAGCGTACAGCAAGATTGCTTCAGAGCAGCACGGTGGGCAGCCTATTCCGGAACGGTTACCAAGCGACCAGGAAGTGTCGAGCATGCTCGGGAATGTTGAGTTCATCAAGCGTTCTCTCGAGAACCTGCGAGAATTGGTACAACACAGCTTGGCAAATGAGAAGGCCCGAGAGGGTAGGGGGAAGGGACCATACGAAGGAGACGATGATCTAAGCATGTATGGCGATGGCATGAAACAGCAGTATGGTCTGAGCGAAGTCAAGAAGCGGCGTGGTGTGAGTCATTACATTTTGTGCGGCTCGGAGTTCAAGCTAACTTCTCATGAACAGCGCGCAGCACCTCCCGGTCGATGCCATAGCTGCAATAGGATCGATACCCCAGAATGGCGGCGAGGACCAGACGGTGCCAGGACGTTGTGCAATGCATGCGGACTTCACTACGCCAAACTCGAAAGGAAACGTCAAATGGAGCAGCGCTCCATCCGGCCGAAGGCTGTAGAGGAGCGTGTTTGAACTTGGTGTGTAGCGAACTTCCATCGCAGCAGAGGACATGACATAAACAACACTGGACTTTTGGACAACAAGCCAAGAGCTACATAACGATCTCTTTTCTCGAATATCACCTATTCGATCGATACTCCGTCAGCATTCATATTCTCCCAGCATTCACGATACTAAAGTCAGCGAACCTTATCCTATATCTTCATTCCGGAATATATAAACGTGTTAATTATTATACCCGACTCGGAACTATGCTTTTTCACTCAGTTTGGTTCTTGGCACCATCAGCTTTCGTTGTATATACCCTCATCTGGGCAAAAGGACTCGGGAGGTTCACGTCAGGGCATCAATCGGCGTCTGGCTGTTTCGCAATTGATTTTCATGTGCCATTTGACTTTCTGGGTGGGTTCATGAAATCCAGGCGAAGGGGACTGGCTGTGGGGATTTTACATATGGGAGTTACAATTTTATTTGGCATCTAAATAGCGGAAGTACGATGAGCCAAAGGAACGCGTGGATGACCCAAGCAAAAATCAAAAAGGGGAACACGCCCCCGACGCATCCTGTGGTGTATAGAGAGAGACGGATGAGGTGACTCGTCATTCTTATGTCCGGAGATCACGACGCAAGTCTTTTCATTTCAGTCTGGTGAATAAACTCCGATTTATTGACCGTTTTGCTATGTCAGAATAGCGACATGACCATTTGTGCGGGTTTCGGTTCTTTGGTAGCATTCCTTAAAGGACATCTGCCTTGATTTTGATACTACATAGGTAAATATAGGGATGTTAATACAATATATATCGCAAGATTACTCTACAACTACATTCTTGGGGGTTCAAATGCTCCATTTCGCCTCGTCAAATGATCAGTTATCATATGCTCTAGGGGTTGACTTGTCATAAACATGTATACTCCGGTAGCTAATTGTTTCGTTCAATGGAATAGCACGCAAGGTTTTTTTGCATTGTGGGAGCGGCGCGGGATCGGGTGTCGGGAGAGAAATAAGAAAAGGTCTCACCAGCCCTTCCACAATCTTCCCTTTTCTCCTAACGTCTCACTCCAACCTCCCGCTATCCGTGGCACACACGACGCGGGGAAACTGTGTCACTGCTTAAGCTCGAACACACCATAGCTGTTGGTTACGATGTGTGTTCAATACATGAATATCTATCGGTCTCTATGTTCTTCCCATCTCTTCTCTTGCCTCCTCTTCTTGCGACGATTCCCGCGATGGTCGTACGCAGTGCGGTAGCACAGAGCACACGCATGCGCACACACGCGCGTCCCCCAACCAAGCAGACGCGCCGGTTGCTTTAGGTAGAAGGGGGGGATGAGGCGCTCTGGGCGATGATGGCAGGATGCAGCTCCCAAGCACGTACACGCACCCACGCGGCGGGAGGCGGGTCTCTCCACAGATGTCGTGTTACGAGACATGTCAGATTGATGACATGCGCCTCGAACTGCTTTGGCCCGATGTCGCTTCGTAGCCAATACCCGTGGGCTTGACCCGACACAACCTGAAATTTTCAATGGGCTACCCATCGCTACTGGTTTCCAGTCGAACACGCGGGAAATCGCGTCCTTTCAATTGCCAACCTTGTCGTTGGTGACGTTGCCCGACGACAATAATAACTCTCTGCTACAGCCAGCGGTACATCTCAGCGGATCGATTGTGAACCGAAGATTGGCATAAATCTGTGGCACACGAACTTTGAGACCTCAGGGTCCTTTTCTAATGTCTGCATATGTGGCTGACACGATCACACCCACCTACAGCCACACACTAGTACCGGCTTTGTATTGACAATAGAGCAACGCGGATCTGGTATGTTGGTGTGGGATCAATAAGCCTATTCCGTAAAGGCACATCGCATCTACTGCGCCGCAACTCCAGATGCCGAGTGACACACACAATCTCGGCCAGGCAACCTCCCAAACATGATCAGATCATGGAACGAAAGGGAAAAAAATAAAATAAAAAGGGACCAGTCGTGGCGTCTAACGAATACAGTGCCGCAAGCCTACCTACAGGATCGGAACGAAAATGCGAAGAAGCCTATTCGCACATTTCGAGCCGGCCAGTTGTAATCCCGCAAAGCTCGCGTCACGGCAGGGAGATAGGTACAACTTGGTACGTTAGGCGAAGGAGAAATATTCTCGACTCGCAGCCACTAGGCTGTGGACCGTGAGGCTCATTTATATAATACCGCCGAGCGCTGGACTAGCACGGCTACGATGAGAGGAGGCTGTCGCTCTCTGCGCGTCATCGCCTAGGGTCCCCCTTTTTTTCTCTTCTGAACCTGCCGGGGGCCTACTATAGAAAATGCATGCGAGGATGGTTGCATCTTGCCCCGCTTACTTTTCAATGCATTAGATGCAGGCAAACGAAAGGGGCACTCTACGGGGAAGTAGGGGAGGGTAATAAAATTCGACGGGACAACATGACAGATCATCATCGCCCTTCCCTATCTCTTGTTGCACCGTTGTCCCACCGGCGCACTAGAGAGGGGCTGCAGGACATCAGGTTCGCCGCGATGCAAGCAGGCGGGATCTGCCCATTACTCTAGGTGAGATCTTGTCTGTCAAACGCTCCGATAGTGGCCGGCAGCTTTTCATCATGAGATGAGAGGGATTCCGGGTGGGAGCGAAGAGGTCGTGCCCGTTTTCACACGGACGGCAACCGCTCTCTTCCCCCATCACCGTACCCGCTGTCAAGTTCAATACATGACGGGACGGGTACGGACCAGCGAGCCGCTCTATAAACTTCATGATGGCCGGCGGCAAGTCGCAGGTACCACCGCCAATATTTTTCTCCTGTGCATTAAGCCGCAAGCTATGTCACCCCTCTCGAAATGGGCTTGATACACCATCGGGTTTGGGCTAGTCCCCATGTTCCCCCCTCCCCAGTGCCAGTGGCGCAAAGAGGCGCTTGCGCGGGCTTTTGTCGTACTTGTGTTACCGCAGGAGTCACATTTTGAGATCGGTCACGGGCTGCAGCTAGTAGTATGAGATCTCTATCCCGTCCTAGAGGTAGGCAGGAGGTAGGTACCTAATACCATACCGACGAGGCATTTCCGGGGAATGACATCTCAATTCCACTCATCATATTCCTGGCTGAACAGAACTAGATGTGCGGATCTCGAAAAGACTGGGGAGTCCCGATGGTCCCAAGAGGTGAATGAATCAGCGTTACGCGGCTCTCTTGCCAGACCAGACTTCACCGGCGTCGTCCATCGCACATATGTATACCTAGGTAGTTACCTACATATATGTGCGCCCTTAACAAACCCTATTAATAGGCTCATTCGGTCCAGATCGGTTCCCCGGACCGGGTATAGTTAGGGTTCTGATGGCACTCCGTCCGGCTCGAAACCCAACCTTATCAGCACTTCCCATCCGTACTAACAGGAAAGCTCCCCAGACTTTAGATTTCATCTGAAGTCGTAGTAGCCAGGATAAGTTAAGCTTTCAGCCTCCGCTGTGGAAACGGCTCTAGGTTTATCTCATGATTCAATGCTGGACACTAACGCATATATTAAGATTGGGTTTAGTAGGCGATCGCTCGGCTAGGCTTAACCTTCAGTCCGCTCAAGCTTGTTCTCACTAATTGGCTACACGCTATAAACAATCACTCCAAGACAAGAGACATTCACCATGATACCTACTTGTTGGTAGGCAGTTTTTCTTTTTCTCTCGGGCTATCCGCCCAGCGGGGTTTGATAGATACATGTATGGCAAGGCAACCGCGTGGTGTCTCTCCCAGAGGGTCAGACATGTATAAATTACCTTGTCTTAGACTAGCCCCTTTTCCCGCGCAGGTCGCTTCGTACAGATCTAAGACATAGCTTGGTCCTTGATTCACTTTAGATCAATTAGCGACGATCTTATCCTGTACCAAAACGTGGCACAAGCATACGGCCGTGGACTGATATCGGGTGGACAAAAGAACAAGGTGCTTGAGATGGACCATATCAGTTTCTAGTGACCAGATTATCCATAGTTAGAAGGCACCTTAGGTAGCTATTACCTAGGCTCAAGTAGGAGAAAAGCATTCCGACAGCCTCCTATGCCCACGTCATCTTATTAATTAATCGTTGAGGACATATGTAGGCATCGGCCCTGGTCCTTTGCAGGTAAGCAACGCTGTGTAAGGTTATGTAGGTTAGGTAGACATCGAAGACACTAGACGGCTCGTCTCGAGCTTCCCTTATTTCCCCTTGTTCCCTTGTCCCCATGCAAGATGCTCCTATGCTATCGCCCGAACCTTATGCTTACCTGTCTACGGACGGACCATTGTCTAAGATCGCGAGTCACAAGACAGGGCTCAGGGCATTGCATACCTCCTAACCTACTAAGGGAGAAGAAGTACATAGTACCGACATTGGGAGTACGGGACTCAATCCGTGTTTGCTTTCAATGTTCTTAGCACTTGTATGTTGGTAGGTTCCATTGATGTTGCTAGGCAAATGCCGTGCGGAATATACTACCAGGCATGTACCAGGTAGCTGCCAGGCAGGATGTAGCTAGAAACATTGAAGCTTCCAAATAGATGTAGATGTAACATGTAATCCAATGCAATGCCGCTTAGTCAGAAAACCCATCAACTTGTACAAGATACTTGCAAAAAAGGTACGGCAACCACTTGTACAGATACTTATCGGCCACATGGTACCAGTCATCCATTCTACCAATCGAGATCCTTCCCAGATCCCAGATCGCCCCCCCCACTCTACATCTCGCATGCTCGGTGACTGTATCGGTACATGGCTGCCCCCCATCCCATCTTCGCTCCTTTTTACCAATCCAACATCAAATCCAAGATCCATTCCCAGGTCGCCGTCTTATTTGCATACAATTGCGTATTTGGTTCCCGTGGCCTGATTTCAATCCTACCCGCCAAGTCTCACGTTACGAATCCGCCAATCGCGTCTCTGCTTCCCCTTCGGCGCGACCGGTTTGGAACCGAATTTCTGTATTGCCCTGCACGTGTACAATACTTCCATCTGATAATTCATGCCCGCCTCGAATTATTTGCTGTACGTGCACACATATACCTATAACATGCCTACAACACGCCGATATCAGTTTCCTCTCACCCATGGATGCTTCCGTGTGTTCCGTTGCCAACCGGGTGATGTGACGGAACCATCTCCGGCGCGCTTACGAGGTGGGCGTGAGAGAGGGTCACAATCCAACGTGTCGTGACGATTGCACCGTAAACGTCTTAGGTTGTGGTTGAATCTACCCAGACGACCTCGTGTTCAGTCAGATTTCTAGTCGGTCTGCCAAGCGGCACCGGCGCACCTCGCAACCGCGGCTAGCAAAGAACGGCGGGAGTTACCACTTTGTCACTCCAACTAGCACGATCTTGTCGACACTCGATGCGCTACTGCGGAAATCCCCTTCTACTTTGGTGCCCCGGCCCTTGCAACCAGTAGCTTCTAGATTATAGCCTAGAGTCTCAACTAGCACGTGTAGACGATAGTCTTCTCCACGCTAAGTCAAAAGCTTCGTAAGACAGCGAAGCCATTAGAAACAACGTACCTCGCGCGTAGTGGGTACCAACCAGCCTTAGAGCACCAACCCAACCCCGTCTTCCGTCGTGGCTCAACTCACAATTCCATAATCTATCCACTTCCCCGTCGAGCTAGACACTTAGCAAACTCAAAATCAGGTGATCTCATCTGAGCTGAGATCCCAACCCGACGTCACCGAGTCATGCTAAAACGAAAACGCGGTCAGGGCTGAATGGGCATTCTCCCTGTCGGGAATCTACACGTGCCGCAGAACCTCACCCCATTCAGGCGATCCGGGTCTCCATCTGCCTTAGTAAATTCTGCTTTGCAATTGGCTGCTTCCCGACGCTGTCGGTTTCCACACGTGATGCCGGTGAACGGCTTCAGAGCCGATAATAGCACGACTCCATTCGTTGCTAACCGGCCGAAGTATCTAGCATATTTCTCTTGATTTCTGTCCGTTAGAAAGCTATAAGGTTCCTGAGTGGCATGACCTGCGGGCTAGTTTGAGTGGATCGTCTCTAGGTACTTCTATGAACTCCATGCCGTCCCTAAGCCATGAACGTTTGAAGTCTCGTGATGTAATGTCTCACCTCCAGAGAGATAACCGATTCCAAAAGAACATCCGTCTATTCTTACTCCCCTTAACGGCGCATGTCTCCAACCTCGCCGGCGGCTAGTACTGGGGTGTCTCCTCCACAGAAGCACTAAGCATGCACTGCTACATCAATAGTTCAATCTTCCCACCCCGCAAGACTTCAGCGAAGATTACGGGCTCCGGAAGATACCGGCCGTGGTGACTAGGGCCTAAGTAAGATGACACTCAGAAACCGTCATTCTATTTGGCCTAACTATCATAGTATAAGATCTTCTTGACAGCTTCCGATGGTGCTTCTGGTTGGAGACGACAGATTGTTAATCAATCAGTTCTCTCATGATAACGAGTCAGAAAGTCACTCAGTACCCCCTGAGAGCTTCTTGGCCTTATACCCCCACGTCGTTAAAGCTAGGAAGGATTAGCCGCGTGTGGGATGTGTTCCAGACGGGATATCACGAGGGAGGGCTTGTATCACACCACCGTAGGAGACTGGCCCGTGGTACCTTGTCTCACTGGAGTTGGTGGAGGAGAACTTGGACCGCAAGAGCTCTCGGAGCCGACGGTGTGTGCTGGCTGCTGTAGACGGTACTGGGCTCAAACCAGATCTACGGCACCTTGCTACGTCGCCTAAAGAGATGATACTTAGGTAAGCGCATGATCCTTGGGGACGAGTCAATACACCTCCCGATCTGCCAGATCGCGAACGAGATCTAATCTGCCCTCTTCCGAAACACCCAGCTCACGTTAAACACGTTGTCTCTCACTCCGGGACCGAGACCTAACGGCGAGGAGCAAAATATCAAGGAAAGGATTTAAAAATTAGAAACATACATGCTTTATTTTAAATTAAATATAATTGTCTCTCCGCAATCCGGCCCGCTGTAACACTGATAGTCGTCCTACGTGATCTGAGACATTGTTCAACTAGCATTTAGGGAGTGACTTTACTAAACAAGAGCAAACCACTGTATATGTTGTTAGAGAAAGGGGACTCTGTATTTACATTATTGCCTATTCTAAACATAAGATATTAACCAATAGTCGGAAGTTCACATATGATATTCGCGAAGTGAGGATAACCTCTGCAACGGCCCTGTACGACAGCTAATTTAGGCTCTAGATTTGACCCACAACAACTAGTTTAAACAGGCTTTCTATACTTACCTAGGTAGCTTACATGTATTTTCTGATGTTTAAGAGGTAGAATGGAAAGAGGGCTATGTAGGTACATAATAAAATAAAGGGCCAAAACGTATAACGCTGGAGATCCGCTGGTTGTCAACAACCCAACTAGTCAAGAGGTATCTGGATTACCTTCGAGAGGGCGAACGGCACCCTGAATTTTCCAGATCCTACAATCGTATGTGGTGGATTTGCTTGCTGTTGAGGTCTATCCTTTAAGGGGCTTGCATTGTACACGGTGTAAATTCTACTCATTTATAGCAAGCATAGGCTATGGATACTTTCTTGTATCGACACCACCATTTTACGGCAAATAAAGATTATCATGTAACTATTTCTAATACAAGTCAGATATAGGACAATTCGTGAAAGGGAATGAAGCAAAGGAGGAAGGGAGAAAGGGGGAGGTGAAGCGAGAAGAGAAAGTGGACATCTAACCTAATATATCTTAATGTAGGAGCTACACATATACGCATCCCTTGGGATTTCCAACGTCGCTGCCGACTTGAAATTAGATGTTTGCTAAGATAAATTATGAATATAAATTTCTACTCGTACGAATTACCTCTACAGGCCCTTGCCCCTTTAGAGACCGGAAAAAACGCATGAAGAGCTTTTCACAAGCGACTTTGAATTTTCTAATATTTGAGATCGAGTTGAATCCACTTAAAGATTTAAGCATTTGTGGCATATAATAAAATCTTCTTTTCATTAGTCTCGACAAACAAACTTCAGGCAAAGTGTTGTGCTGTATGGCACAGAAGGGAAAGAGCTGTGGAAGCCTGATTGGAAGTGCCAGGCTCGAATCCAAGAGATGGCAGGTGCATGTGGCCCTGAAACATAAATTACAGCTAACCTCTTGAACTCAAAGCGACATTAGGCGGCGCCAACTATATATATTGGAGGTAGGTGCGTACCTAAGGCACAGAAGTTGGAAGTTGGAAGTTAGATCCCACCTAGTAAACTCATCTTGGGTCGCCACCCATCCTCTCATCGACACTCTCTCTTCTTCATCTGGTCTGTCTTTTCCCACATTACAGCTTTCTCGTACAGATTTCGATTTTCCTGGCCTCCTCACCCTGCCCATCCTAGATCCTCAATATGCAGAGAACCTTTTCGTTGCTGGTTTAATTAGCCCAGTCAGCAACGGTAAACGTCGAATCCACAAGCGATGCCTGACCCCTCTCAGCGATGAAGAATACAAACATATCCCCCTTAACCCTGTCTCTTCCGATCGATCAGGCAGAGTCTTATCATATCATCCCCGACATCTGTATATCCCGCGCCACCCTAGAGTTCTTAGGATTCAACGAAGAAAGGGCAGCTGAGTTTTGGGGAAAATGGACAGATTGGCCCGAGGGTGAACCCACAAATGAGACGGAAGATGGAGACGGCGTTCAATTCATTGAATACGCCACTGGTCATATTGCCCCCTATCCCGAGGACACGTATGACGATAATGATCGCGAGTGGTTCAACTACATGAATGCACATGGGATCGCTACCGAGTTGCAAGAGGCAATAATGGACCCGGTCTTCAAGTGGGTTCGTACTACACAGTCGTGTCGTTTCTGGCTTGAGGACACCATGGAAATGCGGTACCGAACGATATGTCAGATAGAGGAAGCTTCCATAGAAAGAACGAGAGCAGCCCAAAGACCCCAAGCGCAGGCAAGTGCGCCTCCTTCGCAGCAGAGATTACCTGGGATCTCCAAAGACACAGCAATGTCTCAAGCAGCTATACTAGCTTCAAATACCCAAGGCTATACTACATTATATATGGGCATGGACCAAATTCTCATAGACAGCCTCCACGACAATTCTGGGAATATCAACGGGTTGCACAATTAGCCAAGAGTGAATCTTCTCGACTTCTCTTTAGGTTACCATGCCTTCCACTTCACCCTAGATCGAAATACAGCAATACTCTACGCAGGCTATGCTAAACGACGAGGCGCCGGCTCCGTTGTTATTTTTCAATTTGCTATTCCCGATGCAGCAATAGTGAATATTCCGCCTAGTAAGTGATTCGAAGTATATTGGCCAAGTGATGATTGGAAATCTCTCGTGGTATTTTCGAACCCTAAGATTACTCCCTTCGGAGCTACGACATCTCCATGAAACCGCTGCTCTACTCACCAGAACAGTATCGACAAAGCCGAAATCTGTCTATAGACTCATGAAATCATCGGACGAAGGTACCGAGAGGCATGCGCTACGGACAAAGGATGGGAGCCTTGCTGTGCAGTACATGTTTATGAATGACGATGGACGGGAATTTATCCAAGAGAATATCGGAGGTCTGAAGTTTTACTGCTTACTACGGTAGAATATGAGAATTGGTATAAGGATGAATTATAGTAGACGCTTATTTCTTGTTTGTATTAAGAATACCTCCCTAAGATGCCCAGGGGTACATAATAATACAGAGATGAAACAAGTCGAATTGCCTAGGTATATGGAATCTAATATTACCACGCTAGTCTATGCTCAATATGTCATGCTAGGTAGGTAAGTAGTACTTCATCGTGTATGCTCCTGAATAACGTTACGCCAAATGAATGCACGAATAACCAATCCGATCCAACAGCTCTGGCCCCAGTCAACCAATCCACTCACGCTCCTCTTACGACGCGGTCCTAGATTATCCCAACCCCATCCCGAGCCATCTGATACTAGCCGGCCCTCGTAGCCACTATAAGCCTCCGCAGCCGCTGGTCCGGAACCGTCCGAGCAAGTGCTCGACGTCTGGGATCGGGAGATCCTTCCATCCCTTGCCCGCCTGCTCCCTATCCCCTATGTCTATGACGGCGCCGACGAGGTCCTTGGTGATCTGGTCCGTCACGACGCTATCGTGCGCGTACTCCGGGTGCTTATCGACAAAGTGCCGGATCCACTTGGAGGCGGTCCAGAGCTCGCCGCTGGCGCGCATGCGGATGAGGTCCAGGTACGTGGAGAGGTCGCAGCGGGTCTGGACGTCGACGTTGACGGAGTCGAGGTAGCTCTCGACGATGGGGATCAGCCCCGGGAAGTCGTGGTCGTCGGACTGGGACCCGTTGATGACCTCGTCGATCGTCATGAGCGTGTACTCGTCGTCGACGGGGCCGAAGGGGGTCGGGGGTCGACTAGCGGCGGGCGAACCCGAGCGCGACGTGGCGCTGCTGCGCGCGGGGCGGTTCGGGAACGGGTTCTTCCGGAAGTGGAACTTGCGCTCGAGCACGGCGTCGCGCGCGTGCGCCGTCTCCATGTTCTCGTCCACCCGGACGATGGGGATGTAGAAGTTCAGGTCGAAGCTCAGGATCGCGCGCGTGATCAGCACCATGAACACGGCGAACGCCGCGTTCTCGAAGTCCGTGATCTGGATCTCCATCGGCCGGAACTCGACGCGCCAGCCGATGTCGGAGCCCGGAGGTGGCGGCTTGAATCGCATGTGTTGCCAATTGGTGCTCTGCAGATTCTCGAAGTGGTCGGCCTTGGTGAGGTCGAGCTCCTTGAGGTCCTCGCTGAAGATCACGATGGGGTCCCGGATGAAGAGATGGGCGAAGTGTGTTGCAAGGCGGTCATCCATGCCGCCTTCTAGAAGCTCTCGCTTGATATCTTCGTCGATGACTAGGTTAGGGTCGAAGTATTCGGGTCGTAGGCGGGCGTCAGTACTGATGTAGGTGGAATTGGATGCATAACGAGACTTGGGGATGCGCCACCGGTTATGTTTCAGTGGTTTCTCTCCTAGTTCTTCGGGAGTCCGGTCGTCCACGGCTCGGCTGATCTGATTCCAGCGGACATCGGTATCGGCTAGGAACCCCTTATAAATAGGGGTAGCCGCTGTAAGAGCCAACATGATGGGTCCGATAGGACTCAACTGGTCATACATCCGTCTGCCCTCGGTGATATTCTTCGCCTGGAAGGTAATCTGCAAGCAACAGCTCCCCATTCCGAACGCCATGGCATCCATATGGATAAAATTATCTGGGGCCGCACCGTTCCTCACGTCGTCATCTTCCGGCCAATTGTGGAGGTCGTAGTTGACTGTGGGGTCCTTCCATGGGTTGGGCGTATTCACATCATGGAAAACCGGAACGTTCACTTGGACCTTTCTCCCGCGCCGCCAGCGGATATTTGCCGCTAGCGTGGGGAATCGAATGTGAGGGTTAGCTATCTCATCTGGCACAAACTGAGACCGTAACTTCGGTCCAGATGGTGGGTAGTATGGGTCCGTGAAGACGCCTGGGACACCCAAGCGCGGGAAAGTTGTGAGGGTGATGGGATATTCATCAGGGTGCATGTGTTCTTTGGCAATTCGTCTCCTGTGATTCTGTTAGCCAAGAGCGAGACCGCACACTCAAGGTGATGATACCTAATCTTCATATCACGTTCGACGCCCAATAGTTCCTTAAATCCAATGCCCCATGGTTTGCCGGGTGTAGCCTCGAGCATGAACCTACCAAATTCGGGGTGAAAGACGGGTAGGGGATTCGATTTCTCAGATTCGACGTCCTGTAGCGCTGGCACACAGCCACCCCTATCCGCAAGTTCTTCATCGGCAGCGAGTGCCTTCAGAATATCGGCTTGTCGAAGCGACAGGAGAACCTTGGGTTCGTCTTTGGAATACTTCACGACCAAATACTCTATCTATGTAGTCTGTCAACGAACTTTGCCCCCCTGAGCGATGGGGACGCGGTGCACACGGTACCTCGTCGCCCCACAGCATGGCATCTCGCTCCTTGTGCTTGGCCTTGTTCCAGATCTCCAGTAATTGCTACGATGGGTCAGCCCCTGGCGCTGGAACAGTTATGAGGTAGGCTGCGATAAGGAAATACCTTAATGCCCCATTCCCTGACTTGCTGCGCATGCTTCTGCGCCTCTGGCCAATCAAGAGCCGTGCCTAAAGCCCTGAAAGCTAGTGTTAACGATTCCGCATCACTAGATTGGTCTTCGGATGTCGGTCAAGAAGTGACATACAGTAAACCCATATTTGCCGTTCAGCGGATCGCAACTATGCAACCTGATAAGGCACGAGAATTCCTGCCCTGATAAGTTCGGAGGTTAAGATAGGTACGTCGGATGTTTCGACAGAAGGTGCCAAGTGTCTTCTGTTCCTATGGGGAACAAGACTCGACGTATATAGATTTACTCAATAGACCACCAGGGTATGCCTTTACTTCAAGTTTGCTCTGACGCAGGCCGTGACTGTGTATAGCAAACCCTGGCCGTATTGATGACCTTGAGGGTATCGCACACCTTGACTGTAGGTATTGCAAACCCTGACTGTATCGCAGAACTGTCTACACCATGGAATGGATAAACTTCTGGGTGGCGTCGACAGCCGGTTCTCGCGCAGTTGGAAATGCGCCTCTTCTCGTTGGACCGCAACCCCCACGAACCGCTCTCAGGGTCTCATATCCATACCCGCGAATTGGAATATAGATGCAAGGAGGTGGGTGTATAGTGTTGTCAACTCGGCGCTGGAGCACGCAATTGCCTGGTCATACCACTGGACCGGCTGACACCTTTTTTTCTAGATCCGGGTCTTAGCGACGATCGCCGGTTACCCGATTAGGTTTGAATTATGAGAGAACGTGGGAGCAGAGGAAAGGCGAAGTCAGATTAGCCCCCAGCCGATGAGATATATATTTGGGGGTCCTGAGAGTCCAGCATTCTCTATTATGAACTTTTTTTTTCTTCTCTTTTCCCTCTCTGCACCAGTTTACCTATTCCTTTGTGGGGGCCTCTAACAATTGATTAATAAGGGCCAGATGCCGACCGAACCCGCAAATGGCTTAGAAATACAAAATGAGTTCTTAGTAGCATGATGGAAGCTTTCTAGGTAGAGACTAGAACACATGCATCTGATAACGACGGGCTGAGATCGCTCCGAGCGCGGCGGGTCGTCTCGGCATTGAGAAACTGTGGCTTTGCTGGGGGTTTTCGGGGGTTTTCGGGGGTTTTCGCATGCTACGCGCTGTTCGCGAGGCGTGGCGTTACTTAGCCACATCGCTCTATCTCCGCTGATGCTAAACTTAAATCGGTGGATCGTGCATTACCCCGTCACTGCATGTCTCATTCTTTTTCTTTTCGAGTGCCTCATTACCGTCGTTGAATCTGTCCATCTTAGATGATATCACGAATGCCTCATTGCTTCAAATAATTCATTGCCTTTGAGGAGTTCTGAGACGTCTCGGTTCGATCAAGTAACATGTGGGTTTTCCATTCCAGCGTTCCTCCAATACGAGGCGAATAGCTGCAAAATGCAGTTTCTAATACCTTGTGCTACGGGATCATGGAGATCAATTGCTTGTTGTGTCGCCCGGAATGCTACATCGGGGGTATCACAAATAGTGCCTGGATGGCCCTGGGCGGCTAACTGTATGCCTGACCGGACAACTCGGCGATCACAAATGTTAATGAGGTGCAGGCACAGCCGCCCAGCCGACAGGAGCAGGCCTCCATAGAGGCGTAACGATGGCGCATATTGCTGCTTAAATAGAAGAGCATTTCCTTAGCTCGAGATAGTTAAGAATGGACGAATTAATAGTATATGAAACGAATGGCAATCGCCATATCAAATCAATCAACACGGACAGTATGAGAGATGAAGACGCGAAAACGCCATTATCCTCCCAAGCCACCCTCGTCAGTCGTAGTAGCACCCAAAGCCTTGCGGCTACCGATTCCTTAGCGCAGATAGGCAACTTCCCAGTTTCTACATCTGCAGAGCAGGCCTACTCTCAAATAAGGGGCTATGGTCGGCAACATAGACGGAATGGACATCATCACATATCTCATAATAGGAGAGGGCTAAGGCCTTTTGATAAGTTCTCGAAGAAGAAAAACATATGTCCGCGATGTCTGTCGGCCGAAACCCAGGGAGGTGGAGATCGCTGCTTCGAAGTCGTCCTCCAGCGACTTGCGGAGATGGATGTAAGACAGGAACGACTACTTACAATACTTCAGAGGACATACAGCCAGAGTGAAGAAAGGAGCCCCGGCTTGCCTTCCTCGCCACTTAGTGCTAGACGCCTCCAACCAAGCCTCGATATGTTTAGCGCTGCCGCTTTACAGAAGTATCTGCAAATTACATTATATCCAGACCCGATCCGGCTGTGCGACATGTTTCTAGCAAGATACAATCTCCCTCACATTCTATCTGGTTCGTACGATCCAATCGAATCAATACATATGCACGGCTGGGAGCAAGAAAGCTATGGAGACGTTGTCCTAGTTGTTCGGAAGACTAGCCATAGGGGCTCACAGGCTATAGAGGTGCCATGGAAGCACGTTGACCAGTCTAGGGAGCGGCATCTCGCCCAGGAACTCACCCAGGTCGCACGTCTTGTGGAGAAGAGCTGGTTGTTCCAAGCGAGATCGATACGAGACCCGGACGAGGTTGCTGTGTCGTTCGAAACGGATGAGATCTCAGACTCTATTGTTTTCCTGAATTGTCCAGGAGACACGAGAGCTCTCCTGTACCAGTCAGGCTATGATGCATCTGGGGCTCATTTTTCTCGAGAGCCATGGTTGAGCGGGAGACATTCCCTATTGCGCCAGCTTCAGGTAATTCTAATCTACCAATACAGAAGAGGCTTGGGTCTAACTTAGTGTGGTAGCCCGAAGATGATAGACTGCGCATTGATCAATCTTGTCCCTGGGATGGGAAAGTGTTCGGGCGGGTATGGTACGCTCATCGTTTTCATCCTTCTCTCGCGACAGCTAATTAAATTACCATCAAGGCAAATATTTCACCACCGACGACTTCTCAGCTTCGCTTGTATATACCTCGCTCTATCGCAGATGAATGTTGTCGGCGATACTAGTCAGAGGACTCTGGGGACGAAGAAAGCCCTCCGCTTCCTAAGTTGCTACGCATCGAGGTGGCCGCAATTTACACGAACAAGCGAAGTTTGGCTATCATCTAGCTGTATCCATCTCCATTTTCACCTCCGGGTTCTCTCAGTTGGGCAGCAGTACTTGCCGAGCACAAATAAGTATCAAGCAAAGGGTGGTCTTCGCCCTGCTCGGGTCTCTGGCAAGCTTGCTTCTCTCAGCGGCATGGATGACATTGGCGTCATCGAAGAGAGATTTTCCGTTGCTATGGTTGCTTCTAATACAGTAGACATGCCATCATATACGATCATTTATCTAAGCGACTCTGGTTATCGGCGCCTGTTCATGGAAAGCGAAAGGCTCCTAGATATGACAAGTCGAGGGAGACTTACGGGTGTTGCTGTATACCTCAGGGTCCTGCGTTCCATCTTGCCTATCTGGACGGGTAAATGGGTTAAGACCCTAAATGAGGTTGATAACTTGCTAGGTGTCAAGGTAATAGCAAGTCAATCTTACTATCTCGAGGTGCGGTAACTAATGGTCTTAGATTGACGACCTACTCGATCCGAAACAAGACAGCGGCAGTATGATGTTTGATAGTACCTTTGAGAGGTCTCGGCTTTATTTCACAGTTCTCCAAACATTGAGAATAATGTCTGAGTGGATCCAGGAGAGCGAACGAGAGCTCCAACAACTCAGGAAAGATTTTGACATTAGTGTCCAGCCCAATGCGGCCCGTCGCGGTTCTATAAGTCCCGACCGGGACGACTCACCTTCAAATGCATTCATAAAGGAGATTGATGAGGCATGGGAAGAGCTCATGTCTATCCACACTTCCACGTCGAAGTCCCTTTTAGACCGCATAGAAAAGAAGGAAGCAGAGATTAAGAGTTTCAGGGACGGTGTAAGTGCAACAGCTGCACTCAGACGTCAGAACTCGCTAACAGAAAATTTAGCTCTTCAGTGCCACTTCAGTGCGCGAGGCGTCGCGGGCGACGGTCTTGAACCAATACATCCTAGTGTTCACAATCGTTACTATCTTCTATCTTCCCCTCAACTACGTTTCTGTGCGTCGCCACCAAATTACATTAAGAAACATTTGAACTAACATCCTCGTTGCAGTCCTTATATAGTATGGACATATTCCCCTACAGTAATATCGGACAAAGTCAGCTTTCCTTCGTAATTACCACGGTTATGATAGCGCTCGGTACCTGGGCAGTGTCGGCCGTTGTTCTTTGGCTAGTTCATGACGATAGAAGATTACTCAGGTTCAAGTTGTTACTAGGCAACTTCCGCTGGCAAGCCATTTATCCGCTGCGGGGGCGCGAGTTCAAGGAGGAGAGGTCAGATACCATCTTTCAAGGCGTATAGGTAATTTGTCATGCTGGCGGCAAGCTCACACGCACGAGACGTCATCGAAATTCCATTTATTACGCTACTATTAAATTATCGGATGCCACTATCTCTGGCCTATGGTATTGCCGTCCATTTCATATGTATAGTGGTGCTGTCCACTGACTTCAGAATAGGCCACAGGCGGTCCATGAAGTTCGTGAACTGGGCTATATAATGGCTTATTAGTATCTGACGGCGGAAGCTCGGATAATCGACTTGTTTGATTCCCGTAATCGAAGTTCTGAGACATTATTACTTGATTATCCTCCGGAGGGCGGCGACGAGCCCGGCGAAAGTAGAAAAATAAACCCACGCCCAGAATCGCGAGCCCCCCTACTACTCCAACGACTATTCCTGCGACCGACCCCCCAGAGAGCCCAGATGTAACTTGTGGAGCTTGCGAGTAGCTCGAGGGTGCCTCACCAGATCCTGGGGTGGTTTGATTCGTGCAATCAACATCGGCAGCACGGCTTACGAGCTGGCTCTCCGATGTAGGGTTGGCTTGCCATAGAGTGAAAGTATTAGCATCTATGTCCACCATCAAATAAGCTGCAGTTAGGAAGTAACGGCCGAGAGTGGCAGGGKGACCTGTTACTGCGGTGAGTAAAAGCTCCCGCTCAGATGTATTAAAGATCCGAGAGCCGTTACGATCTATATCAACGTACGGCACAAGGTATTGGTTATTGGGGACGCGAATCTCTAATCCCGTAGAAAGGGATATAGTCAGATCACCGTCGAAGCTAAAGACATGTCAAGTTTAGCCATGGGCAATCGAGGCGAAATGGCGGATGTGAACGAGAGACTTACACATTTGATGCGTCATATAAGGACGCCGACCAGTGCAGCCCATAAGACGTTCCAATGGACTGCATACCCGTAGCTTCCTCAAACTCGTCGTGTAGCCATTGCGGGGCTTCAAGGAGCAGTTGACGCTGCGGCACGATGCATGCGTCGATCTCATTGTTGAGGTCAATGAGTTCTTGATCGTTTCCGCCACGAAAGTTCAACTTAACACTTGAGATGTGGACCTTCATACCGGTCCAACATCCGGTATTGTCGCTGAAGTCAAGAGGTTGGGTATAGTTTTTGCCAATAGTCTTTTGTTGGTCGTAGCCACCGAAGACTATGGAACCGTCAACGGCACTGTTATCATCCACCCACATGCGACCCCAGAATATAGACCACACCCGAGAGCTTATCCGCCCTGATTGAAGCAAGCTATTGAGGATTGTCGAGTTCCTCCCCAACCCCATTGCATGGAGCATCGTGTATCCATAGTCCCAGGACGAAGTTGGTATGCCGATAGGGAAGCTGGTGAGGCTTTCATTTACATTGAGCTTGAAGTTATCAGTCCCCCCAAGACTTGATGTGACAAGTCCACCAACACCGAGCTCCTCTCCTGGCGGCTGTGCCTCCGTAGCAGCTCCACCAGCAGCGACTATATCATCTGCCTTCGCCCAAGTAGACGAATTTCCCTCGTAATAGTAGTTCCCTCGTCGTACTCGGCAGATGACATCGTTCCAGATAACAGTTTTGTCGCAATATGCCTGTGGACCATAGATCCAGGTATCATTGAGATCCCTATCTATCATTATAAGATGGATGTTAGAACATTTAGGAAGATTAGGGGGTTCACTAACGGCCAGGCCAATAATACTATATTTTGGGGTGGCGTCCCGATGGTTGCTGCGATCCCCTTCATAAAGGAATCTGGTATGTCCGGGACTACCTGGACATCTCGGATTGGTAATTGAAAGGGACTAATCTCGTTGCAAGGCATGACCTGGACATGAATATCCGAAGCAACGGGTCGAAAAGGGGATATGAGATGCGTTGCAACAGACGAGGGCTTACCATTTCCGGTGACAAAAAGACGATAGAGTTAGAAATCTTCCTACTTCTTCTGAATCGCGTCAAAACGAGATTTATTATTTCCAGCCCCACCGACCCCAGCTGCTCCTCGGACAACCCAGATATCGTAGACATCTAAGAAGGAAGTTGAAACGCCACAGTCACACCAACACGGGAGTGTATGGTTGGCTGCAGTAACATTGGACCCGAGTTCAAGGTATCTAAGACAAGCATTAGCTAGTTGAGTAGTTCAGCTTTTGGCTGGAGAAACCTTGTATCCTCGTTGACCGGGTTTTCTGTTGGTGCAACAGAAAAAAGCAAAACCATTGATTGGTGTGTTGGTTCAAGTAACTAGCGACTTGCATATGGATAGCCGCCCGACTCTCTTATTGCAATGGTCACCGCCGCCCCCTTACCGTGCCGCAGAAATATATGTGGCGGATCTGAGTGTCTAGAAAGTAACGACTAACATCTTCTACGTAGAATGAAAAGACCGTATAGACAACTGAATTATCAACGTCAACATGCGCAATAGCGCTGTAACTAGTTTGCGGCGACCAAGCCGAACGACCATCATTCTAGTTTTTATATGCACTATCTACTTTTTTACAATTTTCCTTCCCAGATACAATGAGAATCCCAAACTCCGCGACTACCCGTATGTCAAGAGTAGCTTTGATTGGTCCAGCCTACCTCAGCGACACCCTATCCCCAAATCAGAGCTAGCAAGCCTGCCGACGGGAGAGCCACTGAAGCTTCCTAAAGTTCAGTTCTCCTTTCATAAAGATAAGAGTGCGAAGGGGAGAGGCCGAACTCATACCGTCGCAGCCTGGCGCGAAGAAGTTAGGGATGCCTTTCTTAAGAGTTGGGCGAGCTATAAGAGACTTGCATGGATGTACGATGAGTTGACGCCCGTGTCTGGTAATGGTAAGAACACTTTCGGGGGATGGGCAGCTACTCTCGTAGACACGCTAGATACTCTCTGGATCATGGACTTAAAGGACGACTTCTATCTCGCTGTCGAGGCCGTCGCAACTATCAATTGGAACAAGACGGACGAAACAGCCTGTAACTTCTTCGAAACCACAATTCGGCATCTCGGAGGACTACTGAGCGCGTACGACCTCAGTGGGGAGACCGTATTACTGCGAAAAGCCATCGAGCTTGGAGATATGCTGTACGCGGCGTTCGACACTTCAACTCGTATGCCGCCTTTCTGGTTCGATTTCGCCAAAGCGAAGGAGGGAACTCTACGACCTGGCGTCCATGATCCATCTGCATCCGTTACTTCCTCCTGCCTAGAATTCACCCGGCTAGCCCAAATAACTGGAGATAATAAATATTATGATGCCATCGACAGGATAACCAGACACCTTGACCTTGCGCAGAACTCGACGAAGATCCCTGGAATGTGGCCTACGTTCTTCGACATGGAGAACTTGGATTTAGTTACGGGCGATGATTTCACTCTTGGCGCATTGGCAGATTCTCTATATGAGCTATTGCCGAAGATGTACGCTTTGCTTGGCGGCCTCGAGCCGGTATACGAGAAGTTGTATCGTTATGCGATGGAGGCAGTAACGAAACACCTCTTATTCAGGCCAATGGTACCCGATCAGGCTGATATCCTATTCACTGGTAACGCTCACGTCGCAGAAGATTCTATTATTGAATTGAATCCCGAAGGACAACACCTGTCATGTTTTGTTGGTGGTAAGTAACACCCGCGTTAAAATCGTTACTACGCCATTGCAAGCCCCAAAGCAAGCCCTTGCTCAGGCTATTCGCTACTGGCTCTACGTCTGACACTTGTATACAAAAGGTATGTTCGGTCTAGGCGGAAAGCTCTTCAACATCGCAGAGCACGTTCAGACCGGCCAGCGGGTTACACGCGGCTGTGTGTGGGCGTACGACGCGATGCCAACCGGAATCATGCCAGAAATCTTCGGACTTCTTCCTTGTCCCACCTTAGAACCGTGCAAGTGGAATGAGAAAGAATGGGAAGACAAAGGCAATCGCGCTCTGAAGAGAGGATTCCAGAACGCGCGCGATCCTCGATATCTCCTACGCCCCGAAGCTATCGAGAGCGTTTTCTTGATGTACCGCATGACGGGAAACCCAGAGTATCAGGATATGGCGTGGAAAATGTTCCAGTCTATCCGTGGGGCTACAGAGACAGACTTAGCATTCTCCGCGATTGCTGATGTGACTGCTCGCGGAGGCACCGAGAAGATTGATTCTATGGAGGTAAGTCTCTCTTCCTCCTTTATGCCGTTTCTAGGCTTCCCGTGAACGCAGCACTAATAAGATGCAGAGTTTCTGGTTGTCCGAAACGCTGAAGTATTTCTACTTGATATTCTCGCCGCCGGACCTAATCAGCTTAGACGAATACGTCCTAAACACCGAAGCACACCCCCTTAAACGTCCCAAATAAGGGGGCCAAATTTTTGAAGCTGAAATTGAAATTTTGGAAATGAATTCCGCAAAAGTAGGACTAGAGCAGGAGACACCGCGACATCAGCAAGTCAGGTAGTTCCGTTGAGCCGGCCAGAGTATGAGCCGAGACGGGCCCTAGTCGTTGCGTAACGACCACCTGAGACACCTGTCGCTTGCCGATTAGACTACATCTATAGATAGTTCTTGAGGATCGGCTGGKGCGTACTACACTTTCCTTCATCAGATCAGTAAGACCCCAGGTTCTCAATGCCTGATGGAAACAGAACGTCGATAATAATAGGTTAAAGGCAGAACTGCCTCCTAGCCTAGACGCACCATATCATACAAATAGAAAAGCAAATACAGGACTCGCTCGAATACACCGTTTACCACAAGATGCTCAGGTCGCTTTTACTTCTTCCCCATTAAAACCCATACCACCCAGCAGCAGCGACCCCAGCGCCAACCGCCAGCCCCAGGAACGGCGCCTGCGTAGGCAGTGCAGCACCCCCGGTGCTCGTAGACGTGCTACTAGAACTAGCACCCGCATCGTCGCCCGCGGCAGGCGTAGGCGCAGACGTAGACGAAGCTCCAGTACTCCCATTTCCACTTGCACTCGCACTCGTGCTAGCGCTCTGCGAAGCGCCCGTAGAAGTAGACTGCGAGGCGCTCGTGCTCACGGAAGCACTACTACTAGTCGTAGTGATATCCCCGCCGCCCGTCGAAATATCCGTAAACGACGTACTCGACGACGATGACGTCGCAGACGCCGTCGCATTAACACTCACACTCAGCGCCGGCCCCGTGCCATTCGTCGGAACCGCAATACCACTCGTAGGAACGGCGGAAGTATCCAGATCGCCGCCTCCTAACGACAGCGAAAACGACAACGACGACGTGGCAGTAGCAGTGTCAGTGTCAGTGTCAGTAGCGTCGGCGCTGTTCCCAAACACCTTGACATTGTAATCGGGATCCGTGACGGCGACGGGCGGGTCGCAGACGCTGAGGTCGTGACCGCAGGCGTCGAAGAGGCCGCATTGGCTGCCGTCGTCGGGGGCGCCGACGCAGCAGTAGATGTTGTTGGCGTTGTCCCAGCGCGTCGCGTACGGGCAGCAGACGCTGATGCCGTCTTGTTGGAGGGAGCCGTTGGAGCCGGGGCATGTGAGTGCCTGGTGATTGTTAGACTCTTCCAGGTAGTGCTCTGTGTTTCGTGGATGTTGTATGGATGGGTATGTTGATGGATTGGAAAGGGGGCATTAGGGAACGGAAGGGGAGGGTATATGGGATATGGTTCTTCTCTAGTCGACTTACGGAGACACTGGAGACTGAGGCGCCCAGGAGGGCGGCTAGTAGATTCTGAGATGTCTTCATTGTTGCTCTCTGTGACAGGTAGTCTTGGAGGGTTATTGGTAATAGGGAGGATTGATTATTCGACAGTTAGATGTGAGGCACAAGTACTCTTGAGAGAAGCAAGTGTAGTTGCTATAGTCTTTGATAGACAGTATATTACGTTTCTCTCCTTGATGGTATCACCCTCGATTTATATACCCATTCTATCTCTATTTCCCAAAGTCCTACAAGCCTTGACCACGAATCTGCGAATAGAACACAATATTGAAACAATCATCGCTATTCAAAATCCGAAACTCGGAGGCTATCCAAAGGGGGTTGTGGCTTGAAATTTCGAATTTTGATTCTGCATTGGGCTGATAGAACTTACTCTCAACGCATTGTCTTGAAGCTTTCCGCAGCCCAGAGGTCTCGGCAAGGGGTGTGATCTAGGAGGTTTAGTTTATAGAGCCTCTAAATAGGCCTGTCGCCAAGAAGGGGAGGCTCAAACATCGTCTGAAAATCAGTTATTTGACTTATCCAAATACATGATTTGCCGAGGGTGGTTATGAAATTCGAAGAATTTGAAACGGAGGATCTGGGGCTGCTGGTTTACAACACGGGATGTTTGAAAGGGGAAGGAAACTTCCGTTCCGTGCATCTATAACCACCTTGCAGGAGAAGCAGATGCGGGTGTCTGTTCTATTTATTTATATGGACGTCATAGGGACCTCGGCACGTCCGTTATGTCGCACGCATGATATATCCATAAACGGCTTCCCAAGCCTCATGAGCAGGCTTCCAATAGCCACTTACTCCCACGAGGCTACTTATGAGCTAGCCAAGCCGGCTTTCCAAACGCCTGCCGAGTTCAATGTCTTCTTTCGCATGCTCAGGCAGCCTTCCGCAGTGAGTTATAATGCTCGCCAAGCCCATATCCATGGCGGTAATACGCCAGCCATATCTTCTTCCTCTCCCCATCTTGCTCGCTCCCCGTATTACCGTTGGGCTCGATCGTCTCCGTCCTGCCGTCCTGCAGAACTTTGATCTCGACACCATACGCATTCGCAAGAGCCGAGAGTTCTAGTTGGCCGCCCCATTCAGCCGTATCCCGTATCTTAGGCACGTAGCTGCCCAACGGCTCCTCCAGAAAGGGCGCGAAATCATCCGGGTGCGCTTCCATGTAGTCCGTGGCCGCTTTTCTGATTATCCTATATGGCGGCTTGCCTTTCGTCTCGGTCTCTGGTCCTAGTGGTAGGCCGCGCGTTTGCAGCTGGTCCGCTATCGCTGAGAATAGGCAGTGCCCGTCGGGTTGTATCTCCTTCTCGACCAGATTATTTGCCTTGAACTCTTTCAATAGGTACGTCTTTTCGATTTTCCGGTGATCCGTCATGTTCGCGGCCTCTTGTTCCGCGGCCTCTGCCGCTGCCCCCTGTTCTGCCGCTCTTCGTGCCATGCGTTCCTTTTGACGGTTCCGTTTCTTAGGCTGCTGCTGTTGTGTCGGGGGTTCGAGATCTGGTGACTGGGAGAGCGTCGTCTGTTTCAATTGCTGGGTAATTCCGTTCGTAGCGTCTGAGGAGGTCGTGCCGTTCGCTTGTCGATGTTGCGACTCTTCGTCGTCCTGCTGTTCTTGCCCATTGGGTACATCCTCCCCACCGTCGCCATCCCCGTTTAAAGCGGTAATCTCTTCTGCTTGCTTCTCTTTCAACTGCCGCTCGAGCTCAGCGCACTCGTCGTTGACACCCTTGCGTGTCTTCTTGGTCGCGTTCTTCTTCTTGTTCGTGATTCGCGCTTGCAGGTCGCGCTGTTCTTTTCGATGCCGGGCTTGCATCGTTTCTAGAGATTCCATCTTGACTGGAGGTGGAGATATCGATTCTGAAGTCTCGATGACTAATAATTTAATACTGTTACTGGTCTAATGACAAGAAATAAGGTTGACTGAGTGCCAAAGGTTAATGGAATGCTACAAAGTTGAAGATCTAAATGTATTGGGAAGATGAGTTTGGATTCTTTCGACGTGGGGCAACTGGGAATTGAAGCTACAATCTTCAAGTTGGTGGGGTAGCTCGGTACGCTATAGCAAGCAGCGATCCGTTCCGGAGCCCATAGGGGGCTAATCATGAACAACTTACCACTTCACATGTTACATTAGGTAATCACATGCGACTATGACGAAAGGTTTCGAGTTATTTCATTTCAATAAAAATCAATCAATTCGTAGCAAGTGACCTGATTATTCAGTTTAGGCACATTAGGAGTATATAAAAGGAGAAAGTCAACGCCGAAGACAATGCCACTCGATCTAACGGACCATTGGTGCAACCCGCAACTTTTCTGGTTTCCCCTTCCCTATCTTGCAATCCGAAGTCCTCTCACCCATCTATCCAGCTGTAAAAAACAGTGTTCGACGCCAGGTCCTGGAGATAGGCACATTTGTACACATTTCAGGGGTATAATCTCTTAAAAACCCAAGTACGCCGCCGCATAAGCCGCTTCACCGTCTGGCAAAGCAGCACATAATTCCGGTTCGGCCCAAGAACCAACAGCAGCCGATGAAACGGATCAGGGACAGAACTGCGGTACAGATAAGCAGGAACTTGAAGAACTGAGCCGTTCTGTCCGAGGTGGTACCCTATGTACTAATTAGTATATTATACTCGCTATCATCACAGGACTCGAAGATTAAAACTTACCCCGATGCCGAATGTCGATAGTTTGTCGCTAGTAACACCAACAATCAGAGCGCAGTTGGAGAACAACCATGAGACGACCAAGGACGTTCGGAAAGACTTGTAGGAATCCTCGAGGTCCTTGTGGTCCTCCTCGGGCTCTGGCTTGAAAGGAGCTAGAGCACGTTTGACCGTCTGCTCGAACTGGCTGTCGATATCCTCCTGGGGCTTGTCGATTTCTTCAATGGCAGCCTCACCCTTCTCGTCCTTCACAACCTGAGCCGCAGGCAACGCTTCGGCTTTGTCTGAACCCTTCGTACCCCAAGAGACATCGTGCCAGTTGTTGAAAGCGTAAACCATGAGAATGTTGATGTAAGTCGACATGAGAATCATGTACGCCGGGAATGAGTGGAACATGTGCCATGGATCGAGATACATGAATGACGCGATATAGTACAGCCCAAACGTCGCAAGCAGCGCGAGGATGATGATAGCCACCTCGGACTGACCAGTGAACATATCCTTAAGAGCATCGCCGGCACTTTCTCCTTTGGGCAGATTCTGCGGTTGGAAAGCGTTGACGACCAGGTAACCAGAGAGGATGAGAACGTAAAGCTGAATGAAACCGAACAAGCCGAAAGAAGTTATGTACGACCACTTAGAACCTTTGGGACGATTACCAAGGGCTAAAATGAACTGCAGGATGAGGAAGGCAATGTACGCATATTCGAGAATGATGTTGACGATAGGGGTAGCTGTATCACCGAAGGGCCATCCGTGTCGCTCAGCCGTGGTGGGTCCGGGAGCCGTGGGAGTACCGACGAGATCCATAATAACCGTTGTCGTCAAGTAGTATGATGCCAAACTGAACCAGGTGAACAAGACGTTTGCGACGTTGTAGATAAGCTGAATGTGGAAGAAGAACATGCGAATAATGTTATGACCGCTCTTGTACATACGACCGAAGTGCATCAGAGAGTAAAGCGAGGCAGCGAAAGAACCGTTGAGCCAACGTCGTCGCTGACTGATGAACTCGGGAGCTCCTTCGGGCACATCAGTCTCACCCTTGGCAGCCTTGATATACGTTAAATGCCACTTCGAGCCAGCCTTGGCAACAAGCTCGAAACACAGAATACGATCTTCAGCCAAGAACATGTTCTTCTTGAAGATGTTCATGCCTTCGATACCCTTGGGTCCAAGAATCTTGGAGAGGGTATGGTCACCGTGGAAGTACTGCTCGAGAGGTCGGCCCATGATGGCTCGGAATCGGTAAGCGGAGAAAGCACCAGGCAACACAGAGACATAACCGAAAGAGGACTCAAGAGGCTTGTCCAGAATGTTGGAAATCTTGTACTCGAAGTTCTGGACGGCGACGAGGGGGTTCAGCAGCTTCTTGCCGCCCTTGCCCAACATAGCGTGAATTTCACCACAAGCTCCACCCAGGTCCTTGTCGTTGTAGAAACCTTCCCAAAGCGCAAGAAGCGACTTCGAGCCTGGCTTAGTACCAGCATCGAGAAGAATGCACACTTCGGGGTTCAGGATTCGGCCGAAAGCATTGAATAGCCAACGGTGAGAGTTGATCTTCTTGGTGTTCTTCTGCTTCAAGCAGAAAATCATCTGAACCGGCGGGAGAGTCTGGGGACTGTCATCCACCGGTCTGATGAGCTGCTGGTTAGGAGTAACGGACAGCTGAGTAGTGTACTCGAAGATGTGGGCAACGGTTTCCTTGCCGTTGACTTCCTTCTTCACGACACCGTCCTGGAAAACACCAATGGTGGCCAAGACGTCGAGGGTTTCCTTGTCTGCCTTGTCGATACCGTCGAAAACAAAGCAGACAACGATCTTCTGCCAGGCGGGACCACCCTTATTCCAGAAGGTGGACTTCTTCAAGTTGACAATGTCACGAATGTTCTGCATGACACCGTGGAGTGTTCGGGAGAAAAGCTGCTTGTCTTCATTGTAATAAGTAATGGCGATCAGCAGCTCTGTGTGTCTGTTATACATTCGAGGACGAAGATCGTAACCATTCTTCAGGGTGAAATCGTTGGGATCGCAAGTGGCAGCGGTGTATCGCATGTTGAGAAACTCTCCGCTGCCGCTCTCGGTATCGCGATACTTGGCCTGGACGGCATTCTTGATAGCACTGGGCACGGGATAGTCGGCGCTGAGAACGGAACCCTGGACAAGCTTAACCTTTCGGGTGGCATAACGCTTCAGACCGCCGGCGCCACCTCCAGGCTGCTGACGGCGTAGCCAGCTCTCGTCGCTGTCGACGGTGGATGCAGGTCGACCGTATCCAAAGCCGGTATCCTCAAGCTGGTGTCCGCCGTAGCCACCCATATACTCGCCGCCATATTGCGGTGCCGGTGATTGGGTGGTGGGAGGGGCGGCGGTAGCATATGATTCGGTAAGACTGTAAGCCGAGACTGGGCGTACAGGAGGAGTGGCTGCGCCCAACCGATCTTGCTCGTAGTGGAGTCCAGGAGTCTGTCCTAGGAGATGGCGTTGCGATTCATCGTCTTCTTGGTCTTGGGGAGGCAGATGATACTAAATAAGATGAGGTTCTAATTAGCTATATGGCCTTGCAGGTGCATCCGATGAATCCAGGGTGTTGGTTATAGTTAAGGTTAAACTTTACCGTGCTTCCGGCGGGCATGTCTTGGAGACTATGCCCGTGGTTGTACTCATCACCGTGTCCACCGTTGTATGCCATTTTGACGGTCGGCTTCMCCAGCCGATGCGGAATACCTAAGTGACAAACCGATAAACGTGTTTACTTGATTATTTCGAAGGCTCGTGGCCGGTTGGCTATTTGCACTTTGACGGGCACGTAAGATCCAGGGGCCAGGCGAAGATCAGGGTTCCCCCACGGGAGAACAAAGAATGAAAAAACGAAGGCGGCCTGGCTGCAGGCAAGTGTAATGCTGCAGGGTAATTAATAAAAAGGGACGGCGGCGTCGAGCGACTTGATGAATCAATCACCCAATGCTCGGAGACATAGAGAGGGAGAGATTTCGCGATGGGTGAATAGGTATTTCAAGGGGAAAGATGAAGAAAGGGCAGGCGTTCGTATTTTTCTTTTTCAGGTCGGGATGGGATCTGCGTCGGGAAGCACCCCATATGGTTTTATGAGAGGCTAACAGCAAGTAAAAGGAGACATGCAGGAAAAAGAGACATATGAGCTACTTACAGGTATCCACCTGTCGGGAGCTGATAGAGCCTTCGTGACAGGGGGTTGGTGTGGCTTAGCATCTGCTCCAGGCGAGTCAGCAGTCAACGTTACTGCTGTCCAGTTGGGTGCGATTGCCTCTAGCCCCGTATTGTCGGTGTTAGCACCGTTGCCAAGTAACACAGGCTTTGTTTGGCTGAAACTGGCCTCTTTTACTTGATTCCAACTTGCCAGGCGTTGGAATTTGTTTGTCACCTGCGCATGAGAGACACGAATACCACCCAACTACCACCTACGTCACTAATATATATGTGCATCTTGGTTCTCGTGGCCTACCTTTACTCTACAATGCTACCTTCAATCAGGTCTCACGGGGATGTATTCTCTTCAAGGATTTGTTCTACACTATCATGATGGTCTACGCTGAGGGATACATAAAGAGGAGGACAGGCAGCAGTGCAACATTTTTACTCGCAGGTTTTTCGAGACGGGATCCAACTTCCAGCCTTCAGCCACACAAGCGAACCAGCAAATCGCATTAATGCGACAAGGCGCAATGCATTCAACCACATTAACTGTCAGCCCAATAGCCTACCTCCGCACAGGGATGAAGGATGAGACGAAGCGGCCGAGCAAGCAAGCAAGCAAGCAAGCATCACCGCCAGAGAGTCATCTACACGCTATCGCCTTCTACCCTTCAAAATCTTCCAAAATATCCGGGATATAAAAAAAGACTTGTCTTTCCTAGCAGTATGTTTTTATGCATGCAATGCAAATTCGAATTTATTAAAGAATACGAACCATCCAAGTTCTATAATGGATACAGTCATTTTATACAGTATAATACTGTACGCATCAGGGGCTAGTCTGTTGGCGACCTCAGCTCTTTTTAGCTTGAAACGGCGTCTCCACTTTTCACAGTACCTTACGTGTACGCGTGGATCTAACAAATCTATTATGAGACAAATGTACCGTATGGTATTGCGTGTATTCGCGCCCTTGAATTGAGGGCATACCGTACGTTGATCTGGGAATATTTCTATGCTTGAAATCCAGAGTTTCCTCGAAGACATCGAAAGGTCTACGTTGAGTTGAATAGCAGTCGCATCTGCATCGCGCCTTAAGACCCCATAAGGGTCCGAGTGAACTAAAAATAGTAAGCAAACTGGAATAGGAGACGGTCTGTGGAGATCCAATAGCCTCATTGGGCGGGGCGAATTTTCCAAGTGGATACGAAGAACGAGGCGGTGCTTGAATCGCAATGATTTTTTTCCGTCTCTGATGCCGCCATTTCCAACTAAGTTCCAACTGCCTATGATTCCTGATCTTACCTCAGCATACACCGGTCGTATGGCCTGACCGCTCTGAAGTCACTATTGATCAACAGCAGAGTCTATAAAACAACGGCTTTACCTTCGTCCGAATCGGCTGGAGTTGTATCCTTCCAATTGTTACGCGTCTCCACGCGTAGCGTCCAGCCTTACCAGCGTTACATCTTACTTGCAGGAATGGTGCAGTTTGGGCGCTAATCACACCTTGTCATGCCCTTCAGGACACATAAAATTGAGTACAGGAACCTTTGCTGTCACAGAACATATTCAGCCTCTTACCGTTCATACGAATTCATCACAGGTTGTTACAGGTTCGATCTAAGCACCGTCAAAGCCATCTCAATCCATCGCGTCTCTCAATAATCCATACTCGGTTGATATTTTGCATTTGGCGCATCTGATTAAGCATCCTTTTTTTGACAATAGCTGCGCAAGAATACGATGGGTTATTACGTATGACCAATATCCAGAATTGTATATACGCACACGTCTAGGCTGGTGGTTGGTAAGGCTTCTAATCTACTATAAATACGTCCTTGCATCTCTATAGCAAACCTAGAACTTGCTTAGAAATGAGCAAACACATCCCGCCGCTCAAGGTTACTATCATGTCTTTCCCTTTATCGAATGGTATGGACAGATCATTAGATGTCATACAAAGGGCATTACCGTTCCGTATTACTCTTCCCGCAAATCATGTGTAGGTGCCTAGGTAGATATGGCTGAGCGAGCATGTGAATTTTGGAAATTCTACCGAACTGCCTGCCTATGTAGTAAGGTGGCTAAGGCAGATGAAGTACACACATATATAGTCTCTTTCTACAAATTGGGGTATCACAATCATTTGTTGCTCTTCACCGTTAATTTTCAGCTGTCTCCTGCAGGTAAGATTAAGAAGCAAACATTCGAGCCCATATCACCTTCCAACAACATGATTTCTCAGTTTAGGGGGATGCGCGTCAAACCTCCGGGCGGGCAGTAGATTTGTAAAGGATATCATAGAAGAAAATAGTAACCTGCTTTCAGTCTTCGCTTCGTCGTTTCTTCCGGCAAAATCGGCGATCAACAAACGCCAAAACACTCGGAAGGCAGAGACTATGATGATATCGGGTTGCAGCCCCAAGAGGGCATAAACCGTGATTCGTCCCGATCAGATTGATTATCCGACCCAGGACGCTGGCAACCTGATTCTATCCCGAGATCGAAAAGCCCATTCGATAGTATTGGGAGTGAGGGGTCGGGTCATTTAAAGATATATTGCTCGTACACCACCGAGACCTGATTTGGAGTACTACGTACACTCGGTCGAAATAACACAAGCTCTCATTTGCAGGCGAGAGCACGGAATCGTTGAAGGGCCCCATTACGTGGGCCTGTATGTAGTGTAGATCGTAGAGTCTGGCCCCTACAACCCATACCTATGTACAGACTAGCCGTCCTTTCTTCACGTCGGTGCGCGAACCCATCAACCAACCTAGAAAGTAAGAACCTTAGATCGCATTTGCTTTGGGGGTTTATGATTTTTTTTTCTTTTTTCTTTTGTTTCTTCTTGCGACAGATCCTTCTCTCAGGCCTATTACGCAGACCACGTGTACATAAACGTATGTGAAGTGTGGAAATGCTTCATAACTTCCCCTTATTCTCTGGCACCTACCGTATCGAGTTCCCAGGTCCCTGGACTAGAGGCCCACTACGATACAGAAGATCGAAAGGTGCTAAGAGATTATTTAGCAGCGACTAGCGAGCCAATGAGAAGGCGCGGTTGGTCCCTGTTCCGGCAAGTTTGTTTCGCCTAATTTGAATCTCGTTATTCTGTACGACAGTTCAGTAGTACGTACCCGCAAATTTGGGGTCCATTGTTCTTGTTCCTTGCGGGTGTTTCGCCCAGGCTATCCCTCAATTAATGAAGCCGAACTAAACCTTGCCATTATGCTCCCATCCCAACCCATCCAAGCCCCGTCCCTCTTCCTTCCCCCCTCTGCCCACTCTGCCGTGCGGGATTCATCCTCGTCCGTTTTCTCTTCCATCTACAACCACGATCCTCTGTCATACTCAACCCACACAGCAACTGCAAAGTATCGCTCGCACAAGCTGCAATCGGTACACAGTGGATGTTTTTAAATGTTCTTCTTCATGGCAACCTAGGTTGCATTTATTGAAATTCAATTCTTTGAGCTAGTCTCTCTGTCACTCGTTTACCACAAATCAAACAACCCAACGCTTTACAACGAACTCGTACCCGCCAACATCCACACCCACGCTCTCGCCCTCGCGCCCCTTTCTCACTTCAAATTCAAATTACGACGGCCACGACCAACGTCAAACGCCCAAGCATTCTATCGTCCGATATCGTCTTGGAGACTAAGGGTCAAGAAAAAAAAGAATTGAAGGATATTGCGGTGTTTGTTGCGCTCGGATTTCAATCGCCAATCGAGACACTTCAGCCAGCTGGTCGATCTGCGTGCGGTCGATCTCACTGCCAAGCCAATTTCTTCAACGGTCGAGCATCATCCTGTCGATCCCTAACGAGACGACAATTCAAAGTCCCTTAAAACTTAAACCTGCTTAGTTCCCCTTCACGTCATATTTAAGTTTGCCATTGCAGGATAACCATGGCAGGCATTCCCGGCTTCGTTGGGTTTTCTCTTGGTAAGTTTAGTTCCCTCCACTACACGTCACCTCCGCTTCTAACCCTTAGGCCCTAGACGAAGACCTCCCATCTTCACTCAACAAGAGACAAAATGGCTGCCTCATCTGTGAAGGCAAAGCGCCAACATGTCCTCCATGCGGGGACGGCGAGTCTTGCCAATTCACAATCCAGACTTGCTCCCAGTGTCCCCAAGCTATGTGTGTGAAGGACCCAACAGCCGATACTTCGTCGACGAAAACCAACAGTGGGCCAAATGTCGGTGGTATTGTGGGTGGTGTAATAGGTGGTCTAGCGGCTATTGCCATTATCACGTACCTGGTCTGGAGATTCTGTATCAAGAACAAGAGGGCGCAATACGAGCCGGAGCGATGGCAAGGAGACGTGGAACAGACGAAAGAGGGTTTGGATAACGACTTTGCTTCGAGGCGATCGAAACGAACTTCAACACATACCGTACACTCCATCGCGTCTACCGTTCTCACACGCGCTTCCAACATCATCCAGATCGCGTACATCCCTGGCGTTACCAACCGAGCCACACCCACATCACCAACGTTACTTGTCCCTCCCGTCCCTCCAATTCCCATCGCACACTCAGACAAGGGCAGCAGCTCGCCTTTCGACGAGCAGCACTTCTTTGTTCCTGGAGACCTTCGCGACTCGACATACTCGGGTATTTCCGGCTACAGCGACCGTTCATCCATGGCACGTACCTCTTATGCTCCTCGATCTAGTGTTGCTTCTACTATTTATGGCAAGAATGCCATCGTTTCACCTCTCCCGGCCCAAAAGGGCAATTTCCTCAAACCATCTATCGTCAGCGTTAAGTCGCGTGCTCCTAGCAGTAACAGCGGCAGTTCAACGCCACCAGTACCAGCCGTCGACTACGAGAAATATGATCAACCCCCTCCATCCCCGGCCTTCAGCATCGGAGCCACATTCTTCAAGAATGCCAGCGCGTCGACCGCAACTGCCGTGCGGCCTCAGATGGTTCGCGTCGGCAGCGGGCCTAAGACTATCGACGTGAAGTCCAAAACCCCCACTATTACTGTCGAGGGAGTCGGTAACCCAGAACCCCTCGTGCAGCTAGCCGACTCGCACAAGGAAAGAGAATCGAATGCTCCGACATTAATCGAAGATACACCGAGCGTTGACCAAGGCCCTTTCGCCGACCCGCCTCAAATTGGCCACTCAAAGAATAGCTCCCTTAGCGCAGTAATAGGGGAGTCAGCGAGGCGGGCGGCAGACAACAAACACAAATCCTCGGAACGGAATAGTAGCCCATTCGGCGACGAAAATGCCTTACGAGACTGATCTAGCAGCGATCTAAAGTGATGTCTAGTATCATGACAGGATATGGGAAATGCGCGAAACTAAGGGGGATACACTCGTCTACTTAAACCTAACTTCTGGTATCTACTTCCTTGGTCTGGACTTTTTCTTTTCTTTCTCAGTATTGGTGCGATGGGCAAATCTGCTTGTGTTGATTCTTATTCATACCACCCGTCGCGATCAAGATCGTAGCGGGACGAGGTCTTGGGCTGGATCTTTATTCTACGGTACGGCGTCTTGGCTTGGAGATACGAATGAAATGGAACAAGTTTTAGTAGCGCCGCCCCCGGTTAGACTGGTTGCTGGTATCGCCGTTGCGGCTAGCCTGTCTTTTGCTATGTACTGCTCCTACTTTATCAATACCTTACTTAGGACCTAGAGACGAACAATGCGATGGGCTCTAGCTCTGCCATACCTCTTGTGGTTGACGCAATTTGTGACTTTGACTTGGCATATTCCGACAATTGCGTCATAGATGTTCTATAGGGGTCAGTAGGGGGCCATGGCAGCCTCGTCGAAACTGACCGCCATACAGCCTGCTTCATTGCTTACATTACGAAGTATAAACATAGAATAATGTGCCTCGTTGCCTGTCGCTGATCGCCTCGCCTTCGCCGGGCCTCAGGGACAAGTGGTATCGGGAGGTATATGTACAGACATTTGGGTGATACACGATACAACCATAGGTAGTAGTTTTGATATTAATACGAACATTCATACAAGTGAAATAGTCGAAGCAGATAGTCCACACCGAGCCGCACAACAAGGTCGGATCCTCGAGTCTAGACGTAATGTACCACCTAACTAGAAACCTAGGAGCTACACGAGAAAATCAGGGGGCCAAAACACTCGACAATGCCTTATTCGCTATCGTAGGTACCTACGTCCTAGGATCTAATACAGCGCTATTGTCCTTATATCCTTTGATTCCCTTCACCATGTCGTAATAGGTGGTTGAGATGATTGCAGGGAAGCCGCCCGAGACATCTACCGCTCTCTACTCCCTCGCCGCCTTGCCAAGGCCTAGGACTCACGGTGGCGGCCCGAGAGAGAGACTCGCACAGMAGGACGCAGGCTGTCACCTGTCTGCTGCCCTGCGCGTACCCGTTGTCCGGTCGGAGAGGCGTCATTTGAGCACTTCAAAGACCGAACACTTCCAGTCAGTAGATACTAAGGCTGCCGAGTGGGATGGGAAGATGGTTGGAGTGGTGATCTAGACAGTACTTTCCATAGAAGAGGACTAGTATGCCTTCGGTTACCCGCCCCAGTAGTTCGCAAAAAGAAAGTCCGGGTATTCTCATCTTAAGGGAGGTAGATGAATGGTAAGGAGCACGTCTGTTTCGACCCCAAATCTTAACCCCGTATTTCTAGATACTTTTATAGAACTGCTGTGCAGTATTCATATAACAAAATAGTAACCATATATTGATGAAATACGAGTTCGAACGTATGGCCTTGCTTCAGGTGTGTCACAAAGCTTGGATAAGGTCCTTGACATTACCTAAGGTCCAAAACATAGTTCTCAAAGGATAGCCTCCCTCCGTAGATTCAGGTATACACTACCCCGTGGAATATTTAAGTGAAAACATGGCCACTTCCTTCCATATTCCCATGTACACGACGTTCAATACAGCATAGCAAGCTGTTAGTGTACTTAACGTACCTACCTCCTAGGTAGGTACCACTCATTCAAGGTCACTTTACCACTAATCGCCGCCCTCTTTCCCAAGATGTCGAAACCAAGTCGTATATATGATATACAAGATCTGGAGGTGATTCCAGTCCTGCCTCGCATTTCTGTTTATTTTTCTCCTCCGTTCGGCTGTCCCCGCAAGTAACATTACACAAAGGGTTGTGTTACTCTGCCGTGTACGTAAGTGGGCAAGAGGTATGTATTCATGATGTCTTACTCGGCCACAAGGAAACCTACCTCCCTAACCTGCTTGTCGACCTGTCAGTATCCGGTTCCCCACATCCATACCTATAGGTACCGAGACACAGAGACCGATGCAGGCATCCGAATACAGGTCGACCTATAGCTAAGTGGTCGGACAGCAAATTCGAGTAGACCACCGGCACTCCACAACTGCTGCCAAACGACGGCTGTCCGTATCATGCTGCACCTAAGCTGCACCTCGGCTACCTGCTATGACATGCGTCCTGGGGTTACGTGAACGGGTAGCCGCAGCCTTTATCTTCACATGCTAGATAAAACGGGCCTTGAGAGCACGAACGTAGATGTGAAACCAGGTAGTCTAAACGGATGGGAAGGAAGTCTCGATATCACTTGATTCGCCACCCAGGGAAGAGGAAGATGGGAGCTTGTCTACCCTTTGATACGGAGTAGAAACAGTCCTGTTCCGTGTTGGGAGTCGCATGAGATAATCGAATTCACGCCATGCACAACGCAAGACAATATCAATCTTGAGATATTCGAGTTGGGTAGCTAGACTAGATTGGTATGATATATACCTCCGAGCAAGTTAAGGAAACGTAATAGAACTAGAAATGGCCTTAATGAGTTTACCATTGGCGCATTTCATATCTACACCACCCGGACAAAAGGGGGTTAGGGAGTCAAGGAAAGACATCGAACACTTCGCACACGTGGGTTCCAAATAGCTTCGTGTACGAAAGTCCAACTCAACACACCGCTCCGAGATATCACATATCTGTAAACAAACGAACACGAGGCTCCTTTCCACTGCCTTCAGGATTTGCACCCACGTGCTGGGCTCAGGTAAAAAGAGGCTGACGACATCCATGTAGTCGACTTGCGTATCTACCGTATTACTTATATGTCTGTATTCAACCCCACGCTTTAACGTGCCTCAAGCACTAGGGCCAAGTGAGGTAAGTGTATCTTATATGACAAAACATACGTAAAGTATTATGTGAATCTTTTATATTTAGATACACATCTATGTATTTGTCATATTTATAGGCCGCAGCTTAAACCCTATACAGTACATACCCCGACACCGTCTAACGGTCATGTGATCCACACCAGTCGAAGAGACGTATAGAGATTTCTCCATGAGGATACACGGTGTAGCTTATCAATCAACATACATGTCTCACCCTCTCCAAACACGATCTAAATGGAATGCAGGATAAGGTCGTACACGGCCCCAAGTTGGCTGTCTAGCCCCGAGCTCCAACGGAGGTTACCGTACGAGAAGAGAGCAAAAACATGCAACGCCCGGGAAAAAGGAAAATTATGCTGCATGAAAAGGGAGTTGCGGTCAAAGAGGTTCGGAGAATAGAATACGTACGTGATTGATCACTTCAAGCAGGTATGTAGGTTAGGGGTTATGTAGCCAAGTATCAACAAAGTCCTATTCCCAATCGGATACACTTACCTACGTGAGTAACGATACACAAGACCCAAATTCGACCGAATCCTCGCATGGGAGAAAAGGGGGAAGGGGGGTTTAGAACTTAAGGGTTGTGCCCTAGATCTGTCCGATGCACTCCGCAAATTCTAGAACCAGGTATATGTTGACTCTGCATGAATAAGAGAGTTCACCATGCAGCTCTGGAAGACTCCCTATCTAGATTTCAGGGGGGCAACGTCCAACCCACGCATGGGAATGCAGATTCGATGATTCGTGGGGGCAAGTCTGGTGAATGAGACAGTCCAGATTCCGCCACTTCTGCAGCGTGACGTACACAGACCTCCCACTTCTGTTACGTGAATCTCTTCAGATCTTTAGTGTGGCCGCAGTACCACGACACAGTACCACATTTCTAATTTTGTAGCTCTGATATTTTCCTCTGATATAGCTAGATGAATCACACTTACCAACATGCTTTATCACAAGCATATTCTTATCATTGGAATAGCGGTACAGGGGTTATGAGACCGGCCGACGAAGGCATATATCACGTCGGCATTAACGAGTAGAAGGTATTAAGATCGAGGCACAGGCCTCTCGACACTTACCTGACGTACTATACGAGGCAAAGGGACCACTATGAGCAAGCTGCAGTATCCAATGACGTACAATCCCGTGCGTAGCTACGCAAAACGTATGGTTTTCCGTCAGCGGTGATTTTATCCAGGAAGGAATACACCGACAAGCTAGGTCTGGATTTACCCAGGCGGAAGCGGTGCATCTAGCAAGGTCATCGGAGGTTGAATGGATATACGTGGCACCGAAACACGGGCGCTCGTACGTACCTAATGTAGGTAAATATATCCGAGCGAGCGAGCGAGAGTCGCTAAATTACTGTATGGAAGCGGTGTTCCATGCCGGTCCCTGCGCATAAGAAAGGTCCGCGGAATTGTTCCTCAATGCTGGTTGGTAAAATCCACTGCTTCCTATTCGCAGACCGGCTAAAATAGAGCTTCGCCATAGGGGAAGTCGTGTCTACTGTAAAGTACCGATGAGAAGCCAGCGGGCGAACCAGCACGAGTTCGCTGTCGGGAAGGATCGCAACCCCTGATGACGCCGTGATTTGTACACCGGTCGATAGGAGGACGGGACGGGCCGGCCGAGAAAGGAAGGAGAAAAGATTTAGAAAGGTTCGTAGGATGAACAAGAAAATTTTTTCGAAAGTCTTTTTCGATTATACGGCGGAGGTTAGATCAGGCCATCACCATCATGCGCTTCTGCAGCACGACCGAAATGGTAGAAACCGTTTTTTTCTTTCTCTCGGACGACTGGGTATCCGTGTCGTAAGCCTGCACCACGTGCTGATGTCGTAACGCTCACTTGCTTAGACGCCAGATATATTTTGATCATTTTCGAGCGAAATTCCTTTTTAGTTGTGGGCAGCTCTGAACTTACCAGGTTTGATGACGCTAGCGGTTCTTGCGTGCAGAACGGCACACGCCTGAGCCAGCATGGCACGCGGAGGGGAACCAAAAGATGATTTTGACGTTGCGTAGGATCATAATGCTGGACCTTTAGAAACCAAGAGGCTGAAAGAGGAGCGATTGACTCGATGGCTTCTATCTCCCCAAACGTTCCATAATTGATGGCACTGTCCCACCGCATGAAATTACGACATTTGGGGAGGGTGAAAAGGCCAGCTTCTCTGGTATTGGGATTGATGAAATCAGAGTTTCAAACCGCGTCCGTGGCACTGGGAAGATTAAGCTGTGGGGTTTGTATAACCATGGCCTGAACCGATGACCCGTCGTCAAGGGTTTACCTATCCCAGGGGAATGTTCGGTTGATGCCGTAAGTCGCTTATAAGCGCTGCCTTAGGAGGTACGTAGGCAGCAAAGGAGAAAAGGGACTTCATAACTCGGGTTCGAATCAATATCTAACGGATTTAGGACAGAATCAGCATGATGCTCTCGCATAATTCGCCGGTACCAGGTCTGCAGAATACCGGAAGAGAGCCACGCTATGTTGAACCCTCCATCTGGTGGATGGAGTCTTTGAACAAGGGTTAAATCATTCAACCTTGGATTTCATTTGTACGGACATCTCTATTGTCGGTGAAAAGACGAAATAGTGAAACAATGCCGGCCGCCACTACCGAGCAATGCTCACCAAAGTAGCCTGGCGTCATCAGTACCTAATGTATGTGGGAGGAATCTGCCGGTTCGCAGTATCCTGCCTGCCGGGTCGAGGAAAGACGATTAGCACATGTCTTGGAGCGAGGCTCTTCCAATTATGAGCGACAGGGCCTGCGAAATGACGCTGAGGTAGTGACTAGCCTCGAAGGGTATGATGCAAGGTTGATGATGAAAAGAGACCCCTGGAGAAGTGGAAGTTTTTCTCATTACAATGGGAACGCTCGACCTTCCGCTTTGGCTCGGGAACCCCCACAAGGTTACCAAGAAAGCGGTTGGCCGTTGCGAGGTTGGTAACGCATATTTCCTAAGGTGATACCAATGAAACGTCGAGACTAGACGTGATAGCCGACGTAAGGGCACTGCAGGGTCTTTCCCCATCCTGTTGCCATACGTAACATCCAGCCAAGCCGTGGTGAATGACGAATTCCAAGAGAATTGTAGGTAACTCGAACTGAGCCTGGCTTGTGACGAACCGCGCCGGTCCGCGCGGGTTGGACAGAGGGTGGCCCGGAGTCACCGCAGCTCGTTCCCACTCAAGACCGATAACGTGTAAATAGGGGCGGGTAGCTACGGGAAGAGCCGAAGGTCGCAATCCGCCAGTCTTACGACAGATTTTAGACGACCGCTCTGTGCTTCGCAAAAGAGCGGGCGCGCCATTCTCGGCATTGTCCAACTGGTTCAGTATCATCTGGCGATCCTAGCTCGATGAAGCTTCGGGACTGACTAAGACAGACAAGGCTTAGACCAGTGTTATGTAGGTTGGGAGGTGAGTCGTTCGCAGAGGGAGACGTGATTGGCCGGACCAGACCCTCTTCATAATAAAATGGCGGCATGTTCGTCTGGGTAGACCAGAGATATCTCGCAGTTATCAGATTTTGGCACCAGATCGCGTCCGCTTTATCCAAGCACACGGACTGCACGCAAGCAGTACCACGTCGGGTTGAGCCATCCGAGTTCCGGCAGGCATTTTCCAAGCCCAAGACCCGAGAAGGTCGAAGGGAAATAACAGAACAAGCCCCCCGGCACCCAAGGGTCGAGAGGAAAAGACCCCTTGATGTCGATGTTATTCCCTATTCCTATCTGTAGAGTTTTCTGGTTTGGGAAGAGGCCCCCCTGCACATCTGCATGGATCGATTGGTTTAGGTCCCGAAGTAGCGATGGCAGAGGTACATTGTAGGACAGGCAATGTTGTTAGTGGCCGGCTGTCGTCCAACTCTGATAGCGAGTGGTGTATTGGGCGTATTGGCGAAAAGGAGGGGGTCAGAAGGTAAAATTAATCCATCCAATCGAGCCAAGGCAGAGGTACATGTAGGTGAGACTTTGCAACTCCGCCATCTCGGTGGGCTCCGCCGACCTTACAGCACATACCTAAGGTAAGTTAAAGGTCAACTGCAATAGGGTGCAATAGGGTATCATAGGGTATAATAGGGTGTGGTATCGATAGTATATAGTGCGTATTATAGTTCATATCCTTGTAGGTGGAATTGCGGTCGCCTGTCGGTACTTTTTACGTACATATCGATGTATCCTGGCCGCAGAAGGGGCCGCTTGAAGTTTCTGTCGCATGCCTGGTTACTTGACTTTGTGTTAGGACCCCTATACAGCGCCATGTATCCCGGTACATGACAACCTCATGTTTGTGGCTTCAACCATGATGTTCTGCATCCAATTCCCTTAATCTGTCGCTACCCCCGGGTACTGCCCATGGTATGGCTTTTTTTTAGTTGTTGATCTTGCCGACGAGATAACCATAGATAGAATAGCACAATGCGGCTTGCGGATATGATGTAGCGACACACCTACCTACTTGGGTAGGCAAGCTATGTCATAGTCTTAACACTATGCTGCAAATGTGCGCGCAGATACATGTAAACTGCCTAGACTATTGCGCAATGCCTAACACATGCAACGAGACAACTGAGGGGGGTTCGTGAAGGGTGATATATCATATTAGTCTGCGCTGACAGGTTGCACATTCTAACGTTGGTGCCGCGCATGTTCGTGACAGATGTAGCCGCGTTGCAGCTATCCATACGTAGTGTAGACTAGACTCGACTCTGCCGCCCATATGTCGGGTGTCGTCACGTCGCTGTCGTGTGCCCTGTAGCATATGCTGTAAGACCGAGAAATGTAGCTTGCGCGGCTAAGCAGACAGACCCGGAAGCGCAACCCGCCCGTCAGGGTCAGCGACAGGGGGAGATAGAAGAAGAAGAAAAAAAAATTACCGACTAGAGTGAGAAACATGTAGGCATGTAGGTACAACTTCCCTTCCGCTGCCACTTTTCTAACACCTAGCCCAAACTGGAGGGGCTTTCCCGCTACAGACGCACGCACATACATACAGTGCGCCGTCCGTGCAGAACAAGAGCATCCGTAATGTAATGAAGAGTTCGTTTCTATCCGTAGCTCGGGCTTTGGTCATCTCCCGTATTGTTTTGTTTTGTTTACTAGCGGCAGTATCATGTTCGGTTTAGATGCCGAATAGGACAGGGTCGCCATATTACCGTACCAGAGGCTCCTTTAAAACGTAGATCATGTTGGTCCAATACCAGCTTCAAGGACCTCTTGGTGCCTAATGAAAAATCCCCACAACGCTTGCGACCTGCACGCCTGGTCTGTTTTGAGACTGGTCCAGACGTCTGTGATTGGCAACGTGGAAGTTGCTTTACCCTTTTTCTCGATGTATACAATAGACTTATTATTATTATGCATACTATTCAACTGCTACTGGTGCTGCTGCCGCCGCCGCTGCTGGTGCTGGCAGCTACAAGAGCCGTGTAGCTCGCTTCTTGCAACCCCAACCACCGCACTGTTCCTTCACCGGTCCATCGAAGGTGGTCGGCAAACCCTTCACCCGAGGTATGCATAGGAATGCCCCGGTAACGCGACCGTTTATCCTTCGTGTTACACAAGTTGTGCTCGTCCATTGTACAAGATAGCCCCCCGGCATCGTGAATGCGAATTCTGGGTACACAGGCCCCCTGTGGGTAGACGGATTATGGGCCATCTTGGCCTCGACCCCCGGTCCGGTTCCCGCGCAACGCCCTAGCACTCGTTAGTAGCTTTCCATGTGTTTCGAAGGATTGGCAATCGGTGTAGGGCGTCGTGGGAATTTGAAATCATTGGGCGGCAACCTCTTACGACGCGTGAAGGATATGACAATTCTGAGGCTGCCGGTTTGACCTAGGAAAGCCGGTAAGGGGTAGTGTATGAAAGGAGTCAAGCGGAACCGCAGTCTAAGACAAGGGCAATATGCGACACAATAGATCATGAAGATTAGAAATCAGCGATCAACATCATGATCGGAAAGTTTGAAGTGTGGTCAAGTAGGTAGATCAATTGATTGAGCATACGTAGGCTCTCTAGGTTCGAGTTAATAGTGATAGTTCTGGCTCGAGATAAACACCAAATGACTCGAAACCTCAAGCCATCACATTGCAACGCTTTTTCTTTTTTTGCGAGATTTCCAAATGAGAAATCGACCATTGGTGAACACATATCCAACACATATTCGACGACAGTATGGACGTCTCGATAGTGCCCAGGACTGGACTGGGAGAATTCGTTTTGACATGAGCATGGCACGCCCCGAGACTCCAAAACACCACCGTAGCCGCCTGCCCATCTTGCCCGCGAAACACATCTTCGTCCCTGCTCAAGGAAACCAAGGTACTTGCGCCAAATGATGCCGCTTTTTAGTTCATACGCCATTCGCCAATTCGAAAGCTAGTAGATGTATAGAGTGCAGTGTAAGATGAGGCCGTATAATAACCCTCCAGTATGAACACAGGATCGTCCAAGTGTCCTGTCATAAGCGTCGGTGTCCGGATTTGTCATTCATTCAAGGCTCGTAGACGGCTTGGAGCGTCCACAGGACGCCTTGATACAACCAAAAAGCATGAACAATTTTCGTCATCGGAATATCGGCCGCGGACGCGCTCGCGCGTATAATTTGAGCATGAGACCCCCATCTATAAGATCACACAGCCTCCTTTCCCCCCTCCGCCTCGGCGGCCCCTTCTGTACCTGTCATTCTCCCTGTGGGGTGCTTCTCCATTTTGTGGTCTTGGGCGACCAGTTTGTGGCATCGGCCGGGCGGCTTGTTGTCGTTGTCTGCGCAAGATTCTGACGACGTCATAGAATGCCTTCTCAACATTTATGCAGTTCTTAGCCGACGCTTCGACAAATTCGCAACCTAATTCCCGCGCCAGAGCGTGGCCCTCTTGGGTTGACACTTCTCTTTCTGTTACACGATCGCTCTTGTTGCCAACCAGCATGATGGGTACAGCACTGGCAGGCGTCGCTGTGGATATCGGGGAGCCAGGATAAGTGGGCGATGCCGAGCACGACTCTTTTACCCGCTGAATCTGGTGGTGGAATCTCTTGATCCGCGAGAACGATGACCGTGACGAAATGCTGTATACTAACACGAACCCTTCGCCATCTCTAATCCACTGATCTCGTAAGGCTGTATATTCTTCTTGGCCAGCAGTATCTAGCACTTCCAACATACACGGCTGACCATCTATGACGACTTGCTTTCGATACGAGTCTTCAATCGTTGGGTCATACTATTCAAACACTGTCAGCGGCTGTCCTCCAAGTTTCTCGCCGTGCGCGCCACTATGAGAGAATCATGCGGATTATTGGCTTTACAGGTGAGGCTTACAGTTTCAACGAAATGTTGTAGACATAACTGGATTGTCAGAGCTGTTTTACCGACACCACCGTCGCCTAGGACCACCAGCTTATACAACACCATTCTTCCCGCCATATTGTATTAGAAGCGGTCTCACAGGACCAGCCGGTATTATTTGTTTTCGGGGTTGTGAATAAATGGGAGCAGAGGGAGAGAGAAGAGGTCGTGGGAGAAGCCTGAATAAGTCGGACTCAGCACGGACAGTAGGCGAGGTGGCTAAGTTCGTCGGGCCGTAGAGCTATTCGGCTATGTAGAGAAGCTGTTTCGGGGGGGAGGCGGCCAAGATAGTATGGTGCGCAGAGCGACCAAATCAATTCGTCGGGATGAGGAGTGAGAGCCTCTGGTATTGATCGCAGCAACGTCCGTACTTTTTAGCTCAAGCAAGACAAGAAATGGAGAAGGGGGAAGAGGGAGCAAGGTGCAAGGAGCGAGGAGCGAGAGAGGAGAGATAGGACCTTGGTAGCGGAATGTGGAGAATTGAGATTTTGGAGGGCCTAAGCTCTGGAAAATTAAGCGTAGGGTAGCGTAAGGTAGCGCATGAGATAGGGAGATTCCAGACTCCTAGGGCGGCCGATACAGTTGAGGGAGCCTGGGATGGTAGTGCTAGGTGCTAGGCTCTGCTAGCCGGAGGTGCGGTACAGTACCCGTGCCGGGATGATTTTTGAATGGCGAAGCGGAGGTGGAGAGCGACCCAAAGCCAATGTTTCCCTGGCAAGGCACAAAACAGCCGACCAATGGCCAATGGAGACTTATTTCCAGCGCAGTAATAGAGGTGGCGCTGGGAGAGACCACTAAGCTCTGCCAAGGGTAGCTCTAGTGGAGTCGACGACGAAGAACACAGCTCGGATCATATATAGGAGGAGTCTTGGTTTGAGCGATGGCGTTGCCTTTTTGCCTTTCGCCTTTCGCCTTTCGCGACTCCTTAACTCCCTGCTGCTGATATGGTCTTCTGGCGGGATGTACGCTGTCGATGCCGCGGGCGGGCTACTCCCTGGGCTGAGCCGAGTTCCACTCCGCAACTGTATCGTATCGTACCAAAGAGGCAACCAGCGTAGAAGCAAGGATCAAGTCAATAACAACAACCTTGTCGATTTCTTGTCGGATCCAATGTGGAACGACGTTGATGAAATTGAAATATGTTGGCTAAGGGTAAATTAAGGTTGAGCGCAAGATTAGGTATGGGTATATATGTAGGCCAGGAGGCAATAATAAAACAGTTGTTACAATACCAAGGTAGAAGAACAGTCAGATGCCAGAGTTTTTGTAGACATGTGGTAGAAAGACGGGGGGGAGGAGGAAAAGAAAAATAAAATCAAAAAGGTCCTCGGTGCGGACAAGTATGTACATACAGATGGGTAGCTAAGGTTGTATTCAGCGGAAGGTGCAGCAGGTGAGGATTTTACTGTAACACCTGTACCCACATCCATAGCCCATAGCCCATAACCCGTACCGTACATACCTACATMCCTGCACCTGCACCTGCCTCCGCCTACCTTAAGCTTATGTTACCACCTTCAATGTTGAGAGCAGACCTTGAGCAACATTGGAAGGAAGTACCTACATCCCAGGTAGGAGCTATGTACCTGCGTACCTCGCATACCTCGCATACGCTACCGCATCTGCCACTTCTGCCAATTCACCACCTGCACTTTAGCTATTACAACATTGCAACCACAAATGCCTCGAGCTGCTCTTGACGTGAGATGATTACGGCTCACTACAGCTCCATTTGAGGTCATAGAGTGGTATATGAAAATAAGGGTGATGCAATCTGGCAGCGCCCTCTGCACCAGTCGCCAGTTTATCTGATTTCCCGCTCGTTTCGACGACAAGTGTACCTGCGGCAAGCTATGTCGGAGCTGGCTTATGTGCGCTTCGGTTCCTCCCTTTTCCCCATTTCTCTCCTACATGTAAGTAACAAATACCTACTAACGAGTCCTGCCTGGAATGTCTACTGGTTTCGTACCTAAAAGATGACTAGAGGTTTGTTTCTCGTTTTCTCTTTTGTTTGACAAGAAGACCCCCCTTCCCTGAACAAGCGTTCTCGGGACTTTTTCTTCGAGACTTTGGGGGTGTCCAAACACGGCGGCTGGGGCACAACTGAGGCTCAACGCCGATGTACATACGAGCACCAATTCCGTGCCCCCAGCCGGGGAGCTACAGCATCCGATTTTCGCTGCGCTGAGGGGAAGAAAGAAATACCTTGCATAGGTGGTTACCACGTACGCGACTATGTCGGCGTCTTTCACCCTGTAAGCTATCTCCCGGGTCTGCAGATACAGTCCAATACGGATCTTCCAAGTCCGAGGCCCTCGTTACCTACCTTACGTTAGACCTCTCGTATGACCAGGCGTATTAGCGAAAAAAGGCGGCTTGGACTCAATGACCATTCGACATCCAGGGATTAGAAGATAAGACAGTGACTTAGCTCTCACTAATCTTGTAAATCAGTTCGAGTCCGAATATCCTACTGGACGTTGAAGCGTAATCGCTAGGGAATCCAAGACATCCTATTCCAATGTTGGACGATTATAACTGTCAAAAACTAAAGCTTCCAAGTCCTATTACTTCAACTATCCGCAATTGCACAGATCAACAACGAATCCTTCCGCCGAACCTCTTTCCATTCCGCGACAATGTTACCATACCTACAGGTCATGAATAGAAACGACGAATAGGCGTTGCCGCAGACCTATTAACTGCAACTGGCACGTACTTCGCTTAGCATGTCGGCCCTCTTGATCGCCCACAATCGTCCTCGTCACCATTACCATTGGTTGACCTAACAGGTGAAGTCTGCCATATTCGCACATTTGCTGCGTGTACAACGTAGTCCACTCGACCTTTCCGTCACCCATGCTGAACCTGAGTCTCCCAATCACCGTCTTAATTACGTTTCACAGCTGCAGGCGCTTTCTCCTCGCCTTGGCAGACCCTCAAAATCTACGTTGGGGGATGCGCTCTGGTCAGAGTTCCTATGCAGACTTAGCGGCGCTTAATTTTCGATGCCGCATATGCACGAATTCGCCTGTCGCGAATCGCAAAGCCGTATAGGAAAAGCAGTGGTGGCTTGCGCGGCGTTGCCATGGAACTGGACCATCAATGCCCGTGTCATTCCTATCTAAACCTACCTTACAGGCAAGCGGGCGTGACGAGATGCAGGCAGCAAACTTTCTCACGTCCGATCACCCCTCTAATCGAGACAGCCGCATCTGGATTTTTCGGGAACTCCAGATCCCTAGGCTTTGCTCATGCTTACAAAGCCTTCTATAGAAACGTTTTTAGATGAGCAATGTGCCGGTCTCGTAGTGAAGGACCATCAAGTCCCTCTCCATCGGGTCCAACCTCGTCAATCGAAGTGCCGAATCCAGATCGGCGCCAACCCTATCTCATTTGAGCCGCCAGAGGCGAAGGTGAGAAAAATGAACCGTCCGAGCGAGCAAGGAATTAAATCTATCACAATAGATGTTCCCTTACCTTCAATCTTCGAAAGTCGTTGGCTATTATTCGGCGCCACGATAGTGGCATCTCTTCAACAGGGCGAGGACGCCCTAGCCTGAATTCCGAAAAGTCAAAGTCATAGCTACTACATACCAATTCAATATAGCAACGCCCCCAAGCTCCTAGCAATTGCAGAGATGTCAGAATATGTCATAGCTGACTACACGCAACTAACTGAGAATTCAAGGTCAATTACGACTAATACTAATACAGACCTCGGTGCCCGCAGGTCAAGCACCCATGGACCTCACTTGAAGTTCCACCAGAAAGACGCGATAGGCGCACGTGGGAGCCGCGGTCCCCGGGACTTGCCGCATATTCTTCTCCCCAAGGACCACGATGCGTTCAAGTGTACGACATGACCGCCCCTTTCGGGTTTTCCGTTAAGAACTTACGACATATCGTATAGGCCAGGTTGCGGACAGTATCCGGGCTCCCGGGCTAGGGATCTCACGAATGCTCGAATGAGGTTGGTTGAATTGTCAATCTTTTTCACATCTGGGCATGACACATCAGTTCTCACTCGCTTCTCATTAATATGCCGCGAAGAATACATCTAGGTAGTTAGAACCTCGACTCCTGCGTTTCGGTCGAGATTAAGGAAAGTCGTGTTGGTTAACGCGCCATTCACTCGGGTATGCCGAGTCTTTTTGCTGCTTCGAGAAACCCATCCTCGCTTTCGGTAATCCATAGGTCAACCCACTTGCGAGCTTCCTTGTACCGCTCTTCTTCGGGACCCCACGCTTCTTCCCGGGGTCGCTCTACATAAATCGTCCTGAGACCATTCGCCCGTGCACCGGCAAGGTCCCCAAGATGAGCGGCAACCATAGCCMCCTCTTCGGGCCGAAACCCAAGGGCGGCAGCCGCTCCCAGATAAGTGCTCGGGTGCGGCTTGTACGCACCAAAGTCGGCTGTGGATATTATCTTCCGAAAGCCCAGGTTGCCGTTGGCATTCAGATCCTGGAGTAGGGACTGGTTGCCATTCGACAGCGTCGAGGTGACAAACCGGGTCCCCAGCCGGCGAATGCCTGCCGCGGAGTCATCCCACGGTTTAAGATTGTGCCAGACAAGGCTCAGCGACCGCAGCTCGTCGTCCATGTAGATGCCTGTGAGACCCCATTTGTGTAACAGTTCGAGCAAGGAGTCGTAGTGATGCGTGTCGATATCTTTCCACGCCGTCTTACCGGGTACAAACGATTGTGTAAATTCCCCGTAGCTCTTCCTCCATTCTTCGCCGAACTTCGCCCAGTCATCGTCAGTCATCGCCTCTAGGCGCGCCCGCAACGGTTCAGGCAAAGTCTTGGATGCAGGAGATTCTATCTTCTCCCGGGCTCGTTTCACGAGCTCTTGGTGGACGGTCGAGCGGTAGTCCACAACCGTGCCGAAACAATCGAAAGTCAACGCCTTGACGTTCCGAAGTGCCTCGGGAATAGGAGCTGCCATTTTCGCTTGTGTATGCGTGCGGTCTTGCTTTAACTGGTATATAGATTTGTTTCAGTTAGTCTGCTCAGAACTTAGGAGATGCATGTTAACAAAGACAAAAGTTACCTCGGTTCTTACTATTGATGATGATGTGATCCGGGTATCGGAAGTAGTGGGGTAGCTGTTATCCCGTTGAGTCCCGAATGTTTGCGGTGACATGTGCCTCCTTACGCCTTTAGTGATCTCAACGCTGGTTGGTCTATGCTAGCTAACAGATCGCAGAATTTACATTAATACTACAAGGTTCATTCGTAGAGGACCAGAACCATCATTCTTATATGGATATCAAGAGAATTTATACTTAATGAAATTTCTACTTTGCTACGTTTATATTGGTGACGTCCACGACGTCGTACTTGTGATGTGTTACCATGAGAGTGGAACGCTGTCACGATGATATTATGTTTGCTGCTCGCATGCCTGATTCATTATATAATGTATCATCTGTATAAGAAGCGGCCTCGTCATTATGTAAGTCGAGTTACAGGTATTCTACGAAACAGCCTAGCAGGGCTCGGCATAGTTAATAGCTTTCTTTTATATTGGAGAGTACTTGGTCAATGTGACTTGAATATGCTCCTACAAGTGATACTACAAGGTCTATGTTATTGTGGTCTGACCTGCTCTGTTCTTTTGGATGCGAAAAACTATTCTCTTCAGCCTATATCAAATTCTGCTGTTACCCATTTGTATCAAGCATCAGTTGAAAGCCTGACAAGCATGACGAAATAACTTGACTCTTCACGTATAAGGCTTGAGACCCATCCATTATGTCGAAATGATTCATATTCTTTTACACTTAGGCAGTTAAATTTACTCAGATGTGAAAACGCTTGATTCAAAATTGTGAATCCTCAATTGTCGGCAAACATACTAAGCATGACGAGGCTTCGTCCCTCTCTTGGATGACGAGAGCCGTAGGGAGAAGCAAGTACGTAACGTTACAACAGGCTCTCCTCTACGTAATTCAACCTCCTTCCTCTGAAAGAGATTGAATCGAGGGTACTTGACTAACTCCATAACGCGAACTCGCATCAGTGTCTATGGTTGGATACACTACTTGACATACTGTGCTTCAGTGCCTATCGAGTTTAAACCATTTCAGGGAATGATATCCAAATGTCTTTCAATCCGGACCCAGGTATCTGGCAAATATACGACATGCAGACATATGTCGTAAATTCTAAGCCATGTCTCGTTCCTTATTAGTGTCTAAGTGTGTACCAATATCTGGGAAACCCGGGTGTCGTCACGTCTGCACAAAAGTCCCTCTTTCCTATACACAGACAAATCGCGTTCCAAGAGGGCTGAGGATCTAAGAAGCTAAGGTGCCTAGTTTAGGGCATAGATCCCACATTTGCTATAACATGTACAGTGAGTCTTCTGCGTTTAGATATAGCCGAGTGTAAGTGAAGAAAATAAGACAGTTGTGAAATGGTATACGTTTAGCGGTGTATATTAATCGCTTAATTCTCGCTGTATCTACATTGACAATTAAACTTATGTCGAAGTGTTTAAAAGTAATGAAATGTAAGGCTTCTAATATTATAAAAAATTTATGTTGAGTGAGTCCCTAAGGTTTACTGAGTCTAACGTAACTGACACTTCCACTTTCTTAGCAAGTAACAGTTAAACTTAGTAGATTAGGTAGTAAATAAGTGCTTGCTACTAACTCATGTTCAATTTGTGAGAGGGTATGGATAGCTGCTCATAGAGAAACTAGACATTTGCAATTAAGCGTATTTCCATCTGAGTATGGCGAGGCGAGGCGGTAATCAAAGACGAGTCTATCGAATTCCTGAACTGTCTTTATATGATAGACCGCCTTTTGACTCGCTGTGTAACCCTAAAGGGGCCTTGGTATACTTCGTAAAATTTTGAGAACACACATCTTAGAGAGATCGTCACAATAGGTCTATGTCCTTAATCACAAAAGTGCCGACTTACCTAAAATATGAATAGTTCTACTAATGTATAAAATGCCTCCACTGAACAAGATAATGCAAGTGGCGTCATTGGCACTGTATAAGCAATTAGTGTGAGGTGATATCAGTTCACCATGGCTCTACGGAATAGTCACGATATGGTTCGTTTTGTAGTCAACAATTCCGACATTCAAAAGGTCCCGGCACAGCCTTAACTGACGAAACCGTGGTAGCTATGCAGGCAGCTACCCGGACTACCCGGTATATGGGCCTTATAAGGGGTCCGCGCCGTGGTTAGGCTCCACTTCCGGTTTACCGGCATACGCGCGATCTTGGATCTAAGATATCGTTATGGGGATTTGGTTCATTTGCAGGACTTGGCGTGCAGTAGGCTTTTACCAGAGTTGACTTGCGAGATGCTAAATGCAAAGTCCTCTTGTTATTTATACGGCGATGCATATCCTAGGAGGCAGCTGAAGAAATTCGGTCATAGGGCAGTAGTGCGGAATTCGTACTCATTGGGAGGGGAGGTCCGAGTGAATGGTGACCGGCGGTACTGGACTTATTAGGCCGCTAGGGAAGACTTCGTGATAAGACTCCGGTTGGCTGTCTGAAGCAAACTTGGTGTCACTTTGGCCGAAGTTTGGTTTCGGATTGAGTTCCTGTGCAGGCGAAAAATCCCGAGGTCCGTTCTCATCTCGCGGCGCATCGGATGATAGCGCCATTGAACCAGAATCGTCAACTTAGGTAAGTAGGCCCGTCTGGATAGGGGCAATTGCGCGAGAAGACAGACAATAAAAGCAGCTCCATCTGCTGATCCAGAAAACGCCTCTCAACAAGCTAACTATAATCTGACATGTTAGCTCTCCACGGAGGGGTCCGGAAGATTCCCGAGCTGAACATGCAGTAGGGCCCACGCAAGGGAACGTTGAGGCTCAATCATCTCCGCATCAAAAAAAGAAAAAAAAAGAGGCTGGGTCATGCTCGAGAGTAATATACTTGGTGCGCTGTCTTTGGATCCTGTACGAGTAGACTCGTATGTTTTTGATCACGGACAATCCACAAACTACCACCGACGACGGGATCCGCCTTGGTTGGACTCCGAGCTTGACCACTTATAGATGGTATACTACTGGAAACTCATATCAATCTTGAATTCCTGCAAAGTTAAGGGGGGTACAAGTTTACACGTACTTGTTGTCTTTCTCGTGGAGAAGCGATAAGACAGTTAATCCAGACAATCACGCGGATAAGGGAGCCCCTATCAAATCAAGTATATGCAGAGTTATTCAACCACTCAAGAGCTATATAGTAGTTGCCACTCTCGGCTGTACACTCACGTCGCAGAATGTAATGGCACGTAACACTTGATATGATGAATCAATCATCTCCATGATTAATTGCGACTTTTTACCTTGCGGAATCGGGGTGGCATGCGAGTGCATTAAAATTGGCACAAACCCCGAAAAGTGTGATTCTCCTTGCATAAAGCAAGTCGATCGCACACGAAGATGGGGGTTTGTGGAGTACTGGGTTGCGGTTTATATGTGAGGAATTAGCCGGACGGACCCCTTTGTTTCTTTTCTGCTCTCGGTCACAGAAAAGAGCCATCATCAAATCAGGCTACGGAACTGTCTTTGCAGCCGCGTGGATAGTTCGGACGGGTTCCCCAGGTTCTGGTACCAAACTTGCTCACGAAACGGATAGTAGTAAGCTTGCCTTTTTTACATGTGGAATCTGGGATGAGGGCGACGGGCCGCGCGTTGGAAGAACTCATAATGGCGCGACAATTTGGTTGAGCTCTTTACTTCCCGTCTGCTAGCGTGATTCCGAACCAAGTTGGGATGCTTGTTACGAGGCACTCACCCAAGAGCCTATTAAAACCTGATAAAAGTTTCACTGGCTTCGGCTTATTCGTTGGCGGTAGCTCCGGTCAGAGACCCCAGACTGCCGGGACGCCTTCCTGAAATCCTTCTGGAATCCTTGTGGCTGTGATGAGAAAAGAAAAAGAACGCTCTATGCTAGGTGGTCTAGGTAGTTTCAAAAGGCCCTAGCGAGGGCGCCCTCGCATTGCCCATTTCCCAGTTTAGCCTTGTTGTGGACATAACAGGCAAGATAGGCCGCCCGATTCGAGCTAACAACCGACCGTAAGGTGTCGACGCCGAGACGTTGCAGCGGTCTAGTTTAGTTGATTTGCTACGCTAGACGGGAGACATTTTAGCAGGGCTAGATTACTGTGGTCCATCATACTATGCAGCAGATCTTGGAACAAGTCGCACGCCGGATCCTTCTGCTGTAATTCGAGCTTGGCGCCCAAAGTATCGGGGACACGATGTGCCGTTTCGGTGAACAAAAACTGCATGATATGTAATATGGAGTTTGAAACAGATATTGCTGGCGACGTCACGGGAAATCCATAGCGGACATCCTCATCTTCATAATCTCCAACTAAAAGCCTATTTGCAGTGTAAATGGTAAACGGTTGGAGACACTTCCACTTTTATTCAGTCTGCTATGTAGTAAAAATGGCCATTAGCCTGTGGATGTGATAGGACAATCGGACACGGCTCGTACAGACATACCAGCCCGTAATGGAGGGGCGGAACGGGACCTCACGTTTACGCTACTGGATATGAATAGAAGTCTAACGGCGAACTTAACTGTCTAGAGACGGCTTTTACTCGAGCTTATTATTCAGCCGCGTGGGGAGCGTTTGTCAAACGTAACCTTCTGTTAGCCTCACGAGCGTGTAAGCGATGAGAAGATCAGGCGTTCCAAAGTGCAGAGAAACCAGTTTCTTCTCAGGACTAAACGAGCCAGGCCAGCCTGCTAGCGGCATTAAGACACGTGCTGCATTTCACACTAAGGGGCCCTGGTCAATGTTGTTTGGGTTCTTCGCGAATCAGCACGTCTTCTCCAGACCGGGGAGACGCAGGACCGTCGCATCAGTCACCGTCGCATTCGGGTGCCAATGAAAGGGTGACGTTCATCGATTTTTTTCTGCTTCGACTGCGCCTGCGCGGAACTCGTCTTGAAACATGTGATGTCGAAGCCGATAGGACTGTCGTTTGGGCCACTTGGGCAACAGTGCCTTCGGACAGCCTTGAAAATATCTCAACTACTTCATTTGACAAGTAAGGCCGATGGAGCTGTCACCGGAAGAGACCGAGATTCACCTGTCATGTTTGATAGGCTGGTCCTTGAAGCCCGAAAGTTCAGGGATATGCGAGCCTAACTTCGAAGCGAGGGGAGTTATGATATTCGAGGAGACCCTTGAAAGGCAGGGGAGCTGGCTCACGTTAAGATTTGACAAGCAGCGCAGGCAAGCATCAGAAAATGATGCTGGGATATTCCGAGGCGCCTCGTCGCCTTATTCTCATCTTGCGTATGCATCGCGTACCGAGAGATCTATATGCGAATTTTTGGGATGTCAAAAGTAGGAGCCGGCATATAGATATCGTCGTAGGTTCATGTGTCCACTGTCCGAGCAATTGGATGCAAGCTGCATACAATAGTCTGATCTGAGTCGATTTTCCCATGATCGTCTGTGCCTTATCACCCACAGACACTTTGCATTCTGGGGAATTCGATCGGTCATAGCGAACACGCACGTACCTGTCATAAGCGACATCTCTTTGGCAATGCGACATCCTGAGCAAATGTATAGAATTAAGGATGTTTCTTAAGAGTCGTATCGTCTTCTCAATGGGGCTAACAGATCACCGCGAAATGGCTATTGCAGGCGTTGACCTTGTCGTGGTCCGTTCCATGCATGTCCGTCAAGTTATGTGCCTTGCATATGCACTTCAACATCACTCGGGTAGGATTGTGCTTTGACTAGTGGTCACTGGAGTTGCCAACTCTGTTTTCGTGAAGATGACTAGAATGATCTGAATGCTTGTCTATTGCTCTGCGGTCGTTTGTTCGGCACTTCTACGATTTTATGAACTGTCGAGTTGCTGTATGTTTGCTGTACGCACAGCCATGTATGTACATATAGTACTACAGTGTGTAGTAGTTGAAATAGGAGCTTACAGCTGAGGCGTGAGAGATCAGCATTAGCAGTAGTTCCCCGGTGTTCCCATTCGACATCACATTTCACGACACCCCAGCTAGTGTTCGAATTAGCAGCTCGTTTTGAACTTCCCTCGGAATTCGGGCGAGTTTCCTCTTCAACATTCGTCACCCAGTGGGACATGATGCGCCTCACTTCTTTACTTAGGCAAGGGCCCCGAGTAACTTACGGAGGTCAACCCAGCACTAAAAGGATACTAAAATTCCCTGTAAATTAGCTGTGACAGGTCAACTATCCGCAGTTCGTCCGCTCGGCGCAGTCGGTTGTCTAATATGCTTTAGGTAAGTCTTGGTAATGCGCCAATTGTGACCCGAGAGAGCGGGTTTGCAGATATCAAATCATACGTGGTCGAGTAGCACGAACAAAGGCTTTCTTCACCAAGGCATGGCGTCTATCTGCATCCTCTGAAGATATTAATTGCATAAGCAAGCAGCCACTAAGAGCCGCCCAGCTCAGCAACATTGAAGTGGCTACGGTTCTTTTACTGTAACTGCAACGTTTTGCTTCCAATAATGAGACCTTTCTTCCCTCGAGGTCGTTTAATTGCGTATGATTTTGTTACCAGCTATTAGCCTCCGTGCGCTTACAGTAGCTCCTCGACCTACCACCTAGCTGGTATCCCTTTGCAGTAAGCCCCGCTCCTCATTCGGGGCGCTGTTCTGACCTCCCTAGCATTCATCCATGATAGACATTGCTAGGTCTTCCTTGCCAAGCGGCCAAGCTTATTATAGCGGGCCATTGGACAAGCAGTTCCATATTAGCCATTCAGGGGGGCACCCTCGTCCGGTGCCGCCTCTTGGTTCTGGCACCTGCTTATTCCGCGGGTTTGGAACCGTTTGGTCAAATTTGACCCCTGACAATCTTAAGCTTGCCCGTCACAACCTGTAAGGTGACACGCCCATAGGCTGTACGCTGGAAAAATGCCTGTTCCTAGCTGGTGATTGGGCTTGTGCGAACACGAGTATCACTGGCATAGAAACACACGCAGAAGGGTACTACGATTCTTCTGTCGCATACTCCACATATGCAAATGACAGCCGTAGAGCACGCATCCCGCGTCGCCTTTCCCACTCCGCGTTCTCCCGCGTGTCGTTTTGAAGCTCTCAGGTACCCATACCTATCACTTTCACATCCTGGCGTCATGGTCTGGCCCTGTGTCCCATGTCTAGTGGGTATCATTACGGAGCACATCGCACATACGACGTTGGAACCTGGTTGGTCGTAGGCCTCTCTTTTCTTTGCTTCTGACCTTCTGTTGGGCTATTCTGTTCCACGACACCACGTCTGTCTTGCTGTCGTCCTGTTGCTTTTCCCTTTCCCCGTCTCAGTCGCAACGACGATCCGGAACGGTTGTCAACTGCAAGCTGCGTCGTCTTTTCCTTTTAGCTTCCTTTTTTTTCTTTTTCTGGTTTGCCCTGCCGTCCAATCCGCCCACCGAAGTTCGTCTATCCGCCCGTCCTTGCATTCTCTGGGGAAATCACTACCCCAAGTCTAATGCATATTCGACCGAGCGCCCTGCATCTTCGACATAGCGTGACAGTTGACGGCTCGAGCTGTTGATTATACATATTGTTGCAAGAGCGCGGACCTTCTCTCTGAACAAGCATATCCTAACAATTGCTTCTTTTCACTGTACAGCTTCATTTTCGATGTGGTAAGTCTGGTTCGACACCGCCTCTGAATTCTTGTCTGCAGCCCTCCCCGCTGTCATACCTTTTGAGTACTGTGGCGCGATGGCTGATTATAGTGCTCGTCTATAGGAATTGAGAGTCTTAGTGTACAATTTCTACACATGTACACACGTCATCTTGAGTCTCATCCAATTGGCTTGTAAGCTTGAGTATACTCATACGGGAACTCATCCTATACCGAGCTGTCAAGCCCGACAAAGATGGCTTAAGCTCACAATTAACTCTAATCTTCTTATGATACTTTTATTACTCTTTTACTACACAACCGCAGCATTGCTGAGCGATCCGGGGTAATCCCCTATTCTTTCCTTAAGAGCTCATGTAAGTACAATATTGCTACTTTATCATTTTATTCGCCAGACTAGTTGCGGATCTTCAATGTATGCTCTCGTACATTGAGCTGAGAGCATAATGTTCAACCCAATCAGAAATGATTGAATGGCACTCTGTTATATCAACCAACCAACGCTGACGATACAAGGCCAACTCCTTGTAATTTCCAACACTTATTATTGCGCTTGGTAAGTCTGAAATTGTCCAAGCTCACATCCTCCCCCCTGGTCATTTCGCCTCTGGAGGGATTAGTGCTAATAGTGGAGTTAGTTGTATTAATGCGAAATCCATTCACACATCGTCACTCTCCCACACTCTGCACACTGAACAATCACCCCACCGCCGACAGGGGTTGGAATAGTGGACCCCGACGTTTGGACCCTTTTCCTAGATTGATCAAAAGACTCCAAGCCTAGAGTCAATGCGAGCTTGCCTGCTCTGCTCTCTGAGTCTCCCATAGAAGTCTCCATCTTCGACAACCGGGAAACCGGGCTGGTTCGTCAATGGTAGCAAACATGACTGTATGGGAAACAGAAGATGAGTTGAGCAGTGCTGCCGCTGCAACACTGCCAACTCCAACTGACACGCCTTACCGGACTCCATCAAAAGGCTCGAGAAGCTCCAAAAGCTCCAAGAAATCGCGTCGCTCCGTCACGCCGCCGGGTATCTCCTCCTCTTCCCCACCGCCACCTATACCAGCGGAGAAATTTGAGAAGAGCAACAAGCGATCTTCCAAGGATGTTGCGCACGACGAGAGCATCAGCATCTTGGACCCTCGCCGGTTTACACCCACTCTTCATGCGAACCTTGTCTCGGAGATATTGGCCTTACGGAGAGACCAGGAAGAAAAGCTCAAGATCATCGAAAGCCTCGAGATCTCACTGCACACTACCAGGGAAGAACAAGAAGCTTTGCAAACCAACCTATCCAACACTGCCAAGGAGACTAGATCACTGAAGCGGCAATTGGCCCTTCTTGAAGGAGGAACTTCATCTGCCTTGGGCGAATTAGCAAAGGAACGCGACGAAGCGGTTGAAGCGATAACGGAGACTAGAAGACGACTCGAGGTAGCACAAAAGAAGGTCCGGACCCAAGAGGAAGATTCACAGAGGGTCCACGATCTTTGGGCCAAGGAGAAGGACGATTGGGATGAAGAAAGGCGTAAGTACGAGCGAAAACTACACGTAGCTGAGAGCCGACTTCGGGTTGTTTTGGAAGAGGTTGCCAATCTCCAGGCATCCCAGTTGAACGGTGTTCACAATGGATCCGATAGCGATGGTGAGGAGGCTGGGAAGGATAACGATGGTGCTAGCGTACGGACGATGAGCATGACTAATAGCATTCGCTACTCGATGATTAACGGACCTGGCTTCGGCAAGGCCAATGGCCACAGTCTCGCCGATGAGCTGAATTTTGACGACGATGATGATTACCAGACGGATCCGGATGGCCGCCAAAGCGTCCTTTCAAACCCTGTACATGTTCGGAATCAGAGCCGGGATAGTATGATGTCGAAAACTCATCGACGCAACCAGAGCAGCGACAGCCAGATCAGACCGAGAAGCGTTGCGCGGAGCAGAATCTTCCTAAACCAGACCGTGTTAGATAGGCTCGAAGGTGGAATTCGCGAGGATGATGAGGACTTGGTAACGCCGCCAAAGGTGGAGTACACCGACACTGGTGTCCAATTCTCACCACCGCCGTCTCCTAAGATGGCCGCGGTCAAACCGTCAACGCCTGAACCTGTAAAGAGTGAGAGGTTGATGGGCTTGGAGAGTCCGCCCCGAGCAGAAGGTGAAATCGAAGCGAACCAGAGCCGGAAAAGGGTGCAACTCAGCAAGCCAATACCGACTGAGTCTCCAAAGACGGTGAAATCGACAATGGTATCCGCTGGATCCCAGACATCAGAAAAACCGCAACCTCTGGCCACCTCTAACCCCGTGATTGTGGAAATGAAGCCTGCTGTGGCCACAGTATCGAAATCGATTGCCACCCAAACTGATCCCATTCAGCCTGAACCTCAGCAAGCCCCTGCTCCCCCTCTCGCGATTCCGAGCATCAGCATTATCCCACCGACTAGTCGGCCATCCAGTCCCCACGAGCATCGTCTACCTCAGTATGTCAAGGATTTCGGTTGCCAGGTCTCTATTTTACAGTCGAAGCCGATGAGATCGACTGCAGTCCAGACAGACGAAATCCGAATTGACAAGAGACTTGACAAGCTACCCCCGCACCTTCACCCATCCGCCATCTCATCGAGGCCCACATCCCCTGTTTCGCCTGTGGCAGCAGACGACAGCAAGAACTTCACTCCTGTACCGGGGCATGTTCCTCCGCGGAACCCACGCCGTCTTGAAGGTGGCAGACGAAGTTTCTCGACTGATTTGCCTTCATCACCCCCGACATCCCCAATCGTGGACGACCTGGAGACGCGGGACGCGTACCCGGGTAACAATGATGATGGTCCACTGTCCAGTGCTAAGGCTCCCGTGAGAAGACCCCATCGGATTAGTAGCTTGTTCGCTGGCTTCGACGCACAGAGTTCAGACGAGCTTGACGAATTCGATGGCGATCAGAGCGACTCTGAATACCGCACAGCCCTTGCCCCAAGACCTAAAACTGGCCCTAGTAAACCTAGCAAGCGGACAACAGTAGGTGCCAGCTTGACCTCGCCGGAACAGTCTAAGCCCGCAGCTAGACAAGCGGCGAGTGTCATGAGCAAGGTCGGAGGTCCGGAAGTTTACAGCTCCTACCGCCTTGCTGATGCTCCAGAAGGCCTGACACGGAAACCGTCTCTCAAAGCGGCCACTCGAGCGTCTGATCGGGCGATTGGGTACAGCACTGGTTCGCGAGCAAGTGTTATGCGCAAATCAGCAATGATCCAAAGCGGTATTGCTTCACATCAGGGCCGTTCGCGCAGCCCCAGCCTACCCGAGTCGCGCGACCCGCCATTCCCGATTCCTACACGAGCAAGTTCAAGAAAGCCACCGTTCAGTGTTAGTGCCCCGAGCGATGGCCGGCAAAGTCCTACCCCCAACGGTGAGACTTTCCGTCGTGGTATGAAGGGCAGTGCGTATAGAAGCAACAGCATCCGTAAGGTCCGGTCCGCCGCAGCGTTACCTCGAAACCAGAGGCATAGGAGACACGGCAGCCGCTCGCCTCCACCGCCAATGTCGCCCTCGGAAGAAGCCCCCGAGAGCCCTGGTCTCCCACCACTGCCGACCAACGATATCACTACTCCTCAGCGCAACTATGGAGGATCTAAATACCGCAGTCATAGATCCCAGCCCTCAACGAATACCGCTAACACTGAGAACACGAATATGGGTTCTACCGGTAGCAACCAACAGACGTCGACTGTCGTGGATGCAATTGCGCAGACTATGGTCGGCGAATGGATGTTCAAATATGTCAGGAGGCGGAAGTCTTTTGGCATGGCTGAAACCACTGAAGAGAACAGCAATGATCGCCACAAGCGATGGGTATGGCTCGCGCCTTATGAACGCGCGATCCTGTGGAGCAGCAAGCAACCGGCGTCGGGTAATGCATTGATGGGTAAACCAGGCCGAAAGCGTAAGTAAACTCGATTCCCAACATTAAAACGATTCACTAACTCTTTTCTAGTGGTCATACAATCTGTGCTGGACGTCAAGGACGACAACCCTCCGCCGAAGGGCACCTCTCAGATCTTCAATCGCTCGATCCTTATCCTGACACCTCAGAGGGCACTGAAGTTTACCGCTACGACAGCCGAGCGTCACTACCTCTGGCTGACATCGTTGTCGTTCTTGGCCCATTCACAACAAGAAGTTCCTGAGATTATCCCGACAGCCACTTCACCCAATATAGGACCAGCTCCTGATTTCGAGATGCCACAAGCGAAGGCCAAGAGGCCCGGTATTCGTGACTCGATCAGGCTAACGAAGGGAAAGAATCCTGCTCTGATGGCTCGCCACGATCCTCCTCCAAATACTAGCCAGATGGAAGAAGCGTTAACGTTCAAACAGGAGGCATTCCCTCCAGTCCCCGCTCACCAGCGAGATCTGTCGCGTGATGCAGCAGAGCCTCCATTCATCCCCCGATTCCACGAAAGGTCAAATGATCGAGTGCACGAACGAGCCAACCAGGTCATCCTTCACGGTCGCAAGAGGAGCAATACCGGTGGTCATGTTCCCCCACCGCTCTCTTTCAGGGGATTCTCAGGACCGGCAAGCCACAGCAGTTCCTACCATGCGTCTACGAATAGTACCGCGGGTAACAGCGTGGGTACAGCGGGCTCCTCCGACATCTACCAGTCCCAAGCATCGAGCAACATTACCTGGGGTATGAGCACCACCGGTTCTCAACGGACTTCGGAAGCATCATCGCGTCCGCCCGGTAACTTCTTTGAAGCTATCGGCACTGTGCGAATGGAGGCCTTCATCAGCCCGTTGACGTTCCCCAAGTTCGACGACCACCCCGACGAACAAGAGGAGTGGCGATACAGAGCCCGCCGACGCAGCAAGGAAGCGCGGCGCCGTCGCAGCCGGAGCAGGCATCGGGATAGCTACGCTTCCCGCGGCACTCGCGGTACGGATTCGTACTACTCGGGAAGTAGGGCCGGGGAGGAGGACTACTTCCGAGACGACCCGTTCAAGGGATTTTAGAGAGCGAGAGAGAGCCTTCTTTTCTGGTGGGTTGCTTATCATTGGTGGTCGGTACTTGAGTGTGTGTGTGTGTGTGTGTGCGCGCGTATAAAGATACCCCGAGATTTCATTGTGTTATCCGATGACATCATTCGTTTCGTGAAAAGGGGGAAGGGAGGGAAGGCTTGGATCAATTTTTTTCTTCTATAGTAGCATGATCTGGGCTTTCCCCGTTGGAGTTCTGGAGTTCCTTCTGTGTACTCAATCTCATCCCCCGGTGCTAAACACAACATTGCCGAGATACTTCGGTGTACGAGTACGACCTGGGTTTTTACTTTATTACTTTTTTTTTATTTTTCCTTTCCTTGTCTTCCAATTCCCATTCTTCCCTATTTTCCGGTCTTCATCATCCATTGATGTGTCTTACTATATACCTACCTATATACCGGGAAAAGTTTGTTCATACCACTCGCGCTCTTGCTTCTTCTGCGAGGACATTCTTGTATATTACCTAGTTCCGGTCGGACTTCTTCAGGCTGTGTGTATCTCTTAGCGTCTTTTCGTCTGCGAAAAAAAAGGAAGGAGTTGGAAACCTCGAGGCAGGATCTGAACAGGGCCAAACAGGACTGGAGGGCGGTTTTCGGGTAGGCCCGTGTTATAAGGAAAGCAAAGCTAGACGAGCAATTAGGCTTGGGTCTCAGGACCATTGTGTGTGTGTGTGTGTGCGTGCGTGTGTGTGGAGGGGAGGATCAAAATAGTTGGCTTGAGAGATAGTGGAGGGTTTTCTTGGGATATTCTCTGTGAATAGCTTGCTTATTCTCTAGCTAGAAAGAAATAAGGATACAAAAAAACTTCCTTGAAGATGTTGTGCTTATGATGAGTTACATACATGTATGATTCATGTGCCGCTACTATGTAGGTACATATAGGTCTAACTACATAGTACCAGGTAGGTAAACTACCTCATTCTTCAATATTATAAGTTCTACTATTCCCTCGGGATCGAACAGAGACGTATTGTAACTTCTTAGACTAACATTATTCTTTGAACATTAGATTCTATATTATCTATTTAGACGATTACGTTTTTTCTGGGAATATAATTCTGAAGGGGTGTGATTTCATACGGTGCATTTTAACCTGGATTACTGTAGGTACCTTGTACTTGCCCCTCCAGCTGGTCCGAGCGTCGGGTCGCAAGGCTTCCAAACTAAACGCCTTCGATTTGTCTTATCACGCGAGGCATCATCAACAATCTTTATTCCTCTGCCTACCAAAGCTCTTTGTGAGTTGATTGTCTAGAACGCGTTGTAAAATTCGTGTAGTAATCCTCTCGCCGTACAATCTACCTACTACACTCACTTCCAGATTATATCGTATTCCACTTCACCTTGACCGCCGACAACGCCGAAAGTGCCTCTGACCTTACTCTTTTCGCACTTGGTAATCTTTCACCCAACCGCCACGATGTTGAAGATTTGGTCTATGGTAAGTTAACTCTAAGTTGCGAAATGCTTCATGACACAATCTAACCACATCTGTACAGAAATCCGCGCAACAAAAGGCGGACAACGCTGATGGCGCCGGTGGAAAGAAGAAGAAGGTCACATCTGCCCAACTGCGGGTGCAGAAAGGTTAGCTTGCAATGCTGAGTATTTTTTTGATCAGTAAATGGCCTGACTTGTCTTGAATATAGATCTTTCCGAACTATCCCTAGGCTCGACGATGAAGACAATATTCCCCGACCCGGACGATATCCTCAACTTTGTTCTCGAAATAACCCCCGACGAAGGCATCTACCACTCTGGCCGGTTCACCTTCACGTTCACCATGGGTCCGAACTACCCCCACGAGCCGCCTAAGGTACGGTGCCAGCAGAAGATCTACCACCCCAATATTGATCTGGAGGGCAAGGTGTGCCTGAACATTCTGCGCGAGGACTGGAAGCCAGTGCTCAACTTGAACGCCGTCATTGTTGGTCTGCAATTCCTATTCCTCGAACCGAACGCTTCGGATCCTCTCAACCAGGAGGCTGCGGACGACCTGCGATCAAGCCGAGAGAACTTCCGCCGAAATGTGCGCTCATCTATGCTTGGCGGCTCGATACGAGGTGTTACATACGACCGCGTGATTTTTTAGTAGAGCTTGAATGATGTGTGATGGACTATCTGCTCACACAGACTGGACGTCTTTCGGTCTAGACGGGCTTGTCGACACCACCTACTTGGCATAGTTCAAAACTCGAGCTGTGGCGAATCAGTTCTAATGGTAGGCCTCTGCCATTAATATCAGGAGAAAGATAATGACGATGACGACGATGGAAAGAGAGTAAAGCTTTAGATTGGCTTTGCAGACTGCATATAGCAAGGCGTTTTTTCGAGGGACTGCATTTACTTCAAGGCATGGAGGAAAATACTGCCCTACTTTCCCAGCCTTGTAAGTCTGGCAACAGTGCACTTTGACGGTCAGACACAACGCATTGCATAGACGGCAAATAGCCGTATACAATAGATAGGCACTGGCACATGAATGCAACAAGATTCTATGACGTTTCTATGGTTCTTGCAAACATTACAAACATTATTTCTTATGCTCTTTTAGACTTCTAACCCGCCGGCTCCCATGGTTTACTGGTAGGATTCATATACGCTGAGGCATCATGGGGGCGTTACAGCGCTACCCCTAGGTACCTATAATTGTCACCGCTTATTGAAAACGTGCCTGTTGTTTGCCATACATGTACATTTCGATCGCAAGGGATGTAGTGGGATAAGTATCTATACTACGAAGCCCCCCAAGCTATACACCCCAGTCCGGTGGTTTGTCTGGTGGTTTGGACGGCGTCACTTGTACCTCTACCACATGCACCCCAGGCCCACCTTTACGCTGGCCGGACCGGCGATTTTACCCCACCATTGGCTGTGGGCTGGTGGTTGATTCGACTCACCGCCGAAGTCGCACAGCAAGCTCTTTCAGAAGTTTGGCAGAGCTCCGAGACCCTGGAAAAAATAAAAAAAAAAGTGTTAAAAATTCTCTGACTCGCGGGAGACAGACGCCATTCGTAGAACTTAAGTTTATACCCATTGAGTTTTGCACCGCTCTTCAACCTCCCATCTCCACTCAATCTATCCTTCACGATGGCTTCCAGAGGGTTTTCCAAGGCCGTTCGTAGCCAATTGGCCCGCCGGGTGGCCTCGCCCGCTGTCCAGAGACGTTCGTTCGTTGTTGCGTCGAACCTCGCCAGGACCACCGCTAAGGCCCGCCCTGCCCTGGCTGGTGCTGTTCAGCAACAGGTCCGTGGTGTCAAGACCATTGACTTTGCTGGAACGCCCGAGGAGGTCTATGGTATGCTCAATTTGTTGTTTTATAGGTGACATTAGCTAACATTATCTTTCTATATAGAGCGTGCCGACTGGCCCAAGGAGAAGCTCTTGGTGAGACTTTGATACTCATGTTCAAAATAGTACTATGAAGACAGCAACTAACATCTCATAAAGGACTACTTCAAGAACGACACCCTCGCCCTCATCGGCTACGGCTCGCAGGGTCACGGCCAGGGTCTCAACCTCCGTGACAACGGCCTGAATGTCATCATCGGTGTCCGAAAGAACGGTCAATCGTGGAAGGATGCTGAGCAAGATGGCTGGGTTCCCGGCAAGAACCTCTTCGAGGTTGACGAGGCCATCTCCAAGGGTACCATCGTCATGAACCTTCTCAGTGATGCCGCCCAGAGCGAGACATGGCCCGCCATCAAGCCCCAGCTAACCAAGGGCAAGGTACGCTAGTATGAGTCACCATACCAGGAGCCAGAAAGTTGACAATTCACAGACCCTGTACTTCTCGCACGGTTTCTCCCCTGTCTTCAAGGACATCACCAAGGTCGATGTCCCCAAGGACATTGATGTCATTCTCGTTGCCCCCAAGGGCTCTGGCCGAACTGTCCGATCTCTCTTCCGTGAAGGCCGTGGTATCAACTCCTCCTACGCCGTCTACCAGGACGTTACTGGCAAGGCTGAGGAGAAGGCCCAGGCCCTCGGCGTTGCCGTCGGAAGTGGTTACCTCTACAAGACCACCTTCGAGAAGGAGGTGTACTCCGACTTGTACGGTGAGCGTGGCTGCTTGATGGGTGGTATCCACGGTATGTTCTTGGCCCAATACGAGGTTCTCCGAGAACGTGGCCACTCTCCCAGCGAGGCCTTCAACGAGACTGTTGAGGAGGCTACCCAGAGTTTGTACCCCCTGATTGGTGCCAACGGTATGGACTGGATGTACGAGGCCTGCTCTACCACTGCCCGACGAGGTGCCATTGACTGGACCCCTCGATTCAAGGACGCCTTGAAGCCCGTCTTCAACAAGCTATACGACTCCGTCAGAGATGGTACCGAGACCAAGCGATCGCTCGAGTACAACAGCCAGAAGGACTACCGACAGAAGTTCGAGGCGGAGATGGATGAGATCCGCAACATGGAGATCTGGAAGGCCGGCAAGGCCGTGAGGTAAGACTTATTCTCTCTAGGACTCCCCGACGTCACTCAATTGCATGAATTGATACTAATCTGTTGATTTCACAGATCTCTCCGACCCGAGAACCAGAAATAAGTGCATTTGGCGTTGTTAAATTTTTAAAAAAATTATCGGGACGGTAAGCTAAACGGCGAAGGCATATATTCCCCGGGGGGATCGAAAAAACCAAGGTCTTTGTACATGTAATTCAGGATTCCCCAAAATTCATCTCACGAGGATCTTAGGGGGGGAAATGGTCCAAAAGTTGGCTCTAGTTGAGTTTTCAAATGAAACTACTATGAATTCGTTCTAGGTGTTGTTTTGGGTGTTTGGATGCCATGCCCATTCTTGCGTGCTCCCTCCGTTATCGGACCTGGGATCGCAAATCGTAGATTTTTGACTGGCTCAATCTAGATCGAGGTAGGTAGGGCTAGACTCAACTACCTGCTCAGTCCTTGTTATACTGTATGTACCCTTAGCATAGCCCGCCCAGCGTGTGAGCTTCAGGGAAGGATTTAGATGAGGACCTTATTCATTCGTTCGCTTATTTACAACCACCTATTCGCTCCAGCTTAGCTTACTTCACCTCACTTCGCTCGCCGTCGTTAGAGCTAGTCGCCCGATATACAATGGCGGACCCATCGACCTCGCCGCCGCTAACACGTGCCTCGGTAGCAGCCGCGCGGGAGCTCATCAAGCCATTCGTGCACCGGACGCCCGTGATCACGAGCTCCTCTCTCTCGGCGCTCGCTTCCGAGCCTCTCCCGAGCTCGGACGGAGAAAGTCGCAAGGCGAAGCCGAGGCTCCGGCTGTGGTTCAAGTGCGAGAACTTCCAGAAGGTCGGCGCTTTCAAGGCCCGCGGTGCGTTCCACGCTATCGAGAGGCTGAAGAAGGAGCCCGGTTGGCTGGCGGGTGGCGGCGCGGAGAGGGGCGTTGTGACGCATAGCTCTGGTTGGTGTTGATGTTTCTTTTGTTGATTTGGGTTTTTTTTCTTGAGTGCGGTTTGGTTTTCTGTGTTCTTTGGCTCGGATATGTAGATGCTGCCTTGTTTTGGAGTACCGTCAGGGGTTGGTTGGTAAGGTGAGCCTGAGTAAGTCGGCGAGGAGTGATGGGGGCTTTGTATGAGTGAAAGGGGTAAGCCTCGACACAATAAAGTCCGATGGATTTTACTTCCTTTGAATATGGTATCAAAAGACGAGGAGTTATGTAACGGAGATCCAAGGATCTAGCCCCTTACGAGGGCGAGGTACTCCTTAAGTCAGCGGCGGAATCCACCAACCATGTTACGAATGAGCTTCACCTTCTGCCTTCTTCCATGACCATCATTCTCATAACTCCCCTCCAGAACTTCCGACTGACATACCAAGGGAACCACGCACAAGCGCTCTCCCTCGCAGCGCGAACCAACGGCATACCGGCGTACATCGTAATGCCGACGATCTCGGCGCCGCCTAAGATCGCAGCCACGAAGGGGTACGGCGCCAACGTCGTCTTCAGCGGCAGCACGAGCGTCGAGCGCGAAGCCGTGACTATGAAAGTCATTGAAGACACCGGCGCCCGTCTCGTGCCTCCTTACGACCACCCGGACATCGTCCTGGGACAGGGAACCCTCGGTCTCGAGTTCCAGGAGCAGGTTGCTTCTTTGATTGCTGAGGAGGGTGAGAAGCAGAAGAAGGATGCGGGTGAGACTGTAGAAAAGAAAGCGAATAAGAAGGGGCTGGATGCTATCATAGCCCCTTGCGGAGGCGGCGGTAGTAAGTACCTGGATTTCTAGAGTCGTTCCTTCTCTCTCCTCGCGCCCATCAGGGATTGGTTGCGTGAATGCTCTTGCCCGAGGCATCTGCGTCTTATATAACTCGCCTAAGCTTAGAACAAACAACATCATCACCTGAACTGCCCGTTGGCCCAGCGGTCAAGGCGTCTGACTGTTATCAACAGAAACATCAGAAGATCCCTGGTTCGATCCCAGGACGGGCAGATATATTTTTTTTCTTTTAATACTTGATGAACCCCTATCCTGTTTATTATCATCCCTGTTCATTCATATAAATTACCTAGTTCCCTAACGTACGTGAAGAGGAAACTTCCTAACTTTTTACAGTGCTCTCCGGCGTAGCCCTCTCCTGCGAAGGCACGGGGATCCGGGTATTCGGCTCGGAGCCGTCGTTCCAAGGCGCCGACGACGCCAAGCGGGGCTACGAGTCGGGGGTCCGCGTCGAGGCCGTATCGACGCTGACCATCGCCGACGGCCTGCGCACGCCCGTCGGCAAGGTGCCGTGGTCCATCATCTACGAGCGGCGCCTCGTGAGCGGGTTTTACAGCGTGAGCGAGGACGAGATCAGACGCGCCTTGCGACTGGCTTACGAGCGCCTCAAGGTCGTCATCGAGCCTAGCTCTGCTGTGCCTCTTGCCGTCGCGCTTTTCAACGAGGACTTTAGGGCCATGGTAGAAAGAGAGGCTGGCGAGGAAGGTTGGGRTTTGGGGATTGTGTTTAGCGGAGGGAATATCAATTTAGACGACCTGGGCAAGCTGTTTTCTGAGGAAAGCACTGACGAGGGAAAGTCAGCGTAGACAGCAGTCTTGTTCAATTAGATACAGTTCATGATCTGGTGGGTAGGGAGGTATATATATATAGTATGATTGATATGTCGAAAATATGTACAAATTTTGACGACTCCTGCCATTGATTGCCAATTATGTTCTGCTCCAACATAAGTGCATATAATGCAAGAGATCTAATCCAAGCAGACGTGTCTCATTATGTCGTAAGTAGGGGCTCCTACCCCCTTACTGATCAGATACCTAGGCCAGGTAGCTAAACTAAGGCGGCTGAGTTTATTTATTAAGAGCCTTGTCCATCTCCTCTCTCCATTTTCGACTGTTCTTCCTTAGCAGCCAGATAGCTATGTTGCCGCTCAGCCAAGAAACCAGTCCCACCATAGTCATTAGCCATCCGATGCCCATCGCATCAATAAGGGGCTGCCCCACAATACCGCCGGTACAGCTGAAGATGTTCCTCACGAAGTTGTTGAGGGCGACGCCGCTGCTGCTCCTCCGTGGCATGAACTCGGTGAGCATAGTAGTAGCGGCGCTAAAGACAAGCATGCTACCGACGCCGAAAAAGAAATTGGCTACGGACGGTGCCGCCCAGTGGATACCATATTGTAGCGTCCATCCAGACCAAATTAGCGCTGCAGGGTACAGCGTAGCCGATATCCAAGCATTCTCACGCATGCGGTCTTCGGGGAGGTAGATGAGTTTCCCATTGGCATCATATCGCTGAGCCTTCTCTGCCGCACGCACCATAATCCGGTCAATCCATCGGCCACCTAGCATTGACGCCGCGAAGTAGCCCAAGGAGCTGGGTAGATACAACAGTCCTATGATGATCGCTGGGTAACCGTAGGGGGCTTGCGAGAAGGCCGACTGGAGCGAGATATTCAGGACGTACAAGGACCCGAATGTAATGGCTGCGTAGAATACCGTTATGGCTACGGCAGGGAAACGCAAGTACATGATAACCTCAAGTGGGTCAAGGAAACATCGCTTCAACCACGCTGCGGCCTGCTTGGTGTACACTTGCACAGAGCGTGCGGTAGAGACGCGCGATAGGTCATTCGCGTGCGAGGGTTCGACCGCGGTCGCGGGTCTACGTTTCGCAAGAGTCTCTGGCACACAAAATAGAACAAGGACGAACACTACGGCACCATACGCAGTAAGGAACCATACGGTACTCCTCCAGCCAAAGCCTTCCGTGAGGGCCCCGCCGATAATGGGGGCGAGTAGTGGACCCATTAGAGGGCCTAGATAGAAATATCCCATCGCGCGGCCACGCTCCCGGGGTTCCCAGATGTCGGCGATAGTTCCAGCCCCGACAGCTTGGACACTTGCTGCTGCTCCACCGGACAGGATACGGAAGACGATCAGCATGCCGATATTGACACTGAGACCGCTTAATAGGGAGAAAACAACGTTTAGGAAGAACGACGAGAGATAGATGTTACGTCGTCCTAGAGTCTCGGAGAAGGAACTCCACCACAGCGGAAATATTGACATTGCTAACATATACAGCGCTACTGTCAAGTTTACCACAGTCGGTGATGCATGGAGATCCTTGGACATGTCGGGAAGGGCAGCTAATACGATTTACGTGAGTCTTCTGTTGCTCCTTTATGCAAAGGGTTATACTACGACATAATAGAGGGAATGTATTTGCTTACGATAAAAGATGGCCGATCCCATCGGTGCAGCACATGCTGCCAGTGCTATGAAGGCCGTTATTGTCCATTTCACTTTATTTGGATATTCGAAAGGCCTCTCCACCTCTGGGACGAGTGTTAACTGCGCAAGGAACCCTCGTCGTTTCAGCCTCGGCACTATGGACATCGGCTTAGACCGAGCAGATGAGGCTTGCGACCTGGTTCGTTCCATTGGCGTAGTAGCCGCAGCTTCTTCGTCGACTGGGATACCATTCGGGGTCAGGAGCTGCTCCGGGACAGTATCTATGGATCTATCCTCCCCATCTTGGCTTGTGGTGGTAATAGATGCGGTAGCATCATCATCTCCTGGACGTCCTCCATTGAAGTCGATGCCTTCTGACTTTTCATCCACTTTCTCCGGCTCAATAGCCATACCCAGGAGTTTCTGTGCTTGAAGGACTAGTGACGCTTGGCGATAAACCTCAGTTAGACCAACAGGGTGATAACCGATATCGGTGGAGGCGTTTATAAATTAGAGCAGTTAGACGTGATATACTCGATAAATACCAAATGAGATAGGACCTCGCAGCTCTGGTGTAATAGGTTCTTGTATAGATGTAAAAAACTGCCAAGAAGCTGGAAATCCTCTTGCTAATAATCTGAAGGCTGGGGTATAGTGAATGAGGGAAACAGCGTAAAAACAGAAAAGATAAAATTGCCAAAAATGTCAAGGGGGGCGACAAGGAAAGACGAGATTGGCGCCATCATAGTGGACCTATACGCTTATTGGAAAGAGGCTTGTCAGGTATTGAAGCTACTCGACGACTCACTGGTTTAGCTTATGTGGAGAATGACTGCAGAGACGGGAGTTGCATCTTCGCGCGAAATGCCGAGAAACCCGAGATCGTGACCGCGGGTCAGTGATTCCATTCGGTTAGTAGTTCCGATACGCCAGACCTTAGCCGGCAGGAGAAGTGATCCTCCTCGCGTAAGTCAGAACGTTGCAGCATGGCGGTCCCCGGGACACCAATGCGATGGGCGTTCACATCGGATAGGACTAACCACATCCTACATCCATGTCCATGGGATATATCGGTTAGGAAAGCCCTCAGCAGGATTTCATCAGTGTTAAATCCCGAATGTCTGAACAACGTTTTCATGATCCCACGACCGTGATGAACTGGATTAAATATCCCAATTGCGCTTCTCACGGTCGACAGATCGCAGATCTCGGTCGTGTAGCGTCTAGAACGGAACGGGATTCGGGACGAATCGGTCATCCAGGACCTGGAAGCCGCTCGAGCGGTGACAGCCGTAGCCTCAGGACTGTGAAAAGGTCTATCTAGCGGTCAATGTACTTCAGGTACCTAGTCAACAAGCTGTCAATTGGGTGTAAATCCAACAGTAATGCTGATAAATCCACCCGTTTGGGTTCATGTCACATTGCGATAATTCAGAGACCTTCATCCGTTCGTCACTTGGATGGTTCTTACCAAATCGGCATGCTTTCTAGTCATTGCACTAGACAGGTCCACGATTGATCGCGAAGGTTCATGAGCAACGATATCATCCTGACATAGCAGAAACGATATTGATCCCTTGATGTTGCACAGCGGCATGCAAATTTATTGCACGTGGAGAGGAATATCGAGGGAATGTTGGTATCGTGCTTCATTGGATGGTGATTACAAAGAATGAGGGTCTAAATTGAAGCCTGGCCCTGGCGGTGATTTGAAGGCTGATGCCCCACTGTGGCTAGCTTCTAGCAAGATTAGTGGTCACAGAGTGCTGAGTAACGGAAGCGTGCCCCTCCACAGCCCCTCCTATGAAATTCTATTCGGATGGTGGGGGTTGACCGCCAATAACCGCCATCTCACTTCCAGACGCTATTCAACTTCCGATATAGGCACATGCCCCTTTACTCAGCTGCATATCTCTAGAAGCAATGTCTCTGACAAACGCCTCCCCCTCGGAAGCTGCCAGAGCAGCAAAAGAGGCATCACACGTTCTTGCAACGTTGTCTGAGTCTGATAGAAACGATGCTTTGACAGCCATTCACGCTGGCCTAACTGCGGCCAAGGATGACATCCTCGCAGCCAATGCCCGAGATCTCGAAGCTGCACGTATAGCAGCAGAGAGCGGTCAATTAAGCCAGAGCCTGGTGTCTAGACTAGACCTCGGGAAGAAGGGGAAATGGGAGGACATGTTGAAAGGAATATTAGACGTTAGAGACCTTGAGGATCCTGGTGAGTCACTAGCTGAATTGAGCCAGATGAGTACTCAACTGATTCTATTAAAGTTGGCAAGATTACTCTAAGGACCAAGCTTGATGATGGATTGGAGCTGACCAGAGTTACCTGCCCTATTGGCGTTCTTCTGATCATCTTTGAGGCACGGCCCGAGGTCATCGCCAACATCGCCTCCCTTGCAGTGAAGTCGGGCAACTCTGCTATCCTGAAAGGCGGCAAGGAGTCCACCGAATCTTTTGTCGCCATCTCCAAGGTCATCTCTGCTGCCCTGGATAAGACGAAGGTTCCCAACGGGGCCATCCAGCTCGTCACCACGAGAGATGTCATACCGCAGCTTCTGGACTTGGATCAGTACATCGACCTTGTTATTCCTCGAGGTTCCAATGAGCTAGTTCGATATATCAAGTCGGCTACCAAGATCCCTGTTCTTGGTCACGCGGATGGACTATGCTCCATATTCCTTGAACAATCTGCAGACCCGAAGATGGCGGCGGACGTGATTGTTGATTCTAAAACCAGCTATCCAGCTGCATGTAACAGCCTGGAGACGCTGCTGGTTCAGGAGACTGCTCTCGAGACAGTTCTACCTTCGGTAGCCGAAGCCCTGATTGCAAAGGGCGTTGTCCTACGCTGCGACGCCAAGACCAAAGCGGCGCTTGTTAACAAGCTGTCTTCCGATCTCTCTGCCAAGCTTGAGGACGCTAGAGATGTTGACTTTGACACAGAGTTCCTCAGCCTCACCCTTGCCGTTAAGGCGGTTGCCGATGTCCATGAAGCCGTTGCTCACATTAACACCCACGGCTCTAAGCACACGGACGCAATATTGACCAGTTCGTCAGAACTTGCTGAACTTTTCATGTCCAGCGTAGATGCGGCGGGKGKGTACTGGAATGCTTCTACGCGGTTTGCTGATGGCATGAGATATGGTTTCGGCACGGAAGTTGGCATCAGCACTAATAAAATCCACTCCCGGGGTCCTGTAGGCCTAGAAGGCCTGATGATCTACAAGTACAAAATCCGAGGTCAGGGTCACGTAACAACCGTGTATGGCGAAGGAGAAGGAAAGAAGAAGTATAAGCATGAAAGGCTTCCATTATAGAAGAAATGTGTTGTGTATAGGTGTGGCATGTACTCAACTTTCGCGGCGTTTAGGAAGCATGGTACGCGGGGCAAAAGCCGGGGCAATTCTTCCACTTAAGTTGAGGATCTACCTTGGGAGGTTAGGAGGTAGGTACCTACTCATTTCCATATGAATAAAAAGTTCTTATACCAACCCTAAACACCACTAAAGACAAGATGTATGGGTGTGCTTCGCGGTACTCGACCACATCATGACAGCTTTGAGTTGTCAGAACCGCTTTTAACCAACGATAGATGGGAAGATTGTGACAGGGCGGTCTTTCATTAGTGCCACTCATTTTCTCATGGCCAATAATGTATATAAAACTCGCGTCCCATTTGAGTACCTAAGGTACCTAGGTTAGGTAGGTACCTAAATGTAGGTAATCTACCATTTAACTCAGTTATTGGGGCTAGGGTACGATATCGTCAGCACCGTAGCCTTTAGGTGGACCACTACATTGTAATGTTGGGCTGGTATCCCCGGGTCATTGTTTCTGTTGCTAGAAGAAAGAGTATGTGATCTCCTTATTTATCCAGCGGCAATGATAGGTTCTAGTTTTCGTCAGGCCTTCCTTTTTATTTACCGCTCTAGTGGACTTGGTAGAAGTCTCGATATTAACATGTTCGATCTTCTTCCATCGCGAGAATATAGTTGTATTCAACTTCCAGGCCCTACAACGAATCGAGGATGACCGTACCTTCAACGCATCAATTTTATGCCCGGATAACTCTTGAAGTACCTAAAGAATCTGAAAATTACAGGGTCTAAACTAGGCTTACGTTCTTAATATTCACAAATGTCAATCGACCATGGGCTGAGCTGTCGTAGGAAAGTTAAGGTTTATATGACTTGTAGTTATCATGTAATCAGACAAGTCCCATCAGTGCCCGTCGTTAAGGCAAGCTTCAGACGTGGCCACATGGACTTGTCGTTCATGTCCAGTCCTTCTGTAACCTGAAATCCCTCGCCATACCTGTTGTCGAAATGCCCACACCGCCTGTACAGCGGAATCTCCTCGCCTACCCTACGCAACACTATACCGCCTACTCTATACCAGTCCTCCCGTTCCTCTTGAAATAACGGCATTGCAATATACCCGAGAGGGCTATTCTGAGCTTCCAAAAGCTCTTCGTTACAATCAAAGACAACACGAATCAAGAGTTGTCCCGACTGACTTAACTGTTTGAGTTCGGTCCATGCGTACCTTTCTGGTGACTTCGGGTTTTCATTCACCAACGCAATGGGAAATGTCAGCCCACGGACCTCGAGAATACATTTTTTGTATTCTCGTCCAAAAGAGTCTTCCCCCGAGGCGTCTAACGACAGTATCTTTGCCAATTTTCCCAGTGCATCCACTTCGTGAGGCATGATCAAGTCACTTCCCATGTAGCTATAAGCATCGCCAAAACGCACAGAGTCATTCACACTAGCCCATGACCACGTAGGTATTGTATAGGTTCCCTTCCACCGCTGATGAGATATGTTTCTTCCATAGATACTCCAATCCAACTGTTCTAAAAGGTCAAGTTGCCAGACCCCAGAATAATAACCAATCTCTTGGCTGAGTTGTGCTTGGCGCATCCATTCTCGGCAAAGCCCTACTATACCGCCTATCGCAACCAGTTTATCATCTGGGTTTGTAGTTGTAGCGCGTGAATAACCCTCGACGAGCTTCAGCCACATATACATGAATCGACGGGCTTCAAATCTTGGATCCTCCTCTCTCTGAGGTAGCCACATGCCGCGATATTTTAAGTGAGAGGGCGGTTTGATACCTGGAACTTTGAGAGTTCGGATGACCCCTAGGCGACTCGGATAGATGTTCTGTTGATCAAATTTGCCATCCAAACCGCTTGGATGGGCTTCGCAGTAAGACCCTTCTAAACATACCCACCAAAACTGATTCTTGGTACAGAACAAGTTCGAAGGTGTTAAGTGTATCTCTTGGTGAATCCATCCTCTCTCGAAGAGAAGGCTTCCCGACAGAATCTTTTCTGAAGCGTTGATGACGAAGTCGTAGATGGCAAGAGCTTGGTAATTGCCCATCTCCGCCCATGAAGGATATACAATCGGGACCAAATCTCTATTTCTGGAGGAGAATAAGCCAGTGTCCCAAGTATCTGAATTGGACGCAACGATGTTGAAAMCGCCCCCGCCGTAGATATGACCCATACGCTCTGCCTCGGTACGGAAGTCTTCTTCGGAATCTTGCAATATGCAGAGCGAATCGATCCATAAGTACTTGATTCCCATGTGTCGAGTAATATTTACAGCATCTTGGAAACTTTGGGGTAAAGTTGAGAGGGTGATTCCGTCCCTTCTCATACTTTCTATATTGCCTCTTTTGAGTAGTGGCGGCCTTGGTGTCAGCCACCTATGGCTCATTGTGATGTATGGTGCATTGAATTCTGTTGTATGCTCGTCTAGCTCCAATGTGACGATATCTTGTCCCAGAAGGCCAACATCGATAAGTCGCGAAGGCCTCGACCACTGATAGTTTCGAGACTTTATACAACCCCACTCATGCTGTTCGCAACAGGTAGTCATCTATTTCTTGATTTGGATTAAACTATCATTGGTTGGTACGTTAAAGTCGGACATTCTTCCATCGGCTACGCCAGTATCAGCAGCGTAACGAATCAAGAATATAGCGTATACTGACCAGGTACCATGAGAAAATTTCGTAGTTTCACCGCCAATTGGTTCTTCTGATTGAGACAATACACATACACCCACAATTCATAATCAATATGGGCACTATCATCCCGTTTGATCCTAGGTCTACGAGCCACACGGAAAACACTCTCCCAGTTAGTTACAGGGGACAAATCCCGACTGGCGGCGCCCCCTGGAGGTATATATGGATCGATGGCATCGACTATAGTGCAGATGTAGCATCCATCCACAACAGCTTGACGAAAGCTTTCTTGAGTTGGATGATGCGCTATCTCTTCGCTCAAGGAGTACGAACCGGTACCGTCTGGTGTCGGCAGACGTTGTGGTCGCGTGAAGATACTCTGGCATGCAGAGCACAGCATCGTCTCCGCATTGCTTGGCGGAGTATTTTCGAGAACCATCGCGGGAGTACGATCATTGGTATTTTCTTGCATCTCTCTTTCGCCGTAGGCGGATAACTAGAACTGGTACGCAAGGCAGCAACGCGGAATGAATATGCAATAATATCTTAGAGATACCACTCGGCATTTTCCTCCCTTTCTTTTCCGATGGTGGTACACGATAGTAATCTTGGTCTGTCATTTGAATATGTTCTCCGGAACGCTGGCTGGTTCGAAGTATGGTGCCGAGCATGGCATAAATGCACCTATAAGGCAGGGTAGAGTTGCAGATACGAATTCTTTACAATTACCTACAGACCTAGATGAACATGCTAAATTTCTCCGATGGTACTAAGGTATGGTTGTCAAGCAGTGCCTGATACACGATTCACCTCTAAGGCCACTCTGGGAGTGGTTTTAGGTTAAGATGATTGGCGAAAGAAATTCTATTCGTCGCCTCGGTTTGCATATGCAAGCCCTAAAAAGCAATGAACATGCTGCGGGGAGTCAAAGGAATCTTACCTACTATGACTTTCTATCTAATTCTCTCAGTAGATTTCTTGTTATCAAGAGAACCGCACTCTACGTCTAGTATCCAACTTATTGGGCGACTAACGCGGCGACTCACATGGGCATTTCCTGTGACGCATTTCGAGAAGCTGAGGAGCTGCAAATCAATGGCACCACAGGCGGATAAACATGCTGAAACAAGTGTTGCTGTTACTCCGGTAACTGATATGGGCCAATAATTGACGAGGAACTCATCGTAATCACCCGTCGCATGTATGTATATGCTCATCCCCCTTTGGTGATCCTAGAGGGCAGCAGTAAAAGAGAAGGCCAATGATGCAATCTGGATCACCTTGATGTGAATTACCCACAAGACCGAGAGCAACGAATGGGATGTCACAAAAAGATGGTGGTTCCATACAGATGGGCACCAGTCCAGTTTGGCAGAAAGCCCTCCTCACAAAAGGTAATAATACCTCATGCTACTTCTCAGGCAGACGTATCACCGCTATGCATTTGTCACGTCGCTGCAACTTCGGATCCGACACCACGGAGCGGTATGTAGGAAGCGATGGGAGAGAGGCCCCCGTTGGGCTGAGCAAAAGTCCATTACGATCGGCTTTTCCGACTCCTCGACGCAACTCGTGGCGCCGGTAGGGTTCGCCAGTTTTGACGTCAGGGTACCACGAGCGCGGGTTCGTCGTCGCATAATCGGCGTCTGGTATGGATACAGAATGGATACAAGATGGATTCATGGTTAACGCACAAGTAAATCAAGCCCCCCGCAGCGGGACGGCGCCCAGAGTTCGCAGTGGCCCCTTTCAAGTGAATAGACGGGGTCGGATGCGCGGATGCGATCACGGAGAATCTTCCAGAGATGGGGCGAAGGGGAGTCATCTGTCTTGTGCATGGTCGCTGAAATTGCCTTATCTCAAGAATCGTTTGGAGTTGGCGGACGCCAAATGGCGGTGACCGATGTGGTCGATTCTCGCTGGCCAGCTGAATGGCCCCATGATCCACTTTGCCGCCTCATCCCCCCCCGGTGGCCGTATGCCCCCTAGCGATCTGGCCTACCGTCAGACTAGGATATCGGCATGCGGTGGAGCCTCATCGCTGACCGCGACCATTGACAACGACAGGAGATGCATATCCAGGTGGAGATGATGGAGTTGGGCAGCATCACCGACTCTAACACCCGACAAATAGAAAAGGAGTCTCATTAATCACCAACACGTGCTAGGACTAGCTCTCCTGTAGCCAGAAAAACCCCCCCAGTTACCCCTTCTCCTCAGAATATAACCCCGAACGAAATCGGCCGCCCTTCTTAATGCCCTTTTCCCTCTTTTCTTCCCTTTCTTCCAGATCCTCTTCTGTCTCGTCAGAGATGGGACTCCGCGATCAAGCAACAATTAGAAGTGACTCCGGTTATGGGGACGACGTGTCCGAAGTGCCGCATGACGGCACCGATGCCCACCCTCTGAGTAAGTTGATTTGTAGCTTTATGTGGAAGACCATGCCCCCCTCACCGCCTGTTTGACTTTTCTGGTTTGAATGACTTCATATGCATTTTCCACTGACGTTGAGCATGCAGCTCTGAAGGGATACGAGATTGGGCCGGCATCCAAATTGCAAGTTGGCGACGTGAGTCTCCCTGGTCTCCTTTTGTCGGAAGCACGGGATGGGAGGATGGGGAGTGCTAAATGATGGCGGTTATCTAGGTGTTCGAGTTTCTATGGGCCGATGCTCCAGAATTTGAGTGGGAGTGGAAATGTCTCGGATACACCCGCTTCATCGTCCTGCGTCATAGCGATACATTCCCCCATCATTGCGCATGCATGTAAGTGAATCGTCCCGATCCCACAGTCTCTCAGTGCGCCCTCGGGTTTGCTAGCACGGTGAACTCCCTTTGAACTTCCTCCCGGGTCTTTAGGCACAAGCATGGGTAGCGAGCGCGTCATTATTTTCACGATAAATCCGGTTTCCATCATTAACTGACCGTGGCCCAAACTTAGACCCATATCAGTGGGCGGCAAGCACGAGTTCGCCAAGCCCGGAATAGACCATTTTCAGCAGGGATATGTCTTCGCCAACGGCGATCCGACACCAGGCAATGAGCAGGCCGGAGGGATCCGCCTGCCGTATTCGCCCGTAGGAATCGAGCTGCGCCCTGGCAAGCTCCGTGTGAAAGAGGATTCCCGGGCCAACTACGCCGACATTGTTGAGGTTGACCACGATGCTCAGGTCATGGTTGTGGGTGATGTGGTGCGCTATTTCGACAGAGTCCGAAGAAATGTCAACAAGGCCTTCATGCGCCAGATTCTGAGGAGGGCGTTAGAAGAGTACAAGGCAAGAAGGGCGAGCGAAGCGACAGAGGGCAGGATGTTGAACGAACCTCAATCAGCAACAGACGGCGATGAGGCCCAGATGAGCGCCACGGAAAGCATCCCCATAGAAACAGCAAGCATGATGGGGGAGAGAAGGAGATACGACAAGGAAAGCAAAAGACATAGACGATACTCCGGCTCCAGCACCACCTCTCGAAGGCGTAGGAATTCGCAGACCAGCATAAGGCCGTCTCAAGATGCGCAGCAGGATGGTCGACAGGAGGGCCGAGGCGACATTGATTACGACGTGAGATCCATGCACAATGTTGCGATGGCCGGATTGAAATAACGGGAAACGGATATATGAAATTTTTTGATTCTTGAAACGAACCTATCCTGCATGGATTTGGCGTACGGCGAGGAGTTTAACTCGGAAAGGGACACAAGCATTTCCACACTGCAACATAGACAGACGACAGGCCCAACGTGTATATTACGATTCTACGACTCTAGGAAGTCAGGCACAGTTAAATGATAACACTTATGATGATTTATGCCCAATTCCGAGACCTCGAAGCCGCATACGAACGTGTTCATGGTGTCACCTCCAACCCGTGTGGAATTCAATGAATGGATTGAGAGTTCTCATATAGTGCTGGACCTGACAATAAATGTCGAGTGGATATGAGTCAAGAGTTATAATTTGACAAGATAATGGTCAGAATGAAGCTTTTATATCATAATATTTGCTATCGCTGCAACATGCCCTTGTGATGGCCGGCCTTTCAGCACAGTTACGTTACACGAATAGTACATAAGCTATGTTACTATTGGAAAGTCTGACATGCTTCCTTGTTGTTATCTGTCGACTTGATTTGATGGCTCCGAATCTAAAAAGCGGAATGGCCGATATACCTAGAAGAATATATCCCTGAGGGCCGAGGTAGCCGCACATAGTGAAATAAATAAGGCCGGTAAAGATGGGTTTTCTCTATAAACAGAAAAGAAAAACTTCATTGAACGAAAGTTTCCCGGGTCCATTTGTATGTGAATTTATGATGAGGAGCTGAGCGCCTTCTATTTGGGGAATATAAGGATACAAACGGGCCGATCTACCGGGTGGTCATAAGCAGTACCACCACCGGATCTTGGCTCATTGGCTCGGKGGAATCTCATAATACCGGCTCAGCATTACCCCAAGTCCCGACTGTCTCGTCATTGATGTAACCCGAAATTAGACTGCGTTTTTCTTACCAACATGATGCCCAATATGCCACCGCCAGGTAATCAGGAGGGCGGACAGATGGATGCAATGTCTTTGATTCCTGGTCAGAGGGCTTGTCGATCCTCGCCCCTGGCTAAATACCGACATGTTTGTGAGGCTTCCATAGAGGGTCTAACCAATAGGTACCGCCTTATAATTGCAGCTTGTGATAGTGGGTACTGCACAGTCAGTGGCATTCTATGGCATATATCATCATTGCGGTCCCTGAACTGGGGACTATGGATATTTTGGTAATAAGTATGAGCTGGACTAGTTGATTCGTCCTTGATCGTCAGGTCGACCCCGTAATGGCCCCAGCAATAGCGGGTTTCTGGGCAAAGCTCCCCTTAGAGCTGATCGAGCGGATCTTGGACCTTTTAATTGACGAGTATGACCAGGACCCTGCATATCAATGGACCACACTACGACATGTCACGGGACGACAGATGCGCCGCATCGAACGCCATTTCTGGCACCAATGGGTTCCAAAGTTGACTATTACACTATACTCGGGGCCGCGATGCCAGATAGATTTCAGACTATCTAACTCTACTGGCGACAATGGTCTTCAGACTAGCCGAGCTCGATTTCAGACGTTGGGAGCCGGTCTTTCGAATTCGCTAAACAAGGGGGACATTCGGACTCTATGGGACCAGTACAGCTTTGAGAATCGAGTTGCACATCTGAGATTAGGCGAGGGACTCCTGAATCATGGCATGACGGGAGGTCACATTGTCAACGACACTGACATCGTTGACCTAAAAGTTGAAGATGACGGACTCGGTATCTTGTTCAACTGGCGACGGACTTTTGATGCACTCCTCCGCGAGGAGGTAATGATGCGCAAGATCCAGACAGAGATGGTACGCGACCTCTATTCTTACCTTATTCAGACTCTCTCCGACACGTCCGCTTATCGCCGAGCAGGCCTTGGATAGGAAAAAGCAATTAGCGGCTGAGCGCCGGTGGCCGCCATTTCCCAGGATCCAGAGATTGGCCCTCGTCAAGCAGTTCGTGCTAGACATACAGATGGCTAAGAGAGTTGCGGTGCAACAGCATCGTCTGAAGCGCCACGACCCGTCCGGTCAGGCCAGACTGGGGAGTTTAACTCACGAGTCACAACATCTGCACAAGCAACCTCTGCCTTCACCACTACCGGAATCGGAGCCAAGGAGAGCGTGTTGCATAATTTGTTCTCGTCACACAGGGCCTTCTATATTCGAAGTAGTCTCTTGCGAGGAGAGCGTAGTGCTGAGCCTCGATGACTGGCAACAGCTCAGTAAAGACGAGTTGCTCGACTTGTACGCTGAAGCATATGGATGGAATTGCTATCGATGCCTCGGACAGGAGAATAACATTGAGTGGCAGCAGACCAGCAAGAATGACTGGCTCACAGTATGCGGTAGTAGTACTGAGAAACTACACACCGTACGTAGGTGGAATCCCTGGTTCTAAGCATAGTTACAGATGTACTTAGCAGCTCTTGTTGAAGAATGGCTATCACGGCAGTCTCGTTATCTCTAAGCAGCCATCTTGCTGTTACATAGGACTTCAGACTATGTGAATTCGGGGACGGGGAATATGGCTCAACTCCGAGAGGCTCTCCGTTAAAATGGTGCAATTTTACCCCACCTATATAAAACAGTACATCTCAACTCCGTATGCTATAAAGACGTGATTCTGTCTGTTATTCTTTCGTTCATGTTGTTTATTTGATTCTTCTTGATGAGTTGGATGATACTTTAGACAAGTCCTATCTTATAGCGTCTGATTCTCATCTGTCGCCATGTCGTTCACGGCCGAAACAACCTTCAAATCATACAAGCTCGAACAAGGTGTTGCCTATGCCCAGGGCCGCGCCGGCTACAATGCGGATTTATACCAATATATTGTCGACAATCACACTTCAACAGGTGGCGAGCTTGACACCGTTCTTGATGTTGGCACCGGCCCCGGGTTCGCTGCGCGTGGCCTTGCACCGCACTTCGCCCATGTTATTGGTATTGATGCCTCCGAGGGCATGATTAGCGCAGCCCGTTCCATTGGCGGTGTCTCGTCTACTTCTGAACCTATTCGATTCGAAGTCTCTACGGCAGAAGAGCTTGGGTCTAACCTAACCCCGCCCATTCCGGATTCCAGCGTCGATTTAATTACAGCCGCAACAGCTGCTCATTGGTTCAACATGTCTGGATTCTGGCCACGGGCAGCCGAGGTACTTAAACCCGGCGGGACCGTCGCTATCTGGACAATAACCGCCCTGTACATACATCGATCCACGCCAAACCACGCCGCCATCCAGGCCGTCCTTGACAGGTTTAGATATGAAGACCTCATGCCATATCACGCGAAAGGCAACATAATCMCTCGGGATTTGTACGTCGACCTGCCTCTCCCATGGACTCTGGAGAAGCCTGTTCCGGAGTTCGATAAGAGCAGCTTCATCCGCAAAGAATGGAGGAAGGATAGATTCGACAGCGACCCCGATCCCATTGGTCGCGGCCTACAGACCGTGAACTTGGACCACTTTGAGAAGCGGTTCGGAACTTCGAGCTCTGTGACTCGTTGGCGTGAGGCACATCCGGATGCTGTCGATACGGAGAATGACGTGGTGAGAAAGCTCAGGCGTGAGATCGAACGCCTTCTGCATGAAGCGGGAGTTGAAAAGGGCAAGGAGGAGATCACGGGAGGCGTAGAATCAGTGTTATTACTTGTGAAGAAGAAGGCGTGATGTATTGAATCGTCTAAGACTACAGGTCGCACATGCAAATAGACTTGAATATAGAATGATGTCCAAAATATGACTAAGAAATTAGTTAGCAATCGATGCCTTGTATTATAGTAATGATGTAAGTTCCTATGTTAATTGCGGCGAGTGCCGCTCGTCACAGACTCATATGAGTCACTGCCTTCTTCCCATGACTGAGGCTCCTTTAATGTCTTTGTATTCAAAGTTAGTTTCGATTTCATGAATGACATTGTATTCGTCATTGTTCTTAATTACTGAACCCATTAAGCACCGAAGGATACAATGCTCATGACCGAGAAAAATCTCCGTCCGCCATACAACCAAGATAATATATATATCAGGCTTATAATAGATATCCTCGTTTTTATTTAATCGGATTTAGAACCCTAGAAAATAGTAAGAAGGTCCTTCTGGCAAAGCTTGCGAAATTCTAGAAATAATAGTTATCTACGACTTCACGAAACACCATTACTATAACCATCATGTCATCGGGTGGGCCCAACCCTGAAAAAGAGAGCGAGGAGAACGCGTACATATCCGACTCGGATAACGAGAGTCTCCTTGAGGAGCTCCGTAACTGCCATACTTCCCCTTTCGAGTCGGTTCAAGAGAAGGGTAAAGATCCATGGAGGTGCAAGCGAGATGCGAAGAAGGTTATTGCGGACAACGAGTGCCGTAACTAGCTGAGTCTAGGATAAGGGGGAAGGCCTAGGCCAGAGGTAGGGGGCATAGGAGAAGATGTATGCCTGTGTATAGAAGGGAGATCAACTCGATTTGCTTCTGTATTAACAGGCACCTACCTACCTAGCCATGTCTTCCTTATTGGAATATACCTCAGAATAAATATCAATAAAATATATCTGATTACACTACCCGTACATATTGTCACCAGTGCCATGCACTAGTTTCAAGGAGTTGATAAGATTTATAACATGACCCTAGACTATTCTGGAATTAAACTTGCTGTTATCAACAACATGGAAGAAGTGGTAGGTAAGTTATACCTAGGTAGGTACCTACATATATGAGGGACTGTCAGAGTCCCAGTTTGCACCTGCATAATTTCAAAACTGCTCACTAGGTTATATGGGCAAGAATGGGAGTAAGAATGAAAGAAAATAAAAAGGGCGTGGAGAGGGAGCAAATCTCATAATGCTTCAGGAAGTCGGCATTCTTAGTCTGATGTACTCCTATCTCATATAGGGACGTACAAAGCTGACCAATCAAAACAAGCGTGAGTAGTTCGACGATGTTTAGGATTATGTGGTATCTTGCGGCGGTATATCTCGGAATATAGAGCTATATCCTTAGTTATGTAACTTCTGCTAGTTGCACTCAGCACGCTGCCGAAATATTACCTAAGGCAAATTAAGCTCGTGAGAGTCGTATGCCAATACCAGTATCCTTCACGTGTGACATGGCTACAATGACCCTTTTAGCGGGATGCTCCTAGAGTTGTGTATTCAGACACCTAGTATATCAGCATCTATGGCGGGKACTTCTCGGAAAGGGGKATATTTTAATCTCCGGAGCGTCTCTTAACTTTATACATGAATCAGCCTACCTCTGGTTGGCGTTGAATAATGACGACCCTCAAAGGATCTACGTGGCCGGGTCTTTTACCCTGCTGTCTAACTCAGCTTTTCAAACCCCAACATCTTTGCAATATCCTGTCACGATGCTCGACTAGATTCGGGAACTCCTTCATCAATTCTGTCAGGGTCCGATCTACCCATGCCAGCCTTTCGTCAAGCAAGAGATGGGTGTAGGAGAACACAGTCGCATCGAACAGACTGGGCTCATCGACCTCAAAGAACCAAGTTTCAGAGCCTAGTACTGTTGACAGAGCCTCAAGTGCTTCCCTAGCTCCTTCGTAGAGGACCCTTGCATCTACAGTTGGCGCGCCCAGCGATCTTAATATCTCGGCTTCCGCTGCGTTTCGGAGTTGATGTAATATCGTGGTCCTCACAACCTGCGACTTGGAGAACGGCGCGACGTAAAGGTGCGAGAGAAGAGCGGAATTGGATGGGGATAGGTATAGGGAGTAGAGCCATGCATTTCGTATCCGGTAGTCGAGGAGCGACTCGTATGCTTCTAGCTTGAGGCTTGGGACATCAGGAACTGTAGATGTGCCCTTTTCGGCGGCGTATTGCTCGAGTTTGTTTGATGGTATAGGTGTATTCGTGGTAGAATTGGTGGGACTCGACGGTGGAATGAGGAATGGCAATGCACCGGTAGGAGAGGCATGGTTGGTTGAGGGTACTACTCGAAAGTCGACTCCAGCTAACTTAAGGAAGGCCTATATGGAGGATTAGTTATTGAAGCTTAGGCGGGGKGTTGTGGTTGCGACATACTTGCCATTTTAGGCAAGAAGGGTTGAAGCTTGGCAAGCCCTTCAAGGCGTCTTGGTCTGATATGAAAACGTAGAGAGTTGCCACGTCTCTGATGCTGGGGGAACGGATCGGGAGTTCATTCGGAGGGTAGGTCAAGAGCGGGAACTTTTTGAATAGTCGAGCTAGGGGAGCTGGTATAGCTAACCAGCCGGATGTGTGAGACCGTCTCGGACTTGTTGGTGGGCTGGGTGGCTCTGAAGACATGCTGGGTATTTGTGATCTGGTCTGCTCATTAACTACGCTGATCAGAGGGTATACAACACTCAAGATCTCGATAGCAGACTTTCGAATGGTTGCGTCTCGAGTCGCATTCGTGAGTTGAAGCTCTGTCGCTTGAAAGTTCTACTACAGCTTGAAGTCGTGGCTTTCAGTTCTTGTCCTTATCGATAAACCAAATTAGACATAGCTGCTTGGGTCAACCGAAGATCTAGCGAGTTTCCGACAAATTCGCGTTTCCCAAAAGCTAAATTACCTAGCCTGGGCTCCACTAGCTTCGGGCATTTTGTGGGGGGTTACAGCAGTTTTCAGGGTCCTCGTCGCTTTTGGGTATTCCGAGGTACGATGCGCGATGTAACATACAGACTAAAAACTCGACGGCGCGATTGATAGCATCATCGAACATGCCACTTGGAAGCACAACATCCACCGTCGGTAGCAAGTGGCCTTGGCGTTTTCGATTCCAGGAATGGAATCTACGATGCACATGATACGCAGGAGGATTCGCGCCGAAGTTCAGAGGACGCCGATCACAAGCCAAATTCTGACATGATCAAACTGACGAAAAGTCTGGGGAGCATTGCGGGGTGAATTCTATTTTCTTTCATACGTGGGGGCCCACTTTGGGGATTAGTCTCGTTGCGTATACATGTACATGGAGGTACGTGTGTACAAACCTAAAGCTTTAAAGCGTGCAAGTCCACGTAGACGTTTCCATCTAGTTCATCATCCAGTTTCCAGAGTCGGGCGTCGCTTACACGTTGTTCTATAGCATTCCATCTGAATGCCGTAGCCTGATACCGCCTAATACGGGTGGCTGTCCCGATAAGGCATGGTAACTGACGAGCTTAGAGACTCGGATGCAATCCTTCGAGAACGTCGCATATCCTAGAGTCCCGCCGGCCAAGATAAACACATGGGATATAGGAGAACTAGAACAATCCAGCTCCCCTGCGCTCTGGCGGAGAGATGTCTCGACGGAGCGGGGTTGGTGCGATAGATATGCGTTGCTTCGTCGCTTCACAGTTTCTGTCGGTGCGCGAGCCGTTCATCCGACCCTGTTAGACTACCGACAACACTAGTAATTCTCGAGCAATTGGAGACAGCGGTTATATTCTTAATAGATAAGATCTGCTACCTGCTCACCTCAAAATACATCACATACTGTATCCAAGCGGGATTCACGCGGAAGATGGACCGGTGCTCTTTCTGGACACGGTCGACGAGATCGATCAAGAAATATCCCGGTGCTGAATAAAAAATCTAGATGTACGATGATGTAGGCTATCCTTAATGAGATCTCAGATCAGTGAGGGGGATCGAGACTTGGAGACTCTTGGGACCTGAACGTGTTCCATTGTAGGGGTTGCATTCGCGATCTTCCTGACCGCGTGGTAGTCGCTGCTACGATGCTTGGTGGGATTTGGTTCACCTTTCGTGCGGGATGATCTTGACAGCTTGTTGACCGAGGGGTGAATGTTCAGCTGCAGGTGTGTGTAGGTGATATCGAGAAGTCTTGGGATAAATGTATTCGCTTGTGTATATTACCTACCTAGGTAAGCAGAGGAGGGTATACATAAACTTCAGCACCGAAGCCGTCGGTTGCGAATTCGTGTCAAGTGTGTCCTTAATCGGTATCAGAAGGGGAAGTAAGAGCGACGAACTCTGAAGTCGGCTATCCGACCGTTGAGTGGATCCGGCTCTGAAACTTGCTCGTTTCTTTGTCTTTCCTTGTTCTCCGAGCCTTTCACCTAAATGAGCACTCGGCAACCTAAATGAATAAAGGTAGACATAGTTCCAATATCGCCAAGCCCCTCACTTCCCTCATCCATGGTCTTCCGTCTCTGGTTGGTGCGAATAGATGCAGCCGCGCGTAGCTTACCTAGTCTAAAAGTCTCTCCACCACGATACCATCGTCACAAGCTCGCGAAATATCCCGTCACGACAGACATATAAACTCCTGCGTTCCCACTTGCTAGGTACTTGCTATCTGCCTACTATAGTCATAACTTGGTTCGGATTTCGCCTGACTGTTGCGCCGGACCCTATATGCAGCGACCCTCTTCGTCATTACTGTTATATTGGATGGCTTGATGGTCTACTTAATTTTAACTGTTCAACTAGATCCAGTCCAGTCGACAATCTGCACAGAATTATAGCCCGCTCCACCGGCGAGATAAACGGTTGGTTCAGGAACCCCGGTCTTGAATCTATTGAGTCGAAATTGGGGGTCAATACAGTAACAGCCCTCCACCCTTTTATTGTTATCAGGCGACAAAAGCGACTGATCACGATACTTGGATACTTTGATACCTCGGAACCCTCTTTGAAAATCCCCACGCTATCCTTTTATTTTTTTCACGACTCACAAACGACAGAGGGAGACAATCGTCAACCTTTCTCCAATTCATCCCACCTCTGTCTCCTGCACAAGGGAATTGCGACACTTCTTGCCTGCAGGTTTCGTCACCGCTTAGTCTGATCTTGCGTTACATCTTGATCGGCAGCCTGGTGAACAGCTAGTCCTTAATAAGTCCTGGACGCCGCCAACGCTCGAAAACTGCTCACACTTCTCTTCCACACACCCTCAGCCGTGCCAGAGAAGTTCACCACCGACGATTCGCATCTTCGTCGTCGCCTCCAAGAACTCCTTCTGTATCCACCTATACTAACAAGGAATCCACCTGTCGTACGACATCGCACCATCATCTCGTCCTTCGCTACCTAACCGACCACGATAAAGGGCAGCCCGAGATCAAGCAGCCCACAATCTCTGTATACCTACATATCTCTGCATATCCTGCGCGTCGCCGAGACATTAGAGTCATAAGTTTGCCCTGCAAACGAAGCCATTCTCTCAAGTCGCAAGCTTCTATCACCACCGAGGCGTCTCGAGGCAGCAAACTTACCCCTCAAGGTTGATCTACTATAAATCTCCGCATCCTCGTTTACGCAGGAGTGTAAAATCTTCTGTGTCTTCCGTCTACATCAAACATCTATTACTCGAATCTACATCTAGACGACATGGATGCCCCAATCTCCTCACCCACCATGGCTCAGCGCCAACTCCCGTCGACAACGACGGCTACAACGACACAAGGCTTTGCGCCACCTCCCCCAGCAGTCCCCAAGACGCCGAGCACAGATTCTTTCATCCGAGACCTAAACCTCGTAGCGGAAGCTGCGAAGCGGGCGCAGAGTGAGTAACACCGAGGGTTCTTTCTTTTCCCCCTTTGGCCTGTCTTAGGAGCCGGCATTTCCCAATCGAGACGACTGGAGAGTCACGGCTCCCGAGACATGCTTAAACCTCCTCAATCCCCTTCCTAGGAAAAGCAATTACTGACTCTCGATGTTTATAGTGGCGGTACTGATGCGGGATCTCGAGGGTGTAGCAATCTCATGATTCAGACTTAGATCGCCTCCTTCCCCTTCCCCTCCCCTCTTTCTGCCGCCGCCCCGAACGAGACCTGCGAGATGCGTTGCACCAGCTGTGTGTTTTTTTAATACCACCACCTTTCTTTTCGTCGCCGTCGTTTGATTTGGACCTTACTACGTTCAGCTGCGCACCGCATGGTTGGTCTCGTGGACCCATGATTGAACCGGATATTACTGTTCTTTGTGCGACTTTACGCATTTGGCATTTGGCATTTTTTGGGCATGGAACATGGGCATTGGCATTTTTGGGGGTCACGGATGGGCGTGATGACGTTAGGCAACTCACTTCCACTTCCCATCCCCCCTCCTCCCCTCCCCCACTACGACGATGACCGCCACCACCCAACAGCAGCGATTAAAAAAAAAGTCTCGGCAAGGGTCCCCCCTCCAATAATCGGCATAAACCGGGAAAATTCTTCGAGGCACACACTCTCACCAGCACTTGTTTTTACGGGGGACGAGCTTTATGAAAGATGAATTGGAGTATGGGACTTGGAGGGAAGCCCGAATATACCCCTGAGATGAGGTATGGATGGTGCTTAATATCTATTGACCTAATATGCGGCTGCACTTGACGACTATTCCAGGTGCAAATGGAAGAAGGGGGGATGATAAAGGGTTATAGAAAGGGTGGGTGTAGGTTGGTGCGGTTGCAGTTACGGCACGATTGCGATTCGCGAAGCCCCGATGCGATGCTACAATGCTTGCAGTGCGCGCATGCCTTTTACTCTAGAGGTGGGAGGTGGGAGGAGAAGAAGGGTAGAGAGAGTCTCGAACATTTTGCTTTTTATTTTTCTTCTATTGTCTGAACGCGAACGCATGCGGATGGTTTAACCTTTTCCCACATAGACCGGGTAGGCTCGGGTGGTACGCCGGGAGACAAAGAAGACGAAGAAGAAGAAGGCATCTCAGAATAGACAGAAATGCGATCTTGATACGAATTTGGTTCGGTTTGGTTCTCTGAGACTCCATGCGCGCGACACAGCTGATGCTTCCAAAATTGCACTCCCACTTCTCTTTGTTGTCTCACGGCGATGGTTGATAGGACGTGCATGGCATGTGAATGAATGGGGTGGGCGCGCGCGGGTGATGATGGCTGCATAGATGGGGATGGGCTTGTGCATCTCCCCTATTCTTCCGGAGCAAATAGATTTGGAGTTGAATAGATCGATCGATTTATAATAACCTTACTGCCTCCTCCTCCCACTCGCGCGTATGCATCAATTCTGATATCTGACTGATGCTTCTGACGTGGGTGCTGAACGCTGAGCGCTGAAGAATGAATTGGCTTTGGGTTATATTATATATGCACGACATGGGTGCCCAACTATTAATAATACGTAGATTGCCTCTGATCGCAAGAAATAGCCCCTGTGCCATATACACGTGCATACCATTTAGATTGCTGCGCGTCGGTCTGGCTGCTTGCTTTAATGAAGTCTATTCGCCTATGAACAACTTGTTCCTATGCCATTTGTACAACATCCAGCACGGGTTTCCTGGCTACGACTAAACTACCTGCTATCTACCTCTTTGCCCGCTTATCCGCAACGGGGCAAGGCCAACTAACTAACTGCGCTTCCACCACTTTCTAGAGGGCCATCCGATCTAACCCGGGCTGGCCGGTCTCACTCCTCATATAGGGTTGCGCAACCTAATCGCCGGGAAGGGATCCCGGAGCGTGCTTGTGATGTGAAAGTCTCATAGGGGCGCGAGATGCATAGGAGGGAGGGGATCGAAGGGACAAACTTGTGTGACGAATGCAAAATCAGTAAAAAGAAAAAGTGCCAAATTGGAAACATGCCTGCCTGTCCCCTGCCATCCTAATGCTCATGTCGCCATCGCCGATCCAGTCTAAGATTAAGTAGCACACGCCCCTCCCCGTGGAATCGGTCCTTGTAAGGAGCATAAAGAGTTGAGTGCCCATATGCATGAGGTAAAACTTGAAGATCCTCCAGCTTGATATCCTTCCAACGGGTTTCCACAAAATGGATGCGAGACCAATGGGTTTCGACGAGGCCAAAGGTATTTCGCAGCTTCGAATTTCAAAAGAAACTGGATAGAGGCTGACCCTAGAAAGCGACTAAGAAATTGAAACCAAGAGGCCAGTGAACTCCCATCTAAACGCCAGCGTATGCATTATAACTTGAATGTCGCAGAATGAGCCTTGCCACTTCCTAGCTCTCGATACAAGCGGTAATGACATGCTGAGCCATTGCCATCGAGTCGCGACCGGTATGAGAGGGTTGATCCTTCAACTAGAAGGGTTGTGACTTCGGGATCTCGTCAATGACGGACTGGATAGTGATGAGTGAACCAGGTCCACCGTCCTCGCGCAAGTAATCCAAAAGCACGCTCGTTTGTCCATAGAGATTTTCTAACGCCGACCTTGACGACTTGCCTAAAGACGCTAGACAATGGTTAGTTCTGTGTTTAACTCCATTCTTGTGTGCCGCATAGAACTTACAAAGTATTGCTGAGTTGAGCTCTTCGGCTACAGCTACTCTGCCTTTACGATCAAGCAGGGGCGCGACCTCCTTGACTTGGAGCGGATTAGGATAGGCCAGAAGCGAGAAAACCTCACTAAGCGTCTTGCTAATCTCCCGTCTCGAATCGTCCCTAAATTCCGCTTGCAGAGATTGACCATACTGGATGGTTTTTGCAAGCAAGTCTTCTTGGTCTATTTGAGACTCAAGACCATCTTCTTCCATCTGATCCGTAAAGCCGTTTTCATCGACGTCCATCTTATTGGGAATGTCGTCAAGCGAATGGCCATTGCTCTTCTTAAAGCTCGGGTTGCTGAGCTCAGCAGATTTCCGTACCATTTCAATGAAGGTTCGGCATCGTAATTTGAAGTATACATCGTAGTTTTCTTCCAACACCCGCGGGTAATACGCCTGGGTATACTTGACGGCTTTTTCAACATCACCCTCGAGAATAGCTCTTCTTATACCTAGTTTAGGTTAGTAGAAAGCGGGCTGAGGAAATAATCTTCACATACGTTGTCTGTGGTGGGCATCTTCGTCATCTCTAATGTTAATGCCAGGGACAGGCGTCCGTTGGTCGATTTGTAGAGCTTGCTTCTCGGCGTGGATTTCCTCCGCAAACGCCCGGGCTGTCTCAACGTAACCATCATGTTGTAAAAATTGTAGGACCTGATACGGTCATGTCAGTTTAAAAGTAAGCATGATGCCGTGATATCTTTATCAACTTACAAGTTGTTGGACTAGTTCCGTCTCACCCATTGGAGGTGATACTAATTTGTCAATGCTGTATTCCAAAAGTCAGATTTTCATATCTCAAACTTCAGCGCAACTGTCTCACCTTGCCCTGTTGATTGCAGCCTTTATTTTGGCTTGCTCCCCCTGTGTAGCCATAGTTGTTAGCTGTGCTCAGTTTGGTTTTGTGAAAGAGTTTCGCCTCAGTTGGGAAAAATACCTTTACCATGTTATCTATGTCAAAAACGAACCTAGTTTGGCCGAAATTGACACGGATGTGTTCCCCTGCTTTCTTCATACCAACAGTAGGATAAAGGTTTCCTTTTATATCTCGGAACGCAGTTTCTACACGCATGGTTAATACTGGACTCAGACACATAGTGTCGGCGACTTGCCGCCAGTTGTGAAAAGTACTTACTAAAATTCTGGCCATTTTTGGTAAAGAATGCCTCACGGGTCCGGAAATTGATTCCACATCCAATAGTGTCCGGCGGTCCGAAACTTGCACCCTCATAAGCCTTACCAACGTTCTGCCCAGAATAGATATCACCATCGTCGCCGTGGTAGCCCCATGATTCCGGCTCCCAGCCCGGCGGTCGCATTAAGGGAACATTCTTTGTCGAGAAGCCAATGCACACCGTAGTCCTACGTATGTCCCGGTTAGATCGTGCTAGGTGTGGAGAATGGCCAGTCATCACGTACTCATCTCGCCTCCTTGTTAAAAGAGTAACCTCAAAATAGTATATGCCAGCTTGCCACGGCATTGGGTGGTCCGCACGAATCGCACAGGTTTCATGGTCTTGCTCCCTCGTATTCCGGTTTGCGGCATATTTGACTTCCAGACCGTCGCCACTGACTTCTAGCGTACCATGTTTATCGTCTTTGTTCCATCGTGTAGGCAAGGGAGGKACAGAATGATCGTCTTCGATAGCTGGCGCTCGCTCGATTAGGTCATATGTCATTCCTAGATGAGATGCCGGCGTCTTGTTCGCTAGGGAACCCGTCGTTGTAACGCCCACCGGTAAACTGCCTCCTGTTTGCTGCTGCGTCTCTTTCTGCGCCTGCTTCGCCTTGTGTGCCTCCTCAAGCTTTTGCATATAATGTGAACCTCTCAGGTATGATGGCGTAAAGAAGCCATTTCTCTTATACGAGTTCGGCGACCCATTTTCCGCACCTTCATTCGGCATGAACATCTCAAACGCCCTTGAAAAGCTCGGTAATTGCGGGGCACGAGGCAATGTCGGGGCTCCTCCGTCCAAATTGCTGTTGTTCATATCCGTGTCGGCGATGTTGTAGTTATGTCTTTGGGATGATGGGTTGGCTGCGTAGAGATCGGATGCTGGTTCGTATGGTGGATTAAGTAGGTATGAAAGACGGTTGAGCGGCGAATGCGACGAGGGCGGAAAGCCTACGTTAGATCCAGGCACGACGGACGCATAGGATGAATTTCTATACCGCGGAAGGAAGCTGGAGTGGGATACATCTGGATTGAAGCCAGAGGAACCATGATGAAAGGGATTAGCCATAGTCAACCTACGTTCGAGCTGGATCGCCGCAGCAGGACGAAGGAGGACCAGGAGCTTGGCGAGTGCCGTCTAGTGCCCAAGACGCACCAACCAAAAGATGCTGGGCAGGCGGGAGGGACGTAATGCTAAAGATGGCGGTCCTAAAAGGGGCACAATAACCTCGTATAAAGACAGATAAGGTTTGCGAACAACGCCGTCTATCGTTGAAGGAAGAGATGGACCGGTCTACTCGCAGAAGTAACGCCTTATAAAGTAACTGGGGTATATGTCATGTCCAGCGTCGGCTGCTTCAATGGTGCGATCGCCGAAGAAGCTTCGCTGATAAATACAGACCCGTGTAGAGGTTGAATGGGCAGCAATGATGTCGAGTTGTATGTCGAGTGATGATAGGTCGTTGCGGAGAAAGGTCAAAGGTACAGAGAAGTAGGTACGTATCGATCACGAGGCCGCGGAAGTTACTGCTTGACTTGACCCGACGCTTCCCAGATGGAGTGTTGTACACTTGTACGCATTGTCCTTAGCGGAGGTACTTGCACTTACCGAACGCCAATCGATATGGGTGGATAGCCGCTACAACGTGACTACCAATTTTGTAATGGCGACGGCGCTAAAATTTGGAGTCACTCTGAAGTTACTCCTTGACCATCACAAACACCAGCCATGTATGTACATGTACCTGGCACTTACGCGCTTTTTGATACATGTACATTCCCACATGTAAGTCATCGACATCAGGTCCATGTAATGCTGCGTCCTACATGTCCTGACCTGCCTCATATAGATTTAATATCTGTATACACATGTAATCTATATGACAATTACTAATGGGTCTATTGTTAGTTTGCAAGGGATACTACGCCAACGACGCCAACAAATACAACAAATACCCCAACTGTCAAAGTACATGATGCAAAGGTTGCCCTGCATTGCATCTTTCAATACATGCAGTTATGTCCATCACACTGGACGAGCCACAGTGACATTCGATGCTCATTCCATTGGGATGCCCGCGGAACTTTAGGGGGAGACCGGATACATGCTTCCTCTCGTCTATTTATTCCCACATAGTTCCAAGTTTCATTTTCAAACCCAGGATGCTGTGCCTGAACCCCAAGTCAGCTGAAGATCCAGGGGCCATTTCGCGGATTGTGGCCTATTGAGGTCATTAGAAACATAAGCATAAAGTCACGAAGCATGTCTATATTGTACAGCAAAGAATTTGCTCATTACAACTTCAACAGAACAGCTTCAGTGTCTGACATATGTTATATCATTTGTATGAATTACAACTCTATTGAGTCGGTTCTAATTGTTCCTTCAAAGCCCTTCATTAGTGTGAAGACGCCCAGAGGCTACCTAGGCTAGTTATGAATAAACCATCTTTTCCTTAAGATGGACTAGATAATAAAACACAAGACATAAAGAGTCCGTACGAACCATGGCCACGCCCCTTAGGCAATGAATAAACGCATATGTATTCGTTTCGTGATCGGTTCAGATCAACCGTCGGTATTTTAGTCCCAACGCCAGCATGCAATTATGATGTACAGTCCGCTCCCCTTTCCCTCGGAGCCATGTGACCAAGCAACTCCAATGTTGCCATCTAGACCAGCTTTACCGCGGTGTGGGCAAATGCTCCACAGCCTATCAATAAGAGTGATGCAACCCGTGACCAACTCTCGGGTCGCTGTTAATTCAGCCCTCAAACGCCGTGCTTTTTCTCGACCTGATACCGTGAACCCCATATCAAACACAAGAGATCGTGTTTACGACCGTAAGAATTGAAAGTTGACATGAAAACACCGCTTAAGACGCGGCAGCAATAGGTGTGGGAGCCGGCGAGCTAGCGTTGATACTAGGCGGAATGCTTCGTTGCTCGCCGTCGGCGTGGCTAGCGCTGTTCTCGCTTTTCATCTGACTGCCATCCTTGTTCTCCTTGTTACTGCTCTCGGCAGAGGCGGCAGGCTCGTCTGTTGTAGCCTGGGGCTTGGGCTTGGGCGGCGCGGTCCAGCGAGGAATCTCCCAGATCACACCAGTAAAACTCTTAACCCTAAAGCCTCCTTTGTTCCACTTCCGACAGGGCGTACCTGATCGGTCGAGTGCACGAAGTCCAGCATTGATAGCACCCTGGTTTGCCTTCGGTCCAAGTTTATGATACGTGCCTCCATTGGCTCGGCCGTTAGGATCAATAGTGCCGTCCTCCCTAATAGACACGATTAGTAGATGAACATAGCATTAACCGACGTGTTGAGAGGGTGATTGGTGGTAGTGATGCGATGTGAAGTGATATAATGTACTTACAGTCTGGGCTTCTTCTTGGGACCGGGCTTGCCTCTAATCTTGGCCGTCGGGTCGGATCCATTCGCAGTAGCGGCGCTCCTCTTGACACCCTTCTTCTTAGGCGCCTCAGTCGGAGGTCCCATGGACACCTGCGACGGCGTTCCTGCAGCAGCGGGGGTACCAGGGCTCGACGCGGAGGCATTGTCGCCATTCGACGCGGCCGGGGCTGGCTCGCTAGGGAGCGCGGTGGAAGCGGGAGATTCCTTCACGGGCGATTCCTCTTTGATGGACGATGGGTCGAGGAGTTTTCGGAGTCTGATGGATGGGACGCGCAGGGTGACAAGGGCGGAATTCTTGCCAGAAGATTTTCGCCGGTCCTTCTCCTTGCTGGAGGCCGATGTCTTGCTTGGGGTAGGCATGGCGTAGATAGACGACGGTTTATCGATGGTGGTTGTGATGGTGAGGTGTTGGTGGTGGTGGTGAGGTAAATAGAAAGAAGTGGAAGGGTGGAAGGAGTGTGAGATTGTGAGATCTTTCTGGGGGAAAAAACCTTTGGTGGTGGGATGGTGCACTTTGTATTTAGTTTAGGTTGGGTCAGGTCATCAACCTGGCAAAGTGTGAAGTGATCCACCGAGATCCGACCCCCAAAGCGTTTCTTGTCCTAGGAGGCGTTGTGCCAATTTGCCCTTTCGGCGATAGGGCGCCCGGGCGGTGCGGTGCTGGCGAGGCGGTGATGTGGTGACGCGGTGATGCGGTGATACTGGCTCGCACCCGTGCGGGAAAAAATGTCGACGGKGATATTGGTGGTGATGGTTTGGATTGCAATAAATTATCATGGGATGGGAATGGGGAAACAGGAATGAGGGTGCGATGAGGGCAGGGTCGAATTATGAATTACGGGGGCAGCCATTGTGCTCGTTGGTAGTAATAAGTTTTTGGGGCAGCTTAAACTGTACAATCTTTTTTAAAACGGCCTCCAGGGCTGCTGCTGGCTCTCTCATGGCTCAACATCCAGCTCGTCGCGAAGAATCCAAACCTGGAGGTGCACGCACCACCCCGTCCGAGTCACGTGTTTCCAAATAGCCTAGCCAACTACAGCCAACAACGATCCTCAAGGCCATTTAAAAGGGGGTCCGGCGCCTAGTTGGAGCTAGCCTCCATCGAGCTAATCATGTAGGTACGTAGATGCAAGTATCTGATTATTCCGTCGAAGTTTCGATGAGACCTTTCCGTTTGCGACTAGACTCCTTTTGATTTTCTTTCGCCCATCCCTCCATCTCCATCCTTCCATCATCTAGCTTCAAGGACAAGAGGAAGAAGAAGAAAAAGCAGCACCTAGTGTGAAAACACCACAGCCTATTGGAAAGGACACAACGTCTCCGTGGCTGGCATTCTAGACATCAATACCTATACCTATACATGTATCCCTTGATTCGAATACGCTAGAAGGAATGCATACCCAGAGACATACTCAGCCCCCTACCAGCTTAGCGGTGATATTTTCCTGTATCACCGGCTGACACCGTTCGTCCTTGTCATGCGGCAAATGAGCCCAACCAAGTAATGGGGCTGGTGATCGGAAACCAAGGCACTTTTCGCTTTATTCACGCATCGCGCGGAACGAAGAGGCCGACTGGCCTGCCAAGTTTAGCAGCCCACGATGCAGTGAGCCAGCATTCTTAAAACGCATTACGAATACATTACTCGCAGCTTTTGAATGGCGTCACTTCTGCCTAATGCGGTCTCGTGTGAAATCGCTTCTACCCAGGACGTAGGTATCAAGTCCGACACCGAATTTTGGGAAGACGGAGCCCGTACAAATGCCGCAAGGGGTCGCTCATCGTTTGATCAGGCCAATGATCACCAACCAGACAAGCCAGCATGGAATCCGACGGTACAGCCAATTTTTATGCGCACACGAAGCAAGCCCTCTAAATTCTTTCCACCAGGCTATCACGAGTGCTGAATCACAGGCCCAGCGGCATCCATGTTGCCCACCAAACCTATTATAATCGCCCCCCTTCGTACGCTTGATCGCCTTCCCCCGCTTAGATGCTCATGACTGAATGCCCGCCTTCGCTTCACTATCCCTAATCTTTCATCGGAGCTTACGAGTCGCCTAGCGTCTACAAACCCCACGGCCTTTATCCGAACTTGATGAACAAGCACACTTTGCTACAAAGCGAATCCATTATACTGATGAGCGCACAGATTGTTAAGGGTCATTGCGCACGCGAATTGCAGCTAACATATATCTTCATACATGACTTAGATCCTTATGGGGATCAATGCTAGGTGAACACGTCCTCCATGTCGGCAATTATCCTGTCTTAGCCTAGACTGATGTCGCGGATCGACTCCCGAGGTTACGAGCCGCTATAATTCACCACGCGCATGGAATGATTGCCTACGTGCGAAAGGGACACTCGTCTACTATTCCGTTACATGAGCTTATCGGCGCCTGATTGCTAGCTAAGCATTACGGCAGCTCTCATCAGCCACGCCACATCGTATTTGAACATGACAACACTGGCATGGTGTAACTCTTGGCCGAAGATCCACCCCTCAACGCTATTTTGGTCTAGATTTTATCATGTCCACGCTGTGACGTTTGGAAGTTCCGAGGCTTTTAGCTAATTTGACCAAGGCCATAGGTTAAGACATAGATCGATTTCGCATCGGTGTCTGAACAACCTACGATGGCGTCACTGGCTACGGCAACCATTTCATTCAACCCGCGCAATCAAGACTAACTGCCCTAAATTATTGGTAGGCAAGAGCAAAAGGTCCTGATGAGCACTCCCGCTCGAAGCCATTGACTGATATATCTTAAGTCTATCGACACGTGTTCTTCTTTAGAGCCGTATTGAGACACACATCTACTTGCATTCGAACCGTGAATTTGAGTAAAGGAGCTACATACAAACACAGAAGAGGGCCTCGAGTAAGGCCCCCGTATCACTAGCTTCTTCGTCGTACTACATGTTCTCATATAGCAAACCATGCTGGAGGCGTCTAGCAAACATCAATGCGGGCTATCACCGACTTGGGACTTCCTCAAAACGACCCAACATCCCTGTTGGCTATATTGAGAATGAATCCTTGACGGTTGTCAGATTAAGGGGTGAGCACGACAGCTCAAAGAGGAGACAGTGCCCAGTAATTAAGGAAGACCGCAAGAGAGTTATCAATTATATCAAGCAAGCTACCTACCTACCTCTTATATATCAAGCACTTACTCTATCTTTACATTTACTAGACTCAAGCCAACAGCGCTGGGAATAAAAAATCTGAATATGATCATGATTACATTTTTACTGGCGCTTGCAAAACTGTMCMCCCCGCCATATCGTTCATTAATAATGTCGACTCGTCTAATTTCAGAAGCTCCTCGATCTCATCGAAGCTCCGAATCTTACCACCGAAATCATTTCGCGGCCGGTCCGTCTCCTATATCAATAGCGATCTCTATCTAGGAGGCACCTAAGATGAACACCATACTCCCAGACCTGTGATATGGCAGGKCCTTATAATATTTATATACTATCAGTTAAGCGAAGTGCTAAGTACTTAAACACCAACCGCCAAGTGTAGAGACAATAAACCAAATCTGTTTGTTAAAATAAGACCGGGGAACTGAAAAACTTAAAAGCATCGCAGGCTGAAACCACAAGCGTTCTCTCGCTACCCTCGAACGGGACAGTTACAAACGTCGGCTCACATCATCGTGTTCCCAACGAGGCTTATCAGCGACGATATAATTTACTAGAATAGGGTGAAACTCCTAATTCAGCCGAACTCAAGTTACGTGCTCGTTTTCTCGACAAGCCTGGCTGCCCACCGAGAACTCATATACGTACCAATAAGGGTATTGTGACTATAAACTATACTGACGAAAACTCGCAACTCTATGGACCCTTATCCGGAGACACCGTTGATATCGACGTTCACTATACACCAACGTTCAATAGCAGGTGCCACGAAGGAGTTATTTCCTTCGAAACAATAGGATGGTGTCCTCAAATTCCCATGCTTCCATCGAACCGTCCGATATGCTGCGTTGCTCTCCACCGGGGGTCGCAAAATCGAATATCAAAGACGTCGTCTCGAGACGGACCTATGAGATCAAAATTGACTCCTGGGACCAAAAAGTGCAAATAGCGATCTGTCAGCTTTTTTGGACTTCGTTAGGCCGGTTTATCGAGATATGGCATGGCTTTGCATATAGGGTCAATTCTATCTTCAAGTATGAAGATTTGATTAGCAGGCGTGGCTTGCACCGGCCCCTTGGATTCCGGTATTCCCTTCGAAATCCTTCGGGAAGCTTCTTGGTACCTGATATTGAACCGAGGTGTCGAAGTTAGTTTGATTGGTCCTCTCCACGATCTCTTCTCCAACTTACAAGATATCAGGTGACTAATAATCTGGGGTGAATTTCCAACTAGACGATACCCAGCTCTTCTTCCCCACGCAGAACTCTACGGGAATTCCGTCCTCGGACAATCCGATGGTTATGCCCACACGATAGTCTGATTGCGGCCTCGGTAGAAGTATAAACCATTATGTCTTGGCTACCTGCGCTCCTGCCTTCCCGCGTCGGGCTACTACCCTGACCCCCACGGCTATACTGCAAGAGTATGTGGAGGTCACGCGAAAAAGTCAGGAACGGATGATATTGGGGAACCTAGATACGTGTGCTACTGCGACTTGACCGAACCCAAGCGTGACTTCGCGACTCCCTTTTCCTCCCCCCAGACGGGTGGTACGAAAACTCTAAGGAAAACTTAATAACTACCTCACCATTCGTCAAGCTTGCCTACAGTACCACAGCTATTCTAAGAATTCTCCCCGTATACAACCGTGCTCTACTACACAGCCGGTATAAGTGGTGTGGATATTACCCCTTCAAGTTGACAATTTCAATAAAAACCTGCATATTGCACGAGTCATGGGTTCCAACGACGTTCCATCTCTCGTAAACCCGTTACATCCCTCGATAGTCGAGAAGCTCGATCCGGTCTTTGCCGAGATCTACAATCGCTACCAAGGTAATTTTGCCTGGACATATTTCCCTTATTCCCAGTTGCTGACAAGCGGATCCATAGCGTCTCGACTCCGAGCAGACCAGGTTCCGTACGAGGTATACAACAAGGATCGAGAAAAGTACACGTTTCCGACTGCCAAGGTCAGTGGCGAGTCGCCAGATGTAGCGAGTAACAAGATCTACAAAGTCCCCGTCTCAAATCCCCCCGGAGAGATAGATGTACAGGTGTATGTGCCTACACCAGAGGCGATCGCTAGCGGCGGGCTCGAACGGGAAGGTTTGCTTCCGGCACTTGTGAATTTTCATGGAGGCGGATTTGTCATTGGAGGCTTGGATTCGGACGAGTCACTATGTCGAAAACTCTGCCAGAGAGTCGGTTGCATTATAGTCAACGTTGCCTACCGACTTGCCCCGGAATATCCGCATCCAATTTCTACCACCGATAGTTGGGACGCACTGAAATGGACGTTCAAAAATGCGGACAATCTGAAGATAGATCCCACGCGTGTAGGAGTTAGCGGGCTATCCGCTGGAGCATGTATCGCAGCGGTTCTTGCATTGCTAGCTCGGGACGACCCGAGTTTACCACGTCTTGCTGTGCAGCTGCTCATCGTGCCGGTGATCGACGCGAGATTCATCCCGAAGGAGGGTTCATGCGACCCTGCGAAGACACCGTACAAGAGTTACATCGACTTTGAGTTTGCACCTATGCTTCCTCTCAACCGTCTCATCTGGTTTTATAACCTGTGGCTTGGAACGGATGAAGGTCGCGCGGAGAGGGCGAATGATTTCCGGGCTTCACCGATTGTTGCGGAGTCACACGCAAACCTGGCACCGGCAATCATCCGCTGTGCCGAGATCGACCCGCTCGTCTCGGAGGGGACTGCATATCATGAGAAATTAACGGCGGCCGGGACTCCTAGCAAGCTCAAGATCTACAAGGGACAAGGACACCCATTCGGTCATTGGGATGGGGTCAGTCCAACGTCAAAAGAATTCGTCAGCGATTGTGTCAATGAACTCAAGGCTGCCTTTGCCAAGAAATAGAGTCGTATCGCATTAGAGAGAACGGATAGGGTTCTGCCACTAGGGTTAACCAACTAGAACATCCTGTAACTCGAGTTGTCTGATTCATAAAATCAGAATGAATTAGAAAAGGGCTATTTATTAGGTATTGAAAGTATATTCCACTGCGTTACTCCACATAGTTATCGGCCTATTCGCAAAGGTGTTGACTGAGACGTGTCAAATAGATATATCAATATGCCGAGTGGTATATTAGCCCCTTCTTTAACAGACGCTGGAGGTTGTACCACATTAAACTGAGGTGCTATCACACTTACAAATACGGTAAATGACGTCTATTTATCTGTCTATAATTCACAGTTACGAAATTTCTTCTCCGAGTAGTTGACCATTTCCAGTGGTGCGATGATCGGCAGCTCCCAAGCTGATGATAGGAGGTGATTCTGATGAAGCACGAAGAGTGCGTTTGTCTAGCTAACCAATGCTCTCGTAGCGCTATACTTGTGTAGTCCGTCAAACATACAGAGCAGAAGTATGGCTCTGTCTCACAAGGAATGATATTCACGTGGGCTCGCGCTAACTGTGGGAGCTGTTGAGACAGGTCGGTAGGAAATTCGAACTGATTGAAGCTATGCTAATACCTCATAAAGTGGGGATATATATTGTATAAATGGCATATATATAGTATGTTCTGAGTCCCTTGCGCGCCTCCTCCGACCAAAAAGAGAGTATGTGTTTCATCGACAGATATAGCTCTTGGTTAATCACCTTAGCGACTGATTTTACCATCCAGTGTATGAACCACGGACTTAGTTCAATGCCAACCGCAAGTCGATCGAGGCTCAGTCCTCGCTCCCCTTAAAAAAAAAGGCCCTTTTCATAGGATGGGGGAAAGAACTATGTTGCGCGAAGAGCCCTAACCTGATGGCTGCAGAGCCAAGTATACATACAAGAGACTGTCTTTGTCTATACAGTCCTGGGTCTCCCTTACCACGTCCGAAGTACCCGAATCCTGGCAGTATCCGCGTTTAGTACGTTGAAGATGTAATTCCGCAAAAGTCAAAATTTGGACTTTATTGCCCCTATTTGAATAGGGGTAATGGACGCCACTTGTTAGCCAAGTGACAGGTGTCAAACCTTTTTGTGTAACCACAATCTTAGTGTGACCAAGGCAGCAACAGGTGGCGTCGCCTTGAAAATCGCTCTATCTATACCATCACTTGCAGCTTAGTAATGAAGGGAACGAGATGAACGACACTCTACCGACGGGTGCTCCCCGTAGTGCAAACGTGTTAGATGAGAGTGACGATGATGATGATGTTACTAACCCATACTTCTCTGAGAAATATGAATGGCCCGATTCGGACAGCGACATTGACAACGATGAGCAAATAGCGAATCATATACCTGGGATATACACCACACAGTCTAGGCGTTAAACTCACCCCCAATACCCAGCCACTTGCTAAAGTGGCTGGKGTCCCAGCTGAAATGACGCTTAATGAATTGCTTTTGTCTCCCGGACAAGCCGAACCTGTCAACATCATCATTAAAGGACACGACGTCTTCTATACAAGATCGGCCGGACATGGTAAACCCACCATCCTGAAGGCCTTCACTCGCCGCCCACGGGGTCAAGGAAAGGCTGTTGATATCGTTGTTCCGGCTGGACAAATGTCGCAACTATTTCTTCCCTTCTCAAAATAGCGCAAGCCGTCTTTTATGATGATCTAGCTAACTCCTCTCAAGAGGTATCTCGACCGTCGAGGAGTGTCAATACTTGTATCCACCCATCAGCACGTAAGACCAGACTCCGAACAAGGGAACGGACCGATATCTAAAACTCAAGAGCCACAGTACACTCTAGATCTATATAAAACTTTGCAAAAATAGCACGTCCGCCTTATCAGATTTGGAATTCATGCCCTGGAACGATCCGGACAACGATAGCCGAGGGGCAAGGGTGAGCCATATATTTATCCGGAAAAACAGAACGGGATGCCCAACCAGGTTATATCAGCCTCCATTTCCACTGCCGATGCTACTCGATCCGGGACCATGGGCTATATAACAAACAATATTTCGCCAAATTAAGACGTAAATGCACCATATTATCACCTGACTATCGATCTACGATCCGGAAACATCCCATCTAGCTTCCTAGCTGAGGGCATCTAAGCATTGCGGGCTCGCATCCGTGAACTCTCGTCGGTTTAAGCCTTTTTTTTGGGGTACTATTGATATCATCATGACCACGAGCGTGCCTACCTAAGCACCTAATGCAGCAGGTCTAGAAGCGATTTTCTTCTGGTAGTGACTTTGGTACGATGGTGCTAAGGCGATTTCCACTACACTGTCGCATCGCTTAACTCCCCCACGTTTTTCGATTTGCCACGGCTAGGCAGAGTAACCGCTTCAAGAAAGCGGCAATGCTTGTAATATCCCGACACTATGCCAGGAACAACGTGATAACTCCCCTTGCCCATGCCTGGATGAGAATAATCCATGTCGTGTACGCTTCGCGGCTCCTCGTTAGCCACGGCAGACCAGGGTCAGGGGTGATCTCGGCTATATCCGCAATATTAACCGCTGGTCGTTCACACGACGTTGGCCTCGACGGGACGGCAGCCACATGTAATATGGAACGAAGTGAAAGTCTGGGTGGTCTGGAGGAAACACGCGTTCACCCGGCCACGGGACGGGCTTAAATATGCGAGGAGGCCGCGTATCGCGGTAGCGAGTCTGGGAAGCCCCCATCGCTGTGCCTGCTCACGTCCATCCGCTTCTTTCAGGATGCAGCTAACCTTGAGCTCCGTCGCCGCCGCGGCGCTCCTCGCGCCCAGCGTCCATGCGTTGCTTCGATTCTCGTGCTCACAGCTCGTCGTCGAGCGTCTCGATCCCCTAGTCTACCCTGGCGTCACAGGCTCACCGCACGTCCACCAGGTCATCGGTGGTAATGCGTTCAATGCTTCCATGGTCTACCCGCAAATGGACATTCCTAGCGAAGCCACCTGCACGACCTGCACATTTGCCGAGGACTTCTCCAACTACTGGACTGCCGTCCTGTACTTCCGCGCGAGAAATGGCACGTACAAGCGGGTACAACAGATGGCGAACGCGGGATTCGAGGGCTCAAAGGGCGGCATGACCGTCTATTACACMCCCAGCTACAATAACGGCAAGGTTACCGCATTCAAGCCTGTAAGCCATCCCCCTTTTCGATGCATGGAAAACACCAGGGAGGAGCTGACCACGATGTCATCTAGGGCTTCCGAATGATCGTCGGAAACCCGACATACAGAACCCAGGCAGAGGCCAGCAAGTTCCGTCAACTCACTTACACTTGCTTGGACAACATCATGACTCGAACTGGTGAGACTATGGATATGCCCAAGAAGCCGTGCAAGGCCGGCATTATGGCCAACATCAGATTCCCTACGTAAGCTGCCCCTACTAGCCAATATCAGAAGACAGAAACAAGATCTTTAAACATGAGGAAATTCACTAACCGATACGATAGCTGCTGGGATGGCAAGAACCTCGACTCGCCCGACCACTCGAGCCACGTCGCATACCCCGCCAGCGGCACCTTTGAGAGCGGCGGCGCTTGCCCGTCGACGCACCCAGTGAAGGTAAGAGCGTACTTTTTGCATAGATGTCCACTCAGTTAACATTTAATGCGCGTCTAGATCCCACAGTTGTTCTACGAGGTTATTTGGGACACGCGCCCCTTCAACAACCCCAACGACTGGCCGACGGACGGCAGCCAGCCCTTCGTCTGGTCGTACGGCGACCCCACGGGTTATGGAAACCACGGTGACTACATGTTCGGCTGGAAGGGCAACGCCCTCCAGACAGCGATGGATTCCAACTGCAACATCAACTGTCCCCAGCTCAAGTCGCAATCCATCTCCCAGGGCAACCAGTGCAGTAAACAAATCAGTGTCAACGAGGACATTGACGGCTGTAAGTAATTCCATTACGAATCAGTTTCGTGTGCCCCTTATTCAGTGACTACTCTAACATTTATGCTCTAGGGCTCAAGGAACTCCCGGGTGGCATGCCTGTTACTGGCGCTGGAGGCAAAGTCCTTTACTAAACGAAGAATTAATAGGGTTACAGTAAACGGAGTTAATAGCATTTTTAATGATTTTGATAAAGGAGAGGCGAAGTGTCGTCTGTGAACACTATGTCATAGCTACAAGCAATAAAGTCCACCTAGATGTCTAGGAAATCATCTAATGATCAAATCCAGGGAGAGATGAAATAATCATTGTGATGTTAACATGCTACTAGTATTAGATAGCCGATGCATCAGATTTGTCTCGTCTACTCAAAGACCATAGCATTGGCGATGCTCGTGCTCTACTTCATCAATGGATCCGGAGTCTACCATAGAAACGACAGTCCAAGGATCTTGATTATCATTAGCCAATAGACAATAAGTAGCCGTTGGGCCCCAGACTTACAGTCGTAGTTTTCGTGTATCTTCATCAAGAGGACGTCCCACTTGCGGGAGGCAATGAAGGGTTGTTTGAGGAAATTCTCCGAGCTAGCGGTACAGTCATACATGATCATAACCTCAGGTGGACGGAAGGGGCAGATCTGATCCATTGCTCGAAGAATACGAATCTTAGTTGGACGAGTCGAGAGGATGCCCCAGGAGACGTTGAGCTGACATCGGCTTGTAGGGGAGACAGTGACCTTGATGTCGACTGCGGGAAGTTAGCTATAGAGGATTATATGACATACGTGAGTAGTCACCCTTCATGTGCAACCAGTTCCTAGCCGGTAATGAGATTAGCTGAGGGGGATCCGAAACGCTTCCTCCGGCCTGCGCAACCATCGTCTTACAGGCTATGTCGTGCTCGCGCGTCCAACAGGTTTGCTACAGAATAGTCAGAGATGAATTATTGCAACTAGTAAGCCATATACGCACGTGTATATGACCATTCGACTCGCCGTGCTTTATATGGTTCTATAAAATGTATCAGCCAAGTCGCCAGCCACAGCATAATCTATCTAGAGTGACAACGGACAACGGCAGAGAGGTGGCTAGCCTGTGGAAAGCTGCAATCAGCAAAAGAAGTATCGTCGCAGGCAATGAGCTGCTGATCTCTAGGAGAGATAGGACCGGTTCCAAACCAAAGATATGGGATTTTTTTCATCAGGCCCTTTGAATGAATGAGTATGCAACAGCCACCATCCCTATCAAGATTCGGCTCCATGGTGATCTCTAGGCCGGGTGATATCTTAGATTTTTGAGGATGTAGAATTGTTTCTCGTTGGGATTTAGGTTTAGGTGGGATTGTGACGGACTTAAGAAGAAGATGAGACTTGAAGGCTGCGTTCGAAATGTTTGTCTAGTCTTGGTCCAGATGTCAGGCATGATTTCCTTGTTTCTAAGCAAGAGAGCTACCATATTTCTAACAACATGAAGAAATAATAGATTCCAGAATGCGCTACCTAATTCGTCCTGAACTCTAAAGCTTCATCCACATATGTAAGATAGGCTGCCAACCAATTGTGCTTTGAAAAAGTTAGTGCCCAGCATAACCTAGACTCATTTTTAACCCAACTAGAGAGCCGTAGTTCCTATCTTATATACTGGTTAATGAGAGAACTCAAGTAAAAGAATTCTACAAAGCACAGTGATAGATATTGAGTAAAATTAAACTCATCTAATACAACGTCTACTCTCCTCATATCTCCATCGAGTCGCACACAGAAGTTAAAGGGGTAAAGCATCAGGGGGCGAGACTGACTTATCAGATATTCGGTGGCCTATAAGAAGTACGATCCGAGAAGGTCTAGCTATTGGTTTTGAAACAGCATGGACAAAAGACAGTTGCATGCAAATGTATACCGCGACCTCTAGTAGACTAGGATGTAGTTTTAGGTTCGCCCGCGAAACAACGTTGGCCTTACTATGTGCCTTTTGCAAGGTCCTCATCATGATAGAAATTATGATTCTAGAGTCTAGCGTTTCTCCTGAATCTTGCATGTCAAATCCGAAACCCGATAGCTCATACAGATTATACTTCCGACACTTCAGCCTATAATATTTCACCATTTGAGCCAAATGGCCGCTAGCATTAAGTGGCGGTATCCAATGTCTGAGAATACCCACGTTACTATGTGCTTCCTGACTTAGACAAGCACCCATTCGGGTAGCTCCAGTTGTACTATTTATGGCAGTTTCGATTAAATTTGCCTTTCACGAAATATATTCAAACAGCTGGTGGGTCATGTTATTTACTGGGCCTCTCATCTAACAAATAGTACGGAGCCTCGGAGTAATGGTCAAGACCACTGTGGCGTTGAGAATCGCCTACTGGATGGCTTATTAGGTATGCTACGTGGCTGTGCGTCGCGGATTGATAAAAGCAGTAATGGGCTTGCTGTATGCGAAACATCTAGCGGCTTCACGTAACGAGATGGCGCACAGAAACTGATAATAGAATTGCTAGCCGAGCATTGATGGCAGCAAGCGAGGCGACAATCGCCAAGCAACAATCAGTCGGAGCGAAGCTGTGGAAGTATTTCACCGGACTCATCGGCCCATAGAAACAAGAAGCGAGAAGCGTGACGCGATTGAACTTGACGGCCGGTGCGACTTGACGATGGTGTCATTCATGTGTAGATATTTGCCTTTGTGATACCATCACCATGACCTGCTTGTACCTGATTTGTACCTAAATTGTACCTGGTATGATGTAGGTACAACTTACACACCTGAAGCAATTTATAGCATGCCGAGGTTTTGGCGGCTAGCACCAGCACACACTCAGCCCTTTACCGAACAACCCATTTCGTATTCATAAATTGGGCTTGCGGTACCGATCTCATGACCCGATCCGATGGTTAGGTTCGTCCTACCAACCGCATGGCCCCTGCGCGCGGCAATGCCGTCTTGGAGCCATTCCCGCCTGGATGAGGTTGCACACACCGGTCGCAGGAGGCGGACGGCCGATATCCATCACCGTACGTTAAATACACCTCAGGCGACGTGGCTATGACACAAAATGCTCCCACCATACTATTCAGTCGGTCGATATACAAAGAGCATCTCGGTCACAATCAATCAAGATGACTAACCTAGCTATATAATATTGGTATTATGACACTAAGTCCCGGTCGGGGTCCCCTTTTTGCGACTATCTGGACGTCATGTTGCTTTTTGTGCCCAAAAGGGATAGAACCTCGGCTGCGGACTACGACCATCCCGCTCTCTCCGCAGATTCCAATGTTGCAGTCTAGGTATAGTATGCGGGGATAGCTCCACGAAGGGAAATTGGTGGCTGGTCCTTCAAAGCCACCTGCTTGATAACGCCCTGGAGCCAATGGGAGCGCTCATATAGCGAAGGGAGACTGGTATGCTTGGCTGCGGACTACGGCACGAACGGGCGAGTGGGCACCGCACCCGAGCTACCGAGACGGGGTCCGCACTTAGTTAACCTGTCCATGGCCTTTGTCTGTATCATTTCTCGCTTTTCGCAGTTTGTTCCCACGTCACCCATCGTCGTCCAGACTTAGTATATTACTTCTAAGTATCTAATAATTTATCACGGTGGCCTTCTGTGCTGGTATAATCTTGCGACATTCGGTACAACATCACAACATCGTGGCGCAAGCTATTAAGAAGTTCCACAGACTAATAAATACAGACGACAGCCTATATTTTAGGTAGCTACTGTGCTCTAACTGAGAATTCTGCCGAGGCGTAGTTAGACTAGACTTCCTATCTCTTCTTCATACCGGTGCCTCTCTTTCTGCCACTGTCGGGAGTTCGACAGGCACCATGGTGATCTCGTCAAGATGGACGGTTCCGATTCCGAATTGCTCTTTGCAAAAATGGGTCTTCGAATCCTCATTCGGACCTCTCCCAGACACACCCCAGTTCCTTGATCCCGAGCAACCAGAGACTCATTTCATCACCAAGTCTGGGTTTCGCCTGTGGTCGAAACGGTTCGCGATCGGCTTGGCGCGAGCCGGCCTCAAACCCGGTGATCGTGTTCTCCTCTTCTCCAAGAACTCACTCTTCTTCCCGGTCGTCTTCATGGGCATTTTGATGGCCGGTGGGATTTTCACTGGCGCTAACCCTAGCTTCGTCACTCGAGAATTAGCTTATCAACTAAAGGACAGCGGCGCCTCATTCCTAATAGCTGGCGATTCAAGTCTCGAGATTGCTGTAGAAGCTGCCGCGCAGGCGGGTCTACCGAAGGACCGAGTCTATAGCTTCGATGCGACGGCGTTTGACGCAGGAACGGCCAAGCCACGGCTTGGAACCAAGCATTGGACGTCTCTCCTCGCGCCCGAGACCGAAGCGGTCAAATTCGATTGGGTTGAACCCGCCGATGCAAAAACGACAGTGTGCGCTCTCAACTACAGCTCGGGAACGACGGGCGTGCCCAAAGGCGTCGAGATTACGCATTATTCCTACGTTGCGAATGGCATCTGTGTGAACTTTGCCGACCGACTAGATCCCGACTATGAAGAGAAGAAGAAGCGAGCCCGCCGGCTGGGCTTCCTCCCAATGTATCATGCCTACGGTCAGACCTACTTCGTCAGCAACTTCCCGAAGGAGGGAATTCCAGTCTACATCGTGCCCTCGTTCAACTTCGAGAAGATGCTGCAATACATCGAGAAGTTCCGCATCGACATGATCCACGCCGTACCTCCCATCGTGGTTCTGCTCGCCAAAAGCCCTCTCACCCGCAAGTACGATCTCAGCAGTATCGAGGGCATTGGCTCCGGTGCAGCACCGCTGGGTATTGAAGTCAGCGACGAAGTAGCTAAGCTGTGGCCACCGGGCGCCTTGAAGTTGCGCCAGGGCTGGGGAATGACGGAGCTAACATGCGGATCCACAGCAGTAAGCAGCCACCGAGAATTCCCTATTTCCCCTTCGGGACGGTCTTGAAAGCCGGAGTTAATACTCCCGGGATATGCTTGAAACTCCGAAATTCCTTTTCCTCGAGGAGTGATTACTAACTTTCGATGAACTTAGTGGGACCCCAGAACGGCGAGCTTCAGATCAGCAGCCGTGGGCGAAATGATGGCGAACTGCAAAGCACGCTTCATGAGAGTCGACGGCTCGGGAGAGATCACGCAAGCAAACGAACCAGGCGAGATATGGATTACCGGACCTMCCCTCCTAAAGGGCTACTGGAATAGACCCGAAGCTACGGCGGAATCTCTTCATATCGATCCGGATGGCACCCGTTGGTTCAAGACTGGAGATGTTGCGTACATAGATAAGTACGAGCCGGGAGGACTAATATACATAGTCGACCGCATTAAGGAACTCATCAAAGTGAAGGGTAACCAAGTAGCGCCCGCCGAGCTCGAAGCTGTGCTCCTGGATAATAAGGGTGTTAGCGATGTCGGTGTGGTGGGKGTCACTATCAACGGAGAAGAAGTGCCACGTGCTTATATCGTGCCGGATCCCGACGTGAAGCAGACGGAACAGGAAATTGCTAAGTGGATGGAGTCCAGAGTCGTCAGGTACAAGTGGCTGCGGGGCGGCGTGAAGTTTGTCGACGCTATTCCCAAGAATCCCGTGAGTCTTAATGCCATGATTTGAGAAATTGAGAAGGAGATGACTAACGAGATATCTACCAGTCTGGCAAGATTCTTCGCAAAGAACTTAGAGAGCGAGCCGCGAAGGAAGTTGGAGATAGAAAGCCTACCCCGGCCAAGTTGGCTTGAAGCGGAGACTGGTACAGAAGGGCTCAGGGGCAATTTGAACATACCGATTCCTTTTCCGACGTGAAATACTGTTGACATGATGCGGAATCTCTATCAGGAGGGGCACGGTAGTAAATATGGTAATGCGTATTAGCGTGTATATACGTCTAAGAGGATATTTTCCGGTTGATGCGTATCAAGATATTGTCATAGCGGTTATTTCAAGATATCACACATGGATTAATCCGGGGTACAAACTGGGCAATGGATTAGTCACGAAGACAATGATTATGGGCTTGAAGATGCGGAATATGTGTGCATGGATTAATTATCAACCTTGGACCTGCAATACATAATACATGATGTTAAATGGATGACGTACACTGACTGTAGTTGTGACTAAGGACGATCTGTTACCCGAAGCTGCATAAACGGACCATGGTAGATACGTCACAGGGATAGCAACCGTACATAACCACCTGCGTAGCATTGAAGTATTATTTGTATATCGATGGAGCTGGTAAGTGGACTATTGGTAGAAAGACTGATTCTGAAGTGTTGTGGCTCGCCTTGCTCTTCTATATGCTTGCCGCCTTGTCGCACGTCTATTTCATTAAATACCTGAAGTTATCAATTGTAAGACAGTCTGCAATGGTGAAGAATTGGTGATGTATTGACAAGGATTCCGACAGACTCAAGGAATTCTCTACAATCAACTATCTAGGTACTTTTCGACGTGAGGCGGAGCTCTTCAGTCCCTCAACGTCACTGACAATGCAGTTAAAACATCAAATTTCGTCCCCCTCAACATAAACCTGACGCCAAATTCCAGGCTTAATGTTCATCAGGTTATCCGACTCGTCTTCGTAGCCGAACCGACCATTGCGCTGTCCATCCTGCGTCCAGTAACTGCGCATGATGTTGTTCGCTTCCTCCTTCAAGGTGGAGCATCTCGGAAGCTCGCGGACAAACGGCTGGATCTTGGTGAGAACAGCGTGAACCCAGAATCGGTGGCCTGTATTTGGTGTAAGTAAACATTTTACAACGTGAAGGCATGAACTGGAAAACAAATGAATTACTTACCACGGCCGTTGGACAGCTGGTATGTGAGTAGGTCTCCCTTCTGGATCGCAAGGATTATGTCTCGAAGAGKGATGTTGTCTTTTATGCGGCGGCCAGCACAAGTCACTTTGATCTTCGAGAACTTCTTGGAGAAGTCATCGCTGGGGTTGGCGTCGGCATCCTCGTTGAGAGATCGGACCAAGAACACGGTGCCACTCTCGGTCTTGGTGTCGTACAACTCTAAAGTTATCATCTTGCCGTTGCTGAATTCCAAGCAAATCTTCCAGGGGTTTGGCTTCGCATCGACAGAGGGGAGGGCATAGACCCAGATGCATGGCACCGGCTCGCCGCAGAGTTTGCGCCAGGTCTTTTGGGGAGTCGATGGTGAATGGAGGAAGTATGCGAGCGGAGCGAATTGAAACTGAGTCACGACAGCGTTGGCAGAATCAACAATGACATCGCGAGCGTAGTGCTGCCCTAGGCTGGTAGTGCCGGCGGTAGTAGAAGCGGGCATGGTGAGGATTGATGGAGTTCGTAAAGTAAGTAATGTATTGTTTGAATGAACGGGTAGGGAATAGTGTCAGCGTTGCGTGTCTTTAGATGTTAATGAGATAATTGAAGTCGGATTTCCTCGCAGTTGGTGTGAAAGGTGAGTTGGAACAATGCAGCGTTGGGTTTTATAAGAAGTAGTGGCTTTCTTGCACCTCGACTCACGGTGCATGGACGATATGGCGGGTCAGGTAGCCATCGTAGCGTAGGTATCCATACCGTATGGTATGTGCATGGGTAACTACCTCACATTTGAAGTTTGGTCCTTGCTATTAGCTCTCCCGAGACGGTCATAAACAGCTGTCACCTGGCTGCGTGATATCCACCAATCTAATATGTTACTATAGTGTAAGGAAAGCTATACACTTAGAAAGGCGAAAAGGGGGGAAGGGGAAAAGGCGGATTCAGAATTTCATGATATTCATCAATTTGTTTTCTAAGCCCCCCCCCTTTCCCCCCCC